>JBBELK010000121.1:0-1200000 GCA_037783545.1 Henricia sp. BOLD:AAB3569
ATTTCCCTGGAATGAGCAGTCAAGGTCAAATTGAAGGAATATCATGTATGGGCTCTAGAGCACATTTCTGTAATGTGACAGAAATCTGAATCTGACAATTTTGGCTAAAAATTAAAAGAATCATAAGGGTTAGGTCCAGCAATTTTCCTCAAAAGTTGGTTAAAATTAACTTTTTAGAAAAAAGACCTAGAATGACTCCTAAGACCAAAATTTAGCCGTTTGGAACCTATTTCAGCTCAGCGTTCCAAGCAAATTTCTATGAAAATAGGAAATATTGCAAAATCATAACTTTTCCACCAAATTGAATTTTTACAAAATTTTCTGTTATTTCATCCTTCCGTGGATGAGCAGTCAAGGTCAAATTAAAGGAATAATCATCTATGGGCTCTAAGCAACATTTCACTGCAAATTTTGAAGAAAATCTGGAATCCTGAATTTTGGCTAAAATTAAAAAAATCATAAGGGGTTAGTCCAGGGCAATTTTCCCACAGGGCGATAAAAATTGACTTTTTTTGAAATTGTCTTAGAAATGACTCCTAACCAAAATTTAGCCCCCGTTTGGAACCTATTTCAGCCGCTTTCCCAGCTAATTTTTAATAAAAAATTTATATTTTTTTTTCGGCAAAAATATAAAACATTTAAGCAAAATTGAATTTTTTTACAAATGTAATTTCGATTTCCTGGATGAGCAGTCCAAGGTCAAATTGAAGGAATATTATCTAGGCTCTATAGCACATTTCTGTAATTTGAAGAAAATCTGAATCCTGGAAATATTTGACTTAAAAAATAAAAAAATTATAACTGGGGTTAGTCAGCCATTTTCTCTAGAAAAGTTGGCTAACAAAAGTAACATTTTTTGAAAATGTTTAGAATGACTCCTAACCCAAATATAGCCCGTTTGGCAACCTATTTCAGGCAGGTTTCCAAAGCTAATTCTATATGAAAATAGAGGAAATATTTGCAAAAATTAACAAACCTTTTTCAACCCAAAATTGAATTGTTTACAAATTTCATATTTCATTCCTGGATGAGAAGTCAAGGTCAAATTTGAAGGGAATATCATATAGGCTCTATAGCAACATTCTCCTGTAATTTTGAAGAAATTGAAAACTGAAATATTTGACTAAAAAAATTAAAAAAAAATTTAATGGGTTAGTACCCAGTCCATTTTCCTACAAAGAAAATTGGTAAAAAGTAACTTTTTTGATGAAACGTCTTTCGAAATTGGGACTCCGAACCCAAATAGAGCCCGGTCTGGACCTTTTTCAGCAGATCGTTCCAAGACCTAACTTTCTAATGATATAGAAATTATATTGCAAAAAACTTCAAAACTTTTGTCACCAAAATTGAAGATTTTTTACAAATTTCATATTTCATTTCCTGGATGAAGCAGTCAAGGTCAAATTGAAAGGAAATATCATCTGATGGGCTCCTAAAAGCAACATTTCCTGTAATTTGGAAGAAAATCTGAATCCTTGGAATATTTTGACCTAAAAATTAAAAAAAATTATAAGGGTTAGTCAGCCAATTTTCCCTCAAAGTTGGCTAAAAAGTAACTTTTTTGAAAATGTCTTAGAAATGACTCTAACGCCAAATATAGCCCGTTTGGAACCTATTTCAGCAGCGTTCCAAGCTAATTTCTAATGAAAATAGAATATTTGCAAAAAATTCAAACTTTTTTCACCAAAATTTGAATTTTTACAAATTTCATATTTCATTTCCTGGATGAGCAGTCAAGGTCAAATTGAAGGAATATCATCTATGGGCTCTAAGCAACATTTCCTGTAATTTTGAAGAAAATCTGAATCCTGAATTTTTGACTAAAAATTAAAAAAATCATAAGGGGTTAGTCCAGCAATTTTCCTCAAAGTTGGCTAAAAATTGACTTTTTGAAAATGTCTTAGAAATGACTCCCTAACCAAAATTTAGCCCGTTTGGAACCTATTTCAGCAGCGTTCCAAGCTAATTCTATTGAAAATAGAAATATTTGCAAAAAAATCAAACTTTTTCACCAAAATTTGAATTTTTTTACAAATTTCATATTTCATTTCCTGGATGAGCAGTCAAGGTCAAATTGAAGGAATATCATCTATGGGCTCTAAGCAACATTTCCTGTAATTTTGAAGAAAATCTGAATCCTGAAATTTTGAGCTAAAAATTAAAAGAATCATAAAGGGGTTAGTCCAGCAATTTTCCTCAAAGTTGGTTATAAAATTAACTTTTTTGAAAATGTCCTAGAAATGACTCCTAACCAAATTTAGCCCGTTTGGAACCTATTTCAGCAGCGTTCCAAGCAAATTTCTAATGAAAATAGAAATATTTGCAAAAAATTCAAACTTTTTCACCAAAATTTGAATTTTTTACAAATTTCATATTTCATTTCCTGGATGAGCAGTCAAGGTCAAATTGAAGGAATATCATCTATGGCTCTAAGCAACATTTCCCTGTAATTTTGAAGAAAATCTAAATCCTAAATTTTTGCTAAAAATAAAAAAAATTCATAAGGGTTAGTCCAGCAATTTTCCTCAAAGTTGGCTAAAATTTACTTTTTTGAAAATGTCCTTAGAAATGACTCCTAACCCAAAATATAGCCCGTTTGGAACCTATTTCAGCAGCGTTCCAAGCTAATTTCTAATAAAATGGAAATATTTGCAAAAAATTCAAACTTTTCACCAAAATTGATTTTTTACAAATTTCATATTTCATTTCCTGGATGAGCAGTCAAGGTCAAATTGAAGGAATATCATCTATGGGCTCTAAGCAACATTTCCTGTAATTGTGAAGAAAATCTGAATCCTGAAATTTTTGCTAAAAATTAAAAAATCATAAGGGGTTAGTCCAGCAATTTTTCCTCAAAGTTGGCTAAAAATTAACTTTTTGAAAATGTCCTAGAAATGACTCCTAACCAAAATTTAGCCCGTTTGGAACTCTATTTCAGCAGCGTTCCAAGCTAATTTCTAATGAAATAGAAATATTTGCAAAAAATTCAAACTTTTTCACCAAAATTTGAATTTTTTACAATTTCATATTTCATTTCCTGGATGAGCAGTCAAGGGTCAAATTGAAGGAATATCATCTATGGGCTCTAAGCAACATTTCCTGTAATTTTGAAGAAAATCTGAATCCTGAAATTTTTGAGCTAAAAATGTAAAGAATCATAAGGGGTTAGTCCAGCAATTTCTCAAAGTTGGTTAAAAATTAACTTTTTGAAAAATGTCCTAGAAATGACTCCTAACCCAAAATTTAGCCCGTTTGGAACCTAATTTCAGCAGCGTTCCAAGCAAATTTCTAATGAAAATAGAAATATTTGCAAAAAAAATCAAACTTTTTCACCAAAATTTCAATTTTTTACAAATTTCATATTTAATTTCCTGGATGAGCAGTCAAGTTCAAATTGAAGGAATATCATCTATGGGCTCTAAGCAACATTTCCTGTAATTTTTGAAGAAAATCTAAATCCTGAAATATTTGACTAAAAATATAAAAAATTATAAGGGTTAGTCACAGCCATTTTCCTCAAAGTTGGCTAAAAAGTAACTTTTTTGAAAATGTCTTAGAACATGACTCCTAACCCAAATATAGCCCGTTTGGAACCTATTTCAGCAGCGTTCCAAGCTAATTTCTAATGAAAATAGAAATATTGCAAAAAAATTCAAACTTTTTCACCAAATTTCAATTTTTTACAAATTTCATATTTCATTTCCTGGATGAGCAGTCAAGGTCAAATTGAAGGAATATCATCTATGGGCTCTAAGCAACATTTCCTGCAATTTTGAAGAAAATCTGAATCCTGAATTTTTGGCTAAAAATTAAAAAATCATAAGGGGTTAGTCCAGCAATTTTCCCAAAGTTGGCTAAAAATTGACTTTTTTGAAATTGTCTTAGAAATGACTCCTAACCAAAATTTAGCCCGTTTGGAACCTATTTCAGCAGCGTTCAAGCTAATTTCTAATAAAATGGAAATATTTGCAAAAAAATTCAAACTTTTTCACAAAAATTTGATTTTTTTACAAATTTCATATTTCATTTCCTGGATGAGCAGTCAAGGTCAAATTGAAGGAATATCATCTATGGGCTCTAAGCAACATTTCCCTGTAATTTTGAAGAAAATCTGAATCCTGAATTTTGGCTAAAAATTAAAAGAAATCATAAGGGGTTAGTCCAGCAATTTTCCTCAAAGTTGGTTAAAAATTTAACTTTTTTGAAAATGTCCAGAAATGACTCCTAACCAAAATTTAGCCCGTTTGGAACCTATTTCAGCAGCGTTCCAAGCAAATTTCTAATGAAAAATAGAAATATTTGCAAAAAAATCAAACTTTTCACCAAAATTTCAATTTTTTACAAATTTAATATTTCATTTCCTGGATGAGCAGTCAAGGTCAAATTGAAGGAATATCATCTATGGGCTCTAAGCAACATTTCCTGTAATTTTGAAGAAAATCTGAATCCTGAAATTTTGGCTAAAAATTAAAAGAATCATAAGGGGTTAGTCCAGCAATTTTCCTCAAAGTTGGTTAAAAATTAACTTTTTTGAAAATGTCCTAGAAATGACTCCTAACCCAAAATTTAGCCCGTTTGGAACCTATTTCAGCAGCGTTCCAAGCAAATTTCTAATGAAAATAGAAATATTTGCAAAAAATTCAAACTTTTTCACCAAAATTTCAATTTTTTACAAATTTCATATTTCATTTCCTGGATGAGCAGTCAAGGTCAAATTGAAGGAATATCATCTATGGGCTCTAAGCAACATTTCCTGTAATTTTGAAGAAAATCTGAATCCTGAAATATTTGACTAAAAATTAAAAAAATTATAAGGGTTAGTCCAGCCATTTTCCTCAAAGTTGGCTAAAAAGTAACTTTTTTGAAAATGTCTTAGAAATGACTCCTAACCCAAATATAGCCCGTTTGGAACCTATTTCAGCAGCGTTCCAAGCTAATTTCTAATGAAAATAGAAATATTTGCAAAAAATTCAAACTTTTCACCAAAATTTGAATTTTTTACAAATTTCATATTTCATTTCCTGGATGAGCAGTCAAGGTCAAATTGAAGGAATATCATCTATGGGCTCTAAGCAACATTTCCTGTAATTTTGAAGAAAATCTGAATCCTTAAATATTTGGACTAAAAATCAAAAAAAATCATAAGGAGTTAGTCCAGCCATTTTCCTCAAAGTTGGCTAAAAATTTACTTTTTTGAAAATGTCTCAGATATGACTCCTAACCAAAATATAGCCCGTTTGGAACCTATTTCAGCAGCGTTCCAAGCTAATTTCTAATGAAAATAGGAAATATTTGCAAAAAATTCAAACTTTTTCACCAAAATTTGATTTTTTTACAAATTTCATATTTCATTTTCCTGGATGAGCAGTCAAGGTCAAATTGAAGGAATATCATCTATGGGCTCTAAGCAACATTTCCTGTAATTTTGAAGAAAATCTGAATCCTGAAATTTTTGGCTAAAAATTAAAAAGAATCATAAGGGGTTAGTCCAGCAATTTTCCTCAAAGTGGCTTAAAAATTAACTTTTTTGAAAATGTCCTAGAAATGACTCCTAACCAAAATTTAGCCCGTTTGGAACCTATTTCAGCAGCGTTCCAAGCAAATTTCTAATGAAAATAGAAATATTTGCAAAAAATTCAAACTTTTCACCAAAATTTGAATTTTTTACAAATTTCATATTTCATTTCCTGGATGAGCAGTCAAGGTCAAATTGAAGGAATATCATCTATGGGCTCTAAGCAACATTTCCTGTAATTTGAAGAAAATCTGAATCCTGAAATATTTGGACTAAAAATTAAAAAAATTATAAGGGTTAGTCCAGCCATTTTCCTCAAAGTTGGCTAAAAAGTAACTTTTTTGAAAATGTCTTAGAAATGACTCCTAACCAAATTTAGCCCGTTTGGAACCTATTTCAGCAGCGTTCCAAGCTAATTTCTAATGAAAATAGAAATATTTGCAAAAATTCAAACTTTTCACCAAAATTTGAATTTTTTACAAATTTCATATTTCATTTCCTGGATGAGCAGTCAAGGTCAAATTGAAGGAATATCATCTATGGGCTCTAAGCAACATTTCCTGTAATTTTGAAGAAAATCTGAATCCTGAAATATTTGACTAAAAATTAAAAAAATTATAAGGGGTTAGTCAGCCATTTTCCTCAAAGTTGGCTAAAAAGTAACTTTTTGAAAATGTCTTGGAAATGACTCCTAACCCAAATATAGCCCGTTTGGAACCTATTTCAGCAGCGTTTCCAAGCTAATTTCTAATGAAAATAGAAATATTTGCAAAAAATTCAAACTTTTTCACCAAAATTTGAATTTTTTACAAATTTCATATTTCATTTCCTGGATGAGCAGTCAAGGTCAAATTGAAGGAATATCATCTATGGGCTCTAAGCAACATTTCCTGTAATTTTGAAGAAAATCTGAATCCTGAAATATTTGACTAAAAATTAAAAAAAATTATAAGGGGTTAGTCCAGCCATTTTCCTCAAAGTTGGCTAAAAAGTAACTTTTTGAAAATGTCTTAGAAATGACTCCTAACCCAAATATAGCCCGTTTGGAACCTATTTCAGCAGCGTTCCAAGCTAATTTCTAATGAAAATAGAAATATTTGCAAAAAATTCAAACTTTTTTCACCAAAATTTGAATTTTTTACAAATTTCATATTTCATTTCCTGGATGAGCAGTCAAGGTCAAATTGAAGGAATATCATCTATGGGCTCTAAGCAACATTTTCTGTAATTTTGAAGAAAATCTAAATCCTTAAATTTTTGGCTAAAAATAAAACAAAATCATAAGGAGTTAGTCCAGCAATTTTCCTAAAGTTGGCTAAAAATTTACTTTTTGAAAATGTCTCAGATATGACTCCTAACCAAAATATAGCCCGTTTGGAACCTATTTCAGCAGCGTTCCAAGCTAATTTCTAATAAAATGGAAATATTTGCAAAAAAATCAAACTTTTTCACCAAAATTTGAATTTTTTACAAATTTCATATTTCATTTCCTGGATGAGCAGTCAAGGTCAAATTGAAGGAATATCATCTATGGGCTCTAAGCAACATTTCCTGTAATTGTGAAGAAAATCTGAATCCTGAAATTTTTGGCCTAAAAATTAAAAGAATCATAAGGGGTTAGTCCAGCAATTTTCCTCAAAGTTGGTTAAAAATTAACTTTTTTGAAAATGTCCTAGAAATGACTCCTAACCAAATTTAGCCCGTTTGGAACCTATTTCAGCAGCGTTCCAAGCAAATTTCTAATGAAAATAGAAATATTTGCAAAAAATTCAAACTTTTCCACCAAAATTTGAATTTTTTACAAATTTCATATTTCATTTCCTGGATGAGCAGTCAAGGTCAAATTAAAGGAATATCATCTATGGGCTCTAAGCAACATTTCCTGCAATTTTGAAGAAAATCTGAATCCTGAATTTTTGGCTAAAAATTAAAAAAATCATAAGGGGTTAGTCCAGCAATTTTCCCAAAGTTGGCTAAAAAATTGACTTTTTTGAAATTGTCTTAGAAATGACTCCTAACCAAAATTTAGCCCGTTTGGAACCTATTTCAGCCGCTTTCCAAGCTAATTTTAATAAAAATTTATATTTTTTGGCAAAAATATAAAACATTTAGCAAAATTTGAATTTTTTACAAATTTCATATTTCATTTCCTGGATGAGCAGTCAAGGTCAAATTGAAGGAATATCATCTATGGGCTCTAAGCAACATTTCCTGTAATTTTGAAGAAAATCTGAATCCTGAAATATTTGACTAAAAATTAAAAAAAATTATAAGGGTTAGTCCAGCCATTTTCCTCAAAGTTGGCTAAAAAGTAACTTTTTTGAAAATGTCTTAGAAATGACTCCTAACCCAAAATATAGCCCGTTTGGAACCTATTTTCAGCAGCGTTCCAAGCTAATTTCTAATGAAAATAGAAATATTTGCAAAAAATTCAAACTTTTTCACCAAAATTTGAATTTTTACAAATTTCATATTTCATTTCCTGGATGAGCAGTCAAGGTCAAATTGAAGGAATATCATCTATGGGCTCTAAGCAACATTTCCTGTAATTTTGAAGAAAATCTGAATCCTGAAATATTTGACTAAAATTAAAAAAAATTATAAGGGGTTAGTCCAGCCATTTTCCTCAAAGTTGGCTAAAAAGTAACTTTTTTTGAAAATGTCTTAGAAATGACTCCTAACCCAAATATAGCCCCGTTTGGAACCTATTTCAGCAGCGTTCCAAGCTAATTTCTAATGAAAATAGAAATATTTGCAAAAAATTCAAACTTTTTCACCAAAATTTGAATTTTTTACAAATTTCATATTTCATTTCCTGGATGAGCAGTCAAGGTCAAATTGAAGGAATATCATCTATGGGCTCTAAGCAACATTTCCTGTAATTTTGAAGAAAATCTGAATCCTGAAATATTTGACTAAAAATTTAAAAAAATTATAAGGGTTAGTCCAGCCATTTTCCTCAAAGTTGGCTAAAAAGTAACTTTTTGAAAATGTCTTAGAAATGACTCCTAACCCAAATATAGCCCGTTTGGAACCTATTTCAGCAGCGTTCCAAGCTAATTTCTAATGAAAATAGAAATATTTGCAAAAAATTCAAACTTTTTCACCAAAATTTGAATTTTTTTACAAATTTCATATTTCATTTCCTGGATGAGCAGTCAAGGTCAAATTGAAGGAATATCATCTATGGGCTCTAAGCAACATTTCCTGCAATTTTGAAGAAATCTGAATCCTGAATTTTTGGCTAAAATTAAAAAAATCATAAGGGGTTAGTCCAGCAATTTTCCCAAAGTTGGCTAAAAATTGACTTTTTGAAATTGTCTTAGAAATGACTCCTAACCAAAATATAGCCCGTTTGGAACCTATTTCAGCAGCGTTCCAAGCTAATTTCTAATGAAAATAGAAATATTTGCAAAAAAATCAAACTTTTTCACCAAAATTTGAATTTTTTACAAATTTCATATTTCATTTCCTGGATGAGCAGTCAAGGTCAAATTGAAGGAATATCATCTATGGGCTCTAAGCAACATTTCCTGTAATTTTGAAGAAAATCTGAATCCTGAAATTTTTGGCTAAAAATTAAAAGAATCATAAGGGGTTAGTCCAGCAATTTTCCTCAAAGTTGGTTAAAAATTAACTTTTTTGAAAATGTCCTAGAAATGACTCCTAACCAAAATTTAGCCCGTTTGGAACCTATTTCAGCAGCGTTCCAAGCAAATTTCTAATGAAAATAGAAATATTTGCAAAAAATTCAAACTTTTTCACCAAAATTTGAATTTTTTACAAATTTCATATTTCATTTCCTGGATGAGCAGTCAAGGTCAAATTGAAGGAATATCATCTATGGGCTCTAAGCAACATTTCCTGTAATTTTGAAGAAAATCTGAATCCTGAAATATTTGACTAAAAATAAAAAAAATATAAGGGTTAGTCCAGCCATTTTCCTCAAAGTTGGCTAAAAAGTAACTTTTTTGAAATGTCTTAGAAATGACTCCTAACCAAATATAGCCCGTTTGGAACCTATTTCAGCAGCGTTCCAAGCTAATTTCTAATGAAAATAGAAATATTTGCAAAAAATTCAAACTTTTTCACCAAAATTTGAATTTTTTACAAATTTCATATTTCATTTCCTGGATGAGCAGTCAAGGTCAAATTGAAGGAATATCATCTATGGGCTCTAAGCAACATTTCCTGTAATTTTGAAGAAAATCTGAATCCTGAAATATTTGACTAAAAATTAAAAAAATTATAAGGGGTTAGTCCAGCATTTTCCTCAAAGTTGGCTAAAAAGTAACTTTTTTGAAAATGTCCTTGAAATGACTCCTAACCCAAATATAGCCCGTTTGGAACCTATTTCAGCAGCGTTCCAAGCTAATTTCTAATGAAAATAGAAATATTTGCAAAAAATTCAAACTTTTTCACCAAAATTTGAATTTTTTACAAATTTCATATTTCATTTCCTGGATGAGCAGTCAAGGTCAAATTGAAGGAATATCATCTATGGGCTCTAAGCAACATTTCCTGTAATTTTGAAGAAAATCTGAATCCTGAAATATTTGACTAAAATTAAAAAAATTATAAGGGGTTAGTCCAGCCATTTTCCTCAAAGTTGGCTAAAAAGTAACTTTTTTGAAAATGTCTTAGAAATGACTCCTAACCCAAATATAGCCCGTTTGGAACCTATTTCAGCAGCGTTCCAAGCTAATTTCTAATGAAAATAGAAATATTTGCAAAAAATTCAAACTTTTTCACCAAAATTTGAATTTTTTACAAATTTCATATTTCATTTCCTGGATGAGCAGTCAAGGTCAAATTGAAGGAATATCATCTATGGGCTCTAAGCAACATTTTCCTGTAATTTTGAAGAAAATCTAAATCCTTAAATTTTTGGCTAAAAATAAAACAAATCATAAGGAGTTAGTCCAGCAATTTTCCTAAAAGTTGGCTAAAAATTTACTTTTTTGAAAATGTCTCAGATATGACTCCTAACCCAAATATAGCCCGTTTGGAACCTATTTCAGCAGCGTTCCAAGCTAATTTCTAATAAAATGGAAATATTTGCAAAAAAATTCAAACTTTTTCACCAAAATTTGAATTTTTTACAAATTTCATATTTCATTTCCTGGATGAGCAGTCAAGGTCAAATTGAAGGAATATCATCTATGGGCTCTAAGCAACATTTCCTGTAATTGTGAAGAAAATCTGAATCCTGAAATTTTTGGCTAAAAATTAAAAGAATCATAAGGGGTTAGTCCAGCAATTTTCCTCAAAGTTGGTTAAAAATTAACTTTTTTGAAAATGTCCTAGAAATGACTCCTAACCAAAATTTAGCCCGTTTGGAACCTATTTCAGCAGCGTTCCAAGCAAATTTCTAATGAAAATAGAAATATTTGCAAAAAATTCAAACTTTTCCACCAAAATTTGAATTTTTTACAAATTTCATATTTCATTTCCTGGATGAGCAGTCAAGGTCAAATTAAAGGAATATCATCTATGGGCTCTAAGCAACATTTCCTGCAATTTTGAAGAAAATCTGAATCCTGAATTTTTGGCTAAAAATTAAAAAAAATCATAAGGGGTTAGTCCAGCAATTTTCCCAAAGTTGGCTAAAAATTGACTTTTTTGAAATTGTCTTAGAAATGACTCCTAACCAAAATTTAGCCCGTTTGGAACCTATTTCAGCCGCTTTCCAAGCTAATTTTTAATAAAAATATATATTTTTTTTGCAAAAATATAAAACATTTAGCAAAATTTGAATTTTTTTACAAATTTCATATTTCATTTCCTGGATGAGCAGTCAAGGTCAAATTGAAGGAATATCATCTATGGGCTCTAAGCAACATTTCCTGTAATTTTGAAGAAAATCTGAATCCTGAAATATTTGACTAAAAATTAAAAAAAATTTATAAGGGGTTAGTCCAGCCATTTTCCTCAAAGTTGGCTAAAAAGTAACTTTTTTGAAAATGTCTTAGAAATGACTCCTAACCCAAATATAGCCCGTTTGGAACCTATTTCAGCAGCGTTCCAAGCTAATTTCTAATGAAAATAGAAATATTTGCAAAAAATTCAAACTTTTTCACCAAAATTTGAATTTTTTACAAATTTCATATTTCATTTCCTGGATGAGCAGTCAAGGTCAAATTGAAGGAATATCATCTATGGGCTCTAAGCAACATTTCCTGTAATTTTGAAGAAAATCTGAATCCTGAAATATTTGACTAAAAATTAAAAAAAATTATAAGGGGTTAGTCCAGCCATTTTCCTCAAAGTTGGCTAAAAAGTAACTTTTTTGAAAATGTCTTAGAAATGACTCCTAACCCAAATATAGCCCGTTTGGAACCTATTTCAGCAGCGTTCCAAGCTAATTTCTAATGAAAATAGAAATATTTGCAAAAAATTCAAACTTTTTCACCAAAATTTGAATTTTTTACAAATTTCATATTTCATTTCCTGGATGAGCAGTCAAGGTCAAATTGAAGGAATATCATCTATGGGCTCTAAGCAACATTTCCTGTAATTTTGAAGAAAATCTGAATCCTGAAATATTTGACTAAAAATTAAAAAAATTATAAGGGTTAGTCCAGCCATTTTCCTCAAAGTTGGCTAAAAAGTAACTTTTTTGAAAATGTCTTAGAAATGACTCCTAACCCAAATATAGCCCGTTTGGAACCTATTTCAGCAGCGTTCCAAGCTAATTTCTAATGAAAATAGAAATATTTGCAAAAAATTCAAACTTTTTCACCAAAATTTGAATTTTTTACAAATTTCATATTTCATTTCCTGGATGAGCAGTCAAGGTCAAATTGAAGGAATATCATCTATGGGCTCTAAGCAACATTTCCTGCAATTTTGAAGAAAATCTGAATCCTGAATTTTTGGCTAAAATTAAAAAATCATAAGGGGTTAGTCCAGCAATTTTCCCAAAGTTGGCTAAAAATTGACTTTTTGAAATTGTCTTAGAAATGACCCCTAACCAAAATTTAGCCCGTTTGGAACCTATTTCAGCAGCGTTCCAAGCTAATTTCTAATGAAAATAGAAATATTTGCAAAAAATCAAACTTTTTCACCAAAATTTGAATTTTTTACAAATTTCATATTTCATTTCCTGGATGAGCAGTCAAGGTCAAATTGAAGGAATATCATCTATGGGCTCTAAGCAACATTTCCTGTAATTTTGAAGAAAATCTGATCCTGAAATTTTTGGCTAAAATTAAAAGAATCATAAGGGGTTAGTCCAGCAATTTTCCTCAAAGTTGGTTAAAATTACCTTTTTTGAAAATGTCCTAGAAATGACTCCTAACCAAAATTTAGCCCGTTTGGAACCTATTTCAGCAGCGTTCCAAGCAAATTTCTAATGAAAATAGAAATATTTGCAAAAAAATTCAAACTTTTTCACCAAAATTTGAATTTTTTACAAATTTCATATTTCATTTCCTGGATGAGCAGTCAAGGTCAAATTGAAGGAATATCATCTATGGGCTCTAAGCAACATTTCCTGTAATTTTGAAGAAAATCTGAATCCTGAAATATTTGACTAAAAATTAAAAAAATTATAAGGGGTTAGTCCAGCCATTTTCCTCAAAGTTGGCTAAAAAGTAACTTTTTGAAAATGTCTTGGAAATGACTCCTAACCCAAATATAGCCCGTTTGGAACCTATTTCAGCAGCGTTCCAAGCTAATTTCTAATGAAAATAGAAATATTTGCAAAAAATTCAAACTTTTTCACCAAAATTTGAATTTTTTACAAATTTCATATTTCATTTCCTGGATGAGCAGTCAAGGTCAAATTGAAGGAATATCATCTATGGGCTCTAAGCAACATTTCCTGTAATTTTGAAGAAAATCTGAATCCTGAAATATTTGACTAAAAATTAAAAAAAATTATAAGGGGTTAGTCCAGCCATTTTCCTCAAAGTTGGCTAAAAAGTAACTTTTTTGAAAATGTCTTAGAAATGACTCCTAACCAAATATAGCCCGTTTGGAACCTATTTCAGCAGCGTTCCAAGCTAATTTCTAATGAAAATAGAAATATTTGCAAAAAATTCAAACTTTTTCAACCAAAATTTGAATTTTTACAAATTTCATATTTCATTTCCTGGATGAGCAGTCAAGGTCAAATTGAAGGAATATCATCTATGGGCTCTAAGCAACATTTCTGTAATTTTGAAGAAAATCTAATCCTTAAATTTTTGGCTAAAAATAAAACAAAATCATAAGGAGTTAGTCCAGCAATTTTCCTAAAAGTTGGCTAAAAATTTACTTTTTTGAAAATGTCTCAGATATGACTCCTAACCAAAATATAGCCCGTTTGGAACCTATTTCAGCAGCGTTCCAAGCTAATTTCTAATAAAATGGAAATATTTGCAAAAAAATCAAACTTTTCACCAAAATTTGAATTTTTTACAAATTTCATATTTCATTTCCTGGATGAGCAGTCAAGGTCAAATTGAAGGAATATCATCTATGGGCTCTAAGCAACATTTCCTGTAATTGTGAAGAAAATCTGAATCCTGAAATTTTTGGCTAAAAATTAAAAGAATCATAAGGGGTTAGTCCAGCAATTTTCCTCAAAGTTGGTTAAAAATTAACTTTTTTGAAAATGTCCTAGAAATGACTCCTAACCAAAATTTAGCCCGTTTGGAACCTATTTCAGCAGCGTTCCAAGCAAATTTCTAATGAAAATAGAAATATT
Organism: Henricia sp. BOLD:AAB3569; assembly: GCA_037783545.1. Taxonomy (NCBI): domain Eukaryota; kingdom Metazoa; phylum Echinodermata; class Asteroidea; order Spinulosida; family Echinasteridae; genus Henricia; species Henricia sp. BOLD:AAB3569. Next base: position 14,208 of record JBBELK010000121.1, read on the forward strand.
TGCAAAAAATTCAAACTTTTCCACCAAAATTTGAATTTTTTACAAATTTCATATTTCATTTCCTGGATGAGCAGTCAAGGTCAAATTAAAGGAATATCATCTATGGGCTCTAAGCAACATTTCCTGCAATTTTGAAGAAAATCTGAATCCTGAATTTTGGCTAAAAATTAAAAAAATCATAAGGGGTTAGTCCAGCAATTTTCCCAAAGTTGGCTAAAAATTGACTTTTTTGAAATTGTCTTAGAAATGACTCCCTAACAAAATTTAGCCCGTTTGGAACCTATTTCAGCCGCTTTCCAAGCTAATTTTTAATAAAAATTTATATTTTTTTGGCAAAAATATAAAACATTTAGCAAAATTTGAATTTTTTTACAAATTTCATATTTCATTTCCTGGATGAGCAGTCAAGGTCAAATTGAAGGAATATCATCTATGGGCTCTAAGCAACATTTCCTGTAATTTTGAAGAAAATCTGAATCCTGAAATATTTGACTAAAAATTAAAAAAAATTATAAGGGGTTAGTCCAGCCATTTTCCTCAAAGTTGGCTAAAAAGTAACTTTTTTGAAAATGTCTTAGAAATGACTCCTAACCCAAATATAGCCCGTTTGGAACCTATTTCAGCAGCGTTCCAAGCTAATTTCTAATGAAAATAGAAATATTTGCAAAAATTCAAACTTTTTCACCAAAATTTGAATTTTTTACAAATTTCATATTTCATTTCCTGATGAGCAGTCAAGGTCAAATTGAAGGAATATCATCTATGGGCTCTAAGCAACATTTCCTGTAATTTTGAAGAAAATCTGAATCCTGAAATATTTGACTAAAAATTAAAAAAAATTATAAGGGGTTAGTCCAGCCATTTTCCTCAAAGTTGGCTAAAAAGTAACTTTTTTGAAAATGTCTTAGAATGACTCCTAACCCAAATATAGCCCGTTTGGAACCTATTTCAGCAGCGTTCCAAGCTAATTTCTAATGAAAATAGAAATATTTGCAAAAAATTCAAACTTTTTCACCAAAATTTGAATTTTTTACAAATTTCATATTTCATTTCCTGGATGAGCAGTCAAGGTCAAATTGAAGGAATATCATCTATGGGCTCTAAGCAACATTTCCTGTAATTTTGAAGAAAATCTGAATCCTGAAATATTTGACTAAAAATTAAAAAAATTATAAGGGTTAGTCCAGCCATTTTCCTCAAAGTTGGCTAAAAAGTAACTTTTTTGAAAATGTCTTAGAAATGACTCCTAACCCAAATATAGCCCGTTTGGAACCTATTTCAGCAGCGTTCCAAGCTAATTTCTAATGAAAATAGAAATATTTGCAAAAAATTCAAACTTTTTCACCAAAATTGAATTTTTTACAAATTTCATATTTCATTTCCTGGATGAGCAGTCAAGGTCAAATTGAAGGAATATCATCTATGGGCTCTAAGCAACATTTCCTGCAATTTTGAAGAAAATCTGAATCCTGAATTTTTGGCTAAAAATTAAAAAAATCATAAGGGGTTAGTCCAGCAATTTTCCAAAGTTGGCTAAAAATTGACTTTTTTGAAATTGTCTTAGAAATGACTCCTAACCAAAATTTAGCCCGTTTGGAACCTATTTCAGCAGCGTTCAAGCTAATTTCTAATGAAAATAGAAATATTTGCAAAAAAATCAAACTTTTTCACCAAAATTTGAATTTTTTTACAAATTTCATATTTCATTTCCTGGATGAGCAGTCAAGGTCAAATTGAAGGAATATCATCTATGGGCTCTAAGCAACATTTCCTGTAATTTTGAAGAAAATCTGAATCCTGAAATTTTGGCTAAAAATTAAAAGAATCATAAGGGTTAGTCCAGCAATTTTCCTCAAAGTTGGTTAAAAATTACTTTTTTGAAAATGTCCTAGAAATGACTCCTAACCAAAATTTAGCCCGTTTGGAACCTATTTCAGCAGCGTTCCAAGCAAATTTCTAATGAAAATAGAAATATTTGCAAAAAATTCAAACTTTTCACCAAAATTTGAATTTTTTACAAATTTCATATTTCATTTCCTGGATGAGCAGTCAAGGTCAAATTGAAGGAATATCATCTATGGGCTCTAAGCAACATTTCCTGTAATTTTGAAGAAAATCTGAAATCCTTAAATTTTTGGCTAAAAATAAAACAAAATCATAAGGAGTTAGTCCAGCAATTTTCCTAAAAGTTGGCTAAAAATTTACTTTTTTGAAAATGTCTCAGATATGACTCCTAACCAAAATATAGCCCGTTTGGAACCTATTTCAGCAGCGTTCCAAGCTAATTTCTAATAAAATTGAAATATTTGCAAAAAATTCAAACTTTTTCACCAAAATTTGATTTTTTTACAAATTTCATATTTCATTTCCTGGATGAGCAGTCAAGGTCAAATTGAAGGAATATCATCTATGGGCTCTAAGCAACATTTCCTGTAATTGTGAAGAAAATCTGAATCCTGAAATTTTTTGCTAAAAATTAAAAAAATCATAAGGGGTTAGTCCAGCAATTTTCCTCAAAGTTGGCTAAAAATTAACTTTCTTTGAAAATTTCCTAGAAATGACTCCTAACCAAAATTTAGCCCGTTTGGAACCTATTTCAGCAGCGTTTCCAAGCTAATTTCTAATGAAAATAGAAATATTTGCAAAAAAAATTCAAACTTTTTCACCAAAATTTGATTTTTTTACAAATTTCATATTTCATTTCCTGGATGAGCAGTCAAGGTCAAATTGAAGGAATATCATCTATGGGCTCTAAGCAACATTTCCTGTAATTTTGAAGAAAATCTGAATCCTGAAATTTTTGGCTAAAAATTAAAAGAATCATAAGGGGTTAGTCCAGAAATTTTCCTCAAAGTTGGTTAAAAATTAACTTTTTTGAAAATGTCCTAGAAATGACTCCTAACCAAAATTTAGCCCGTTTGGAACCTATTTCAGCAGCGTTCCAAGCAAATTTCTAATGAAAATAGAAATATTGCAAAAAAATCAAACTTTTTCACCAAATTTCAATTTTTTACAAAATTTCATATTTAATTTCCTGGATGAGCAGTCAAGGTCAAATTGAAGGAATATCATATATGGGCTCTAAGCAACATTTCCTGTAATTTTGAAGAAAATCTAAATCCTGAAATATTTGACTAAAAATTAAAAAAATTATAAGGGTTAGTCCAGCCATTTTCCTCAAAGTTGGCTAAAAAGTAACTTTTTGAAATGTCTTAGAAATGACTCCTAACCCAAATATAGCCCGTTTGGAACCTATTTCAGCAGCGTTCCAAGCTAATTTCTAATGAAAATAGAAATATTTGCAAAAAAATTCAAACTTTTTCACCAAAATTTCAATTTTTTACAAATTTCATATTTCATTTCCTGGATGAGCAGTCAAGGTCAAATTGAAGGAATATCATCTATGGGCTCTAAGCAACATTTCCTGCAATTTTGAAGAAAATCTGAATCCTGAATTTTTGGCTAAAAATTAAAAAAATCATAAGGGGTTAGTCCAGCAATTTTCCCAAAGTTGGCTAAAAATTGACTTTTTTTGAAATTGTCTTAGAAATGACTCCTAACCAAAATTTAGCCCGTTTGGAACCTATTTCAGCAGCGTTCCAAGCTAATTTCTAATGAAAATAGAAATATTGCAAAAAAATTCAAACTTTTTCACCAAAATTTGATTTTTTTACAAATTTCATATTTCATTTCCTGGATGAGCAGTCAAGGTCAAATTGAAGGAATATCATCTATGGGCTCTAAGCAACATTTCCTGTAATTTGAAGAAAAATCTGAATCCTGAAATTTTTGGCTAAAAATTAAAAGAATCATAAGGGGTTAGTCCAGCAATTTTCCTCAAAGTTGGTTAAAAATTAACTTTTTTGAAAATGTCCTAGAAATGACTCCTAACCAAAATTTAGCCCGTTTGGAACCTATTTCAGCAGCGTTCCAAGCAAATTTCTAATGAAAATAGAAATATTTGCAAAAAAAAATCAAACTTTTTCACCAAAATTTCAATTTTTTACAAATTTCATATTTAATTTCCTGGATGAGCAGTCAAGGTCAAATTGAAGGAATATCATCTATGGGCTCTAAGCAACATTTCCTGTAATTTTGAAGAAAATCTGAATCCTGAAATATTTGACTAAAATTAAAAAAATTATAAGGGGTTAGTCCAGCCATTTTCCTCAAAGTTGGCTAAAAAGTAACTTTTTTGAAAATGTCTTGGAAATGACTCCTAACCCAAATATAGCCCGTTTGGACCCTATTTCAGCAGCGTTCCAAGCTAATTTCTAATGAAAATAGAAATATTTGCAAAAAAATTCAAACTTTTTCACCAAAATTTGAATTTTTTACAAATTTCATATTCATTTCCTGGATGAGCAGTCAAGGTCAAATTGAAGGAATATCATCTATGGGCTCTAAGCAACATTTCCTGTAATTTTGAAGAAAATCTGAATCCTGAAATATTTGACTAAAAATTAAAAAAAATTATAAGGGGTTAGTCCAGCCATTTTCCTCAAAGTTGGCTAAAAAGTAACTTTTTTGAAATGTCTTAGAAATGACTCCTAACCCCAAATATAGCCCGTTTGGAACCTATTTCAGCAGCGTTCCAAGCTAATTTCTAATGAAAATAGAAATATTTGCAAAAAATTCAAACTTTTTCACCAAAATTTGAATTTTTTACAAATTTCATATTTCATTTCCTGGATGAGCAGTCAAGGTCAAATTGAAGGAATATCATCTATGGGCTCTAAGCAACATTTTCTGTAATTTTGAAGAAAATCTAAATCCTTAAATTTTTGGCTAAAAATAAAACAAAATCATAAGGAGTTAGTCCAGCAATTTTCCTAAAAGTTGGCTAAAAATTTACTTTTTTGAAAATGTCTCAGATATGACTCCTAACCAAAATATAGCCCGTTTGGAACCTATTTCAGCAGCGTTCCAAGCTAATTTCTAATAAAAATGGAAATATTTGCAAAAAAATCAAACTTTTTCACCAAAATTTGAATTTTTTTACAAATTTCATATTTCATTTCCTGGATGAGCAGTCAAGGTCAAATTGAAGGAATATCATCTATGGGCTCTAAGCAACATTTCCTGTAATTGTGAAGAAAATCTGAATCCTGAAATTTTTGGCTAAAAATTAAAAGAATCATAAGGGGTTAGTCCAGCAATTTTCCTCAAAGTTGGTTAAAAATTAACTTTTTGAAAATGTCCTAGAAATGACTCCTAACCAAAATTTAGCCCGTTTGGAACCCTATTTCAGCAGCGTTCCAAGCAAATTTCTAATGAAAATAGAAATATTTGCAAAAAATTCAAACTTTTCCACCAAAATTTGAATTTTTTACAAATTTCATATTTCATTTCCTGGATGAGCAGTCAAGGTCAAATTAAAGGAATATCATCTATGGGCTCTAAGCAACATTTCCTGCAATTTTGAAGAAAATCTGAATCCTGAATTTTTGGCTAAAAATTAAAAAAATCATAAGGGGTTAGTCCAGCAATTTTCCCAAAGTTGGCTAAAAATGACTTTTTTGAAATTGTCTTAGAAATGACTCCTAACCAAAATTTAGCCCGTTTGGAACCTATTTCAGCCGCTTTCCAAGCTAATTTTTAATAAAAATTTATATTTTTTTTGGCAAAAATATAAAACATTTAGCAAAATTGAATTTTTTTACAAATTTCATATTTCATTTCCTGGATGAGCAGTCAAGGTCAAATTGAAGGAATATCATCTATGGGCTCTAAGCAACATTTCCTGTAATTTTGAAGAAAATCTGAATCCTGAAATATTTGACTAAAAATTAAAAAAAATTATAAGGGGTTAGTCCAGCCATTTTCCTCAAAGTTGGCTAAAAAGTAACTTTTTTGAAAATGTCTTAGAAATGACTCCTAACCCAAATATAGCCCGTTTGGAACCTATTTCAGCAGCGTTCCAAGCTAATTTCTAATGAAAATAGAAATATTTGCAAAAAATTCAAACTTTTTCACCAAAATTTGAATTTTTTAACAAATTTCATATTTCATTTCCTGGATGAGCAGTCAAGGTCAAATTGAAGGAATATCATCTATGGGCTCTAAGCAACATTTCCTGTAATTTTGAAGAAAATCTGAATCCTGAAATATTTGACTAAAAATTAAAAAAAATTATAAGGGGTTAGTCCAGCCATTTTCCTCAAAGTTGGCTAAAAAGTAACTTTTTTGAAAATGTCTTAGAAATGACTCCTAACCCAAATATAGCCCGTTTGGAACCTATTTCAGCAGCGTTCCAAGCTAATTTCTAATGAAAATAGAAATATTTGCAAAAAATTCAAACTTTTTCACCAAAATTTGAATTTTTTACAAATTTCATATTTCATTTCCTGGATGAGCAGTCAAGGTCAAATTGAAGGAATATCATCTATGGGCTCTAAGCAACATTTCCTGTAATTTTGAAGAAAATCTGAATCCTGAAATATTTGACTAAAAATTTAAAAAAATTATAAGGGTTAGTCCAGCCATTTTCCTCAAAGTTGGCTAAAAAGTAACTTTTTTGAAAATGTCTTAGAAATGACTCCTAACCCAAATATAGCCCGTTTGGAACCTATTTCAGCAGCGTTCCAAGCTAATTTCTAATGAAAATAGAAATATTTGCAAAAAATTCAAACTTTTTCACCAAAATTTGAATTTTTTACAAATTTCATATTTCATTTCCTGGATGAGCAGTCAAGGTCAAATTGAAGGAATATCATCTATGGGCTCTAAGCAACATTTCCTGCAATTTTGAAGAAAATCTGAATCCTGAATTTTTGGCTAAAAATTAAAAAAATCATAAGGGGTTAGTCCAGCAATTTTCCCAAAGTTGGCTAAAAATTGACTTTTTTGAAATTGTCTTAGAAATGACTCCTAACCAAAATTTAGCCCGTTTGGAACCTATTTCAGGCAGCGTTCCAAGCTAATTTCTAATGAAAATAGAAATATTTGCAAAAAAATCAAACTTTTTCACCAAAATTTGAATTTTTTACAAATTTCATATTTCATTTCCTGGATGAGCAGTCAAGGTCAAATTGAAGGAATATCATCTATGGGCTCTAAGCAACATTTCCTGTAATTTTGAAGAAAATCTGAATCCTGAAATTTTTGGCTAAAAATTAAAAGAATCATAAGGGGTTAGTCCAGCAATTTTCCTCAAAGTTGGTTAAAAATTAACTTTTTGAAAATGTCCTAGAAATGACTCCTAACCAAAATTTAGCCCGTTTGGAACTTATTTCAGCAGCGTTCCAAGCAAATTTCTAATGAAAATAGAAATATTTGCAAAAAATTCAAACTTTTTCACCAAAATTTGAATTTTTTACAAATTTCATATTTCATTTCCTGGATGAGCAGTCAAGGTCAAATTGAAGGAATATCATCTATGGGCTCTAAGCAACATTTCCTGTAATTTTGAAGAAAATCTAAATCCTTAAATTTTGGCTAAAAATAAAACAAAATCATAAGGAGTTAGTCCAGCAATTTTCCTAAAAGTTGGCTAAAAATTTACTTTTTGAAAATGTCTCAGATATGACTCCTAACCAAAATATAGCCCGTTTGGAACCTATTTCAGCAGCGTTCCAAGCTAATTTCTAATAAAATGGAAATATTTGCAAAAAAATTCAAACTTTTTCACCAAAATTTGATTTTTTTACAAATTTCATATTTCATTTCCTGGATGAGCAGTCAAGGTCAAATTGAAGGAATATCATCTATGGGCTCTAAGCAACATTTCCTGTAATTGTGAAGAAAATCTGAATCCTGAAATTTTTTGCTAAAAATTAAAAAAATCATAAGGGGTTAGTCCAGCAATTTTCCTCAAAGTTGGCTAAAAATTAACTTTCTTGAAAATTTCCTAGAAATGACTCCTAACCAAAATTTAGCCCGTTTGGAACCTATTTCAGCAGCGTTCCAAGCTAATTTCTAATGAAAATAGAAATATTTGCAAAAAATTCAAACTTTTTCACCAAAATTTGATTTTTTTACAAATTTCATATTTCATTTCCTGGATGAGCAGTCAAGGTCAAATTGAAGGAATATCATCTATGGGCTCTAAGCAACATTTCCTGTAATTTTGAAGAAAATCTAAATCCTGAAATATTTGACTAAAAATTTAAAAAAATTATAAGGGTTAGTCCAGCCATTTTCCTCAAAGTTGGCTAAAAAGTAACTTTTTTGAAAATGTCTTAGAAATGACCTCCTAACCCAAATATAGCCCGTTTGGAACCTATTTCAGCAGCGTTCCAAGCTAATTTCTAATGAAAATAGAAATATTTGCAAAAAAATTCAAACTTTTTCACCAAAATTTCAATTTTTTACAAATTTCATATTTCATTTCTTCTGGATGAGCAGTCAAGGTCAAATTGAAGGAATATCATCTATGGGCTCTAAGCAACATTTTCCTGCAATTTTGAAGAAAATCTGAATCCTGAATTTTTGGCTAAAAATTAAAAAAATCATAAGGGGTTAGTCCAGCAATTTTCCCAAAGTTGGCTAAAAATTGACTTTTTTGAAATTGTCTTAGAAATGACTCCTAACCAAAATTTAGCCCGTTTGGAACCTATTTCAGCAGCGTTCCAAGCTAATTTCTAATGAAAATAGAAATATTTGCAAAAAAATTCAAACTTTTTCACCAAAATTTGATTTTTTACAAATTTCATATTTCATTTCCTGGATGAGCAGTCAAGGTCAAATTGAAGGAATATCATCTATGGGCTCTAAGCAACATTTCCTGTAATTTTGAAGAAAATCTGAATCCTGAAATTTTGGCTAAAAATTAAAAGAATCATAAGGGGTTAGTCCAGCAATTTTCCTCAAAGTTGGTTAAAAATTAACTTTTTTGAAAATGTCCTAGAAATGACTCCTAACCAAAATTTAGCCCGTTTGGAACCTATTTTCAGCAGCGTTCCAAGCAAATTTCTAATGAAAATAGAAATATTTGCAAAAAAATCAAACTTTTTCACCAAAATTTCAATTTTTTACAAATTTCATATTTAATTTCCTGGATGAGCAGTCAAGGTCAAATTGAAGGAATATCATATATGGGCTCTAAGCAACATTTCCTGTAATTTGAAGAAAATCTAAATCCTGAAATATTTGACTAAAAATTTAAAAAAATTATAAGGGTTAGTCCAGCCATTTTCCTCAAAGTTGGCTAAAAAGTAACTTTTTTGAAAATGTCTTAGAAATGACTCCTAACCCAAATATAGCCCGTTTGGAACCTATTTCAGCAGCGTTCCAAGCTAATTTCTAATGAAAATAGAAATATTTGCAAAAAAATCAAACTTTTTCACCAAAATTTGAATATTTTTACAAATTTCATATTTCATTTCCTGGATGAGCAGTCAAGGTCAAATTGAAGGAATATCATCTATGGGCTCTAAGCAACATTTCCTGTAATTTTGAAGAAAATCTGAATCCTGAAATTTTTGGCTAAAAATTAAAAGAATCATAAGGGTTAGTCCAGCAATTTTCCTCAAAGTTGGTTAAAAATTAACTTTTTTGAAAATGTCCTAGAAATGACTCCTAACCAAAATTTAGCCCGTTTGGAACCTATTTCAGCAGCGTTCCAAGCAAATTTCTAATGAAAATAGAAATATTTGCAAAAAAATTCAAACTTTTTCACCAAATTTGAATTTTTTACAAATTTCATATTTCATTTCCTGGATGAGCAGTCAAGGTCAAATTGAAGGAATATCATCTATGGGCTCTAAGCAACATTTCCTGTAATTTTGAAGAAAATCTAAATCCTTAAATTTTTGGCTAAAAATAAAACAAAATCATAAGGAGTTAGTCCAGCAATTTTCCTAAAAGTTGGCTAAAAATTTACTTTTTGAAAATGTCTCAGATATGACTCCTAACCAAAATATAGCCCGTTGGAACCTATTTCAGCAGCGGTTCCAAGCTAATTTCTAATAAAATGGAAATATTTGCAAAAAAATTCAAACTTTTTCACCAAAATTTGATTTTTTTACAAATTTCATATTTCATTTCCTGGATGAGCAGTCAAGGTCAAATTGAAGGAATATCATCTATGGGCTCTAAGCAACATTTCCTGTAATTGTGAAGAAAATCTGAATCCTGAAATTTTTGGCTAAAATTAAAAGAATCATAAGGGGTTAGTCCAGCAATTTTCCTCAAAGTTGGTTAAAATTAACTTTTTTGAAAATGTCCTAGAAATGACTCCTAACCAAAATTTAGCCCGTTTGGAACCTATTTCAGCAGCGTTCCAAGCAAATTTCTAATGAAAATAGAAATATTTGCAAAAAATTCAAACTTTTTCACCAAAATTTGAATTTTTTACAAATTTCATATTCATTTCCTGGATGAGCAGTCAAGGTCAAATTGAAGGAATATCATCTATGGGCTCTAAGCAACATTTCCTGTAATTTTGAAGAAAATCTGAATCCTGAAATATTGACTAAAAATTAAACAAAATTATAAGGGTTAGTCCAGCCATTTTCCTCAAAGTTGGCTAAAAAGTAACTTTTTTGAAAATGTCTTAGAAATGACTCCTAACCCAAATATAGCCCGTTTGGAACCTATTTCAGCAGCGTTCCAAGCTAATTTCTAATGAAAATAGAAATATTTGCAAAAATTCAAACTTTTTCACCAAAATTTGAATTTTTTACAAATTTCATATTTCATTTCCTGGATGAGCAGTCAAGGTCAAATTGAAGGAATATCATCTATGGGCTCTAAGCAACATTTCTGTAATTTTGAAGAAAATCTAAATCCTTAAATTTTTGGCTAAAAATAAAACAAAATCATAAGGAGTTAGTCCAGCAATTTTCCTAAAAGTTGGCTAAAAATTTACTTTTTTGAAAATGTCTCAGATATGACTCCTAACCAAAATATAGCCCGTTTGGAACCTATTTCAGCAGCGTTCCAAGCTAATTTCTAATAAAATGGAAATATTTGCAAAAAAATCAAACTTTTTCACCAAATTTGAATTTTTTACAAATTTCATTTCCTGGATGAGCAGTCAAGGTCAAATTGAAGGAATATCATCTATGGGCTCTAAGCAACATTTCTGTAATTGTGAAGAAAATCTGAATCCTGAAATTTTTGGCTAAAATTAAAAGAATCATAAGGGGTTAGTCCAGCAATTTTCCTCAAAGTTGGTTAAAAATTAACTTTTTTGAAAATGTCCTAGAAATGCTCCTAACCAAAATTTAGCCCGTTTGGAACCTATTTCAGCAGCGTTCCAAGCAAATTTCTAATGAAAATAGAAATATTTGCAAAAAATTCAAACTTTTCCACCAAAATTTGAATTTTTTACAAATTTCATATTTCATTTCCTGGATGAGCAGTCAAGGTCAAATTAAAGGAATATCATCTATGGGCTCTAAGCAACATTTCCTGCAATTTTGAAGAAAATCTGAATCCTGAATTTTTGGCTAAAAATTAAAAAAATCATAAGGGGTTAGTCCAGCAATTTTCCCAAAGTTGGCTAAAAATTGACTTTTTTGAAATTGTCTTAGAAATGACTCCTAACCAAAATTTAGCCCGTTTGGAACCTATTTCAGCCGCTTTCCAAGCTAATTTTTAATAAAAATTTATATTTTTTTTGGCAAAAATATAAAACATTTAGCAAAATTTGAATTTTTTTACAAATTTCATATTTCATTTCCTGGATGAGCAGTCAAGGTCAAATTGAAGGAATATCATCTATGGGCTCTAAGCAACATTTCCTGTAATTTTGAAGAAAATCTGAATCCTGAAATATTTGACTAAAAATTAAAAAAAATTATAAGGGGTTAGTCCAGCCATTTTCCTCAAAGTTGGCTAAAAAGTAACTTTTTTGAAAATGTCTTAGAAATGACTCCTAACCCAAATATAGCCCGTTTGGAACCTATTTCAGCAGCGTTCCAAGCTAATTTCTAATGAAAATAGAAATATTTGCAAAAAATTCAAACTTTTTCACCAAAATTTTAATTTTTTACAAATTTCATATTTCATTTCCTGGATGAGCAGTCAAGGTCAAATTGAAGGAATATCATCTATGGGCTCTAAGCAACATTTCCTGCAATTTTGAAGAAAATCTGAATCCTGAATTTTTGGCTAAAAATTAAAAAAATCATAAGGGGTTAGTCCAGCAATTTTCCCAAAGTTGGCAAAAAATTGACTTTTTTGAAATTGTCTTAGAAATGACTCCTAACCAAAATTTAGCCCGTTTGGAACCTATTTCAGCCGCTTTCCAAGCTAATTTTTAATAAAAATTATTTTTTTTGGCAAAAATATAAAACATTTAGCAAAATTTGAATTTTTTTACAAATTTCATATTTCATTTCCTGGATGAGCAGTCAAGGTCAAATTGAAGGAATATCATCTATGGGCTCTAAGCAACATTTCCTGTAATTTTGAAGAAAATCTGAATCCTGAAATATTTGACTAAAAATTAAAAAAAATTATAAGGGGTTAGTCCAGCCATTTTCCTCAAAGTTGGCTAAAAAGTAACTTTTTTGAAAATGTCTTAGAAATGACTCCTAACCCAAATATAGCCCGTTTGGAACCTATTTCAGCAGCGTTCCAAGCTAATTTCTAATGAAAATAGAAATATTTGCAAAAAATTCAAACTTTTTCACCAAAATTTGAATTTTTTACAAATTTCATATTTCATTTCCTGGATGAGCAGTCAAGGTCAAATTGAAGGAATATCATCTATGGGCTCTAAGCAACATTTCCTGTAATTTTGAAGAAAATCTGAATCCTGAAATATTTGACTAAAAATTAAAAAAAATTATAAGGGGTTAGTCCAGCCATTTTCCTCAAAGTTGGCTAAAAAGTAACTTTTTTGAAAATGTCTTAGAAATGACTCCTAACCCAAATATAGCCCGTTTGGAACCTATTTCAGCAGCGTTCCAAGCTAATTTCTAATGAAAATAGAAATATTTGCAAAAAATTCAAACTTTTTCACCAAAATTTGAATTTTTTACAAATTTCATATTTCATTTCCTGGATGAGCAGTCAAGGTCAAATTGAAGGAATATCATCTATGGGCTCTAAGCAACATTTCCTGTAATTTTGAAGAAAATCTGAATCCTGAAATATTTGACTAAAATAAAAAAAAATTATAAGGGGTTAGTCCAGCCATTTTCCTCAAAGTTGGCTAAAAAGTAACTTTTTTGAAAATGTCTTAGAAATGACTCCTAACCCAAATATAGCCCGTTTGGAACCTATTTCAGCAGCGTTCCAAGCTAATTTCTAATGAAAATAGAAATATTTGCAAAAAATTCAAACTTTTTCACCAAAATTTCAATTTTTTACAAATTTCATATTTCATTTCCTGGATGAGCAGTCAAGGTCAAATTGAAGGAATATCATCTATGGGCTCTAAGCAACATTTCCTGCAATTTTGAAGAAAATCTGAATCCTGAATTTTTGGCTAAAAATTAAAAAAATCATAAGGGGTTAGTCCAGCAATTTTCCCAAAGTTGGCTAAAAATTGACTTTTTTGAAATTGTCTTAGAAATGACTCCTAACCAAAATTTAGCCCGTTTGGAACCTATTTCAGCCGCTTTCCAAGCTAATTTTTAATAAAAATTTATATTTTTTTTGGCAAAAATATAAAACATTTAGCAAAATTTGAATTTTTTTACAAATTTCATATTTCATTTCCTGGATGAGCAGTCAAGGTCAAATTGAAGGAATATCATCTATGGGCTCTAAGCAACATTTCCTGTAATTTTGAAGAAAATCTGAATCCTGAAATATTTGACTAAAAATTAAAAAAAATTATAAGGGGTTAGTCCAGCCATTTTCCTCAAAGTTGGCTAAAAAGTAACTTTTTTGAAAATGTCTTAGAAATGACTCCTAACCCAAATATAGCCCGTTTGGAACCTATTTCAGCAGCGTTCCAAGCTAATTTCTAATGAAAATAGAAATATTTGCAAAAAATTCAAACTTTTTCACCAAAATTTGAATTTTTTACAAATTTCATATTTCATTTCCTGGATGAGCAGTCAAGGTCAAATTGAAGGAATATCATCTATGGGCTCTAAGCAACATTTCCTGTAATTTTGAAGAAAATCTGAATCCTGAAATATTTGACTAAAAATTAAAAAAAATTATAAGGGGTTAGTCCAGCCATTTTCCTCAAAGTTGGCTAAAAAGTAACTTTTTTGAAAATGTCTTAGAAATGACTCCTAACCCAAATATAGCCCGTTTGGAACCTATTTCAGCAGCGTTCCAAGCTAATTTCTAATGAAAATAGAAATATTTGCAAAAAATTCAAACTTTTTCACCAAAATTTGAATTTTTTACAAATTTCATATTTCATTTCCTGGATGAGCAGTCAAGGTCAAATTGAAGGAATATCATCTATGGGCTCTAAGCAACATTTCCTGTAATTTTGAAGAAAATCTGAATCCTGAAATATTTGACTAAAAATTAAAAAAAATTATAAGGGGTTAGTCCAGCCATTTTCCTCAAAGTTGGCTAAAAAGTAACTTTTTTGAAAATGTCTTAGAAATGACTCCTAACCCAAATATAGCCCGTTTGGAACCTATTTCAGCAGCGTTCCAAGCTAATTTCTAATGAAAATAGAAATATTTGCAAAAAATTCAAACTTTTTCACCAAAATTTGAATTTTTTACAAATTTCATATTTCATTTCCTGGATGAGCAGTCAAGGTCAAATTGAAGGAATATCATCTATGGGCTCTAAGCAACATTTCCTGTAATTTTGAAGAAAATCTGAATCCTGAAATATTTGACTAAAAATTAAAAAAAATTATAAGGGGTTAGTCCAGCCATTTTCCTCAAAGTTGGCTAAAAAGTAACTTTTTTGAAAATGTCTTAGAAATGACTCCTAACCCAAATATAGCCCGTTTGGAACCTATTTCAGCAGCGTTCCAAGCTAATTTCTAATGAAAATAGAAATATTTGCAAAAAATTCAAACTTTTTCACCAAAATTTCAATTTTTTACAAATTTCATATTTCATTTCCTGGATGAGCAGTCAAGGTCAAATTGAAGGAATATCATCTATGGGCTCTAAGCAACATTTCCTGCAATTTTGAAGAAAATCTGAATCCTGAAATATTTGACTAAAAATTAAAAAAAATTATAAGGGGTTAGTCCAGCCATTTTCCTCAAAGTTGGCTAAAAAGTAACTTTTTTGAAAATGTCTTAGAAATGACTCCTAACCCAAATATAGCCCGTTTGGAACCTATTTCAGCAGCGTTCCAAGCTAATTTCTAATGAAAATAGAAATATTTGCAAAAAATTCAAACTTTTTCACCAAAATTTGAATTTTTTACAAATTTCATATTTCATTTCCTGGATGAGCAGTCAAGGTCAAATTGAAGGAATATCATCTATGGGCTCTAAGCAACATTTCCTGTAATTTTGAAGAAAATCTGAATCCTGAAATATTTGACTAAAAATTAAAAAAAATTATAAGGGGTTAGTCCAGCCATTTTCCTCAAAGTTGGCTAAAAAGTAACTTTTTTGAAAATGTCTTAGAAATGACTCCTAACCCAAATATAGCCCGTTTGGAACCTATTTCAGCAGCGTTCCAAGCTAATTTCTAATGAAAATAGAAATATTTGCAAAAAATTCAAACTTTTTCACCAAAATTTGAATTTTTTACAAATTTCATATTTCATTTCCTGGATGAGCAGTCAAGGTCAAATTAAAGGAATATCATCTATGGGCTCTAAGCAACATTTCCTGCAATTTTGAAGAAAATCTGAATCCTGAATTTTTGGCTAAAAATTAAAAAAATCATAAGGGGTTAGTCCAGCAATTTTCCCAAAGTTGGCTAAAAATTGACTTTTTTGAAATTGTCTTAGAAATGACTCCTAACCAAAATTTAGCCCGTTTGGAACCTATTTCAGCCGCTTTCCAAGCTAATTTTTAATAAAAATTTATATTTTTTTTGGCAAAAATATAAAACATTTAGCAAAATTTGAATTTTTTTACAAATTTCATATTTCATTTCCTGGATGAGCAGTCAAGGTCAAATTGAAGGAATATCATCTATGGGCTCTAAGCAACATTTCCTGTAATTTTGAAGAAAATCTGAATCCTGAAATATTTGACTAAAAATTAAAAAAAATTATAAGGGGTTAGTCCAGCCATTTTCCTCAAAGTTGGCTAAAAAGTAACTTTTTTGAAAATGTCTTAGAAATGACTCCTAACCTAAATATAGCCCGTTTGGAACCTATTTCAGCAGCGTTCCAAGCTAATTTCTAATGAAAATAGAAATATTTGCAAAAAATTCAAACTTTTTCACCAAAATTTGAATTTTTTACAAATTTCATATTTCATTTCCTGGATGAGCAGTCAAGGTCAAATTGAAGGAATATCATCTATGGGCTCTAAGCAACATTTCCTGTAATTTTGAAGAAAATCTGAATCCTGAAATATTTGACTAAAAATTAAAAAAAATTATAAGGGGTTAGTCCAGCCATTTTCCTCAAAGTTGGCTAAAAAGTAACTTTTTTGAAAATGTCTTAGAAATGACTCCTAACCCAAATATAGCCCGTTTGGAACCTATTTCAGCAGCGTTCCAAGCTAATTTCTAATGAAAATAGAAATATTTGCAAAAAATTCAAACTTTTTCACCAAAATTTGAATTTTTTACAAATTTCATATTTCATTTCCTGGATGAGCAGTCAAGGTCAAATTGAAGGAATATCATCTATGGGCTCTAAGCAACATTTCCTGTAATTTTGAAGAAAATCTGAATCCTGAAATATTTGACTAAAAATTAAAAAAAATTATAAGGGGTTAGTCCAGCCATTTTCCTCAAAGTTGGCTAAAAAGTAACTTTTTTGAAAATGTCTTAGAAATGACTCCTAACCCAAATATAGCCAGTTTGGAACCTATTTCAGCAGCGTTCCAAGCTAATTTCTAATGAAAATAGAAATATTTGCAAAAAATTCAAACTTTTTCACCAAAATTTGAATTTTTTACAAATTTCATATTTCATTTCCTGGATGAGCAGTCAAGGTCAAATTGAAGGAATATCATCTATGGGCTCTAAGCAACATTTCCTGTAATTTTGAAGAAAATCTAAATCCTTAAATTTTTGGCTAAAAATAAAACAAAATCATAAGGAGTTAGTCCAGCAATTTTCCTAAAAGTTGGCTAAAAATTTACTTTTTTGAAAATGTCTCAGATATGACTCCTAACCAAAATATAGCCCGTTTGGAACCTATTTCAGCAGCGTTCCAAGCTAATTTCTAATAAAATGGAAATTACAGTTTTTGTAATTTTCAACAAAATCTGAATCATAAAATATTTGGCAAAAAATTCACTTGCTCTTTCTAACTTTTTGCTTGATCGTCCTTAAAAAATTTGATCAAACCCTCTATAAAACATTGATTTTTTTTCTTCAAATGAGCAGATTTAGAGTGATTCCAACAAGAAAAGTTGCCAAAATATTTTAGACTTTCATGCTTTCTGCATGTTTCGAGTTAGAAAAATTGGAATTTGTTTTTCAGAAAATAAAAAATAGGAAACATTTTATATTCATAAAACTCTCCTTGTAATTTGAAGCAATATTGGACATTTTGCAAAGGACTTGCTAAAATTTGGAAACCAAATAAAAATAACTTAAAAACAGAAATGCCGGAAGTACTTGTTGTAAAATAAATAAAATTCAATGAAATCCCGTTTCAAATGCTTTAAAAGTACCACAGTGCATGTTAGCCTGTTCTTAGTTGAAAACTGTGCTTCTAAAACGTGTTAAGAAAGGGGGAAAAAAACACACTAAATGTGACGTAAACTTAGAATACCTCTGAAGTGGTACATGTACAGTAAAAGTGACATGGACGACTCAATGACGACTGTTGAGTTTTCCTCTGTGAGGTGATTTCCTGTGTGTGCTTGTTGCAAGGGGAGTTTTCTCAGATGTGTAGGGGCTATGGTGAAGAAAGGAAAAGAATTTATCTAAATGCTGAAAGATGAGGAATTTAAATGGAAGATTTAGCCTTTCCCAATTTACATATCCTTTGCACCGGCACCCATGACAGGGGGCAGGCTTTCATATTTAAATGATGTGACAATAGATCCACAAAATGCCCACTTGTGCATGACGCACAGTGACAATGTGACTGCCCCCTGTCATGGCCGCCCGTGCAAAGAGTCTATAGGCTGTCACTCCAACCTTGATTTCTTTGTCCAAATTTCAAAGGGCACTGAGGCCAACTGGAGGGGCACCACAGCCAACTTTGGTCCAAATGTGTACTGGTTATTAGTGTCTGCAAGTCTCATGAAAGTTAAGAGGTTAGGGCATGCTGGCCAAGTTGGCCTCAGAAAGTGTATATCTTGAAGGGGCATCGGGACCAACTCAGCAGGACATTGGCCTTGGTGGCCTTGGTTAATGTCAAGGCGTGGGATAGGGCATGCTGGCCAAGTTAGCCTCAGAAAGTGTATATCTTGAAGGGGCATCGGGCCAACTCAGCAGGGCATGAGGCCAAGTATTTCAAAGTGGGCTGTAATTAATTTAAATATTTTACACATAAATAAATATCGCCCAAAACTTACCTTGTTTTTAACCTGCTGGCGTCTAGTGTCATACTAAAATCTGGCTCTTCTCTGAAACAAAATATTTCCACAAATTTGAACACACGTTACAGAAATTTTTGACTTAAAACTATCTTGCATGAAAACAACTACCCTAAATCACTACATGTTTTGTACACAAACATATGAGAGCCAGCCAGACAGTCACAATCTGGGTTTGCCCTGGACATTCTGGGTCAAGCTTTTACTGGGGCTCATGGGTGCACTCACCATGTTTTTGTCTCCGTCTGAAAGAACTTGTGGAGTCTAAAACTGTTTGGCTGAAAACGTACGGGTAATTAAACGAAACTGAACATTTAGGGCGTGTTTGTTTCATGACAGATCCGAATCCAGAACCGCTCTCAACTCGGATCTCAAATCACATGAATTGCAATTTATTTACCAAATTTGTCAAATTTCTCTTCAAAATTTCTCCCACGACAATAAACAAGCATTCTAAATTTGTTTGTATCGTGTGTTGCCTCTGAAAACTGAAACGACACGGTTTTACTCACACAAAATCTCCACGATGTCTATGTCGCCATTTTGGATCTAGCGCTGAACCATCTCTCGAGAAGGATTCCACAGATCACAGGTCTCCATCAGGATGTGCGCGAAGTGAACGAGTTCACCTTGGATCTGCGCGGATCTGAATCTGGATGCGTCCGAAACAAACACGCCCTAAATCAACAATCATAATTTCTTACTTGAGTGGTATAAACTGGTCCACGTAGGTCCTGTCAGTTTCATAAAGCGGTCGTGATCTTTCAAATGAACGTTCTGGAATCCTTAATACCTTGGGTGTGAAGACCTCATTTGGTACTTGCTCCGGCTGGTTTAAAAAGCAAGAAATAAGAGATCAAAAGATGCACAACAAACCTTGAATAAGTTGGACTTGAAAAAGTTGGATTTTTCACTTACGTTGGACAAAACTGCTTTGAATTTCTTCTTTCTGATTAGATAAGGTTACTCTGGAAAAATCATTTTTAAAAACCTTTCGAGCACCAAGAGTAAACGGTAAACGGCAAATCTTGATCCAGAATTTCCACACAGAATTTCCGGAACAACTTTCCTATAACCGAGAGGAACTTTTCTGACCTCTTCCATTGTGTATCTTCGGCAAGCAGGACAACCATTTTCCAGGATTTTTGTCTATAACTGTGAGGAACCCTACCCACCTCTTCCATTGTGTAAGCTCTTCGGCAAGCAGCTTTGAGTTCTTCTTTGAGTGTTGCAATGTGTTGTTTATGGGATGCAATCTCTGTCTCTAGGGCAGTCAAACGTGACAAAGCTGTCTGAACGGCATCAACAAAAGCTGCTACCAGACCCTGCAAACAGAAATTGTTTAGGGGTCGTCAAATGTTGTCAATGGTTCTACAAAGCGTAGGAAGGGGGGC
Source organism: Henricia sp. BOLD:AAB3569 (assembly GCA_037783545.1). NCBI lineage: Eukaryota > Metazoa > Echinodermata > Asteroidea > Spinulosida > Echinasteridae > Henricia > Henricia sp. BOLD:AAB3569. The sequence goes on from JBBELK010000121.1 coordinate 34,113, forward strand.
GGGGAGTGGGTGTGTCAAGGGCCGCGTAGGACTTGCACTGTAAAATGTTGACATTTCATGGTAGTGACAAAAAATGTTGATTAGTAGTATTTCAGGGGAGGAAGGGAGGCTCTTGAAAAATAGAGCACAGAGTAGAACTGTGAAAATGTTGACAACTTTGGACGGCCCCTTAGGTTACCAAATATATATGGTTCCAAAGAAAAGAAGAACACAAATTATGCTCTGACTGAAAGATGAGGCTGAGAGATGTAACATGTTATCAGTCAGTATTACGTGTATGAACACCTCTTGTGGCAAGGCTGACTGCACCAGCCTCAGTAAGAGCCACTGAGGCAGGGTGTGCCACTCTGCCTTTAAAGTGCCTCCCTGAGCTCCTGCACTTATTTTGGAGACACGTGGCTCTAGAGGTCAGCTCATCCCACACAGGTTCAATCAGGTTGATAACCCAGCAAAATTAGTTTTCTGCAGGATTTTCCCAAAAAGAGAAAATGTCCCATCTCATTGTTGTGAGAAATCACTTTGTCTAAACAGGTTCACTTGGACCTGGATGATATCACTGAAGCAGAACAGTCTTGAAATTTTTACTACAGCATGCATTCGTCTGCAGTCGTTATATGGTTGGATTGAAATGTGGACAAATGTCCATGAGTTTGGGAAATCTGGATGCAGTGAAAAACAACTCAGCTCCACCGGGATTCGAACCATGGACTTTCTGCTTAATGTGCAGACGCCCTACCAATTGAGCTATGAAGCTAACTGGTGGTCTTGAATCACGGTATTGCAGTTATTGCTCACTGATTGGGATTGGCTATCACGTGAGCTTAGCAAGCCCTACAGAGTTGCTATATGGTGTTTGATTTACACTGGTCCCGAGCTCGGGGTCAAGATTGATCCCCTGATAGGAATGTGTCAGTGTTAACTGCAATGATCCCAAGTGCTGCGTTTACATTCTGTAGTTGATCCCGAGCGCAGTACCAGAAGTTACAGTCAAAGGTCATGCTCTGTGTGTGCATGTACTGATCAATGTGTGCATAGGTTGCGCTTGTTCTCCCAAACAATCGTGGACGTTTGAGGGAGGTCTAACAAAGAGAACAATATTGTCCGCGATTGGCAAGCGAACGTCCGCGATTCGCTCCTGTACAAAACCAACGAGAGTAAGGAAAAATAGACTATGTCCAAACAAAAGAGGAACAAAGGGACGTCCGCGATTGTCAGTGAGTTCACACCTGTATGTGCATGTACAGTGTACAAGGCCACTTAAATTTCGCTACGGCTGTGGAGCGGATGCAGCAGGACTGCGGTAAAGATTAATTGCTTATCTAACTGCAAACCGAGCTCGGGATCGAACCCTCCACCAACGCGAGACCAAAATCTTGGGGTCTGATCCGGGGCCAATTTGGTCCCGAGAGCGTTTTCACTCAGTTTGTGATCCGAGGCTGATCCAGAGCTCGGTGTTCGATCAAGTGTAAACAGGGTGTTTAGAAAATGAAGCAATTGTTGATAATTTACTGACCTTTATTGCAACCACCTCTGATGTAATGTTGTCAATTCCCTTTTGTTCTGGATGTATCAACACCTGCAAATTCAGAGACAAATTATGGGCATGTTAGGCACAGAAAACGTTTAAAAACAGAAACAGCAGCATTACATAACTAAAGAATAATGTTGGTATTAAAACTGCCTTGTATAAATTTCAGCCACATAGATGCAGTAATACTTTAGAAAACCTGAAAAATCCATGCATGGTTTTTGTGCTGAATGAATAGTAAAAAATTGTCTGCAGAATTTTTTTAATAAAACCACCTTCAGTTGACATTATCTCCCACGAAGGTACCATTTTACACAGGGGAAAAAATCATGTGGTGTTTGTTACCATTGCTATCAACACTTAGTCGGGTTTTTCTTGTCAACTCGTGAAGTCAAATTATGGGTAACTGCAAATGATAAATTGGGATTTTTAGGTTATTTTTAAAACAATGTGTGCGCACAAATGGCTATGTGTTACCTGTCTGAGTGCCGCATCTATGGACCTGTTATCAGCTCGACTGATCAACTGTCTTTTAGTCTCCTCTACAGCCGATTGGATAGACTGCAAATAACCTGCCAGCTTGTCCTTGTCTCTGCAAACATAAGTTAAAGAGTTTTCATTAAATTTAAGGAATACTGTGATACACAGAAATATAATGTGACCCGACCATGCAAAATGAGTTGGATGTTGCAGTCTTGACAACATTTTTGCGACCACAACCAGAAATCAATGGTAGATCCAGGCCTATTAAAATGCAGAGATAATAATGGACATTCTGAGTAATACCTGGGTACTGTTTGGAATTTCCATTGTATTTTCCTAATTTAAAGTCATATTTCCTCCAATTCCTCCAACTGCCTGCTCTGCTCATTCAGCAGTTCTTTTTCTTCGAACGAATTTTAAAACCATTTTTAAAAATGGGGCTTTCTTTAGAAGACATGAGCAGTATCAAGGAATGTATGGTTTACAGTACCGAAAAAGGAATACATTATATATAAAAATCAACCAAAAACTTCATTACATTAGTGAAAGTAGATGCCAAGTATTGTTTTAGAAGCTCGCAAAAGTTAAAGGTTTGAACATAGGCACAACAATTTCTGTCCTTTTTTCTTAAACACCATCGAAGAATTTTTCAAAAGCTCCTGCGACTTTGTAGCCTATAAGCCTGAGGAATCTTGTGAAAAAATAAGTCGAAGACATCAAGCAGGGACTGAGAACCAATCCACATACTGGCCTGGATGGGATTCGAACCAGGGCCACAGAGATAGAAAGGAAAGCACTTCAACCTACTTGTTGGATGACTGCAGCACCCCTTGTACGTCTTGTACGCTGTCCTTGAGTGACTTCTTCTCTTCTTCAAGTTGCGAGAGTTGCTTGCTAAGCTGGCGGATCGATTGCTCTTTACGACGTAGTTCCATCTTGGCTTCGGACAGACCCTGTATTTAGGCGAGATTCAATCACCAATAAGATACACGGGATTGCAAAAAATGTACCCATGATCAAAGGAATTAGACAATGTGAATAGGTTTTCTATTACATGTACCTCCTAGAGAATATGCAGAACTCATATCTTTTTAATAAAAAAAAACAATACAAAATAAAAACTCAACTCATAAATATTCCCATGATTTTACTTGATTCACAATGGAGCCTGAAGATCAAGAAAGACATTTTAACTTACTCAGTGCATCTGCCATGGTACAACAACCAACAGCAAGGTACAGTAACAATAGGGGCGTTTGAGATGCTTACACCGTGTAACACGGGGTTTACACTGGGGAAGTCCGTGTAACGACACAGGGTTTCACTTTGATTTCTGGGAACACAGGTCAAAGTTTGTTGCTGGCAAGCGCTTTTAATAAATAATGTTATCGTTTGACTCACGGCAAAAAATGAGGCCGGCACCACGCAGAATTAGTTGCCCCAAAAGTACCGCAATAAACTTTGTCAATGACCACAGACATCTATTGATTAAGCAAAATGTATTTACAGCCCTATTCCCTCCTGTTTTGTGTCATAAATCTGTGATTTCTTGGTATTCACGTCGCGATTCCAAACTGTTCGCCATGTTTTACTACTTAGTTACTAGGTGACGTCATTACACCGAGTCTTACACCAGAGACCCAGCCGTGAGCTCGGGTAGTGGTGGCTGCCCCCGGGGCAGACTTGTGTATTACATGATGGCTAAATTTAACGTGCATTGCTTGGGTGAAGTGGTTTTTCAGTGTGTCACTTCTCTCCAAATTCCCTCCACACTGCTTTTTCTCAAAGTGACTGGCATTAAATTTAATCAAGAATATGCACAGTGTAATCCAGCTTTAGTGCAACCAATACGCTTTTGTCACTCATTTCACTAGTCAGCACTATTAACAGGCCATGTGGGTCAGGATCATGAAATGCCACAACAGGGGAAAACGATCTATCCCATCCCCAACCCAACCCCCACCCATTTTCATACCTTAACAGCCTCAGTAATCGTAGCATCTTTCTCCAGTTCCTCCGTAGTATATAGATTTAATCTCATTCCTAATTCTTCCAACTGCCTGCTCTGCTCATTCAGCAATTCCTGCGCTTGTTGTTCACGTGACAATGCCTTGCTCAGTTCGTGGCAAACGTTCTCAAACTTTTCCTTCATTACCATGTGCTGTCTCTGAACAGAAATGAGATAAGGTTTTTTTTTTTTTAGGTTTAGGGGCCGTCCAAAGTTCACAGAGAGTAGTATTTTTTTTGTTTTAAACCTCCCTCCCTCCTCCACCCCCCTCCCCCCAAAATACTACTTTTCAAAATTTGTTGTCACTACTGTGAAATGTCAACATTTAATCACTTACTAAATCCTTGAGCTGCGTGATTTCTTTCTCCATATCCCTGGCCCGATTTCCTTCCTTCTTGAGTTTGTTGTTTTCTTTTCCGAGTTTGGTAGTTTCCATTCTCAACGATCGACGTTCAACCTCCGCGGTGTGCAGACGCTGCGTGAAGTTCATGATATTCCGCTGTAAACACGTCATGATCTCCTTTGCACAAATAAATTTGAGGATGATTGTTTTATGGAATTAAAGAGTCTTTTCGCAGTATCAAATGTTATCAACCACAATGGGCTGTAAAGTAAGCCCCAAGTAAATAAAATTTTTAAACACAAACGATGTTTAAATCTTATTTTAATATTGCAACAAAATTTATGCAAATTGACAAAACAAAGTTTGCGGCCCATTTGTGCTCACAAATATGCATTGGAAGTTGGAGTATGACAAAAATAAACCTTCACAATTTTGGAAAGAATTGAGCAGTCGATCATGGCTTTAGAACTTCTGTACAAAACATATGAGACGGACTTTATACAAAATCTTAAAATTGTCTGACTCCCAAATTTGTGTTTTCCATCAAATCTACACTTACTGATGCTTAATGAGTCATTTTAAAGAAAAAAATCTGATCAACTTCTCAACTCTAACCCAATTTTGTGAATTTTTAAAATAAATTCCCTTTAAAAATCAAATTTCAAAATACCTGTGATGACACGATCTTGGACTGTCCAGCCACCCCGTGACTCAGGCCATACCCAAGCAGTCGGACTAGCATCCCTTTGTCCCTGGACCCATAACTACTCTTTCCAGCATGCAGCGGCGATGGCTCAAAGATCTGGGACAATTTGGACATGAGTTTGACGAAACAGGACCTGGCCGTGCTGCTGAGAGCTTGCGAATTGGACGGATCTGAAAACGATTGACATTGACGATTGACAATGAAGAATAAAATCAAGTTTTATTTGTAGGAGCTCAGAGGAGCCAAAATTCAAGGGCTTTTTAACAACTTTCCAGGGCTACATCCACTCACGCGAACGTTCCCAACGTTTGCAATGTTCGCGTGTTTGTTTTCTCCCCATGGATAGTATTTTGGGGAGGTTTTTTATATGATTGTTAGGTTAGAACGAAATTTTCTGGAAAAAATCTGAACACGCTCCATTAAATAATCATAACAGTTTCAACAATAAGAAAAATAGACATTTCCCAGCACCAACCTTTCTCACTGACGATTTCTTGAAGTTCCGAACATGAATCTACGACGGCGTTAAGCAGTGTGGGACTGGTGAACCAGTCTAGGATACCAGTGTCTATATGATTCCTGTGTGTTTGTTTCTTAGGAGGTGATGAGACGCCAAGTCCTAGAACAAAAAAAACCAAAGAAACAAAATATGAAATTTCACTGGGTCGTTCTATCAATTTGGGACACAAAATAAAGCGGTGTCCACGTAGCATTGGTATAAATTGTGTTCTACTCACAATACGTCAGGGATATTGTGGGGTGTACGCAGATATTTTATCGAGGGTATGCATTCTGCTTAAATGATTTTGTATATGATCAGACAATTGTATCTGCATGACAGACACACCTTGTCACAGGAATAGGTAAAAACAGTCATTTGTCCAAAATTTACAACATACCAATATCACTAACTTATTGTGAGTTGTTTACTAATGCACAAGTGGGCGTTGTCTGCATAGCTTGATTGGTAAAAAAATTTCTCAGGAATAACAAATCAGAACTTTGAATGGAAAGAATTGAGAAGTTGATCATGTCTTCAGACCTTGTGTTTTAAATTTTTATAAGTGTTTTCTAAGAAAATAAGAAAATCTTTAATTTTGTCCCTAGTCCTAAATTTAGGTTTTTCTTTCAAATCTGCACTTCCTGATACCTGATAAACCATTTAAAAAAATATTCATGATCAAGTTCTCCATTCTTACCCTTTGAATTCTTACCTGTAAAAGGTTCTTGGGAAGACTTTGCAATGCCGGCACAGACTGGGACAGAATGAATTCCAGACGGGTTATCCACTGCAGTGAAAATACAGCAACTACGACGTCCTAAATGATTTAACCTGTACACAAAGTTTGAGTCTCATGATAAAACAAGTTGGTTTTTGACAGAAAACACACACAGTAAAAGCCTGGGGCCAATTTCATGGTGCTGCTAAGCACAAACATTTGCCTAGCTTAGGATTTATTTAAAATGGATTACAAGCCAAAATTATGTGTAAACTTGTGTTCTTCGCAAGAGTAGGAGAATACCTTTCAATACACATCACTTATAATTTTGGAAGGCAACCTATTTTTGCAAAATAAAGCAAACAAATCCTGTGCTAAGCAAATTGTTGTGCTTAGCAGCGCCATGAAATTGGCCCCAGGTCACACACGTGTGAAAGCACTTTCAGTTGGCAATTTCTCCCACAAAGGTACCATTTTACACAGGAAAAAAAATAATGTGGTGTTTGTTACAATTGCCATCAACACTTTTAGTTTTTTTGTTTTCTTGTCAACTCGTGAAGTAAAATTTTGGTTCAATGCAAATGATGCCCCACAAAATAGCAGCTATTCGATACGGTTTATACATCTTTTGTACTGACTTGTTAGCAGCCAATACAGCAATAACAGCCTTTCTAAACATCATAACGAGACTCCTTTATCACGGTGCGGCCATGTTCCCTTTTCGTCTACTAAACTGAATGTAACCAAAGCGAGGCTTGCAGAAAAAAATAGTTTAGTCCCGTTTTGAAATTGTTAATTGTGTGCATCACAATGGCACAGGCATTGCGCGATCAAGAGAGCGCGCTGCGTGGATAGTGATTCCCAAACAGAGATACACGCGCTATCGCGCAGTAGCGCAGACGCACTGATCATGCCCGACACGTACTATGGGGAACAAGACAAAGATGGACGCACCGTGATAAAGGTCCATTGGTATCCTGCAGGGCATGTTTCTACAAGATGGCAGCTATTCGATACGGTTTATACATCTTTTGTACCGACCTGTTAGCAGCCAATACAGCAATAACAGCCTTTCTAAACATCATAACGGGGCTCCTGATTGGTCGATTAGTATCCTGGGCATGTTTCTGTAAATCGGTCCCTTCCATGGATAGTGTGCTTGCAAGCTGCTGGGCTTGATGTCTGAAACAAATCAATCAACTTATAAATCTCCAAATCCATAAAACCCCAAATAAACAAGCAGCTAGATGGGTATTAACCAATTAAATAGAACAGCAGCTGATTTCACGAATCCTTACGCTTGCGTAACTTTTTATTGCGTAAGCTGCGCAACATTCCTGCAATAATTACACGCAAGCCCATGGGACTTATGCCATTTCCAAAACTTGCGCAAGCTATGCAATTTTTCGTGAAATCGGCTGCAGTACAATAACAATACACATGTTGTACTCCATTCATAGAGTAAATTTTGTGTAACATTGGGAAACGTTGGATTTGGGAATGACCCCACACAAAAAGTAACGGTGATAGATCTTTTTCAGTACGTACTGATTGCACCGGCGGCTGCTAATATCAATGCAATCAGGTAAGGGCGCCCTCTGTCGACAGCTTCACCTAATGTGGTCGGGTACTTTTTGCATGGATCAGTATGCGTATGGCTTCTCTACATGGAAGTATAGGTACCCAACTCAATGATCATCAAAACGAACAGAAGAAAGGTGAATGCCCATCGTTCAAGCGTCGCTCGAGTTGGCAATTGGCTTTTTTTTTTATTGTAAAAAGATTCCGTTGTGCATTGAATGGATATTATGGACTACAAAGGGAAAATTGGAGGTAGGCAACAATTTTCAGAAACTAAAACAGTTGAGAAAAGAATAACTTCTTGAGTTGTTGGCTATGGCTTTACAAGCTACATCTTGCTCTGAACTTTGACTCAATGTTGGCAGCTATGAGAAAGTTCATAATTTCTGCAGCCACTGTGTGGAACTGACCTGACGGATTCCAATCCTCGGACTTGCTCCTCCAGAGCACTTCTCTGAGCAGCCAGCTGGTTAAGCCTTGAGAACATCGGCAGTAGACTACCGGCGAGCAGGCAGCACCCTACAAGGAGCCCTGATCGCTCCCATATGGCTTGCCCTAGCTGTTCCCTCAACTGGGAGCATTCTGACTCCAGGCCTTGCTTAACGGTACCGGTCAGACGCGCTTTCTCCCAGGCTTGGTCGGCGAGGCTTTGTGTTTTCTGAAATCACAAGATTTATCTTAGTCAGTTTTAACTTTTAGAACTCAACTTTTTTTCTCCAGTAACACTTGAATAAACACATTTAACACCGTCTTAAACTATTGTTTTTTTCGAAAAATATAAAAAGTGGAGTTTTGGCAAAGTGGCTTTTGGATGAAGTGGCTCAGGCCGAAGTGGCTCAGGCCGAAGTGGCTCAGGGCAAAGTGGTCCAGGGCAAAGTGGTTTTGTGGCAAAGTGACTGACATTGTTTGAAAAAATAATTTTCGTCTCATGAGACGAAAATTAATTGTTATATTCATTTCTCAATGACTATAGCACTTCAGACAAAACCATTTCAGGGGAAGTTTTCTACCGTCATCATGTTTATATTGTGCAAGTTATGTGTAAATCTGTGAACATTTCTGATTTTCGAGATACCAATCATGTGTTCTACCTTTAACCTGAAAATCTTAGTAATTAGCAATAGCAATTATTATTATATTATTATTATATACCCGTGACTTGATGTGTAAATCGGCCAGTTGCTGGCTAAACTGTTCCTCCAGCTCTTTACGTTGTTTATGCCATCCAGTCTCTCGCCCCTTGGTTTTTGCCTGGAGTCTCTCTAAGCTCTCCTCATGCGAATGTTGGACCTCTCTCAGCAGCTCATCTTTGTTGCGAATTACAGTTTCCAGGTGGCTCACCTAAAAAAAATAATTAAAAATTGGGTACATGAGGGGGAAAAATATGGAACGTTACAAATTTCACTTGGCATAAATAAAAGAAAGCTCTTGGTTTCAAGTACATAGCATTTTGCTAAACTCAAAATCAAATTTGTCTTATATTTTTGTCCGAAATAAATGTACATATTTGTCACTCGCAAGCGTGAGGAAACCCATGAAGAATTTGAATTAGAAATGACCAGAGACACCGGGGAACATCCCCTTGCTCTTTACGAAAGAATGCTCTGGGATCTTTAGAGTACGTTACCATTGCCTAACACACTGGACCAACGGCTTTACATCCCTTCCGAAGGATGGAGCAAGTGTGGTTGAGTGCCTTGCCCAAGGGCACAGGTACCGCAGCCGGATTCGAACCCGCAACCCCAAGTTTTCACCCATGATTGCGAGTCAATGACCCAAACCACTCGGCCACGGTACCCCAATGGCCTTGACTGCAGCGCCACTATCTACGTACCTTCTCATTAGCCCTATTGAGTCCAGTCATCAGGCCGACGATCTGGTCCTGAACTGCGATGCTAAGTTCTTCCCACGTGAAGTTGCTTAGCACAGGTTCGTTAGGGTCTAGCACCAGCCGGCCTGCCATAATACGCTGGTAAAGACTGTGCAAGTATATTCTGTGTTTCTGTAAAAATAAGCAAAATTTACAGATAAAATGTTTCAGTAAAATAATTTCAGTGGAATTCTAGATTACAATTCCGATGAATTTCTAGCCAAAAAATGATGAAAATAAGGCAATAAAGTACCGTAAGAATTCTTGTTCAAATTTGAAATAGACTACTAAAGTGTGACGTCAGTTGATATGGTAATATGGGTCTAAACATTCGCTGGTAATCTGAAACGTCCATTGGTAAAACACAGAGAAATAGTTCACTGGTTTTAGTGTAGACCCAGTAACCTTGACAACACACAAAGGGTGACGTTTTCAGTTTAGTACTCTATTGCTTTTTTAAAAAGTTGTCTGCAGACAACCTTTTTACCATTCATTCAACACAAAAACCATGCATGGATTTTTCAGTTTTTCTGGAGTATTACTGCATCTATGTGGCTGAAATTTCTACAAGGTAGTTTACCAACATTATTCTTTAGATGAGTAATGCTGCTGTTCCTGTTTTTAAACGTTTTCCAACCATGTAGTCTGTCTTTAAACCAACCTCTTCTTCATCTTGTAATTCCTTAAGCTTTCTCCTCATCTCCTGTACATAATCCGCCGCTTTCCCTCCCTCCATCTCAGCGCGATGAGATGCCCTCTGGAGTCCCATCTTCAGCGTCGTTACTTGCGACTCGCTCTCGTGGAGTTGGTGACGGACCTCCTCCAGCTCCTTGGAACAGCTGGCAAATTTCTTCTGAAGATCCTGAGTAGTGTAGCCGAGAGGTTTTATCTCGTAAACAGGCCAAAATTGTATTCAACCATTTGACTGAAAAAAAGAGGAGCTTGTCCAGATTTTTCCAGAAAATGTATTTCGTTCTAAACCCAACAATTATAGAAAATGGGAAATTTGTAATCTGCAAGTTGGATGTGGAAGCAAAACGGTTGGTGTAATCACTGCACTGCTTTATGGAACCAGATAAATTAGTTTACAAAACATTGGTGTTTTTTGTATGATTTCCTTGAAAATATATGAAATTGAGAACGTGAAATTTCAGAATGGTAATGAGAAAAACATGACATATGATATGGTATCAAAATCTCAAAACCCATGGAAAAAAATTGTGGCGTCAAAAATGTGATCTGGACACGCTCCTTTAAAGGCAGTACACATGTTTGGTATCTCGAAGAATCAGAATATTTACACAATATAAACATGACGACGACAGAAAACCTTCTGAAGTGCTATAGTCGTTGAGAAATGAGCAAAACAATTATTTTTCGTCTCGCGAGACGTAAATTCAATTCGCCCCAAAACCATTTCGCCCTGGCCCACTTAGTCCTGAACCACTTCGCCCAAGTGCCATTTCACCCCCAAACCACTTCGTCCAAACACTACTTCGTCCAAAATCCACTTCACTCCAAAACAACTTCGTGCACAGGCCGTGGTTTTGGGCGAATTGGTTCAGGGCGAAGTGGTTTTGGGGCGAAATGACTGAAAACCCTTTTTTGACTTTTTTCTCAAAAGTTAGACGAAGTAAGGAGCTGGTTTTTGCTCAGGTTGGTTTTAATCATGCATATCTTCAATCACACAGGGGGATAAAACTATTTGTAACAGTTTACCAATCATGTATACAATCTTTAGCTTACCTGCACTATCTGGCTTCTGGACCATGTGACCTCTTTGTACTTCTCACACTCAGCTTCCATTTTTTCGGACTGATTCTTCATTTTGGTAAGCTGACAAGAAACCAAAAAAAATCAAAATTCCCATATTATATGACAATTTATGTTTGCCAAAAATTGAGAGAGATTATGGGCCACAGACTTCAAAAACTAAAAATAATGATACACTCTTTAAGTACATTACTCCTTTGTAAAATGCAAGATTATATACATGATTGGTAAACTGTTGCAAATAGTTTTATCACCCTGTGTGATTGAAGATATGCATGATTAAAACCAACCTGAGCAAAAACCTGAGCAGAAAACTGTCAAAAAAGGGTTTGCAGTATAAATTTCGCCCCAAAACCACTTCGCCCTGAACCATTTTGCCCTGAACCACGGCCTGCGCACAAAGTGGTTTTAAGGCGAAGTGGCATTTGGGCGATGTAGTGTTTGGACGAAGTGATTTGGGGCGAAATTGCACTCGGGCGAAGAGGTTTGGGGGCGAAATTTTATTTTCGTCTGATGAGACGAAAACTAATTGTTTTAATTATTTCTCAAAGACTATAGCACTTCAGACAAACCATTTCAGGGGAAGTTTTCTACGGTCATCATGTTTATATTGTGTAAGTTAGGCGTAAATCTGTGAACATTTCTGATTTTCGAGATTACCAATCATGTATACTGCCTTTAAAACCATTAGAACTGCCAGTCTCAGTCTCGGCTATAACGTTGATAATTCTTCATTCTCACCTCCTGTGCCGTTAAATCCAGTCTATTTTGGTAATCCTTCAGCGTGTGTCGAAGCGTCTCCAGTACCAACATTGGTGACAATTCCTCGCCGTTTTTACTCCCGGCTTTCTTTGTCTTCCCTCGTTTGAGTGACGCGGCTTTATCACCGTTGATTTGGAAGTTGTGAAGGAGTAGTTCTAGCTCACGCATGCTGCCTCCGTAGGTCTCCTCAAGATAGATTTGTCGCTTCTTGGCCTAAGCAGCAATAAATGAAGACAGTATTATAGTCAGTTATTTTTCGTATCAAGTCAAGTTTTTTTTTTTTAAAGTCACCATTCAAATTTCTTCTAAGTCTAATTCAAAATACACAACTCCAAATCCGACTTACATGTAATCTATTTATAATCACTTAATTATTCTGATTGATTTTGATTTTTACCGTTTGCTTCTATTTTAACAAACTCAACATCTGGGCCCAATTTCATGGAACCCGTTAGCACAAACATTTGTTTAGCACAGAATTTCTTTGTTTTATTTTACAAAACTGGGTTGCCAGCCAAAATCATGTGTGATGTTTATTTACTGATATTTTGCTCCTGTTCCTAAAAATACAATTTGACATACAATTTTGGCTGGTAACCCATTTTACAGAGCAAAGAAATTCTGTGCTAAACAAATGTTTGTGCTAACAGGTTCCATGAAATTGGGCCCAGGTATTGTATCTGTATCTGTATCTGTCTGGTACTGCACAAATCGCCTAGTGGCTATAAACGTGCAGGTCATCATGCATCGCATGCCTAATCACGTAAGTGAAAAATCAATGTTTCTTTCATTGTTCTCTCAACCCTAGTTTGATGGTTTCTTCCAGTTTTAGGAAGTATTAATGTAAACGAAAATTAACTTCAGATTTGACGTAAATATGGAGTTGGACTCATTTTATTTGCTTTGCAAAAATGGGTTAGCAGCCTAACCCATTTATGTTATTCTAGTATTTTGCTACTGTTGTTAAGAAATGTTGGCCGGTAACCAATTTTTTGCAAAACAAATAACAATTTGTTCTAAGCAAGTTTGCATGCTTATTACAGATCCATGAAATTACCCCCAGAATTCTGCAGTCTTCTGAAAATGTTAAGCAGATTCTCAATTGTGGGTAGTTTCTACCTTGTTCAATTCTTGCTTCATTTCATCAAAGTTTTTCTGATGAATATCAAGCTGTGTGTTCATGTTGGCAACGATCGTCCTCTTGCTTTCTGTTTCGGCATTCAACTGCTGTTTTAGTAACTCATTCTCTCGATTCAAACTGTCAGACCAAAAAAAAGGTATGAAATTAAAAACACACAGGCCTAACGAGGCGACAGCCTATTCACTGCTTATTTCCTTCCATCTAAAATTGTACGCTTCAGAAAAATTCTGCCAGCATTTATTATTTTTTTAATGAAAAAAAGGAAGATAAAATGCTGCCATGCAAGGTCTGAGACATGTGGGGAAAAAAATTAACTGAAAGGGCCTATGACATGCTAAACAACATTTTGCCTAATCTTTGCTTCATAATGACGGATTACTTGTTCAGCAAGACATGCTATTGTTCGTTTGGATATAAATTTTTCAAAAGATAGCCTTTTTCAACTTTGCAGATTTTATTGCAATAAACCACAGACAGAGGGCGCTGTTTGGAGTGCATCACGTAAGGAAGACAGAACTTAAGGGAAAAGTTAAGAAAAAACATAAGACTTCAAGTTGGACGTGGCAAATTGCTGCAGTTTCTACCCCCAGTTTCGTCAACAGGAAACATGTAGAACAAACTCAAACACTCGTGGATAACAAAAGTTCCAGGAAGTTTTAGAAAAAGGTGGAATCTTTTGTGCACAGTTGAATGTGATTTTCCTGTGTTTGCCTCTTGTGACATCGTGACCTTGGTCATGAATATGCATATTTTCATTAGCATAAAAACTAAAAACCTTTGTTTTAACTCCCCAAACAATCTCCAAATGGGATTATTATGAATGTAACTGAGTATATTGGATTTATAGCATAGATTTCATTGATAACAATCCCAAATAAGGGGCCCTTTAAAGTTAGCCGGTCTTTGCAATAAACCAGTCTAACTGAAGTATGACCATGCCAGCCAATAAAAAAAACACCTTAAAAAAAGTGATGTAGCCGACTACTTGTATATTTTCAATGCATGTTCATGTAATGCACTGAACTTGTTGGCATGTACGCTTACATAAAATTTGCTTGAAAACAGACGAAAGTAAAAAATACCCCTAACAGACAAAATATGTGTTCCTATCACAACACTCTTCGACTTATTTCATCAATAACCACAAGATGTAGCGTCATGTCTACAAAAAGACTGATTATAACTTGCTTGCTGCAAGCTAAACTCCTCAAAAAAGGTTCGGAAAGTCAAGTTTGACTGACGATTTCTCTCTTGTTGCAAAATAATTTTCCTTGAATTTTATATCATTGGAAAGCCCTGTTATTCCTCTTTACGATGATGTGTCATTTGTTATGATTAAGCAATTGGGGGATGTGCAGCACAGCTGAATACGGGGGCAGGTGTAAATTGAAATGTCACAAAATGCATTGCTATTGTCAAAAAGTGCATTGACACATTCCCATCCTCCAAGCAAAAGGGGAATGCACTGCATGACAATAGCAGTGAATTTTGTGACATTTCACTTTCCACCCACCCCTGTATTCCGCTATACTGCACATCCCCCAATTGATTAATCATAACAAATGACACATCACTGTAAAGAGGAATAACAGGGCTTTCCAATGATACCGAATTCAAGGGAAATGATTTAGTAACAAGAGAGAAATCGTCAGTCAAACTTGACTTTCCGAACGTTTTTTGAGGAGTTTATAATCTTAAGCCTGGTCTTACTTTAAAAACATGATATTGCACAGGTGAGCTATATAATTATAGAATGGGCTTAGCGGGCCCTGCGTTAATCGGCTAAGGGTATAGACCGATCTTAGACTGCATATTGCAATCCGCTCAAGGTGTGTTTGAAAGCGTGTGTTATAACATTAAAGTCTTATGACTCACCTCTCAAGTTGTTGTCTCGCATTACTTGCAGCACTTCGCTCTTCCTCAAAACCTGCCTCAGATTCCCTGTTTAATGAAAAATTTTATTCAAAAATGAATTTACAAAATGACTACATAAAGGCTGTCACGTTTGACGTCATACTAAAGTCGCAGCTTACAGCTAACCTGAGTTTTTTGGTCACAACATCCGCACTGCGTTCAATCTCGGAATGTGCTGATTTCTCTACTTCTAATGCTCCCTTCAGGTCTCGGACTTGTAGCTGAATTTACGAAAGAAAGAAAAAAATTATCAACGTTATAGGGATTGCCACATGGCACAACTTAAACATAACCTGAAAAGATGCATTTACTAAGGGCGGGGTAACACAGGACAATTTTATAATTACTCAATTGTAATACGATTGTGAAACAACTGTAATATTTCTAACGACTTCTGTAATCAGATTGTAATAGTATTGTAATAAAGTGGGGTCACACACACACACAATCTCGTCATCGTATTGTAATCCATTCCATCGTCCCCTGCGGTGGCTTCCCCGTGTTGCGTGTGCGTGCTTGCTGCCTCACTGCACCGCACGTGCCTGGCGCCTGATTATGATACAATTATGGGAGCGCGTGTGGTCTAGTGGGTATGAAGCAGGACTACCAATCAGAGGTTGTGGGTTCTAGCCCCACTATGACCAACGTGTCTGTGTCCCTGGTCAAGGCACTTAATCCCAGTTGCCTCGTCAACCCAAGCGATATATGGGAAGCTGTTAAGGGGAATGCCACAATCTAACTGCTGATAGGGTTGAGCGCCTGGCCAGCAGCCACCTAGTTAAAGCGAAATGGTTCTGGTGATTCCCTGATGGCAGCGGTAATATTGGTAACAGCGCCATGAGCACCCCGCGTGTGGATATGTGCGCTGTATAAGAATCCACCATTATCATTATTATTACAATAAATTTGAAGTCACACGCAAAAAATTCACCTTTAACACAAAAACCATGCATGGATTTTGAAGGTTTTCTGAAGCATTGATGCATCTGTGCAGCTGAAATTTCTGCAGGTTAATTTTCTTAAAGGCCAACTGTAGATATGTTATGACCTTATTCCAGGAATCTGTAAAGTTTTATCTTGCAAACAGCAACCATCCTGACTATGTTACATGTACTAACCTGAACAAGTTCCGAGTTAAACTTGGACTCTAAGTGAGCAGCTCTCTCTGCTTCAATGGTTTCCTCTAGTGTCTTGATTCTACCAATTGCTACCTGAAGATTACGACCCAAGAAAAAATGCAAACATTATTTGTTTTAGATAATATGTGACCCGTTTTGGAGATGCTCTACCAGCTGAGCTATGAGGCACAGTAGTATACTCCCTCAGGTTTTATCTCAATACCTCTGACACACCAGGCAGATGCTTAGCCGACAGACAGTGGCATACTCTCTCAGGATTCCCCCCAAGACCTCTGACACACCGGGCAAATGCTCTACCAGCTGAGCTATGAGGCACAGTGGTATAGGCTCTGTGACAATGCTATTATTTCACACAAGTTTCCTATTTAATGTGATTTAGACTCCGTTTCTTACCTCCAATTCCTTCTTAAGCCTGTCCTCCCTCTTTGCGCCATATTGGAGCTCCCTCAGCTGTTGTCTTACTGTGTTTGTCTGTGTGTCCCTGTCCAGTTTCAGCTCAGAGACTTTCTCTTGCATCTCTGCATAAATGCTGCCAGAATCAGAATTTCGGGTCAAAAATCAGAATTTTTGGTAAAAAAAAAAACAAATGGGGCTATAACTCGAACGTTATTTACTAGTTTCCAACAAGCTCATCGGATTGTAAAGCTAGGCCATTTTTGGTTTTGTTTTTTTAGTGAAATGAATTTTTTTAAAAAATATTTTGTATTTTTGTGACTGTCATTTTTAATACGTTTTTGAACTCCCAATTCCCATCATAGAAACAAAAATAATACAGCTTTTTCCTGAAATTGACGAGCGCCAAACTGAAATTTACGAGTAAAAAGGCTCAGTGTGAAATCAACTGTAGAGAGAGTTCTTTCCATGTTAAGAAGAAAATAAAATAGGCCCAGCAGCAGGAAAACAAAAGTGGAAAATATAAACTGGCATGAACATCAAAGGAGTGGAATTTTGCTAAAAATCGCAGCTCACCTCTCCTGTTCATGAAAGACCTGTTCCAACTGTTCTTTCTCGCTGCGAACGACATCAATCTCGGCTCGGGCGGTCTGGACTTCTTTTTGTTTTTCTTCCAATAACATTTGAGTCCTGGCCTCCGATTCGTCTGTGAACCGTCGCTGGCTCACCAGACTGGACTGAAGATCTTTTAGTTTTGACGTCAGTTTGCTGATTTTATCTGCGTGTTATTTTACGTTGTAAATTATTTGAAGCCGTTACACAAGATTTGCAAATATTTGGAAAATGGAATACCAAAGTTTTTGTGCGAAAAAAAAAAAATAATCCCTTGAAAAGTTTGTTTTTAATCTTGGGGTGGTATACTCTCCAGAGAGCTGAACAAAGTTAGATTATGGAATACTCTTAAATGAGCGTGACCAAATTAAATTTTTGAACCCCCGTTTTTTTCCATGGGTGTTGAGATTTTGATACCATATCACTTGTCATATTTTTCTCATTACCATTCTGAAATTTCGCTCTCCCAATCCGTATATTTTCAAGGATATCGTCAAAAAAACCACTGATGTTTTGTCTGGTCCCATAAAGCAGTGCAGTGATTACACCAACCTTTTTGTTTCCACATCCAAACTGGAGATTGTAAATTTTCATGTTTTCTCCCCATGGATAATATTTTGAGGAGGCATTTTATACGATTGTTGGGTTAGAATGAAATTCATTTTCTGGAAAAATCTGAACAAGCTTCTTTAAAGCTACCTTTATGAGCCTCAATGATGGCATTAAGACTGCCTTCCCGCTCAGCCGCATTGTGCTTCTCCTGAGAGCTCCCTCGCTTGGCGGCGAGTATCTCATACTCGGTGTGTTGTCGTGTCGCTTCGTTGTGTTCCAATTGCTCACGTAGTTGGACGACTTGTGCATCCAGTTCACTAACCTGTAAGGAAAGAAAACAAAAAATGGTTCACACAAATTTTAAGACTGTTCCACTTCAGTGATTTCCTCCAAGTCTAAGAGGGCCCATCCTGAGAGCTCAGGCTATTTCCATTGTGCTAAGCACCGTTACAATCCTCTGAGGTAATACACGCAAAGCTTTCAAGTTAAGCGTCCATTACGCTTAGCGAATGCACACATGAGAGGGATGCATGATCATATGCAGCACGATATGTGGCAGAGGGTATTCCCCCTACCATTGTGTCTCAAACATCCAAGGAATTCCTTTCAGTTTTTAGGGGGATGGTTGGTGCTTAACAAAAGGAAAGAGTGTATTGAGGAATAGGGGCGTTAGGGGGAGTCCCTTTGCCACATATCGTGCTGGGTATATGTATATATGATGACAAATGTGAATGGAACGGATTCCCCTGTAGACTTTAAACAGCAGCCAATCGCCGACATGGACACAGCCAGCGCTACTGAGTATTACACTGCACTGTACTTACAATCTGCGCACGTGTATTTGAACGCCCACAATGTAATGCCAAGCGTCCTGATTGGCCCAGAGTGGCTAATGGGGCAAATTTCAGCAGGGGCTCGAACGTGCGAGTAGAAGAGTGCGTTAAAGAGGCACTCTTGCAAGAGAATGAAGAGGGCCGGTTTTGAAGCGATTCTCACAGTAATAAAATATGACATTTTCCGCTTCTGAAAGAATCATGCAGTTAAAACTAATGTTTGGTTTTCAACCTGATTTAACTTGCATGGGTTGGCCTGACCTCTGAATCCACATGCCTCCCAAACAGCCTTAGAAGTGCAGGACCTCAGGGAGGCACTTCAGGTAGAGTGGCACACCCTGCCTCAGTGGCTCTTACAGAGGCTGGTGCAGTCAGCCGTGCCACAAGAGGTGGTCATACAAGTTACTGTCCGATAAAATATGTTTCATCTCTCTACAAGATTCCGCGATCTTTCTGTCGAAGTGTAATTTGCACAATTTCTTTTTGGAATAGTAAAAAAGATAAGGGATATTTTTGCCTGTTCTAAACGCAAACTAATTTTTGGCAAAAATATATTTGTATCTTTTGGAAGCAAACCACTTCATGCTCAAACTCACCTCCTCATTTCTACTGGCCATGAGTTGCAGTTTCTCATTCTCGAGTTTAAGGACTCGCTTCTGCAATTCATTGTTTGAATCTACAGAAAAAATAAAAAGTAAATTAAACACTCCAGAAGGCCCACTGGATCATTTGCGGATGTTGTGTTTCAAATACTTTTTCCAAATATAAAAACTATAATCTAAAACATGTCTAACCCTTTGTTAATAATTTTAAATATTCTACACAAGAAATTATCGCACTTACCACAAAACTGTCGACCTTTTAAATGATCTCTGGGAGGGGTGGTTATCTCATTTAAAGGGTTCATCCCTTTGTAGGGCTTGTTAAGCTCATGTGATAGCCAATCCCAATCAGTGAGGAACAACTGCAATGCCGTGATTCGAGACCACCAGTTGGCTTCATAGCTCAATTGGTAGGGCGTCTGCACGTTAAGCAGAAGGTCCGCGGTTCGAATCCTGATAGAGCCAAGTTGTTTTTCACTGCATCCAAATTTCCCAAACTCATGGACAGTTACTTATCCACATTTGTATACAATTTTTAGAAATTTCACAGGAATTTCTTTCAAGCCATTTTTACAAATGTATCAAAATGTCACATTTTGGCTCCTATTTTTATAGAAAGACCCCATAATCGTGGAATTTTCCAAGCTAATAATATGAATGCTGACATTAGTTGGGCCAGTAACTGTAGTTGGGATTAGCAGAAATATTTCTAACCTATTTCAGACTGGTTCTCTTCTTGAAGTGTCTGAACTCGAAGTCTTAACAGTTGCAGTTCGTCCTCTCGCTCCAAATCATCGCCGTATGGTGACTTCACTGGTGACCTACGGCGAACGGCAGGGTCACCGCCTGCCATCAATGACTGCATACCGTGGGTTGAGTTGACTGCCATGCTTTCATGCCTGGGGATATTAAAGTTACAATAAAATAGTTTTTGGTGTAGTTTATATTTGAATTCGGGTTAAGTTGTCCCTAGCCCTAAAAATAGGGCTGTAAATTGCTCGCTTTTCAAATCTGACTTATTACAGTCGCAAATCACATTTTTTGCAAAATGTGATTTTTTGCAAACAGTCGCAAATCACATTGATTTGCGACTGTAATAAGTCAGATTTGAAAAGCGAGCAATTTACAGCCCTATTTTTAGGGCTAAGTTGTCCCAAGGTCAAGTCGTCCCCTGATAAAATCGTGCCTGGCCCTGGGTCAATAAAATAAAAACTTAAAAAGCACTAAAAAAGGAATGAAAAAAACATGTTTTCCTTTGTTTTTTAAAAACAACATTTGTCCCCACACCCCTCCCCTCCCCACCCCTTAGGTGGGGGTTTGGTCAAATTTTGTCATGCCCCAGGGTGGGGATAATCATGGGGGAAGGAAACCTTCCTGTGCATATGATGCATTATCAGTGTTATGGACGTGCATGTTTTGCACCCGTGACAAGTCGCGTGATGAGTGGGGATTTTTGTCACCTAAATTTTGTCCCAGGACCCAGGCATGCCAGGGGATTTTGTCACGCGAGAAGTGTCAATGGATAGAAGTACTACAAATAAATCAATTACCGAGGTTTTATTCGCTATTCTACAAAGTATTTTAATCTTCATGTCCATTTTTTACAAAGATTTTCAGTTCACTTTTGACATTCATTTTTGACTTTGTGCGCCAAACGACCGTTGCAGAATTTGTGCAGCGGAATACGGACAAAAATTTAGTCTGAGGGCAGGACGAGTCTATCCTTTCGAAAACGTTGCAGTGAAAAAGGCACAAGACATTTTCACAACAGCGCCCTCATTTTTTTCGAAATGATGAGTGTGGCTTTGAATATCGGCGAGGCGTTTTGTTTTTGCTTCATTTTTCCAGCCATATTTCTCGCTGTTTGGTATATCATATAATATAAAAAGAGGTTTAGAATCAATCTTGGGAAGAAAAAGACGTTTATATTCGAAATAATATGTTAATAATATTTTAATCCAAACTTGAAGCCAGCATTTAGAAAACGCCAATCTTTAGACTGACAAGAAATTATCGCAAGGGGGCGCACTTAGTCGAACTTTTTCTGACGTCTGTGGCAAAGCAAGGGAAAAGAAAGGTTCTTTAAAACTCTACTGGGAAATAAGACACTGACAACAACTATAAAAAGTGCAAGTATTTTGTACATGAGATGCTGAATGTTTTCTAAATATTGATTGGTGAGCAGAAGGACAAAAATGAGTGAAGAACGCGTAATGGATGTGAATGACCCGAATTTTTATCAGAGTTTTAAAACGCCCATTTTTAAAGCGGCACAAGAGGGCGACCTTCACAAAATACAGGAATGCCTTCA
Source organism: Henricia sp. BOLD:AAB3569 (assembly GCA_037783545.1). NCBI lineage: Eukaryota > Metazoa > Echinodermata > Asteroidea > Spinulosida > Echinasteridae > Henricia > Henricia sp. BOLD:AAB3569. The sequence goes on from JBBELK010000121.1 coordinate 55,884, forward strand.
GTCATTTAACGAAGAAGAAGTGAAATGGCTAGTTTCTCAAATCGTCGAGAAAACAACTCCTTTAATCGTGGCTAGTCGAAACGGCCACCTCGATGTTGTCAATTACTTTCTTGAAACGTGCAAGGCAGATGTAGAACAAGTAGGGTCGGTGACCTTTGATGGCGAAACTATAGAGGGCGCTCCAGCATTGTGGTGTGCCGCAGCCGCTGGCCACTTTGAAACGGTTCAGACCTTGATGCGACACGGCGCCAGGGTGAATCAAACAACGTTCTCCAACTCGACGCCCCTGCGTGCAGCCTGCTTTGACGGCCATTTTGAAATCGTCAAACACCTGATCAAGCATGGGGCAGATATTGAACTCGCTAACCGCCACGGCCACACGTGTCTCATGATTTCGTGCTACAAGGGTCACTACGCTATCGCAAATCATCTTCTATCCCTTAACGCAGACGTTAATCGCAAAAGCATTCGCGGAAACACAGCTTTGCACGATTGCGCTGAATCGGGAAGCCTGGAGATTTTGAAGCTCCTCCTAAGACACAAAGCCGTTATGGATGTCGATGCCTATAACATGACCCCGATCAAAGCGGCCGCCGTGGCTGGACACAACAACATCGTAGATTACTTGGTCTTACACCACCTCGTTCCCAAAATCGACAAGGTGGACGCACTCGAATTATCCGGCGCGACTGCGGTGGATAAAAAACGTGACATGCAGCAGGCACGACGGTACTGGCTACGTGCCCTGGACTTGCGGAAAAGCGACCCATCAAAAATAATGAAGAAACCGGCCACAAAAAGCGTCACTGCGTATGACCATTTCGTCGAAGTGGAATCTATGCAGGACTTGGAATTACTGGTGGGAGATCCGGACGAAATGCGCATGCAAGCGTTGCTGATACGCGAACGTATCTTAGGACCCAAACACCCTGACACGACTTACTACATACGGTACCGAGGTGCCGTGTATGCCGACTCGGGCAATTTTGAGCGTTGCATCACGTTATGGATGTACGCTCTAGAAATGCAGCAAAATGCTTTGGAGCCCCTCAACCCAATGACGCAAAGCAGCCTTTTGTCGTTCGCCGAGCTCTTTGCATACATGCTGTCGGATCGCAATGGAGAGAAAGTATGCAATGATCTCACGTACAGAACCGTTTCCATTGTCTACTTGAAAGGAATCGACGAAATCAAGAGCGGAATTGAAGCCGCGATTTGTGGGCCGTTGTCTGAAAAAGACACAATCAACTTCAACCGAGCTTTGGTCATAATGATGCATCTCATGTGCCTGATCGCGAAGCTCGAAGGATCCGACGAAGAAATAGAAGAAGTCCAACAGGCGACTTATCGATTTCTCAAACTCCAACCGCTGGGAAAAAAAGCGGTCACGCCTCTCCACCTCGCAGTTCAAGAATCTACGTCGTCAGTCGGGCGTTACCCAGTTTGCAAATTTCCCGACTGCAAAGTCGCGACGTTGCTTCTAACATGCGGAGCCAGCGTCAACACGTGCGATGCTATTGGAAATCGACCGTTGCATATTGCCGCCAAGAGCGCGAAAGACACACTCGTCAAACGTGAACAAATTGAGATTATGAAAATACTCCTCGACCACGGAGCTCATCTGGATTGTCGTAATGATGCCGGATTAACTCCTGTCGATTTAATCGGAGACAACCTGTGTGATATTTCGCTTATCAACTACACAACCCTCCAGTGTTTAGCCGCTAGAACAGTCATGAAGAATAAGATAAATTACAAAGGCGTGATTCCTAAGCGTCTAGAAGAATTTGTAGAATTGCACTGAATTCTGAGGGGCACGAAATCACCTTACGCAGAAGAATCCATCTCCAAAAATACTTAATTCAAAATCTTTTCGCTGGATTCACACAGTTTTTTCACCCGTCAACGCACATAAATTCGATGTGTGACAGTTTTTAAAAAAGCGACGTGGAGGGATTTTGGTGTAAACCAACGCATTGAAAATAACAACTACAGAAACACTTTTCACCAAAATTGATTCTGTGATTTTTAGTGCGTCATTTCACTCCAAATTCCCTCCATGCCATTTTGTTCTCAAAATGATGTACATGTACATCAAATTTACACACGTCGACACGTGAAAAATTTCAGTGCGAATCCGACCTTAAATTTCCCTGCACAGTGCAAAGAGAGTCAGAGGTGCACGAGAGTCGCGCCGAACTAATTGTATTTACCGATTAAAGACAGGCATTGGTTTCAGACAGGCGTTCTTAATGTGAGTCGTGCGCACACTAAAGATCGACGTCTGAAACCAAGTCGCTTTTCAGTCGTTCTGACTGACTGGAACAGTCGATCTTTCGACTTCTGGCGAACCAAATTGTTTCATACGTCAAACTTAATTAAAATATTTTGGATAATTTAGTTTGGCGCGACTCTAGTGCGCCAGTATGAAACGGGTGTTAGTCTTTTAAAGATCTTTATTTCGCTTTGAAATAAAGGTGTTGTAATTTTCCGTTGCAATATGAAAGCAATGTTTAAATCTGCGCCATGAAAGCCATTAGATTGAAGACCGTAAATTTGGTGTAGAAACACATCTTTTATTGCTCTAAAGACTCAGTGCATTGAGGTGTTACTGGGATTTTTTCCAAAGTTAAATATTCTCAACTTGGAATGTTGAAAAATGGTTATTGTACTTGGTAAAGCACTGTTAAATTGCTGTGCAAATTCTATTGGGAAAATTGTGCATATGACCTGATGACTGTCAGTTTGCACTGGTATGTTGAACTGATAAGTTATTGTGTAAATAACAAATATTTTATTACAGTAAACTCTCGTTAGAGTGCTTTTTTGTGGGATGGAACTAATGTTAGCTTTATACATGTATCTGCAAAGCTTTACATGTATTTATAAAGGCCCGTCTACATGAGCTAACATTTGTTGGCCAACAAGGACCAACATGAAGTTGGAACTTGTTGGGCTGTACATGTATCTGCTCGACCGCGCAAACCAACATGTTTCAGCGTATCTCGACTGCAGTTGGTTGCTGCCTTCACGTGACAGACGTTCTATTCTGCTATTGGTCCATTTCTCCAACAACTTGTTGGATGATGTTGGGCATTGTCTGGAGTGGCGTCCACAGTCTCAGGGATGTGATTTGTTCCGATTTTCCCCGGAATAATCTTTGTCACAAACCAATGAGACAAAAGAAAGTTCCGGGAAAAAATGGAACAATCACATCCCTTCAGTCTACACCATCCAACTTTTGGTCGGCCAACATTGTCGGACACATATTGGCCAACAAATGTTTGCTCGTGTAGACGGGCCTTAAGCAAGCATCTCCACATTATATGCACAGTACACATGCTGGGACTTATAGCGGAAAAAGAGCTTTAAATATTTGTATATTTGAGTAAGCTTTATACAAGAGAGTGCGCCAACAAAAGTTTACTGTACTTTCACATTTCAGGAAAATTGAAGAATAGTAACTTTTGTAGAAAATTTAACAGAATATTCTTAGCGATTGAAATACATGTACAAGGAAATTTATAAAATAAAAGTTCAAATACGATTTTTTTTCATATACATGTACACCATTCACAATACGTTAGGGATATTGTGATGTGTCGGCAGATATTTTATAGAATGTATGGATTTCGCAAATGATTAGACAATTGTATCTGCATGACAGACACGCCTTGTCACAGGAATAGGTGAAAACAGTCATTTGACAACATACCAATATCCCGGACTTGGAGTAAAAAACGGTAAATTATAGACATGATAAACATGATAAAAGGGACAAATTTGAGTTCTGGTTGAAATTAAGTCATTATTTATATTACTTCTATTTAAGCCAAAGTTTCTGAATTGTTTCTTAAATTTACAAGGAATTGACAATTTCAGTGGGTCGCATCTCTCGTTCTATAAAAATAAAATATGAATTTATTTTTTTTGGGAATACTTCAAGTCTAAACAAAAGCATGTATATACATGTAATTCTTTCCACGGTAAAGGGGACATTTTGGCAACACAGACCATATTTTCCAGAAAATACCTTTGTCTGTCTCAAAATAAAAGAAATAAGTTTAAGTTGTTCTGAAGAGATAACTTAGGCCCAAAAGGGGTTACAAAAAGTGTGGAAAGATCCTTATGTAATCCACAAATAAATCCTTGTCATTAGATTAGAGGATTATAGGTCACATTTCTTTCAATATTTCATTTCGTACTATTGCACGCCGTGTATAGCCATTTTACATGAAAAAAATTGTCGTAATAATGCGAGATATGTGAGGGACTAGGGCCATAAGTACTTTTTCATATTCCCAAAATGCCCTCTTATGGCGTTTTATACCATGTATACATGTAAATGTTTTGCATTCATTAAGTGGTACAAATATATTCATTTCTGAAAGATGGATGAATATTTGTACTAGTTAAATCAAACATTCATTTGTATAATCTAGCATTTCTGCAAGCAGGAATTATATTTATTTAATTTTTTTTGGGGTGCGGTCTCTGAAATGTTAGAAATATTGACTTCTGTATTAAAGGTGCATATTAGAATGGATTGTTCAATAAATTATATGCATTTAACAAGTTTGCTTTATTTTCAGTTCTTCAGGAAGATGAAGTCTAAATGTAGCTTATAACAGAGTCTGCAACTCTGATTTAGTCCTGGGAAGGGAGAACTCAAATTGTGACAAATTGTCTGGCTTAAGAACATATTTCGGATTTACTGGACTGGTAGTCGTTATTCTTTCTGGTATAGACCTTTATGACGGTGCGTCCATCTTGGTCTTGTTCCCCATAGTACGTGTCGGGCATGACCAGTGCTCTATACGTCTCTGGTGCATGTCCGCGCGTGCAGTCTTTCGTTGTTTTGAGAGAATCGCTGTCCGCGTTAATGCGCGCATGTCATTGTGATGCACACAATGAACATTTTCAACACGGGGCCAAACTTTTATTTCGGCAAGCCTCGTTTTGGTTACGTTCATTTTAATAGGAGAAAAGGGAAGATGGCCGCACCGTGATAAAGGTATATTGAAACCAAGGATTCCTCAAAAGTGCCCAAGGCACTGTAGCTCATAAGCCTGAAGAAACCTGTGAAGAGAAGACGAAATGCTCAGTTTTAGAGGTGGGAGGGAAAACCTGTACACAATTCTGTATCTACCATGTCTATAGGGAAACCCACGGAATCAAGCAGGGACCAAGAACCCAATCCACATGCTAACCCGGACGGGATTCGAACCAGGGCCACAGGACGTGGAAGGCGAGGAAAGTATCACTATGCCAGCCTGATCCCTTTAGTCCTGGGCAGAGAATTCAAATTGTGACAAACTGTCCAGCTTAAGGACACAGGAATCTGCAAATTGGTTTATCTCTAAACAAAATATGTATCAATCTGCAACGATTCATTTGAAATTTTCTAAACTTGTTAGACAAAATAGTCCTCCGTCATTTAAAGATTTCTTTAAAAAAATAAATGGTAAACAAATGTTTTAATGAAAACAAAAATGAATACACATGCATTTTAACGTTCGGCGAGTTGTTTTTAATACAGCATTCTTTTGCACAAATCTTCACCAATATTGCACATTTTGTGTTTAGATAATATATAGGCGCTGGTAATATTCACTGTGAACCACAACATTTAAATTGTGCACAGATTACATAACAAGTATGTACAGTGAAATTTTGACAAGTCGAACCTCAGGAAAATACTTGCTAAAATTTGGAGTTCAGTACAGTTTTGCTAGCATTAAAACGTATTTCTGTTGTTCTTTTCAGAGTTAACGGAGTTTGATTTGTCTTAATTTCACTGTACACAGATTATTTTGTCTTTTTTAATTGCACACAACATTGGTTTACAATAAATGTCAAATATGATTTACAATGTTCAAAGCTCGTTCGTTTAGTTCAATCAAATATGCATTGCACTTGTGTGAATGGTGTTCTATTTGTTAATAGAGATTAAAGACGGGGGCTCGTCAAAGCGCGACAGACAAATTCGTGCCACGAATTTCACCGCGTTCCATACCTTGCCATGGCAGCCGCTCTTACGGTCCCAGAGGGTGTTGGGCCATGGTGCAGGCTAATAGCCTCGTCCACTCTGCAAATAGGTGTGTATCTTTTCTAAATCAAATATTTATCACAGAAAACACACCAATCATGACATTTAGTTTCAGCCATATTCACATGATATGGTCACATTTGCTTCAAGAAGGTGTCATATCGATCATGTGTAGATGGTTGAATTGACCATAAATGGGAACTCTTTGGGACAAACGACATGTGCGCGTGATTCGATTAGCCTAGCAATGCATAAACACACTGTGGCGAGCTCGAATAAATAATGAGCCTCCACCCTCTGGGATTGTAAGCGCAGCTGCCCTACTCGGGCAAGGTATGGAGCGCGGTGAAATTAGTGGCATGAATTTGTTTGTGGTGTATTGACGAGCCTGCGTCTTTAAAGGCTTGTATAAATGGCCAAAATGGGACACCATACTTGCAAATGTTGAGACTCACTTTGGAAGAATTCTCCATCTGCTAAAACTGAAGAAAAAACAATCCCAAGTTTACAAGTGGTGGTGGTGCGCACACAAAATAAGGCACAAGAAAAAAAAAATACTGATAGAAAAGTCAAAAATATAATTTCTTTTACATTTGCACCATATTGTTTCACAATTCAAAATAAATATAACTTAAATAGTTCAAAGTTACAAAATATGAACAAAGCACACGTGACACACTCTGGAAAAAAAGTAACATAAGTCGTGCAGGCTATATTGAGTTTTCGCGACCATAAGTAGAAATCTGTGGCGGATCCATGCACATTAAAATACAAAAACACAATGGAAATTCCTGGCCCAGATACCGCCTGGAATTTCCATTGTGTTTTGGTATTTTAATGATCGTGGATCCACCACAGATTTCCATTTATGGTCGCGAAAACTCGACCTAGCCTGCGCTACCTTTTTCCAGGGCGGGTCACATATAACCTTTTCAAAGTTGAATTTGAATTAAAAAGCAGCAAATACATGTAATGAAATTTGTAAAGGTTGCACTGTAGAAAACGTTAAAGACTACTCAAATCTTTCAGATTGACGAAAGAAATACATCTCGGCATCTTACAAATTCCATTTTGTGTAAATAAAAGAAAGCTCTTGGTATCAAGAACATATTTTTTTTTTTTAGTAAACTCGAAATAAGATTTGACTTATTTTTTCGTAAAATTTGACTGTAAACATCACCACAAGACGATGTATGTACACTCGACCAAAAAAGTTCTGTCACCAGTAAGACATTTATAGATATTTATTATTAAATTGGATTTAATGTAGGAAAATAATATATCAAATTTTAGCTGAACATATCCCTCAAAGGAATAGAGCTCAAGAGAGATCATGATGGCAAGTTTCACTGAACAAGAATGCAACAAAGGAGTGTGGGGTCAGAATGAAAAACACCAAAGAACAATGCAACTTGTGATTTGGGCAATTTGTGTTTAGACAATTAGGAAATTTTTAAGTGAGTTTGGAATTATCAATATCTTGTCAAAAACATCCAAATCAAAATAGTTGAATCGTGCCATTGCATTACGTATGGTGGAAGCAAAATACTGAACTGTAACTCCCCTTCCTTGAGTGCAATAAAGTTGTTTTTTGGTGTTTTTCATTCTGACCCCACACTCCTTTGTTGCATTCCTGTTCCGTGAAGCTTGCCATCATGGACTCCGTTGAGCTCTATTCCTTTCAGTGATATGTTCAGCTAAAATTTGATATATTATTTTCCTACATTAAATCCAATTTCATAATAAATATCTACAAATGTCTTACTGGTGACAGAACTTTTTTGGTCGAGTGTAGTACTTGAAAGAAGCTTGGCATGGACAAGGGTGATTTAGTACAAGTCAATGTTTTTCTACAACAGTTTTTACTTGTTTCACAAAGTCTGTTTCAAAATGATGCAAAAAGTTACAAAAGTGCAGTTCTAAGGATTGCCAAATTTACTTTTAGATACTTGCACAATTTTTTTTCCAGTTTTATGAAAATTTTGAAGTTCTCAACGGATTATGAGACAAATGTCTCTTTAAGTTGGTTAGAATTACACATACAATTAGCGGCGTCGCCAGACTTTCCAAAGTGGGGGGTGGAGGGCGCATACAATATACAGCATTCACAAAGTTTACAAATATTGTTTCAATATTTTGCCTGTATTTTAAACATCTTTGGTAATTAGCTTGCACTACACGAGCAGTGTTAATACATGTATATGTAGTTGGGACTATGCATGGTTGAGTCCAAGCCGGAATCGAGCAGAATCGATTCCAGATTTTTTATTTTGAAGAATCAATTACTAGTAGAAATGGACTCCCTTTCATCTAGATTTCATTCCCAGTGATAGCTTGCTGATTCCAGAAATTACCTAGCAATTCCAAAGCCAAAACACTAGACTTCTGCAAGAGTATTTAGCCTCTGATCAATTTCACATTATAATGTTATTAATAATGTGTGGCACAGGCAGGCATCATTTCATGGATGTTTGGTGCCGCTCGGTGCCATAATTGTATCGTCATCGGCACAATATGTAGTATCGTTAATGTTTGCGCACTTATGTTATTCCTCGAAAAAATGAAATAAATTTCGAATGGAATCGCAATTTTTTTCCAGAATCGTAGTCGAAAATTATGGCGTAGCCCAAGCCCAGTTCTCACTAAGTGAAACTTAACACAATCTCTGTTATGGTGCCTAATTACCATTGTAATGAAACAACCAAACTTGGTATGAGAGAAAAATTGTAAGGGCCTTATTGGGATTCGAACCTGAGACCTCTGACTCACTGGGCAGATGCTGTACCAGCCGAGCTATAAGGCACAGTGATATACTCCCTCAGGTTTTTCCCAAGACCTTTGACTCACTGGGCAGATGCTGTACCAGCTGAGCTATAAGGCACAGTGGTATACTCCCTCAGGTTTTTCCCAAGACCTTTGACTCACTGGGCAGATGCTGTACCAGCTGAGCTATAAGGCACAGTGGTATACTCCCTCAGGTTTTTCCTGTGAGCCCAATTTTTCTCTCGGTCAAACCGAGTATGAACTAATTTGGTAACTAGGGACTCTTTCCCTATACATCCACAAACAAAAAAATTCTTTATCCATACTATACAAGTCATAAGTAAAAAGGCAGATGAAAGTTCGTAAGGCAGAAGACGATTTGATAAAACTTAAAGAAGAAAGCCCAAAGATTACACTGCACCACAATGTCCCTGATTTATACGATGAGACATGAATTTTAAGAAAGATACTGGTATTGAAAATTATACGCGCAGAGTACTGAAGTAAAAATATCACCCTTTGTGTGTTGACGTTACTGGGTCTACACGAAAACCAGTGAACTGTTTCTATACGCTTTAGCAATGGATGTTTAAGATTACCAGCAAATGTTCACACCCAGTTACCCTCTTAACTGATGTCACACTTTAGTGGTGTATAGACAGACACAAACGTGACTAGTCAAATGAGTTCCATTAAAGGCACAGGCTCGTCAGCAATGCACGCGCCAAATTCGTGCCACGAAATACGCAGCTCCGTGTAGCAAAGGCATGGAGCTGCGTATCTCATAGCACAGAACTTCAGCAGCTGTCTATTTTGATTCGTGGGACAACCTTTGGAATTTCAATTCACAACCCGTAGGCTGAATTGCATGAAACTTACAAGTGTCTTCCACCTAATCATCGAGATACATAGGTGGGTGGCGCCATTGGCAGCCGACGGCCAGAGACACCGGGAATCCTCTCACTCTTCACGAAAAAGTGCTCTGGGAACTTTTTAAGTGCGCTACACGACACACAGGACCAACGGCTTTACATTCCTTCCGTAGGATGGAGCAATTGTGGTTGAGTGCCTTGCTCAAGGGCACAGGTTCCACTACCGGGTATCGAACCTGAAACCCCAAGTTTTTATCCGACTACTGTGAGTCAATGACCCAAACCACTCGGCCACGATATACATAGGGACAACAAGGGTTGCCTAACTCTGTACGCTTCATGTAAGTCGCCATCTTTTGCAGTTTGGCGCTCGGACTTGAGAGGGCGTGAGTCAGGACACAACAGATTTGTCCATACTTCACGGTGTATGGGAGTCGGGAAACAAGGCATCAATCTTGACGTCATCCATGCAATCGTTGCATGGTTGACGTCATTATACCTTTCAAAATTTCAAATATGACGCAGCACATAGTTTAATTGTGTTGCCGACGCTGAAAACAAGATTTTCTGATTCTCATGAAGGTTTATGCACCGGGCAGTACATCGGTAACATTTTAAATTAAGTTCGTCGATAACTTTAAACAAGTGTTGTCCCTTCCTTTAATTGTTAACACAAAAATTGCACACCTTTGCAATTGCACAGCTTATGTATTTGGCATACACCACACATGTACATGTACTTCATTAGTAAGCAAACGTTAGCAGCTTTGAGATGTATGCAACAACACGATTACACGAGCCAATGAGGACAAGCGAGTTTTGTCATGTGATACGGGCGAGGCCTATACAGCATCATGATTGGTGCATTTTGTGAACTGTAAGTATTTAATACAATTAGTGAATGCATTACTCAATTAATTTAAAATCAAACTTGCTTTCAGCTAGCCCTCAAATTCTCTACGGCCCTCAAAATTCTTTTCATCAATTTATTTTGGTGCTCAAATTATTTTTTGCCCTAAATTTCACTCTGGCCCTAAGCGTTTTGGCCCTAAGCGTTTTGGCCGTAAGCGTTTTGGCCGTAAGCATTTTGGCCCTAAGCATTTCGGCCCTTAATTTTGTTTTGGCCCTCCAATTTATTTTGCTCTCAACTTTGTTCTGGTGCCCAAATATGTTTTGGCCCTCAATTTGTTCCGAACCTCAAATTTGTTTTGGCCCTAAATTTTGATTTGGCCCTCAACTTTGTTCTGTTCCTTAACTTTATTTTGGCTTTTGATTTTGTTTTGGTTGCCAATTTTATTTTGGCCTCAAATTGTTTTGGACCTCAAATTTCAATTGGTGCTAAAATTCGACTTGGACCTCAAATTTCAATTGGTGCTAAAATTCGACTTGGCCCTCAAATCTGTGTTGGCTTTTCATCTTGTTTCGGACCTCAACTTTGATCTGGCCCTCGACTTTGATCTGGCCCTCGATATTGATCTGGCCCTCAATTTTGTTAAACAATAGCTGTTCTTATAGCACTTTATAACCAGAGGATCAAAGCGCTGTTGCCATTTATTATCAATGCCATCAGGAAATCATCTAAATCATCTCGCCTCAACTAGGCATGCTGCCCGGCCGCGCACCCAAGCTATCAGCACTAACAGCTCCCCATTTATCGCATGGGTCGATGAGGCAATTGGCAAGTGCCAAATTTGTCTCGGCGCTCAAATTTTCTTTGGTGCTTAAGTTTGTTTTTGGGCCCTAAATTTGATTCAGCCCTCAAATTTGTTTCGGCCCCAAATTTGTTTCGGCCCCAAATTTGTTTCGGCCCCAAATTTATTTTGGCCCTCAAATTTACTTAGACTCTTAAATTTGTGGCCCCTAAATTTGGCGCTGAAATTTTGTTTTTAGGTCTCAATTTTGTTTTTTGCCGCTTACTTCATTTTAGCGCTGAAATTTGTTTTGGGCCTCACATTTGATTTGGCCCTCAAATTTGTTTTGGCCTTTGATTTTCTTTTGACTGCCAACTTTATATTAGTCCTGAAATTTGTTTTTGCACTCAGTGTCCGTTTTGAGTCTCAAATTTGATTTGGGCCCTTAAATTTTATTTTGGCCATCAAATTTTATTATGGCCCTCAAATGTTATTATGGCCCTCAAATGTTATTTTGGACCTCAAATGTTATTTTGGCCCTAAGCCTTGCATTTATATTTGGCCTCAAATTTTTTGTTTCGCCTCTAAACTTTAACAAATGTCGCCACCTCATCAATACCAACAGGATACTTTCGTAGCCATCTCCCTCCTTCGGAGACATTCCGTTCTCGCAATTCCTCTTTCCATTTCCCGGGTGGAAGGTAGATGTCTCGCTCTCTGTCATGTTTCGTCAAGACCGGGGCTACTAGAAATCTGTCACCGATGAGGAATTGGGAGTCGATATGCTGAGCTATTTTGTCTGTGGGAGCTATCCACCATAGCGGCCTGATGATGGGGTAGCCTGTGGTGTGAGATGAGAAAATACAATTGTTAGCACCAAAATGGTCTAAGACTATTTGGATTAGAGAAATCGCTTTGTTTGATGAATATTAGTTAATCATTATTCATATATACATGTACCTTAGACAGTTTACGCATCCCTATTGGCTGAGAGCATGTCACATGGCCAGTCTTAAACGGACGATAAAGGCCCGGCCAATCTTATAACACTAGGGTGCTGGCCCGCACCCTAGTCAGTGCGTATGGAACATGCACACGCAAACTGCACACGCCCGAAAGCAAAATGTGCCCTGTGACAAAAATAAGTACCCCGTTGCGTGCATGTGTGTACAACACGCCTGCATTACGCATAATGCACGCGATCAAACAAAAACAACTTGATGCACAGCAGTTTGAACGCGACACATGTAGGAAAGTACAATGCAAAACATGGCAAAATGGCTAGTTAATTTTGGTGAGTTTTACCAATCGTAGCAAAACCGAGAATGTGCGAATTTAGCATTAGCGTCAAATCGCTTCGTCAAATGAAGGGAGCATTCAGGTTTCAACATTCATATTTAGTTAACCAGTTACATGTAAATTGAATAACAAATTTTAACTGAAAGAAGGGATCTAAAATGAGAAAAAGCAGCGCAGTCAGATGATTGTCAGAAACGCTCACCTTTTATAATGACTTCATCAGAAATGTTGAGAATCATTGGTGTCACGACTTGCTCGTGGATTTGCACCATTTTCTTCGCAATTCGGATGACCTCGTCATCGTACTGCCAGGGCGCTATGGAGAAGTGCATTGTGGGAAGGTAGGCGGTAAGCTCCGCCCATCGTATGTAGAGCTCGCGATCTGGTTTGTGAATTGTTTGGAGGTCTGTGTCCGTGTAGCCACTGCCTCCGACTACGTCTGGAAGAATAAAAGGGTAACCGAGAATTCCGCGTAGTAGAGTCGCGGGGATGACGGTCAAAAGACCGTTATTGTAACTCCAGTTGGAATCTTTGTCCATCATTTGCAAAAAGATCGGTTGATTTTGAGTTTGGTGTGCGCAACGGACCTTAATTTGGTCGTTTATAGTCGCGACTAAATTCACGTATTTGGTGCAGTACAAATTGGGATCGTTAAACGGAACAGTGGCGTTGTAGTTGATTGGAATGTAAGACGTTTCGCCAGCATCAAAATGGAACGAGTCTAGCCCGTAGTCAGTCTGCATTTTCTGTAGTCGGTTTATGAACCATTCTCTCGCGTCAATGTTGGTGACGTCTAAAGCGGCCCCGACGCCCTTCCACCACTCCATTAAAGCGGGCACGCGACCTCTGGGATCGCGCATCCAATAGCTGCGTTCGACGCCATAGTGAAATGCAGGGGAATCGATGTTTGCAAAGGGGTGCATCCAAGCCGACACACGAAATCCTTTCTTGTGAAGGTCTTGAATCATCTTCCGAGCATTGGGGAATTTTGTACGGTCGAAATCTGTCTCTCCATAATAAGACGTGTATTTGTCGTCAATCTCTATCTGACTTTTCGGAAAACCGTGGTAATTAATTTCGTCGGCGAATCCTAACACCGCATTCTGAGTAATGTTGACTTTATACCTCGACCACGTTGACCAAACTGGATATCGGAGTATTCTCTCATCGGGAAGTGAATGCGGTTTTAAGAAAAAATTTCGGAGTACGTATTCGTGGACCGTTCTGACATTTTCACCCATGCAGACAGTGTAGCTGAGAGTGGCAAGATTATTGGATGGATTTTGATACGGGGAGTTCAAGTACTCGGCTTTTAAACACAATTCTCGATTTGTTGGTTTATCGTTAATTGACACGTGAAGCGGCGTGTCATTAGCGACGATGACTGCAATACCACTGGATGACAGCCAATAGCGTTCCAATACGGACCCGAATGTATCCCGTTCCACAATGATATCTCTTGACACATACGGCTGCATGGGGATTCTAATAAACTTATTCAGTACCCATTGCTGGTACCGAACTTCGCTCCCGCCGTACCAATAAGACTCATTCAATGAAATACAATCCTGCGGGGAGTAATTCATTCTTAACGACGTCCAATCAACGGTAATGCACTGAATGTTATCCTCTTGCGGAACATACTCAATGGCCATTTTGACGACCGGTGATTCATCTTGCGTGGTTACATTTATCCAATGTAAACAAACCGAGTTGACATTGTCCAACGGCTTTATACAATCCAAAAGATCAGCTTCTTCGGGCATCAAAATCGCGACTCTGTTCCCAAAAACTTTCCGACCGTCAACGTTAAACAAAGTTATCGTACGCCTCACAGGATCGAAATTCATCGGCCCAATGGACACTAACGTCATACGGCCGTGTTGAGTCACGTAATACCACGCGAGCAGCGCAAAAATAAGTACGGCCGCTGCGAATGCCATGAGTCCGTGCCTCGTCTTTTTGCGCAGGTAGCAGACGCCGCGGGGCATTTCTTTGTCATCTTGGCTGGGTGTTTTTCTGTTGCTCGATAGGGGAGTGCTGTTTAAATGGCTCGGCGAGTCGTCGTACGAATATTTGCTGTGCATGGATGGAAGTTGACGGAATTCTTTTTTCAAAACTTGGCTTTTTATTTTTCACATGTAGCCCCTTTTTCGTGCGTCAATGTTCTGTAAAATTCTGACTCACATCAAAAACTCTTAGAGTGTGTCACATTTGATCTTGTACAGTAGACAGCTTCGCAGTAGCAAATCTGTAAGCGAATTTATCCCTTGGGAAACAAATCTTCAGAAGAAGAGAAATTTCGGTTGGACGTCAAGGCCGGTGCTTCATTCAACTATTCTGCCACCAATTTGATTTTGTCCACTTTTGTGAGTCATTCAAATGGACTCTGTTGGAACCTTGACAACAAAATCTTTGGCTTCAGTTTTCATTGATGTTGAGCAAGCGATCTCATAAATCGTCTCTCTATGGAGTCACTGAAGAAAGCATAGTGACTCTTACACATGTACTCCCTGTACAAAGAAAAATAAAGAAAGATATTTAGTGGAACAAGGTTTGGGATTTGAGTTGCACCCGAGTCATATTTTGGGACTTGGACTTAATTGAAATGATAAATGATTCGAACCGGCTGCTCAACAGCAGCCAGCTCGGTGGTTGAGTAGTTAAGAAAGAAAAAAATAGTCTGCCTAGTATGCAGAAGGTCGTGGGTTCAAGTCCCATCCCAGTACGCTATGAAGTTTCTCTCATAGTGTCTTGGGAATCACCGAGTATATAGAGCTAACCAAGTATTGTTGGCTAGGGCAAAACGAACCCTAATTAAAGGGCCATGTCATGCTAAACAACTTTTTGCCTAATCTTTGCTCCATATGATGGGTACTTGTTCAGCAAGACATGCTATTGTTCGTTTGGATGTAAAATCAATAAAAGGTAGCCTTTTTCAACTTTTAAGATTTCATTGCAATAAACCACAGACAGAGGACGCTGTTTGAAGTGCATCACCTAAGGAAAACCGAAGGGAAATGTTAAGAAAAAACATTTACTTCAAGTTGGACTTGTGGCAAATTGCTGCAGTTTTCTCCCCAAGTTTCGTCACGGCTTACAACAGAAAACATGTAGAACAAACTCAAACAGCCATGGATTACAAAAGTTCCAGGACGTTTGAGAAAAAAGATGGAATCTTTTGTGCACAGTTGAATGTGATTTTCCTGTGTTTGCTCTTGTGACATCATGACCTTGGTCATGAATATACATATTTTCATTAGCATAAAAACTAAAAACCTTTGTTTTAACCCCCAAAACAAGCTCCAAATAAGATTTTTATGAATGTAACTAAGTATATTGGTTTTATGGCATAGATTTCAGTGATAAAAATCCCAAATAAGGGGCCCTTTAAACCCCCACGTACGCAAACCATATCACATTCTTTTGACTGAAATGACTTGAAAGAAATATTTTTCTAATTACGTGGCCAATGTACATGCCCAATACCAACGTAACATGTACACATACAGCATAATGTAACGCTGTTCATACTCGCTTTGGTACATGCAAGAACCTATTACCCTAAGTGCTCCGTAATGGTCTATATCCGGTCATCAGTTCAAGTACATGTAATCCACAGCTTATTCCGGCTTAATGCTGTAAATTGGCTGCATTCTGTGTTTTACACACGGGGTCTTGGCTTAACTGACCACTTGAAAAATCCAGTGTTTTCAATAAAAACTCAATGAGACATTTTGATCGTTTAATTTTGCGGTTTCTGACAGTCCAATAGTGCGACTGGTGTACTGTTATATTTTTCAGGTGTTTCTTGTATTTCACCGAAATGGTTTTAACCACTAAAATTACAAAAATGACAACTTTGTGATTTGTCTTTAAGACAGATTTTGAGTGATGCATATATAATTTGGTGTTTGCAAAGAACATTTCCAATACCAAATTAAAGGAGCGTGTTCCGATTTTTTCCCCCCAGAGAATGGATTTCGTTTTAACCTTTAAAAAATCATATAAAATACCTCCCCAAAATACTATCCATGAGAAGAAACCAGGAAATCTGCAATTTCCAATTTGGATACTCATGTGGAAGCCAAAAGGTTGGTGTAATTACTGCACTGCTTTATGGAACCAAGTAGTTTACAAAACATTGGTGGTTTTTGACGATATCCTTGAAAATATAGATTGAGAACGCGAATTTTCAGAATGGTTATGAGAAAATATAACAAATGATATGTTATCAAACTATCAATACCCACGAGAAAAAAATGGGGGGTGCTGAAAAATATGATCTTGACACACTCCTTTAATCATTAACTCATGTAACATTTGGAAAATTCATAGATTCAAGATACGTGTAGCCCCAAAACAAGTGTCGCAGAGATTTTAAAAACAGCAAATATTACTGCCTTTTCAATTAAGTAAAGCGCTACCGGTTGTAAGCAGTGCAAATAACAATTCTGCACGTATCACGTACCCGGGGTAACTCTTTAAACAGAATCTGATACGAAACCTAAAACAAATATCTGCACTGGACTGGCAGACACTTGAGAAGATTTAATTAAATTGTGGACCTGTGCTGTTTTCCTCATATAAAGCCGTATCCGCATTAGACTTGTATTCCGAAAGGTTTTACTGAGACAATGGTAAAATGAAAAATGGCAAAGTTTTACTGCTGTCCGCATTTTGACTTTTTGACATGAGAAAATTTTCCCGAGAACGTGGGAGAGCATGCGCAGTGGTCCCTTAGCGGGATGGCCTTCACGGCCCGGACGTACGCTTCCAGAGCGCTTTTACCGACTCGATGTGTCCGCCTTAGACTTATCGTCTCGGGAAAAGTTCCCTGGTCAATTTTCCTCAGCAGCAGTTGGCCAGGAAAAGTAACCGCTGGACTCGGGAAAAGTTACAGAGAGGAAAACTTTCTAGGCTGTACGCATTGGATTAAAAATGGGAAAAGTACCCATCGTCTCGGTACCGGTAGTTTCCCCCCAAAAGTCCAATGCGGACAGGCCTTAAATGTACAGTGTTCCAACAGAAAATTTGTTACAAAGAATCTATGTTAATGAGAAAGTGCAGTTACATGTACGTGCGGAATTCAGTTCTGGATGTTAATGGAGTTCTATGATCATACATGTCATATCCGACATCTCATATTGCTATGGGAACTATTCATTGAATTTCTAACAACCAAAAAGGCCAATGTATGTGGAAAAAAATCATTCCGAAAAGATCAGACAATTTGCCCATCACTACCCTTCGTGCATTTACCCTTGAACTGTCAAAAAATGATCATATTCCAGTACATGTATATCATGTGTGCGCATTGCCAAATTGGTTGTTTAAAATTTTAAGACTACATGTGCCTGAGAGTTCCAGTACTTACAATGTATACATATTGCATGGCTTTGAGGGTTATATGAGAATATACCGCACGGGTCATGAAAATACCGAAGTCGCCTTCGGCTTGTGCGGTATTTTTATGACGAGTGCGGTATATTCTCATATCACCCGAAAAGACATCCAATATTATTGTTATATAAAATGAAGCTTATACTTCTTTGTTTTATAAGATTTATGCAAGATTTTTGTCTGTTTGGTGTTGAAAACTTCAGTTCATTTGCAACGTTTACAACTGCATGCGCTGCACTTTTGTTCCGTTGTACAGTGTTATTTTTGTTAACTGTAATTGCGCGCGCAGCACACACACACGCAATCCATTCACTCGATGCACGTTCGTGTGCGCTTGGGTGCGCCCGGCGTGTACGCACATCAGATTGGAACTCTGTGCTGCACAGTATCAGAAATGCAGGGTATCCTCAAAAGCTTCATTTTATATAATAATAACTACATGTACCGGTATTACAGTTGTCCTCAGTACACCGTTTGAAATAATGTTAATTAAAACAAATTACAAATTTGCAGAACAGCTTTGACTGCTTTTACCAGTTTATTTTATCCACTTGACGTTAGAGGACGTTTAAACACGTTCTGGCAATGTATAGTCACAGGGGCGGTTGACAAGTTAAAATGTCAGCTTTTCCGCTGTCTTCCACAATTTACATGTAAACACGTCTATTGTCCACTATTCATTTGTACACACAGTGTTTTAAACTTGAACTTGATGGCTGTGGACGGCCTGTCAGTGTGGCAAATCACACTTCATGTTACAAAGTATGCTCTTCTGGTAAGAATGTTCATACAATGAATGTAGAAATGACTCTCAAGAGTCAGTATTTGTGGTGCTTGACCAGGGGCCAATTTCATAAAGCTGTTAAGCAAAATGCTTAATCAAAAATTTGATTGCTTTATAAAAATGGGTTAAAGGTCGAAATTGCATGTCAACTTGTGTTTTTCACAAGAATATCTGCTGTTCTTGCTAAAAACACAAGTTGACATGCAATTTCGACCATTAACCCATTTTTATAAAGCAAACAAATTTTTGATCTAGCAAATTTGTTGGCTTAATTAACAGCTTTATTAAATTGGCCCCTGGTCTTAACGTTCGACCAATCACATTTGCCTTTTTAAATAATTTGTATTTTTTGCCAAAAATAATTCCAGCGTCAACTGGTCAAGACAGGTGCCATGTTTGAGGGGTATCGACAAAAGGATTGAAAACTGGCACTGCACTGCGCATAACATGTACTCAATGTCACCTACGGTACATTGTATAGTGCATGTTACTTGCATGTTACTTGTATGTTGCAGCATGCAGCATTTAGCATTCACACACATTGATAACGAGCATTTAGCATAAAAGATCCAACATATGGCACAAACCAAAGGTCATTACAAGAATCTAACTATCCCTGCAACAGTCATGACAGTACTAATGTAGGGTTTTGTTTATACAATGTCTGTACAATATGTACTGGTAATCATAATAAAATAGGGTCCTTGAGACGTTTAATTAAAGGGAGCATTACAATCGCAAATTACTGACCACCCTGGTTATATTGAGTTGAATTCCTTACAATTTTAAACTGGGGGTTCTGATCAATATGGTGGAATAATACAGTTTCTTTTGTGTCCAAGTAGTTTTGCTTTTGTACAAATTTGAATAGGTACACATGTACAATATGGCTCTATTTTTTATTTTGATAAAAATTAAAAATGTTTCCCCCAGTAAGTGGGTATAATTCAGTAGTAAATTTTTCTGAATTAAGGAAGATATTTTCTGAAAATTGATAAAATGATTAAACTTGATAGCTTGTTCAGATGTTTCCAGGAAATGGATTTCGTTTTAACCTACCAATCATATAAAATAGCTCCCCAAAGTATTTATCCATGGGAAGAAAACTCTAAATTTACAATCTCAAATTTGAAAGTGAAGCAAAAACTTTATGGAACGGATAAATTAGTTTACAATATCCTTGAAAATATACAGATTGAGAACGCAAATTTTGGGTAATGACAAAAATATGACAAATGATTTGGTATCAAAATCTCAACACCCATGGGAAGAATTGTGGTGCTACAAAATGTGATCTGTACACGCTCCTTTAAAGGCCCATTGTATCATTTGAAATGACCCAATTTTGTTTTTCATGAGTTGACAAGAAAACCTTACTCAAAGTGTTGATAGCAATGGTAACAAACACCACATGAATTTATTTCCGTCCAAAATGATATTTCATGCTGGAAATTGACAACCGAAGGTGGGCTTCTAAAAAAAAAGTCCCATGCACGGGATTTTTTTGTACTCTGACTCAGAGAGGTTGGACTCGGACTACAACGCTAATGGACACAAGTGTTGTACCAGTGCATATTCCGTCTGTTCTATTACCGGTATGTACGTCATGTGTGAAATATGTTAAGGAAGGTTTAAAACTTTAATTGACATACTTTTGTTTTTGCTTTAGCAAGAAGGTAGCTATTTCACCTTGTAAAAATGCATGTAATAGTAAGAAAAAGTGGAATATGTGTATATTAGCCTTCAAATGAAATACAGCAACATTTTGATAATTTTAATAAATTTGGATACATTTTTAGTCTTTAAAGAAATTGATGTACCAGTTACATTTAACACTTAGTGCTTTTGAAAAAAAGGAATTAGTTTTAGAGGAGTTTTGGGGGGTCTTTCCACAGTAAAAGAGAATTTTAATTGTAAAATTTATTGAACTAATTTAATGTGTTAACTTCAATTACTATACCTCATAAATATTCATCAGGCAGCCTCAGTATTTCATTGGCCAATTCCAGCAACTCGGCCGTGTGTTAGTTTTACTATTTCCCAAGGAGGGACACTATCACACACTTGGGTCACAGCCTTAGATTTGTCCAAATGCATTGTGATCTTTTTAATTACATGTAAATGTACCAATGATGCATGCTTTAATTACGTGCATACATGTACCTCTGTGGAGATTAGTCCGTTGTACATGTACGGTGCTCGCTTTGCGTTACTCTCTAAATCTGAAAGAGTTTTAGAGTGAAAATATCTCTATAAGTTTAGATTGAAAAAGTTTGAAAACAGACCCCTTCCAGTGACAACTCAAGTGAAATTTCAATCTATTGGAGTGATTGAATTTCACTCCAAATCGTCTTGTCCCTAATTTCAGTTTGAGGGAGTAAATTTTCACTAAAATGGAGTAAAATGGAGTGAATTTTTCTTAGAAATTTAGAGTAGGAGGTTTGGATCCATGAAATACCGTGGCTGCCTGACAGAATATTTATTACGTATAGTAAAACAAATACAACATGGTTTGCAGTGATCTCTACAGGTCCAAATTTTGTCCGGGCGCACCGAAGTTGCTCAGCTGGGGGGGGGGGGGGGGGGGGGGGTACATGTAGTACCTTCCTGCGCTCAGCGCTGTGCATGCAGCGCCCTCAACAGGTGAAGTTACACAATCGCCTCTTGAGGGCGCTGTTCACAACAACAACAAAACTGTCATGGCCGTTTTTTTTATCGACACGGATTATTTGGGTCGCCGATCGGATAGATATGCGTGGTAAGTGAACAATAATCATGATAATGACACCAGTTCCTAGCGAATCATGTTCGTAGCATTTGAACCTAACTTTGAAATGACATGGCTTGTACATTTATTTTATTTTTTTGTCCGGGCGGCAAATTTGTCCGGGCGCTAACGTTACCTGTGATGATTTTGTCCGGGCGGCGCCCCCGGACAAAACCGGCAGTGGAGAACACTGGGTTTGAGAGAAAATAGTGAAAAAACTAATGATCCCTTGGTGATGGATGATTGGGACTATCTTCTGGATTTGCTTGACTACAAATTAGCATTGGACTTTTTTTGGGTAAATTTACCGAGACAATGGGTACTTTTCCCATTTTAAGTCCAATACGGACAGCTTAGGACGTTTTCCTCTCAGTAATTTTCCCCCCAAGTCAAGCGGTTACTTTTCCTGGCCAACTTCTGCCCAGGAAAATTGACCAGGGAACTTTTCCCGAGACGAAAAGTCCAATGCGGTCACAGCGAGTCGGTAAAAGCGCTCTGGAAGCGTACGTCTGGGCCGTGAAGGTCAGACTGCGAAGGGACACTGCGCATGCTCTCCCACGGTCTCGGTAAAATTTTACTGTGTCAAAAAGTCCAAAAGTGGACAGCAATAAAATTTAGCCATTTTTCATTTTACCATCTTCTCGGTAAAACCTCCCAAAAAATAAGTCCAATATGCGGACACACGGCTAAAGAAATATGAAATGTCAACTATAGCTAATGCACAAAAAGAAAACGACACCTACCTGAACTTGTGGCAAACAAATAAAATGTCGTTGGGAAAGACTTCATCTCCTTTGACAACCGAGCATCATGCAAATGTGCCCGTCTCCTACAAAGCAAGCAGAAATATAACGTGCATCACTAGTTGCATTATATACAGTAGAGTAGCATGGCCGTTGTGAATCCAGGGGGCAATATGTTTACATTACCAATATGCAGGATCCTCTCAGTCTGTATACCCACTGGATAAAGACAACCACTTTTGTGCCCCTAGTAAATTATTATTTCAAGAGTATGGAGACAAGCATTCCCAAGGGTTCTTACTTAATTTAAAGTACCAGTTTTGATGAATAATTTAACAGGAGGAATAAGCAAGGATGACATGCCTGTTAATATGTTGATACAGTTAAAGGCCATTACATACCTGTATCATTTAAAAATGAAACATTTCTATTAATTCTAAAAACAGCAGCATTATTCATTTATGTTATATTTTGACATGCTAGCCCCTTCAGTTATAGAACTGCTATCCTTGGGGGCCCTGTATAAAATAAGGATAAAACTATAAAAGATTAGTCTACTTAAAATGTAAACAGAACAGTTAAGAATCTAAATACATACATTTATATTTAAAACATTTAGAAAATAACAGACAAATATACACACAGGACGCGTGATTAAAAACATAAACAAGGCCACTTTAGAGAGCTAGAATCCCCCTTTACATAACTAAAGAATATTCTTGATAAACTGCCTTGTATACATGTAAATTTCAGCCTCATAAATGCAGTAATACTTCAGAAAACCTGAAAAATGTATGCATAGTTTTTGTGTTGAATGAATGATAAAACAATGTTGATAACAAACACACCTTCAATTGGTAATTTCTATTACACAGGAACAAATCACGTGGCGTTTGTTACCATTGCTAACACTTTTAGTCGGGTTTTTCTTGTCAACTCGTAAGTAAAATTTTGGGTCACTGCAAATGATGTACTGGGGCTTTACATTTCAGCTCCACTGTTAATAGACCTTTATCACGGTGCGTCCATCTTTGTCTTGTTCCCCACTGCATAGTACGTGTACGTGTCGGGCATAATCAGTGCGTGTGCGTGTCTGCGCGATAGCGCTTGCAGTCTTCCGTTGTTGTTTTAAGAGAATCTCTGTCCGCGCTGCACGTTTTCTTGATCGCACTGCGCGCATGTCATTGTGATGCACACAATGAACATTTTCAACACGGGGCCAAACTATTTTATTTCGGCAAGCCTCGCTTTCGTTACGTTCATTTTAATAGGGGAAAATGGAAGATGGCCGCAACGTGATAAAGGTCTATTAGCAGCCAAACAGACCATCTTGAAGGACTACTTCTATACATGTACTTGTCAAAAATAATTTCAGTTTCAAGTGCGCTTTTTACAGTACTCTTAAAGTCGAGGGGCTGTCATTTAAAGTTGCCAGCCACATCACAAAGCCTCTTGGGAGCAAGGCCAATATCAGCCTGTGTACCCTATCTGAATTTTTAATCATTTCTTGCATTTTTCATCTCCCAAATTGACGTCCACATCTGTTATTCATGATAGCGCTCTAATTGCACACTCACATACACACACATCCCGAGGGCTTTGGGAATTGTTCGTGCTAAAAACTCGTCCAGAACCACCATAAAAGATGTAAAACCATATCAATTTTGTATAGCCACGTCCAACGTGGTCACTCTCTGTGTATCTTGACGAAAGCTTGTTTACTGTCGAGGTATTGAACTTTGAACGAGCCATATTAAAGGCTTACTGCAGCCCTTGACATTAACTGAGGCCACCAAGGCCAATGGCCTCATGGTCTGCTGAGTTGGCCTCGATACCCCTTCAAGATATACACTTTCTGAGACCAACTTGGCCAGCATGCCCTATCACAGGCCTTGACATTAACCAAGGCCACCAAGGCCAATGGTCTGCTGAGTTGGCCCTGATGCCCCTTCAAGATATAAACTTTCTGAGACCAACTTGGCCAGCATGCCCTATCACAGGCCTTGACATTAACCAAGGCCACCAAGGCCAATGGTCTGCTGAGTTGGCCCTGATGCCCCTTCAAGATATACACTTTCTGAGACCAACTTGGCCAGCATCCCCTATCACAGGCCTTGACATTAACCAAGGCCACCAATGCCAATGGCCTCATGCTCTGCAGAGTTGGCCTCGGTGCACCTTTAAGATATACACTTTCCGAGGCCAACTTGGCCAGCATGCACAGATACTCTTAAATTTCATGAGGCTTGTATGGACGTTTTTGGGGAAAACTTACCAAGACGATGAGTACTTTTCCCTTTTTAAGTCCAATGTGGACAGCCCAAGACGAATTGACCAGGTAACTTTTCCCGAGACAATAAGTCCAATGCGGACACAATCAAGTCAATAAAAGTGCTCTGGAAGTGTACGTCCGGGCCGTGAAGGTCATACTGCACAAAAGCATGCTCTCCCACGGTCTCGGTAAAATTTTCCAGTGTTGAAAAAGTCCAAATGGAGACAGCAGTAAAATTTTGCCATTTTTCATTTTACCATCGTTTCGGTAAAATCTTCCGAAAAACAAGTCAAATGCGAACACGGCTTAAGAGTAAATTTTTTCCTCCCACCTCTAAAACTGAGCATTTCTTCCTGTTCTCTCGCACTTTGTGACCGAGCTGAAGAACCTCCCAGTTGGCTACAGTGCAACGACTTGCATCGGCAAATATTCAATAACCAGATTTCTTTAGGGGATCAAAACAAGGGGGGAAAATAGACCTTAGTTTGATACAATGCACTTTTTCAAGTGACAAGTCAATGTGAAAATAAAATCTTTAATAAAAAATGAACATTTATCATGCTGTTCACATGTACAACTAAAAAAAAAGACCTATAATTGCCCATGTGTCCTTGCCGTCCGAATTCTAAGTCCAGATACCCCACACATGCTTCAATTGTCATGACTTGACATCTCCTGCTAATCGACGCATTTCAGGCATGCATCGGGTTTTTTTCTCTCCAAGGACAAAAGTGAAGCAGACTGAGTGTGAAAAATGCAATTAGGTTTCTCACAGGAATGCTGGATGCTGTGAAAAGAAATATAAAATGCAAATGCAGGCTCTTGTGGGGTTTTTCTCCCATATATTCCCACTTCACGAGAGTGCTAGCTTGCAAGCATTGGATAGCCTGTGAAATAAAGAATATGAAATCTTCGAGTGGCTTTTTATTTTTATCCCATTCTCACAAGTATAGAATATGCATTTTTGAATTAGTTACTCCATTTTTTTTTCATGTTTAGTCTGTAGCCTGAAACAGTTTTTTAAAAGGTTTTTAGAAAGGCATGTTGTCACACTATTTTAAACCCTTTTTGGGCCTAAGTGGTATCTCTTCAGAACAACTGAAACTTATTTCTTTTATTTTGAGACCAGACAAAGATATTTTCTGGAAAATATGGTCTGTGTTGCCAAAATGCCCCCTTTACCGTGGAAAGACTCAATTAAAAATATTTTTAAATACGTGCACACACATTTTTTACCATTCAGTGGCACAGACAGAATTTGGATTGAAAGAACACAAAAAAAACACAGAATCAACTTGGACAGAAAGTGTTTTGTGATTCAGTGATTTTCAGTGCATCTTTTCACCCCAAATTCCCTCGATGACGCTTTTTCTCAAAAAGATTCGCATCAAATTTATGTGTGAAAAGGCTTCAGCTCAGTGTGATTCCACCCTCCCAACTACACAACGAATAACAGGAAATGCAGAAACGTCATTGCACATGAAAGCGTCTGATGAGGCCAAATTCAAGAATGTTTGAGCTAGGACCTATTTATAGAACAGCACAGGAAAAAACATGATCATATGTCTTCTTCCGTCTCCCGCAAGCAGTCATCAATCTCTCCAACCTCGAAGCAAATCAATAAATGGAATGAGTCAGGCGAATCCCGCATAATAGTTACCACAAACACGGAAAGGGGCAGCTCTTGGAAAGAATTTTCCAGATATTTTATCCAACTGCATACATTTTTTAACATCTGTAAGTTATTGTGTACATGCATTACCAGTGCAATCTGGCA
The DNA here is from genome assembly GCA_037783545.1 of Henricia sp. BOLD:AAB3569. Taxonomy (NCBI): domain Eukaryota; kingdom Metazoa; phylum Echinodermata; class Asteroidea; order Spinulosida; family Echinasteridae; genus Henricia; species Henricia sp. BOLD:AAB3569. The sequence goes on from JBBELK010000121.1 coordinate 82,244, forward strand.
AAATGATTTCTTTAAAATTACCGGAGCTTGCTCTGATTTTTCCAGAATTTATTGATTTTGTTCTAATAGGCCTATAACAATCATGTAAAATACCTCCCCAAAATACTATCTATGGGAGGAAAACAGGATATTTGCAATCTACAATTTGCATGTGGTAGCAAAAAGGTTGGTGTAATCACTACACTGCTTTATGGAGCGGGTAAATTAGTTTACAAAACACTGGTGACTTTTTGACGATATCCTTGATGAAAAAGGCAGTTTGACTCGACTTGGGACTCAAAGACAGTCTGACTCGACTTGGGACTCAAAGGCAGTCTGACTTGACTTGGGACTCAAAGGCAGTCTGACTCGACTTGGGACTCGAAGGCAGTCTGACTCGACTTGGGACTCGAAGGCAGTCTGACTCGACTTGGGACTCAAAGGCAGTCTGACTCGACTTGGGACTCGAAGGCAGTTTGACTCGACTTGGGACTCGAAGGCAGTCTGACTCGACTTGGGACTCAAAGGCAGTCTGACTCGACTTGGGACTCAAAGGCAGTTTGACTCGACGTGGAGCTCAAAGACTGACCTGACTTTCAAAATCATACATTTTATTGAAATATATTCAAGATATAAATTAGCCTCCAGAATTAAAATTTCCTTCATCAAAACAGATCAAATTACATGTACTGTAATTATATTCATGCAACAAAAGTCTCCAGTGTTTTTACTTACGAAAAGTGAAACTGAATACATTTTCAAATTTTACACAAACAATCCAACTGATCGACCAGGGCCCTCGTTCAAATTCCACTTCAGTTAAATTTTCCTTGTTCAATTTTATCTCGCAAGTGGTTATCTGAAGATCCCAGGCTTTCCACTCAAAAGAAGAAAACTGAATTGATTATTGAGATTAAATTTCATTCTGCTACATGTACCATTAAAAAAAGAGCGAAAACTTGCACCAAACTCATTTTCTGCAAGAGAGAAAAATGATACGTCCTTCTCTGAAATGTTATTAAATTCATAATTTGTTCACAGTAAAAAGTGACTAACTCATCCGTCACGAGGCGTCTTATACTGTCGAGTTTTTGATTGTAAATCGTCACATTATCTGCTTGCATCCCGTTGGGTATTCCAAAGCCCGAATCGCCGTAGAGGAAGACTTGTTTATGAACAATCTGCTCTCTTGTGGAAGATTTTGAGAGTTGAATTTGTTGAATACCAAGGGACAGTAGGGTGGAATAAGCTTTCAACAACACAAGAAGCTCAGGCAACATCACTTAATCAATTGAAATCGCTGCTTAACTAATTTTAATATTGATTATAATTTTTGTACATAGATAGATAGATTTATTGTTTCATTTTATCATGCTTCAGTGTTTAGTCCTTTACTCATTTAATTGTATATGTTTTAACTAATTAATTGTTTATGTTTTTATGTGCTTTCGTATAGTTTTATCACTTTATTTCTTGCCACTCTTTTAAGTATTTTAAGTTCATGTCTTTGTTTGATTTTATTATGTCCTATCCTTCCACATTGTTGTATTAATTTATTCCTAAATTTGCGTTTCTTTGTTTATTCTGTTTTATAGTGTATATATTTTCAACATGGCCCTAATTGATAGCTGTTTTTATGTAAACTAAAGAGGCCACCCTGTATAAATAAAACAGCTATAATAAAGTGGAACAAAACGCAGGGTCTTTTCCAATGAATTCTCCAAACAATGTTACACTGCAATTTTCGCTGTACCATTTGAACCATGGAGGTACTTTTCCTACCTCCATGTTTGAACTAGCGATTTAGGCCAATGTCTTTCAATCGAAATTTCCACAAATATTGTGAATAAATTTAATGGTCATATGAACAGAACAATGAGCTGTAATAGACTGTGGACAACACTTGGGATATGTTCTAAGAATATAAAGATTGTAATGCACCTATCAATTATTATTGTCCCAACCATCCCCCCCCCCCCCCAACCGCTCTGCCCCACCCCTGCAGAGCGTTTATCGTGCCCCAGAGTGGGGACTTGGACCCTTTGAAACAAAATGTTTTGCACCCGAGGGTGAGGCTACTTCAACCAAATTACAATTTTAACCACTTGACGCCAAGATTTCCCCATCGGTGTCGCGGATGACTAGTAAACACGTAGAGAAACTCGTTTGTTACTGCATTTGACGTCTACAATTGCAGTAAACTCCAAGCGAAATGGCCAAAAAAGTTTATAACAAAGCGACATTGTGATGTAAAGCAGTGCAGTGATTACACCAACCTTTTTGGGAGGTATTTCACATGATAGTTAGGTCAGAACGAAATCCATTTTCTGGAAAAATCTGTACAAGCTCCGTTAATATTAAAATGTTAGCACCCTTATCATTTAGCATCCCCAAAGGCAGGTTAATCTCCTGCACTTTGGCAGATCACCCATTGATTGATTTTGGCGATGAAAATGCTGTACTGGGGGCGTAAAAGAGCAGACGATTAATGGCGTCAGGAGCCTTTTAAGATGGTTGCCAACAGCAGTGGTTGCAGAATGTGCATGTCCGGTCTGGGGGAAACGCATTGCTGATTTTTTGCCCCTGGTTAAAAACGGTAGTGTGAAATGAACAGGGTTGAGTACGCCCCGGGTTGAGGTTCTTGCCGCAAAGGAGGTCATATCACAAAGTGTGCGGTTTGAAGAATTTGCGTAATTTTATACATAAACCAGTGGTACAATGTAATAGTTGAGATGTTGATCATTAATATTTTTCTTTAAAGATATACAGTCCGTGCATTTTGGGTGTGGCACCTCGTAAAATATATATATATTTTTAATCGATAATTTTCTAGAAACATAAAAGTTATTCGCTTTCAAATGAGACATCAACAAAAAACAAAACAAAATCAACCAGCGTTTAGTTATCGAACATTATTTTAAATTATTGGCAGTCCGCCAATAATTAAAGGCCTAGACTTACCCAAGTCTGACCTCCTAGCGACTTTGAAAAAAATTCACAATTTCTATTTTGAGTTAAAACTACACTGTACTTTCACACAACAGACAATTTGCAACAGATTTCAAAAATACTTTTGTTGCAAAAAATCATCAAGTGTTTTATGCTGGTTATGCTGATTCGTCGGGTGTGAGCTTCAGTCGGTTGTCGGACGTACGTGGTGCGGGTACGGGTGTGGATAAGTGTGCACACCAGACTGTGCACAAAACAATGAGCATCTTCCCGGGCGAACCGAAAACCCAGTATGCCTCCTTGGTTATTTCCCTCAAGGACCTGCATAGTGGTTATGCTATTACCATTAGCCCTATACATGTGCCGTACATATAACCACATGATAAAGTTTATAGGGCTAAGGTAATATTATCCTGCAGGCACCTAAATTCGCGGGCACGTAATTTCGCGGGCTGACGCTTTCTTCGGCGTATCTTCTCAACAAAGTCACGCACTGACGTACATTTTTTCTTGAAAGTTGTTTGTCACATCATCTTTCAGTGAAAAATGAAGGCTTTCTCAGTAAGTAATTGAATAACTGTTAATTTAGGGTACAAAATTCTACCTTATAGACGAGGTACAAAATACTATAATCAAAATGGTTCCGAGAAATCTTTAAAATTCACGAAAACTTTCACCACCATTCGTCTACTCAGTCTCCAGGCACTAAAAAACAATATTGATTAGGTTTCACTTTCCAAAAGAGGACGTCTTGAAAGGTACAGGGCTTAAGGAAAGACATGCGTCTTATAGCTTTTCAATTCAAAATTTACTGCTTTAGAAATTTGAGTCAATGTGGATTACACAATGTAATGCTACTTTCATTAATAATTTTACAAAATAGTTTCTTCACGAAAAGAAATTTAAATACCTATATACACATTTTGTATTTTGTTAATTTTTTTAAATAAAAAAAAGTAAAGCTTTGATTGCAGGGTCCAGGGGGTCATTTGCATAATTAATTGGTGGAGCGTGGTGACCAAAAGTCATGATCACTTAAACAAGGGCAAGACAGGATGTATTCACAATTGCAATTTCAATTGGTTTATTCTACCGTTTGGAAGCTTTATCTGGAATACTTTAGAAATCAATCGGATACGGTTTTTGATGGGCATTTCATTAAATCAAAGGGAAGTCTGACCTGAGCTGATATCTTTTCGCGTTTTAAATAAATAAACTTTTTACGTTCAAGAAATATCACTGAGAAATGTACATTTTGTTCTCCATATCCTACCAGCAGGGAGATAGGACAAGAGAAAAAAACAATTGAACAGCAAGCAAAGCATGACAAAACAACAACAAAGTTTTCCTATTAAATCAAGCCACCCCCCTAGGTTTCACCCCGTCTTGGCCCCGTCCTCCTTTAGTCAACTTCACTGCCGGTTTTGGTTAATACATGTAGGTGTTCGAGAAAAAATTGTGCAGTTCAATTGTATAACTCAATCATCTCCAAAACTCAAATATAATCTTTCATTGATGTCCTTATATAATGTACTGGATGAAACTATGTTTTAGCCATGGTTTTAGAAAGCACTTCTTCTAGAAGCATAATTTTCAGATACTGGACACAACGGGGACATAGTGTGACATGTGACTAGTGCGCGAATTTACGTCACGTAACTTTAGCAAGTCGATACTTTTGCACGTATTTGCAAAAACAAAGCTGGCATCGTACGGCAACGTTGCTCTTTCTTGAAATTTTACTCACTAGGTAGGGTTGGATTAGCTAAGATAATCTCAGCTCTTTTTTTATCATTTTTCATTGGGATGTGGTCTTTCACGTGTAGAGCTGAGAGAACTTATGAACATGAACCCGCCATCGCAAAAACAGGACAAAACAAATGTGTCATTTTCTCACCGTGACACACTAATTCCCCCTAAAACTCACCCAAACCTTGCCAGGCATAACCACTACGCAGGTCCTTGAGGGAAATAACCAGCCACGATGATTATTTTGCCAACAATTCCAACAAAACAAACCGGTATTCTCACAGCCAGTGCTGTTGTCTTGTGTTTTAAATGATAATGTGTCTTCTCGTCGCGTGACCCATAGTCTGTGTACAAAGGAATTTTTATGCGCGTCGGTTACCAGTGCACATGCGGCCTACCAGTCAAACCTATTTCGCTGTGCGGACGTGATTACGAAATAGGTTTGACTGGTAGGCCGCATGTGCACTGGTAACCGACGCGCATAAAAATTCCTTTGTACACAGACTATGGGTCACGCGACGAGAAGACACATTATCATTTAAAACACAAGACAACAGCACTGGCTGTGAGAATACCGGTTTGTTTTGTTGGAATTGTTGGCAAAATAATCATCGTGGCTGGTTATTTCCCTCAAGGACCTGCGTAGTGGTTATGCCTGGCAAGGTTTGGGTGAGTTTTAGGGGGAATTAGTGTGTCACGGTGAGAAAATGACACATTTGTTTTGTCCTGTTTTTGCGATGGCGGGTTCATGTTCATAAGTTCTCTCAGCTCTACACGTGAAAGACCACATCCCAATGAAAAATGATAAAAAAAGAGCTGAGATTATCTTAGCTAGGGTTGGATATACATTGTGTGTAAGGAATCTGACAAAGGAGCCAAAAGGTTCTTTTTGGTTGCTTTGTTGTGATCAAAACAGTGACAAAGGCTTCTGTGCGCGAAATATGGTAACCCGAGGATTACATACATGAAGCTAAGACAGTAGGCTAATTTAGTTATTTTTTCAGTACAGCCTACATTAAAGTAAACAAAGTTTTTAAGGAAATTACCACCTTATCAATAGATAATCTAATTAAATATATAAATTACCATTTGCACTTACAGTTACATCGCAAATGTTGCTTTTCTATAGAAAAAACAAATTTTCTCCTACAAAAATTGCATTCAGTTAGTGCACATCACCCTCTACTGTCGATGTCACGATTACGCACAGACCATTCACGCCGTAATTTTCTCAGAAAAGCAACATTTACGAAAATTGCGACAAAAGTGCAAGTGTGTAGTAGGCCTATATACCGGCATCTTAGAATTAGATGATCTGTTGATTTTGTGTGTCAGAGCAGGGGGAGGAGTTTGACTCCCTAACCGCCCCGCTTCACTTTCTCATGTAGATAGGCAGGCTAGCCATGCTTGCCTTGTACTTTTTGCATTAGTGTTTGTAATTTGTCGGCTTACCTGCTCCGAAGACGGAAAAATAGAAGGTAACGTTGCTCATCTGCTTCCTGCTACCGCCGGTGAAGACTCCGACTAAACTGCGACAGCGATAAATTCCGCCCTAAAACAACGTGCATGCCGTGCATGCACGAAACGCACGCCGCGCCTCACTCAGGCAGAGGAATTAGCGCCCTCTATTAAACAGGGTATGCACCACAGATATCCATAGAAACCAGTAGGCCTATTTCCAAAAAAGAAAGTTTAGACCCAGTTACCCTAGCAACGATGTCACATTTTAGTGATCTATTATATACTGCTAAAGAAACGGACAGATAAAGTTAACCAAGGCTCTGTAAGATACTTTTCTAATCGCTTTATTTGCCAAGCTTTGATGAAATACAACACACTAAACTCTGAATAAAACGGGTAATTTTACAACCTTACTCTCATCACATTGAAAAGTAGAAACTGAAATTGTCAATCTGAAGATTAAAAGGTATTCATTCTCGGGCAATTTTACCACGAAAAAAACTTTTAATTTTACCAACATTAGTTTTCGAATTGATATATGGTTTTTAAGAAATAGGCTTATGGCAAGTTATGTCAATTTCATGCACCTTTTGCTTCGTAGCTAACCACTAGTTGACTTTTAATATCCAAATATCCCACTAAAAGCTAATAATTTTGACCAGTGTGAAGTTGGTTACTTATTCGACGTTCAATATTCAATAAGGAGCTGTTACTTATTCGACATTCAATAAGGAGTCGTTATACAAAGGCATATGACACTTGGTCACAAAAGTACCAGGATGTGCGACCGACAGAATTGATCGAAAAATAATCCATACTCTATTTTTCAGGTGAAATTGTTTTTTTTAACATGGACAACATACCTCTACCAAAAATACAAGCAATGGATACTACCTATAGACCCCTTGCGCCAGCGGCCATGACAGGGGGAAGGATTTTACACGACACATGGTGACAATGCAACTGCCACCTGTCATGGCTGCTCGTGCAAACGGTCTATTGATCAGGCTATTATACTCGAGTAACAATGTTTTTAGCTCATTGAAACTTAAAAATCATGATCGCCGCTTATAGACTCCTTCCCTGCACGACCGTCATTACTGGGGGCTATCCACTGCCATGAACTGGGCTGGTGTTGAGTCGAACAGCGCACCACTTTCACATACACAGGCTTCGCATGCTTACAATAAACGCGCAAAAATTGTTCAAAGTAACATAATGTAACAGCAGTTTATGGCACTGGATGGCCCCCAGTTATGGCCCGACGCACAGAGAACTTCAGCTCACGGATTGGTGTATACCAAGTAGTTAAAATAAAGAAGCTGAAACTATTTTTTATTTTAATTTCTGGTGGATTTTTGATGTGTTCGTTAAAGACCTAAACTACGTGCATTTGTGTACCTAATTTTCACAGCATACATGTACTACATTAAATAGATACAACTTTGCCTATGTACACGTAGCATGATTTTGCTCTATTTTGCGAGTAACTTGTGAATTTAAACCACTGCGGAAAAACTGATTTACACAGACAATTTTTCAAATTCTCATCAACATTTTGAACATCAAATCTTGCAGGTACATTAACAAAAACAAATTCCAAGAACTACGCTTTTTGAGATAAAAACAAAACTAGTTCTATACAACTCGGCGCTTTTAAATCATCATACACAAAACCCGGCTTTTATAAATGCTTGAGTGAAACCATTTTCCCTTTTTTACACTAACATTTGCAAAGGTTTTGCACAACGCCTAAAAAGAACCACTTCACTTTTTCAGTAATACATGTTCCACAAAACTAAAATGAATTATCTTAAAATTCATGAATGTTCTGGTTAATACAATAACAAAAATACAACTTGGCTACCATTTTCTGAAGTTAAAATGTTTCATGATAAATACGGTTTTAATTTCTTCACCATTGGTTTAAGAGCATAGTAATTTTAAATTGCAAACAATAGTGTACCCCAAGTAACTAGAAAATAATGCCACAACTGTCGTTTCTAGGGAAAAAAATAATCCCTTTTTTTACTTTTTACTAGCAAGGTCAAATGTCAAATTACAAGTATAGACCCTATAGACCGTATCGAATAGCCGCCATTTCGAGGGGCAGTTTCTTTGTTCCTTGAGGACATGCATGGTTGCACATATTGTGCTTCCATTGTTGAACGGTTTAAGTAACAAAAGATGCCCCACGAAATGGCGGCTATTCGATACGGTCTATATATACCCAGCACGATATGTGGCAACACACTCTTCCCCTTTGTTAACGCACCAAACCCCCCTAAAAACTGAAAGGAATTCCTTGGAAATTCCTTGGATGTTTGAGACACAATGGGGGAACAATGGTAGGATGCAATGCCCTCTGCCACATATCGTACTGCATATGGGTCTATAGACCGTATTCCTGAACGCGCGAGGGCACTCTAACTGGGGGTGACTTGGGAGAAAATGAGGGTGGGAAGTCGCGTACACGGATCACAGATTTTTATTTCAAGTAAAGCGCCCTCACACTTTCAGGAGTACGGTCTATTCACGTGTTTCAACGGTTCAATGGAAAACTGTTGAATGGAAAGGTGCCAGTTACGTATGCATTTCAAGCCTCAATCTGAAGACGAGGCTTGAAATGCATTGAGTAGTATGGTACCTTTCCAGTCAGTAGTTTCCATTCTATAGAACTGATTCAGGGGACACAACTGAACCATTCTAACACGTGAATATGGTCTATAACACTTGATTACATTAGCATTCCAAGTTGCTGCTAGACTATAAAATAGTAAAACAGTTTATGCTGACTTGTTCAAAAGCAAAATTCACCAATAGTTTACCGAGTTTATACTGTTGATACAATATAATATTTTATGAAGCATATCCGAGCGAGAGAGTGCACCTTTAATAAGTAAAAAGCAAGTAAAAGTAGTTCACCAACAACTAATGTAATGTAGATTTTGTACACAAAGTTAAAGTGACTTTCTCTTAATCAGGGGACAGTTTTTGTGACTAAACAAAAACATGCTTCTGGCGCATTCATTGGTATAAACCAGTGAAAAGCTTCGATTGTTGATTCCGTTAGAAACATACTTCTGGTCGTTTGCAAAAATGCCCCTCTGTTCAAGCCACTAGAGTTTCACCATACGTTTACCACAAAATCAAGTGTACTAACTCCACAATTTCTTTTTCGCGGATAAAAGTGCACTATTGCAATGCTACGTAAAATTACTAATAATATACAATCAGATTAAGATACTAAACATACTTGTTACAAGAGGTGCACTAGTTGAACGTATCTAATGTCGCACATTTCAGCAGACACGACGGCATTTACTTCGCGGATTCGGGAGCGGTTTTAGCGACTTCAGTTTTATCTTCAACCGTGTCGTCTTTTTTGTCTTTCTTTTCTTCGCCTAAAAATAAAAAAATAACACAAAAATTAACATATATTCAACTGAAACGGGAACATCTGAAGAACAATTCCATAAATTCAGATTTACATTTTAGAGACTTTGAGGCTTGTAATGCTTCACATATTCAAGTTGTTTTAAACACATGTTCTTCGAGCATCCTTGATGGAAGTGTAGTTCATGAAAAAATTATTGTAATGCCATTCTCAATAAGGGAAGACATACAAATTTAACCGCCGGTTAGATTTGCAGGCGGTACCACTAAAACAAAAACCGGTACAGGCGGTTAGATTTGTGCGTCTTCCCCAACTGTAATAGGTCACAAAACTCTTGGTTTCGGACGTACTCTTTAAGTACGTCCCAAACAGATTTTGTTTGTTGATTTACCTTACTTACTGAGAATGGCATTACAATAAACTTTTCAGGAATTACACTTCCATCAAGGATGCTTGAAGAACATGTGTTTAAAATCAAACAACTTGAATACGTGATGCATTACAAGCCCCTCAAAATCTTCGAAATCTTGTGAGTTTTTCTTGTCAACTGGAAGTGAAAATTTGGGTCACTGCAAATGATGTATCGGGGGATTTAAGTGCTGAAGAATTGACAAGACTTACTATCTTCGCCACCCTCACTCTCATTGTGACGACGCTTACGGCGGAAACCGTAACGGTTCGGCGTTCGCTGCTCAACCGGGAGGGGTTCCATGCCCAACACCTTGTGGATCTGGCGGAACACGATCAATCGCAGTGCGTGCTGACAAAAAAACAAGAAATATTCCATTGCTGACAACAATACTTAAAATAGTAAAAATTATGGACATTCAGATGTTTTTTTACACTAAAGGCTAGAAAAATGCCTACAAATAGTGATCAATGTGTGGTTCATTTGCAAAACTTAAGAGCCTTTCCCTCCATTTTGTGATTTTTCCAAGGCCCCTATTTTGCAAACCTCTTTTGTGTTTTTCCCGGCCATATTTTGTCCCGTCACCAAAATTTATATATTACTGGAAAGCTTATTGAATGCCCTTTCACGAAAGCCCCAAATCTCTTCAAAAATTGACACATGAGGCTGATTTTGTACTGAAGGGCAACAATCCAAATTTTGGTATCATACTAATGTATTCACAAAGAATTGTTTTTATTTACCTGTGCACTTGCAGTGATATCCTCGCATTGCTGTTTGTCGAGATGAGATAGAGCATCAGTTGGGTCTTTCTCACATGGATCAAACAGCCCAGGGCCACCTATAAATGGAGCAAATATGGTTAAAGACAGATTACATGATTGGAAAACTTTTACTTTTAAAAATAGGAACAATAGTGTTACATAACTGACGAATTATATAGTAAACGGAATTCTTTCCAAACTTTGCTGTAATGTAAAATTTGCGTTCACTTTCGCTTGTAGTACAAACCAGGCTTTGTTCACGACTTACTTGGCAGCAGAAGTCCCCCAGCGATAGCTTCAAAGATGCGACGCAGTGCATCCCCAGGTCGCATGGGCTGGCCACGGCTGGCGATCACTCGCTCACACATTAGCTCCATCGGCTAGATCAAACGAAGATTGAAAAATAAATTATGATCAGTTTCCAATAGACTGAGTATATGTGACCGTGAAAACCTGCACAATGTCGCAATTTTCAAGAATGCAGCCCATATCCATCCCAAGGATGCTCAAGGCACTGTCACATTATCGATCCGCTCATTGGGCTCAGTAATATCATTCCTTAATCCTTCTCAACTCCCTGAGGAGCATACAGTCCTGTGCAGCTTATGCACAAAGGGATTAATCAAACACCAGCTTTCACTACCCTCACAGGTACCCATTTCCTCCTGGGTGGAGAGAAGCAATTCATGGCAAAGTGCCTTGCCTAAGGGCACATGCACCACGGACACAGGCAGACCCAGATTCGAACCCACGACCTGCAGAATTACCTTTGAGGGTAGTGAAGATGTTGTGTGTTTGATTAGCTCACGAGTACCTCACAGGGAGCGCGTCGTAAGAATTAATAAACACATACCCATCCATTGAGCGGTGCCCAAGTTGGAATTCGCTCGCAGAGGTCCCTCAGTATACGGATGATCATAACGCAAGACTGCAGTCCAGTTGACCTAGCCTGTTCACAAAAGGTGAAAACAAACACGGAAGAAAAAAATTGTCAAAACAATTGCTACGTGACAGAAGGTATACAAAATTCAGAGCTGCTAACCCTCCCGGATTTTTTGCAACAGATTTCTGATCTACTGTAGCCCATTTCACGAAACTTACGCAGTTGCGTAAGCCCACTTGCGCAACATTTTATTGCGTAAGTTGCGCAACATTCTTCCAAAGATACCATGCAAGCTATGGGGCTTGCGCCATTTGTCAAAAGTTGCGCGAAATCGGCTGCAGACTCCCGACACAGATAAAAACCGTCCTGGATTGTCAATTAACAACCTCAGAGATTTATAGATGTATCTGAAGTCAGGAAATTAACCTTTCCATGTTTTCTTTAAAATCCGGGAAAGTCGGTAGCTCTGCAAACATTTCCAAGAATAATTTTATTTATAAAGACAAAAAGAATCCTTCTGTATGAATTCTGACCAATCAGCATCACTTACTAAAAAAAATATCACTTGTGAGAGCCTGTAATTGGTCAAACGGCAGTCATGAGACCAACCACAACTTTCAACCTAACTTGCTGCCTACATAACCTAGTTTAATTCTGTGTTACAAAAATATCTCGAAAGCTTAAAAATCACAAATTTCATATAGAAATACCGAATCTAAAATTGCCATAATACACGAGGTTATTCATAAAAATACATACATGTACCTAGCTTAGAACTAATACTAACCTAAACTTTCGAAATATAAATTTTATCAAGGAATAAGAATTCGTATCCAATTTTTATTCCTTGTAATTTATAGCTACAAAGATTATGCATAAAAATTGTATGCATACATATGGGTCTGTCCACAGTAATGGGGTACATTTGAAAAATAAGTCAATAATTCCTTTCAGATGTCTTTAGTTTATCTCAGAAATAAAGAAATGTCCTTGATTTGTTCTCAGGAGATAACTTTTGCCCAAAAAAGTAAATTATTGCTGCCACAACATACATTTTTGAAAAGCAAGTGCACAAATTTTCCTATTACGCATGTAACGTGGACAGACAATTTTGTGACATTTTTTTCCGTCTTTGTTACATGCGTAATAGGAAAATTTGTGCACGAGGTTTTCACAAATGTATGTTGTAGGACTATTTTTCTTACCCCTTGGTGAAAAAGTTATTTGCTCAGTTTAGCTTGATAATTTAAAGATAAAATTAAGACATTTGAAGTGAACTGGGACCTAATATCTTGAATGTTACAGAAATGTACCCCATTACCGTGGACAGACCCATATGCATTGCCATAAGAAATGTTTATGTATGCATAGTATCGTTAAGACATTCTCATGCAATTTCAAATTGTTTTTCTTCATTTTTCTTACCTTCCTATACAAAATTTCCAAACCCAAAACTGCCTACATGCTATGTGGTTTAAGTTCGGATGCATTTAACTTACCTTAATATTTTGTGACAGAAATTTCAGCAATTGACTAAAAAATATTTGGCAAATAGTTACAAATCTGACAAGTGTTCGTGTTGCAGTTTTGTGCAATATTAGAGCGGATTCACACGGCCTTTTTGCGCATAAATTTGATGCGCGTTGCTTTGAGAAAAAGCGGTGTGGAGGGGAAATTTGGAGTGAAATGACGAACTAAAAATCACAAAGTCCCAAAATTGTGGTTTTCAATGCGTCGTTTCATTGCAAAATACTCATGGAATAATTGGGTAAAAAATCTGCAGTTGAGAATGTTTTTTAATCACTTGTCAAATTCGTAAGCCAAGTACTAAAAATTAAGATCGTTGACATTACAAATAGACTGAAGGGATTCGAACCTGAAACCACTTAGCATGGCGTAACGCAGCCAAAGCTTCCAGGCATTTTTGCCTGTCCAAGACGTCAGGCGGATCCTTAGGCGTATCTATAGCATAAATCATGACACACAGGATGGGTGTTTGACCAACACGTCGCGTTGCGTGTCTCGTGTCGCAAAAACGCCGTCGCCGGTTGGACCGGGAGACTGCATGATTGCCGAGGGGGAGACTGGCAGGCCCGGGATGCGCATTCTGGAGTCGGTGTGGGTGTAGGATTGCGATGGTATTTTTGTGCGTGTGCTCAAGACGCCAACAATTTCTGGTAATTGGTTAAATACTCGTGTGCAAGTGTGAAGAAATTGAAATAAGACTACACACGCAACTGAAACACGCTTTCTTTGTTCAAGACCATTTTTCTTCATTATTTATCTTAATTTTTACCTACAACTCTCACCATCCTTGTATTTGCAACTTAAACTGCAAAAAGGATGAAATTAAATGTTTGTTTTTAACATTTCTAGATGTGTTTGCATTTGTTTGAAGATCATTTTACTGATTCCAGAAATGAGTTAGGTTCAAAAATTCCTAGGCATAATATAGCGTTAAATTGCAACAAAATGTATTGCTCAATGCTCCGATTTCAATTGGCAAACGCTGTCCAAGATTTTTCGGAGGAAATTTGTTAATCTGAAGCTGAGCAAAAACTGAATTAGTCGACTTCAATTTCAATTTCTGATAAAGCATCAATCCACAATCCATTAAACCCAGGGACCACTCCGCCGATTGCGACCACAGAGGGCGCCGTAACTCCCCCTCATACACGAGCGCGACGGATGATCAAAAATCCTCCGCACCGTTGTCGCACGTCTAAACAGACTGCCGACCAGCTTGAAATGAAGAGCAGTTGACTAAATGCAAAGGGGTAGATTAAAAACACAAGAACAGACAGAAAGAGGCGAGCAGGCAGAGTCAGGGTGCCATACAAGATGGCCACCGAGAGATGCCAGCCTCTTTCAGTCAAATGTCAATATGGAAAACATAAATCAACAGTGAGAACAAATAAATATCGTTTGGCCGAGTTTGTTTTTGGTCCCATTTGAAAAAGACTAAAAATGACTTTCTTCATTTCAATTACTATTAAGTGTAAAATGGCACAAGATATGGTGCAAAAGTCAATTTCAAATTTCGACAACCCCAATTTTTTTTTTTTTTTATTTGAAAAATTTGTGATTTTTTCTACAAAAGATGTCTCTGTCGAGATAAGTAAAATGTGCAAAAACAAAATCTTCTGAACATGAAATGCTTTAGGTTTGCCTTTAAATGTATTAAACTCAAATCAATACCGGGTATATACCAAATCGGTATACAGATATCTTGTCATGAACTGCAACAAACGGTTAGTACAATCGGTAAATTGTTTTCCAAATTCATTGGGGGAATAGAAATTATACGAACGGCAAACCAAGCACATGTCTCAGGAAATCAAAACTGAATGATCTTAAATTTTCCATATTTTTTTGCAGTAAAACCATCTTTTAAACTACCCATCTGCAGTAATCCATCCAAAATGTAGCATAAAAATCATTAAACCTGCCATGTTTTACTGAAAATGGTGGATGCAACATTTCAAGGAACAATTTATCCCAGAAAATACTTGATGAAAAACTTGATGACTATGTCACATTATTGAAAACATCTGACACACGCACGACAAATATTTGCATCGTTTTGGGACAAGTGCACGTTTAACCCTTTAGTGCACAGGGCGGTCGTTAGCAACCGCCCAAAACAATAGAGTTCTAAAACAATCTGTGCATCAGAGGGCCAAGCATCAAGCCTTCAACTTCAGGAGTTTTTGAATTTTGAACTGTTGCAGCAAACATTATTTTTAAAAATATGTAAATCCAATCGAGCTAAATCAGTAAATTTGATGCAGATTTTAATAATAACCAAAAGTTATTAATTTTGATTTTTTGTTTCAATATAAAAAGGTAAAATGCCTTTTTTGATGTCAGATTTTCAGAGAAAAAAAATGAATAGTATCAATAATTTAACGCGTTTCATGAAATATGAAACTGTTGAATAAATGACTGTTCAAGTATTTTATAACATTGCCACTTCTCAAAAGGTATGGTCATTTCAAGTCACTTGAAATTTTGACCCTCCGACAGATATTTCGTGTTATTTTGAAACACCCCACAAAGTGACCACAATGGACCTTTAATAACAGACCAAAACGATTTAAGTTCCTTAACTTCTGAATGAAAACTCGTATTCACATTGGATTTTCCCCGAATGAAAACTTGATATTAGAATTTTCTATAAATGCAAAAAAATAGAAAAAAAATAGAAAAGTTAAACTGAATTTAGCTCGACTGCATCAAGTACGTACGCCAAACTCTCCCATATTTTGCCTCAATCTTTTAAACTGCTCATAAATCCGACCACCCCAGGATTGCCAACAGACCCCCATAATTTCACAAATAGCTTTGTCAGAAAGCGCATGCCATTTTGGGAAGCGCCCCTTCTCCCTGTGAATGCGGCAACCACTAACCTGCGGCTTCGGGTGCACCATCGCGCATGACGGGCGAGGTCAGGGTCACTTTCATAATCAGCTTGGCTGGGCTGGTGATGACGAACCCGGCATCCTCCACGCACAGCTTGATGTCGTATTTCTCCTCGGTCACCTCCTGAGAATGTTTCAGAAATGGGAAGGGAGGAGACCATTAAGCCACAAGTTTAAACGTTTGGGCCCAACCTGATTGCAATGCTTAGGTATCAGCTCAAATGTCACAAGGACATCTTCATTAGGTTTGACCGTACACTAATGAAAGAAACTATACTGCTCAAAATTTGTTACATTTACTAATTTTTTCCTTATTGCTGAAAAGTATGCAAGATGTTAAAGATATACAGCCCGTGCGTTTTGGGTGTTGGACCCCGAAAAATAAAGGTTTTTTAAATTGATAATTTTAGGGAAACAAAAGTTATTCACTTTCAAATGAGACATCAACAGGGGGAAAAAAGGGGAGAAAAAAAATTACTGTCAATATTTCGAATTATTGGCAGTCCACCAATAAGTCAAGGCATGGACTTGACCAAGTCTGACCTCACGTGAGCCCTGCGGAGTGGTGGCATGTTCAATTTGTTTTCTGCACCGCAGACCAAACACGCAGGGCAAGTCTAGGCAAGGTGCAAAAACTGCCGTGTAAAAATTGCATTTTTCACAGGGTTTCCGAGGTCTAAAAATACAAAGTATGATATTTTGTAGTTAAAATAAAGCGAATGCCTTTTCTGAAGAAAAAAAAATCAAATTTCCCGAGAACCACGGACTATGTTTTGTAATCTTTTTTAAGATTTTTTTTTGATAAATAAACCTTTGCCTTAAAGATCTCAATTATTACTTTTTACAATAAAATTATACATGAAAAAGATCATATCAGTGATCCTTACCAAATCTTCAGAAGTATATTTGTCAAATTTTCCCAGAAAAAAAATTAATTTGGACTAGCAATTTTTCACTAGCTGTTTGGGCAGACAGCCAGCCACACATTCTAGCAGTGTGCGAGTCGGTTTCTCCCTGCACAGTTCTACTAAGCCCATGTTGAGATCTCCACAGAGCAAGAGACCCACATTTATTCCCTTTTTCATCCCCATTCTTACCGCTAACTGTTTAGGCAGGCAGCCTGCAACACGTTCCAGCATTGTGCGAGTCGGTTTCTCCCCACACAGCACCACCAAGTCCATGTTAAGATCTCCACGGAGCAAGAGTCCTTTAGCAAGTACACCAACGCGCATCACTCCCTTCAGAATGCGTACGGTGGTGTCCGCTTCACTGTAATGGGAAAATATGGGTAAAAGCTGGAAAATAAACACAATAAAAGAAACGCAAATACTCTGACCAAAAGACTGAATGGGCTGCTTGATGTAACATTTCATTGGTCAGTCATGCATGTCACCACATCTTATTGCAAGGCTGACTACACCAGCCTCTGTGAGGCAGGGTGCGCCACTCTGCCTGAAGTGCCTCGCTGAGCTCCTGCACTTCTGGGGCTGTTTGGGAGACGCATAGATCCAGAGGTTCAATCAGGTTGATTGAATCTGCACATTGAGTATTGACAATTCCAGTTCTACCAGGGATGCCTGTAGAACATGTTTAAAATCAAAACAACTTAAAGTCTCTAAAATGTACAAATGAATTTCTGGATTTGCCAATATGTGACCTAACCGTGCAAAATGAATCATATGTCGTGTCATATGTCGTGTCATATGTCGTGTCATATGTCGTGTCATATGTCGTGTCATATGTCGTGTCATATGTCGTGTCATATGTCGTGTCATATGTCGTGTCATATGTCGTGTCAAATAGTAAAATATTGACTTGAAACCCAGAGGTCGTAGCCACAATTTATCCGTCCGCCATCTTGGTATGGAAAGCATACCACATTCGAGTTGGGATTGCTTGGGATGCAATACGTATTGGGAATACCGTGCGTTCGGTTGCGTTCAAAGTTTTCGGTATGCCGGTACGGCCAATACCGGCGTATGTATTGTGCTATTGAACGCGCCCCTGGTTATTGTTGCAAAAACTCGACCCAGACTGTACGACATTGCTTAATGTGTTTAACCCCCTACCCCCAAAAATATGCATCGAGGACAAGAAGGACCAGTTTGCAAACAAAACTTACCCATCGTGCTCCATCTTTTCAGCGTCCTCCTTCCCCTCAGTCTTGGCATCAGTCTTGGCATCAGTCTTGGCTTCAGTTTTGACTTCAGTCTTCACTTCAACCTTCACTTCAACCTTGGCTTCAGTCTTCACTTCAACCTTGGCAGGTTGCTTGTCCTTTGGTGTGTCCGCTTCAGCGAGGAAGTCCGACACCAACTTCAGGGCTTTCTCACAGTTGGAAACCATGGTTTGCACTGCTTGGAGCTGGGGAGTTAAAAGATAGATTACAGCATAAGGCTGTGCCTAACGAGTCGAATATTCGATCGCCTATTAAATATTCGAATAGCATTTTACCGAATCAAATATTTCGTACATGCTTTTCCACTCCAAAACAAGCATATCATTCAATTACGAGATGAAAATCTTTTTCATCGCCGAAACAGCTGCTTTGGCGTCACATTTGCGTCCAACTACAAGTCCAATGTACAAGATACAACACATTGAACACAAGGTCTGTGATTAGAGCCGACGATAATTTATGCAAAAAAAATCTTCTGGCGAGAGACCATTATGCAAGTAAACAAACTATAGTTCTGAGCCGAAATTAATTTTTGCAAAAACCAAATGGGCGAGATAATTAACGCATCGAATATCGAATATTCCATCACAAATAAAACCAAATTTTTGATTAGTAAATTATTAAAAAATGCACATGCCTATTACAAAATTGGAAAACTGTTGGGGAAGACACACAAATCTGACCGCCGGTGTTTTTAGCGGTAGCACCTGCACGAAGGGAGAAACCACAATCTTCCTCCCTTCGTACAGGCGGTACCGCTATAAAAAACGCCGGTTAGATTTGTGTGTCTTCCCTTATAAATGACATTATCTCCACGTGTGAGTGAGTATGTGTAAATGTTGACAAATATGGACGGCCATTGTAGACGTTTCTTAAAGGCCCAGTAGATCATTTGCAATGACCCCAAAAAGTAATCGACGTGTTTACAGGGGAAAAGTTCTGAAAGTAAAGATTGAATTAATAGCAACTACCCAATGAAAGGTTTTCGCTCAAAATGATATAATTTTACCAGAAAATAATCCGTAAAGATGAAATTATTTAGATCGTTTGCAAACGATTTACTTATTTTTGGTTCGCATCTACGCGGTCCAAAATGCATGGGCGCTGTGTACTCCGCGTGCGTGTTCCAACGCGATGCATTTTTATGGAGCGCGCGCAGACGCGCGCAGTATATGATGTGCGCCACAGAGTGCATGACGCAAGCCACATAGTACCCGATCAACTGAGAACGAATATTTGAAACACCCCGCCAAGACCAGGAAAATGCAGATGGATTTTCATGGGTTTTTTTAAACGTGGTACATTTGACAAAGCTGAAATTTCTTCGGATGAGTTTGTTGATGTCTTTCTTTTGATTTATAATGGTTTTATTCGCAGAATCGCTCAAAAACAGATCATCTACAGGGCCATTAAGCCACTTTTGAGTGGTGTATTGTAGCATAAGAGTTTAATGTTTAATCCGAAAACTGAAATTGCAAAAGTTATTACCTCAGGTTCCAATGGATAAATACCGGTGTGCTTGGCCATAACGTGGCGGTCGATCTCAGTGTCAGGACGCTTGATAATGTCCATCTGTCCCGGCATTTTGGGCGGGACCGGGCGCGGGTGCGGTATGCCGCGACGACGCTGCCACTCAAAGAATTCCATTTCCTCGTCAAATTGGCGACGTTCCTCCCAGTAACGTTCCTCTTCCATGCGACGCCAGTACATGTCCTCCTCGTAGCGTCTGTTGACAAAGAAAAGTACGGTCAAATCTCCATTATTGAGTCAAATTGTTAGTCAAAGAGTTTGTAGGGTTCCTCATTACACTGGTCTAATTTTGTTTTTAACCACTTGATGCCAGAAGACATGTAAACACACCAAGGCCTGCTTCAAACGTCGCGCTTATGCCGTGTCGAATTAAATTAAACTTGATTTTTAAAAATTTGACACGGCACAAGCACGTAGTTTGAAGCCATTTGGCTCGGCAAAATGAGTTCGACACGGCAGAAGATTTTAGCTCGATAGGGTCTGCCGTGCTAACTCTATTTAGTGCGGCACAAGCACGGCTTGGCTTCATACGTCGTGCTTCTGCCGTGTCGAATTTAATTCCAGTTCGAAATTGGTCCGCAATTTTGTTCACAACTAGGAATGCGCATGCTCGCACCGCGTATGTGAGTAAAGAAATAACCAACAAACAAGTGCATCAAAATAATAAAATGGCGACGTACAATGGACACAGCTCTATGAAATTGGGCCCTGGTCACAAGAGGTGATCATACACGTTACTGACCAATAAAACATGTTACACCTCTCGACCTCCACATGGTTTTGGTCAGAGTATAAATTTGGATGTCTTTTTTTTAACAGTATAAAAACAAAATCTGCAAACTTGCCTAATTTCATCTTTCCAGCGATTTTCCTCCTCACGGTGTCGCATGAACTCCTCCTTGGCAAACTGACGCCTCATCTTCTCCTCTTGGGCCTTGCGAGTTCGAGAAGTCGGCTTCATGTCAACTTGGTAGCTCGGGTCCACTTTTTTCTACGCAGCCAAACAAAACATTTGTAAGTCATCCGGAACTTTGACATTTTTTTATGAATCTGCATTGAATGCCGAGCATGCCCTCAACATTTCATGAAGATATCTAAAAAATATACTGAGATATTAATTTTTATTCAATCTGTAATTCAGAATATCTACTCCAAGAAATATAATTTTTTCCTTTCAAGATCTTTTTCATGATATGCCTCGTTAAAACACTCTTTAAGACACTTGAAAGAAATATTTGGAGAGAATTCGAAACTTACAGAACCTATTGTGATATCAAAAATTCAACCTAAATTTTTTTTAAACTTGCTTTAGGCAACTTTGAAAGTAATTGAGAACATAACCACAAATTTGACCAATAATGACAATTAGTTAAAACCAGTGACTATGTCAAACATTTCTGCTTATGGTCGCAAAAAAAACGTATTTTGGCAGAACAGGTCACAATTACTTCAAATAACGACCAACGAATTTCTTTAGGTTTTATATTACTAGCACTAGCCCATATTTTATACTGCAGACGATGTCAACGTTCCTTCGTGTACATGTCCTTAGCATTAGGGGCATGTCCATAAAGCACGTACGCACGAAATGCCAACTTTTCAGATGACCCCCTGTACGAAAAATTTGTGACGTCACCTATTACTTTAACGTGGGGTGTACGCATTGGCCCCGACACCCCCCTCCCCCTCCGTGCGTATGTACTTTATGGACGGCCCCTAGGATCATTAGAGCGACATTCGCACAGTTTGCCGTTGAAACTAGACAGTTTGTCATGTGAAGCCTCTATTACTAGCCCATACCTTATACTGCAGGCGGTGGCGACGTCCCTTCATGTGCATGTCCTTGGCATTAGGGTCATTAAAGCGACACTCGCACAGCTTGCAGTTGAAACTCAGCAGTTTTCCTTCGTCGTTCTTAACTTCCTCGACGTAATCCTCGCCAACTGGGATTATCTCCTTCTCCAACTCAGCAATATCTTCTTTGACTAGTGGAAAAAACGTAAGGACGAGTTGGTTACCAGACCTTCATCAAATGTCTATGCAACTCAGTTCTCAAAGTGCACCAAAACCACCCTGCAGCTTTCTGCCTCAAACTGCCCTGTATTTCACCAAGTTCAAGTCAGTGAAATTTAAGTTTCTGCCAACTCTCAATTGATAGGCATGTACTCATAGCTTGAGTCATCCTCTTGTGTTCAAATCTTGTGTTCAGTAAGGGTGGCTACTATTGGATAACTTTGGTTATTGACCTTGACAAGGAACATTACTTAACATTACCAAAAAGCTCTGAGGAGTAATAAGGCACTACTTGTTACCAGTGAGTGTTATTGGGTTAAAAGCCCATGAGTAGTAAAGGGGGCATTTTGGCAACCCAGACCATATTTTCGAGGAAATAGCCTCGTCTGGTCTCAAAATAAAAGAAATAAGTTTCAGTTGTTCTGAACATATAACTTAGGCCCAAAAAGGTTACAAATAGTGTGACAACATGCCTTTCTAAAAACCCCATGTACAAATTTCCAATGTACGCTCGTAACCAGGACGACCTCAAATGTAACAAGTGTCCATCCCGGTTACGAGCGTATATTGAAAATTTGTACACAATTTTTAGAAAGGCATGTTGTCACACTATTTGTAACCCTTTTTGGGGCTAAGTTATCTCTTCAAAACAACAAACTTATTTCTTTTCTTTTGAGACCAGACAAAGGTATTTCCTCGAAAATATGGTCTGTGTTGCCAAAATGCCCCCATGCAAAAGTGGCACATGGGCGCTGATGTGAATTGTCTGTTTACTCCGCTCTGGTATGTGGTCTAGTGGGTATGAAGCGGGGCTCACAATCGGAACGTTGTGGGTTCAAGCCCCACTATGGCCAACGTGTTTGTGTCCCTGGGCAAGGCACTTAATCCCAATTGCTTCATCAACCCAAGCGATATTTGGGGAGCTGTTAGGGGAAATGCCACTATCTAACAGCTAATTGGGTTGTGGGCCTTGGCCGGTAAGCTATCTAGTTGACGTAGAATGCTTCTGGTGATTCCCCGATGGCAGCGGTAATAATATCAACAGTTCTTTGATCCTCTGGTTATAAAGTGATGTATAAGACCAGCTCTGATTAATTATCCCACTGGACATAATCCTACAAGACGTTTTTACACGAAGGAAGTAGAACATGAATAAAGCGCACCTTCAGCAGTCTCTGCAGCAATGGCGTCCTTGGCGTCTTTCTTCTCAGCTTCGGTGCCAGTTGATGTCAATTTAGATCCTCCTGAACAAGAAAAAAAGAGTAAACTTTGCTTCAATTTGATCCTGCATCGTGAATTGTTAAAGAAATAGGGAAAGAATTTACAAGTCGGTCGTCACATACGTCCTCCTGCACTAAACCTATAGAACAACTCAGATGAATTATAAGTTTTTCCTAGTAAAATCTTCATATTTTTTAGATTTGCACTTATTGATGCTTTATAAGTCATTTTAAGGAAAAAACAGTGACGTCCGAGTACGGAATTCTTTCCAGAAATAGAAAAGCCTTTTTTTTTTGTTTTTTTTTTACCAAAGGGAGCTAATTTTTAACGTGCTTTAAAGATAGTATACATGATTGGTAAACTGTTACAAGATATGCATGATTGAAACCAACCTGAGCAAAAACAAGCTCCGTACTTCGTCTAACTTTTAAGAAAACAGTCCAAAAAGGGTTTGCAGTCATTTCGCCCCAAAACCACTTCGCCCTGAACCACGGCCTGTGCACGAAGTGGTTTTGGGGTGAAGTGGATTTTTGGGCGATGTAGCATTTGGGCGATGTAGTGTTTGGATGAAGTGATTTTAGGCGAAATGGCACTCGGGCGAAGTGGTTTGGGGCAAAATGGTACTTGGGCGAAATGGTTTTGGGGAGAATTGATTTTTCGTCTCATGAGACGAAAAATAATTGTTTTACTCATTTCTCAAATACTATAGCACTTCAGACAAAACCATTTCAGGGGACGTTTTCTACGGTCATCATGTTTATATTGTGTAAGTTAGGTGTAAATATGTGAACATTTCTGATTTTCGAGATTACCAATCATGTATACTGCCTTTAAGATTATTTAAGGAGCATGATTGAGCCTCTTATTTGTCCCATGGGTGTTGAGATTTTGTTATCACAGCAATGTGTCATATTATTCTCATTAGCTTTCTGAATTGTTGGGCTCTCAATCCGTATGTTTCAAAAACCCAACAATGTTTGGTTAACTAATTCACCCGGTCATATAAAGAGCAGTTATTACAATTGGAGACAGCTAATTTTCTTTTTTAAAAACATAAATAGTATTTTAGGAAGATATTTTATATGATTGTTAGGTTAAAACAAAACCCATTGTGTGGAAGAAAAAAACAAACAAAATCCCCGTTAACTCACCAACAAAAGTGATCTTGGGAGTGACAATCTTCTTAACGATGGGTTTAGCCTTCGCCGCGTCAGCAGCTGCAGTACCTGTGGCCAATTTGGCACCGGTCGAAGGGGCTGTGGACGGGGCGTTCATCTTAATGGGGTCGGTTGAGGGGATGGGCTTCCCCAGTTTGGTATGAAGCTTCAGAACCTAGGATGCAAAAATGGGTCGGAAAATATGGTTAAGCCTTTGATATACCATGGGTGCTTTCACAAGACTTGTACTTTAATAGAAATGTGTACAACCAGGATTCGAACTGTGGACCTTCTGCTTAAGGTGCAGATGCCCTACCATTGAGCTATGAACCCAACTGGGAACAATTTCATAAAGCTGTGTAGCAGAAAAAATTGCTTAATCAAAATTTTGTTTGCTTTATAAAAATGGGTCAACGGTCGAAATTGCATGTCAACTTGTGTTCTTGGAACACCATGCTATTCTTGCCAAGAACACAAGTTGACGTACAATTTGGACTATTAACCCATTTTTATAAAGCATTTTTGATTAAGCACATTTTTCTGCAGAATAGCTTTATGAAATTGGCCCCTGGTGGTCTCAAATCACAGTATTGCAGTTATTCCTCACTGATTGGGGTTGGCTATCTCTTGAGCTTAGCTAGTCCTACAGAGGGATAGACCCTTTAATGAGAAATGGACCCCTCCCTAGGGCATTTTCCCTTAAAGAACTCACCCATCGAGACTTGTACTTAAAGGCAGTATACATGATTGGTATCTCGAAAATAAGAAATGTTCACAGATTTACGCCAAACTTACACAATATAAACATGATGACCGTAGAAAACTTCCCATGAAATGGTTTTGTCTAAAGTGCTATAGTCTTTGAGAAATGAGTAAAACAATTCAATTCGCCCCAAAACCATTTCGCTCAAGTGCCATTTCGCCCCCAAACCACTTCGTCCAAAACACTACATCGCCCAAATGCTACTTCGCCCCAAAACCACTTCGTGCACAGGCCGTGGTTCAGGGCGAAATGGTTCAGGGCGAAGTTGTTTTTGGGCGAAATGACTGCAAACCCTTTTTTGACCGTTTTCTAAAAAGTTAGACGAAGTACGGAGATGGTTTTTGCTCAGGTTGGTTTTAATCATGCATATCTTCAATAACACAGGGGGATAAAACTATTTGTAACAGTTTACCAATCATGTATACTATCTTTAAATCCACGTAGTCATAAATCAAGTCCCTTTGTTGGACTTTGTATAGTAACCTCCAATGTTAAGTTCACTCCCATATCAGGCTAACCCTAGGAAATATGGGCTTCTAGCCAAGCTCCATTTGTGTACTTCACATAATATAGGCCATCAATCATCTACTTCTGGCCCAGTAACACCATGTAAATAGCAGCTGTTTGTAACCAACGGCCTGATAGAGAAATAGCCCCAGGGTACAGCGCTTTCGGAGTGCCCCCTTTGAATCCCCATGCAATTTTATCTAGGGTCCCCATGTAATTTTTTCTTATGTCCCCACGTAATTTTATCTTGGATTTTCTTTTGATTTTTATCCTGGGTCCCCATGTAATATTTAATCTTCTTTAGTTTGTCCTCTCCAAGCTTGATTAAAACCGGTTTAGCGCTAAACACTAACCTTCTGATGCTTAGCTCCTTTGATGTGCGCTTTGTACGCATCATTCCCGGTGCAAGAGACGTCACACAGTTCGCATCGCAGCGAGATCCCGGCGCGTCCCACGTTCACCGCCGACGAATCCTTCTGGTTCTGCTCTTTCTTCTTGTGTTTCTGACCCTCCAAGTGCTCCTTGTAAGTCTGGTGATAAAAATTCAAATTATATGCATAGTGAAATCTTGCCGAAAATATAACGTCAAGAAAATTGGCTCAGATGAGGATCTTATCATGATGTAGAGACATGGTCAAAACGTGCCTTTACGGTTCCACCACAATTCACTGTGCAGTATATGATGAGATAAAAATCTAGTACACTTTGCCTCAGCGCTCAATCCCCTCATGTACAATCGAATGAGAATTCGCAGGCAAGTGGAGCTCTTGGCTGCTTCACTCGTAAAATGTGGCGAATGGACACCACGCGATAAACAGCGCATAGCCAAGTTTGCATATGATTGTCCGTCATCACTCACGTGAGTAGGTTATTAGCGCTGTCTGGTTCCGCCCACAACTCTACAAAGTAGCACAGATTACTGATAGCTTTGTGGTTGAAGAGAGAGTATAATGTTAACTTATATACTAACTAGGGGTCCAGCACAGCTAATCTTGCAGACTTCGCAGTAGTGTATCTGGGGTGGTTTCGGGGGCATACGGTCCCTCTTCTGCATGAACTTGTTCTGGGAGAAGCTAGGCTTGTTGCCGCCCTTGAAGCCCCAGCCGCCGCCTCCGCCGCCGCCCCCGCCACCCATTTTGCCTTGATGCTGCTGCTGCTGCTGCTGGTAATAGGATGTTGCGGCCGAGTACACCAACGAATCGTAGCTGGAATAGGAATTGGCATTGGGCCCTGCGGGTGCTGTAAGAAAAAATTGGAAACGATTAATTTGTAAAAAATAAAACATTGTAACAAATTTTAAAAATCAGGGTAACTGATTAAATTAGGGTTGTTGATAAATTCAAAAATTTGATCAAATTATTTCTAAGCAAAGTTGTCACGAACTACAAACACGCAGTTAAACCTAGAGTGTATGTAAAATCATATTGATTTTGAAGGGTTGAGGAGTGTTAGGTTAAAGGGGCTATGTCACGGTTTGCGCATGCGCAGCAAAACTTGAAAAAGTGTGGCTAACTTTTTCAAGTTTTGTCGCCAGGTTTTGCATATCCTATTCAATCTTTGCCATCCCTTATAATTCTTTAGTAACTTTGGCAGTGGTGTACTTGTCAACGTCCAGGATGTCCTGATGCATTACTTTTTACTTGGAATCGCACTGTTGCCGTATTTTTAAGCCGCCAAACATCGACATCACCGTGTGTGCGGCCGTCGTTAAAAAGAGTTTTTCATCCCATCAAAAAAATCGACAAAACATTACAGAAACGGCATCGAATGATATGAATGACATGGTTGGATACAGCAATTTACTTAACCTTGTTTTCCATCAAAACTGACATGCTTATTTGGTCCCGACAGCAATTTTACAGCATACCTTTTGTCCTTGGAAAGATACAGTGGCCGCCACCGCTGTACGCTTTTGTTTTTCCAGACATTGATTTCTTTGTGAAATCAACCCGTCACACATCAAGTATCAAGCGTTTGGACACATTCATCGTGTGTAGCAGGCCTACCGTCTCAAGATCACCTCGGGACAATACTTTACACAATCACCCTCCCAAACAGTCAATTTTTGTATATCACGGGTTTTACACCATATAAGCCATGCAAAACAATGCAACTATGACGCGATCTTAAAGCCTACTGATTTGCATGCGTTTACATGAACAACTGGTGTTGGGAATAAAAGGTAGCTATAGAGGGGCAAAGTGCAACATCACTTTCCATAACAACGGCTCTTAACATTGAACAGCTAAAACACCTAAAACAGCCATAAAAACACACAAGGAAACAGTTCAGCAATATTAGTGTGCAAAGCAACAGGCCTCGACATAATAATTCAGCGCAGGTCACTCTGGCCTCGATTTGTTTCTACACTCAATTTTAAGGGGCACCGAGGCCACTGGAAGGGCACCATGGCCAACTTTGTTCCAAATGTGTACTGGTTATTAGTGTATACAAGCCCCATGAAAGTTAAGAGGATAGGGCATGCTGGCCAAGTTGGCCTCAGAAAGTGTATATCTTGAAGGGGGCATGAGGGCCAACTCAGCAGGGCACGAGGCCATTGGCCTTGGTTAATTGTTGAGGCATGGAGCAAAGTTGCTGTCGAGATCTATCTGCAACCATTTCAATAAATCGGCTGATAAAGAAACTTTATTTTTCAATGCGTGCTACAAGCAGGGTTGTAATGACTCGGACTCGAGTCCCGATTTTCATTGACTTGACTTGAGACTCGAACCTCAAATGACTTGACTTGACTAACTTTTAAATTTTTGACTCATGTCCGACAAAAATGATATTTAACATTTATGCGGTTTTTTTGGTCATTTTAAGGACTGAATTGTATTTCAGCACTAAACCTTTTTTTTGGTTTAACATCGAGCAAAGTTTAAGCATTTAGAAACATTTTAAAATTAGCTTCAACAAATGGTTGTGACTACTTGACAGGATGAACCAATTTGACCAACATGCTTGAATTGACTTGACTTGGGACTCAAAGGCCACTTGACTTGGGACTCGAGCAGAGGGAGACTTGTTACAACCCGGTCAACAAGCACAACAGGACCAATATTAGTACAATAACACGGTTTCAGGTAACCTTCACCATTTTTCATTTTGTACTTGAAAATGAAAAATAATTGTTTTGCAAAAGAAACTAAAAATAACAACATGTTAGCAGGAAACCAACACTGACAAAATGTCAACTGCAACACAAAGCAAACATAGTACGAGAATTTCTGCGTGAACATGACAGTGAAAAGTCGCTTTATTCGCGAAGCAACACTAATAGATATTATGTAAAAGGAAGCTTTTGTGAATATGTGCGTTTCTGATACTGTGCAGCACAGAGGCCCAATCTGATGTGCGTCCACACTGGGCGCAGCAAAACACACGCGTACGTGCGCGTCATGCATCGAGTGAATGTATTGTGCGCGTGTGTTACGCGAGCGTACGTACAGCAACAAAAAATACTGTACAACAGTAACAAAAGCACATGCAGTTGCAAACATCGCAAATGAACTGAAGTTTTCAACATCAAACAGACAAAAATCTTGCGGAAATTTTATAAAACAAAGTATAAGCTTCACTTTATATAACAATAATAATGGATGTCTTTTCGGTGATATGAGAATATACCGCACTCGTCATGAAAATGCCGAACTCTCCTTCGGCTCGTTCAGTATTTTCAAGACTCGTGCGGTATATTCTCATATCACCCTCAAAGCCATCCAATATTATATAATTCCACTACAGGGTACTGCTTTATTTAAATTATGATGTAATCCTGTTCAACAATTTTTTTATGGATCCCATGTTTAATATAGCGACTTTCCACTGTATATAGGTTAAAGCTGGCAAAAATTATAAGTTTAAGCCAAATGCTTGGAAGTGTAAAAAGTGTGTGTTTTCAAAACAAAGCAGCCAACACAACACTTGAGCCCAATCCAAATTTCATTGGCTATGGCTTGAAATAATCTTAGCCAGCAAAATCATTTTATAGACTTTTTTTTTTCCACAGCCATAGCCATTAATTCAGATACGTGTAAGGCCAGTTTCTTTAGCAATGTAAACACAGGTTACCACACACACGGTGCAATTATATTTTTTTCACAGCAGCTACAAAGCAATGCACAATGTATAGCACAATTTATGGCAACTAAATTTTTGGGGGCAGGGTAATGAAGTTTTTTTTTTCAGTGTGTGCGAGCATTCCATGTTTATTTTGACGAGTTAGCATCCTCTACTGGCAGTTTTAAGTTACCTGTCTCCTTGGCTGAAAGTGGTAAATGAGGCAGCAAGGATGTTATGAGGAAAAAAGAAAAACCACGTTGAATTTAATTTAAGCTATAGATGCGAGATGTGCAGAAAATTAATTGTTCAAATTCACCTATACTGTGGCATTCAGTGGACGTCGCTTATGTGACCGACTCATGACAGTCGCTTATGTTGGTCGCACAAGACAGCGGCAAAGGTCAACGGCACACTCTAGTTGCGAAAGTCAGTCGCTTAAGTCAGTCACTTATGTCGGCCGTGCAAGTCGGACAATACTTGCTCGAACAAGTCAGTCACAAAACTTGGTCGGAAAAGTCAGCCGCAAGTTAGTTGCAAAAGTCGGCCACGCAAGTCGGTCACAAAGGGCAGTTGCAAAAGTCAACAGCAAATGTACGGCGACAAAAGTTGGTCACAAAAATCGGCTGGAAATGTCAGCCACACAAATTGATAACAAGTCCACCAGATGCGACATGTGACCAACTTGTAACATTACTTGTAACAATTCTAAAAAGTACCACTGCAAAAAAAATAAATGTATTTTCAAAAATATGAAATTGCAAGTTTCACAGAAAAGGGTAAAAACCTCCGAGGGGATCGAGCCATGAGAAAATTGAATACCAACCA
Source organism: Henricia sp. BOLD:AAB3569 (assembly GCA_037783545.1). Taxonomy (NCBI): domain Eukaryota; kingdom Metazoa; phylum Echinodermata; class Asteroidea; order Spinulosida; family Echinasteridae; genus Henricia; species Henricia sp. BOLD:AAB3569. The sequence continues at coordinate 112,516 of JBBELK010000121.1, forward strand.
GAATAGGACGTCGTAGCTGCGGTATTAGCATATGTCGGCGTGGTTGTCTGCGGAGCGTAGGCATAAGTCACGACAGTCTTAGTCTGCGTTGGTTTCTGCACAGCAGCCTGCTGGTGGGTGGTATAGGCAGAGGCCGTGCCTGTGGTGGAGTAGGCCGTCGGCTTAGCTGCCACCGCTTGAAAAGCAAAATATCCAAAGTCTTGGTGAGAAAAAAAAAATTATATGCAGAAAAAAATATGCAGGATCTGTATATTCTGGTTATAAAAAAACTAAATAAAAACTTGTGCATCTTTCCTTCTCATCAAAGCTCAAAACAGTGGCCCACTCTTGTGTGTTTGTATCGAAAATCACCTGCCGTCAAAATTCAGTCAGTCTTAAAAAACACTTAAGGGCCCCTGAAATGGTATTTTTATTAATGAAATCTGTGCTATGGAACTACCCGGTATAGTCCATTAATTTATAATCATAAAAACCCTACTTGGAAGTTGTTTGGGGGTTAAAATCAAGGTTTTTGATTTTTATGCTAATGAAAATTTACATATGCATGAGCAAAGTGGTGATGTCACATTAGGAAAACACAGGAAAATCTCATTCAACTGTGCACAAAAGTCTCCACAATTTTCTCCAACTTGCTGAAACTTTTGTGACCCATGATTGTTTAGGTTTGTTTTACATGTTGCCTGTTGCAAACCATGAAAAAACTAAGGCTGGAAACTGCAGCATTTTTCCACAATTCCAGTTTGAAGTCTTATGTATTTTCTTTGTTTTTTTGCTGTGTGTTCCTAAAGTGACATGCCCCAAACAGCGCCCTCTTTCTGTTAGTTTATGTGAAGAAATTTTCAAAGTTGAAAAATGGCACTTTTTTATTCATGGGGCATAAAAAAAACCAGTAGTATTGTCTTTCTACACAAGTAATCCTTCATATGCACCAAAAATTGTGCATAAAGTTATTGAGCATTTCAGGGGCCCTTTAGCCAGTTACTGTACTATGCTGGAATGTAATAGTAAAATCTGTCTTAGCGACTACTGCTTACAAAGGCCATAATTAGACACGGTAAGGCCCGCTTCAAACGTCGCGCTTATGCCATGTCGAATTAAATTTAACTTGATTTTTAAAATTCGACACGGCACAAGCACGACGTTTGAAGCCATTTGGCTCGGCAAAATGAGTTCGACACGGCAGAAGATTTTAGCTCGACAGGGTCTGCCGTGCTAACTCAATTTAGTGGGGCACAAGCACGGCTTGGCTTCAAACGTCGTGCTTCTGCCGTGTCGAATTTAATTCCAGTTCGAAGTTGGTCCGCAATTTTGTTCCGACTAGGAATGCGCATGCTCGCAGCGCGTATGTGAGTAAAGAAATAACCAACAAACAAGTGCATCAAAATAATAAAATGGCGACGTACAATGGACAGAATGGAAAACGCACGTGCACATCGTCCATGACGTGCACAATACTCATCCGCCATGTTGGATGTATTTAAGCTCGACTGGGAGTTTGCAATTAAGTTCGACGTTTGAAGCCACTGCTGTGCTAACATCGTACCAACGTTTGAAGCGGGCCTAACAATTACAAAATTGTGTTCATGAGCTTTCAAATGCCACACTCAAGGATCAAAAAGGCATCACAAACTATGAAGGCAAAATCCTCAATTAACGTGAAGCACATGCGCAGGTGACAGGTGTAAAAATTCAAAGTGGCCGCCATTAACCTGTCTAGAAATACCACTTTTCATGTCTCCATTGAAGTCTTTCTAACAACGGGGTAAAACAACATTTGACCATCCTACCCTAAAATGGTACTGTATGGCTTACCTGTCTTGGTATACTTGTTAGCCTGCTGATAGTAGGAATCAGTAGCTGTGTGCTGAGCCTGAGGCTGTTGGTAGTAAGACTGCTTATCATAGGTTGCAGCGGCGGGCGTAGCTTGCACGTAGTTGTACGATTCGCGATAGGCCTGCGTAGTCGCAGGGGCTGCAGTTTGTGTGTCTTGTCGTTGCTGGGTAGTTCTGTGGAATTCAAATCAACGACAACATAATTTTTTTTTCTCCAATAGTGAATGTGTATTTTTTAGCTGCCGTCTAGCAAAATATCTTTAGTAAAATGTTCAGGTATTAAACTAGCTATGAGTAGTCAGCAGTAAGTAATTGCAAATCTAAAGATGGAAAAATTTTGCAAGGAAAAAAAAAGACACCACCCCATTACCACTTTGGCAATGGGATGGTAATCTAGTGGTAATCCTGGGTGCACAGATACCAAGGATTTTTTTATGACATATAAACCACATAAAAATGTTAGTTTGGTTATAAAAACGTAAAATTAGTAGGGGAAAAGTGTCATAAATTTACTAATGAAAAAGTTTGTCCATCGGTTTAGCACATGGGGTCTCAAAGGGTGTTTCGTGCATGGTAGAAAATTTAACTTTTCCAATGCTTGCTTTTCCATTAGCCAATGAGAATGCTACCAAGTTACGTCCTCGGGACACCTTTAGCAATTTCGTGCAATGTTGCCACTAATTTCCTTTATTTTTTTCTTCTGGACATTCCGTTTAAATCTGGTAACCGCAAGGAAAAGTGAGTTTAGGAGCGGAAATATTATTCCTAAGTCAGACATCACCTTATGCCTCGTGTACAAATCATACAAGTGTAGCTAAAAACAGTTTTTTTTCAGTTAAATCTCCATTTTTTTTCCTGCCAATTTTATTTGCACTTAGTGAAGGTTCATAAGTCATTTTAAGGAAGAAATAATATTGTCCAACTTGTAAATTCTTACCAAAGAAACATTTCAAGTTTTTAATCTCTCACACTCCCTACAAACTTTATGCACAAGGCATGGAATCTGCGCACAAACTCACCCATAGCCGTACTGGCTCGCCTGGTGCGTGGCAGCGACCGCCGCATAGCCAGTCTCATAGCCAGTCGTTGCCTGGGTCTGCCTAGGGGTGGCGGTCGAGGCATAGGTGGTCTGGTGGGCAGCTACTGGGGTGGCTGTCTGGTACACATGGCTTGTTTGGGGCTGGGCGGTGTGCTGGGCAAAGCTGCTCTGCTGAGGTTGGCTGTTGGAGCAAAACAAAAAGTAAAACAGTAAGTTATTAAGAAGTCGATCATGAGAACGTCAAAAGGGTATTTTTTCCGTATACGTTGAACAAAGATTTGAAGGAAATTACCTTCTGGAATCAACAGATAATCTAATTTTAAGATATACTTCCCACTTGTACTTCTGTCGCAAATGTTGCTTTTTTGTAGAGAAATCACATGTTCTCTTTTAGAAATTGCATTTAGTTAGTGCACTGCACAAGATATCCATTCTCGTGCGCGCACAGCGCCCTCATTGTTGCACTTACGCACGGACCGCTCGCGCCGAAATTTTGTGCATTACTTTATGCAGTATTTTTATCATTTATTTTTTCCACGAATGCAACATTTCCGACAGAAGTGCAAGTGGGAAGTATATTTCAGAATTGGATGATCTGTTGATTCCAGGAGGTTATTTCTTTCAAATCCTTGTTCATGTATACAGAAAAAATACCGTCAAATAAAACCATGATAAAGTGCTGGACTACCAAGTGCTGCATGAGCGAAGTGGTAATTCAGCGAAGTGACCGACATCGGTTCTCAATCACACTACAAAATGTCTCCAGTATACCATCTAAAACTCATCTCACACAAACAAAAGTGAATCATCAAGAGAGTTTGAAGTCTTGTTCATTGAGAGATGCAAAGAAAACTTAATTTTATGAGTTAGGCGAGTCGATGATGATGGATTTTGATTAGTATACATTGGCAGATGGGAATTAAAAAATAATGAAAAGATGTGGAAAGATACTCGAATTTCCCCTCTTTTACTATGTAAATGTGGAAGAAACAAGCCAAGGGACCGCTGATTAATAGAAGATAGAGTAGAAACATAGTAATTTATTCATTTATTTGTAATAATTTATTAATTAAAAGTTGGCTCAACGGTCGAGTTGTCTTCGGTCCTCTTGTTGAAACGACTACACCATGTACACTTGCTTCGTTGGTTCCACAACAAAAAGCGTTGAACTGGTGACGAAAGAATTGTTAATTTTTAGCCAAATAAACATGTAAATTTATCACAACTAGGCTCAAAATAATCACTGAATATTATTTCACATTTTGAGATCTTATCAAAATGCAATTGACTTACGTGTACTGAGTACCACCGTGTGTAAAACCGAAGTAATTTTGGGACGCCATCTCTTCTGCGTGTGTTCAGCGTGAGACGTGTACAAAGTATATGAAAAATGGCGTAGATCATATCGCGAAAATCGGCGTGGCTTGCGCGCGCGCATATCGGGACACGTGATACTTTATTTGCATACGGAAATTGCCGAACGATTTCGAACTTTTCATGCTAGACTCGGCTCAAGGAAAACACGAGAATGAGGACCATATTATGACGTCAGTTGACAGGGTAACTGGGTCTAAACATTTTCTGGTAATCTGAAACGCTTATTATTGATAAATTGCAGGGTAACCTTGGTTTGATGTGCTTGTTGTTTTTGAATATAGACCGTATCGAATAGCCGCCATTTCATAGGGCAGTTTCTTTGTTCCTTGAGGACTCGGACATGCATGGCTGTACATGTGCTCCCACGGCGAAATGGCGGCTATTCGATACGGTCTATACCTGCGGTCTTGAAACTCACTAGTTACTCCATTTCTCAACCTTTATAACATTTTTGTTTGTTTGTCAGTTTTTAGCACTTGCTGTTACGTTTACTCGATAATAAGTTTATTCGATTCAAAAACCACAAATAAGTTTGGGGTGCAGAACCAGAAATTATCGGGGTACCTTGGCCAAGTGGTTTAGGTCACTGGCTCGCAATACTCGGGTGAAAACTTGGGGTTGCGGGTTCGATACCCGGCTGGGGTACCTGTGCCCTTGAGCAAGGCACTTAAACACACTTGCTCCATCCTTCGGAAGGGATGTAAAGCCGTTGGTCCAGTGTATATAGTATTAACGCACTTTAAAACGGATAGAGCATTCTTTCGTGAAGAGCAAGGGGATTCCCCGGCGTCTCTTGCTGTTTCTAATTCACCGTCTTCTCCAAATGGGTTTAGTCATTTCAGGGCAAAAAAATAGGAGGTCTAGATGCACGTATTAAAACGCGAACGTGAATGCAAATTCTTTCAGCACCAGTCACATCATGAGCCAGCTGAGGAGGTCTCAGAACTCGGGCTTGAATTTTGGTCACATCTCGCCACGAAAGTCAAAGACGGATGTAGGTTTGTGTTTTCATCTGTTCTAAGATCTCCTCACACTAATAATAACCAAGTGTTCAAAGCATTTCACGTTCGCGTTTGCGTTTTACGTGGATCTAAACTCTAGCAGACGACGTTTCGTTTTCACACGAAATAGCCAATCACATGTCGATTTTCGCGTTGCCTTCGTTGCACGGTTTGTTTATGACCGTTTACCGCAGGGAGTAAAAATTGCTGCGTGCCCATTAAAACATAGAACCAAACGAATGGAATAATGATGCCCCACACCTGCCCACACTGCTATTTGACGAAAATCAAAGAAAGGAATGCTCAAAATACATATTTCTCCTTGAGAATTGGCATTACGGGTGAACGTTTACAAGTTAAATGTGAAGTTAACTTGAGCGGAATAATCTATGAGTGGTGCTCGGGATTTCGACGCCATTTTGTAAGATGGGGATGTTCCGTCCGTAAATAAACTTCGGATCAGTGCTTTTTTACAAGGCTTTTATCGGTATTACAGTTTCGTATCAAGAAATGGTTGTGCTCACCAACATAACGTAGGTAAGGCATTAATTTTACAAACAAATTTTGGCGAATAAGTGTCGGGAAGTTATTTTTGACGTTTGTGACCGCTGTCGGTCACTTCGCCCCCTTTCCACTTGGTCCCATGATCAGATGATGATGTCAGTTCGCCCCATTTGCATTGCCAAAGAGAATGCTGGACAACTCGTACCCGAGACAACTCGTACCCCTTTTGTTGTTATTATTTTGTTGTAAATTTTTAAAGGTCCTGAATATTCCCCCTAAAACATCAAAAGTTCCAGCAAACATCGCAGCAAAAGTCGGCAAACATTTTTGACAAAATCATGGTAAATATCCCAGAAAAATTCCCAGGAATGTGGCTGAAATCAGGTCAAAAGTCTCCAAAAGGGGCCGGCAAAAGTCGCAACAAAACTTGCGCAAAAAGACAGAATGTCCCGGCTAATGTCCCGGTAAATTCCCGACAAAGGTCGCTGCAAACTTTATGGTATCCTCGATCCTCCATAATCTGCGCACCTAACGCTTATGCACGCGCACGCATTGGCCGGCAAACATTAGGCGAGTGCGTAAATAGGACCGCGTGGATTTAGGAGTACTGACGATACTAAAAGTAAAACTGTCATTCCAAGTAGGAGCAAAAGTGCCAGTAAAAAATTATTGGCAGAAAAGGAAGTCCGTGAAACGGTTTCATAAAGTTGCACGCGCGTACACGATCATGACGATGGAGTGGGTTCGAGTTGTCCCGGGTACGAGTTGTCCCGGGTACGAGTTGACCCGGGTACGAGTTGACCAGGGTGTCTTATTTTGGGTGCGAGTTGTCCTGGGTTCGAGTTGTCCTGGGTTCGAGTTGTCCCGGGTACGAGTTGTCCTGTCTCCTTCGCCCCATACCACTTCCTTGGAAATTCCTTGGATGTTTGAGACACAATGGAGGAACAATGGTAGGGGTGGAGTCTCTCTGCCACATATCGTGCTGCATATGCTTAGCTATGGTAGTCTGCAGTGGAGTGCTGAAACCCAATACAATTTAGTGACCCTTTGTGTAAACATCCTAAACAAATTCAGCATCCCGGATTGATTGAATTACAATCTGCTTGCAGTACTAGGTCTGGTAACATTAAAGGCAATTGGTGGTCTTGTAATTTCAGAACCGACTCTTGTTCTAGTTAGAATTTCAGGAATTTACTTCTCGGAATTATAAAAACAAGATTCTTATACATGTAAGAAAGGATACACATGTATATATTCTTTTAAATTGAATTAATTTATAAATTCTTGGGTTTCTCAATTCAAGACCTCCACAGTTGGGATCACTAAATTGTCCAAAGTTAGGATAGAAAAATAAATGGCTGAGCTAAGGGCAGCTATTATTGTATCAACTGTAGCAAATATAAAGCTGTGTGGACACACCGAAGAATTACTATGACAGAATATTAACGGTGACTCATGGGAAAGAAACAAAAATTTATCCAATGCGGACACGGCTTAAGACACGAGGCCTACTTGTTTTTTTTGTCAAATTGTGAACACTGAAAAACGTTTTGGTTTCTCTTTGCAGATAAAGTTGGTTAGGCTTCAAACAATATGGTCGAGAAAAATGGTGACGCCACGGAAGGCCAACCAACAATTCCCGGAGCTAAACAGACTGCCTCATTGAAACACCTCCACCCAAATCGCAAGCCAACGACGTTTGATTATAACAAGGGCATTGAAGAATATGATGAACTGCTAGACGATGAACCAGAGTATCTCGATGAGGAAGCCGTAAAGGTAATTCTAGGGGTGTTTTAAAATAACTTGATATTTATAATTCCATGGGCATAGGCTGGTTTGGGCCCAGGAGGTGCAATTTTCCTGAAAGCAGAACTCCAACTCCTGGCATTTGAGCGAGGGAGCGTGCACGTGAAGCCTGCACCCCCCTAAAGCTAAAGTCGCCAACTTGGGTGATCGGTCTGCAGTTAGTGCTGAACACCAGTGGAATTACATTATGGGAGAAAATTATTCTTACAAGACGGAATTCTTCTGCTGGCGCGAGGGGGGTGGGGTGGTTGAAAGCCCCAACACATTATTTCCAGTAACCCAAAATTTTACTTCATGAGTTGACAAGAAAAACATGACTAAAGGTGTTCATAGATTAAACAAACACCACCTTTTTTTTATTCTGTGTAAAATCGTACCTTTGTGGGCGAAATTGCCAACTGAAGGTGCTTTTAAAAAAATCACCTGCAGACAATTTCATTCAACGCAAAAACCATGCCATGAATTTTTCATCTACGTGGCTGAAATTTCTACAAAGCAGTTTATCAACATTATTCTTTAGTTATGTAATACAGTTGTAGTCGGAAGTTTACATACAACTGTGTTATAACTGGTGTGCTTAAACTTGCGTTGTCACCATTTTGTACAGTCTTTACTAAAGTCGTGATTTTGTGGAATTCCTCACGTGCTTGCAGTACTTAAAACATAGCTTGCACACCTTGCAATGGTTCGGGTAGTCCTGTGTACCATTTTGGGTGATGATGGTAGTGGTGTACTTGTATGTAAACTTCTGACTTCAACTGTAGCTGCTGTCCCTGTTCTTAAGAGTTTTCCAATCATGTAATCTGTCTGTAAGGAGGAAGACGAGGATGAGGAGGAGGATGGGGATGATGATGCTGATGATGATGAAGAAGCTGAATGTGAGGAGGGAGATAGTGGGGCTGAAGATGTTCCCAAAGATACAGTGGAAGAAATGGAGGCAAAGGAGACTGCTGTCCAGACAGCTACTGGCAAGAAGAAGAGAAAACGAAAGAAAAAGTAAGTACCAAGTCTTTCTATAATGAAGCAGAATGTGAGGAGGGAGACGGTGGCGCTGAAGATGTCCCCAAAGACAAAGTAGAACAGTCTGAGGCAAAGGAGACTGCCGTCCAATCAGCTACTGGCAAGAAGAGAAAACGAAAGAAAAAAGTACAGTATAGTGGCCACCCTCGGGACCATAAAAAACTGGCCACTATAAATTATACCGGTAGGTGACCACTTTGTATTAACATTTAACAGTATACACCAATCCGAGAGCTGAGGACTGTTTTTCTTTATATGTGCCATAGCTGGGGAGCTTCCACTGAATGAACTGTATGTTTGTTGCTGTTGCTGAAGTTGCATTTGTTTACTTCGAACAAGTTGCACGTCTATGTAGGGTTGTGTACGCGAAGGGGGCGAGTCGTGTGCACGCGTAGGGGGCGCGTTCGCGTCTCGTGCATGTAATGGATGAGTGCTTTTCATTCTAACAGCAACACATAACGCACAGTACATGCACTGCAAGCTCCCCAGCTATGGAGGATATACAGAGAAGGAGGACTTAGTTATCGCATTGGTCTATATTCTCCTTTAAGTCATTTTTGTTCACTTGTAAACATAATAAATAGCATTTTTCTCCCCACTTCCTTCCCCTTTCTCTCCCTAGATTCATAGGAATCAATTTAAGTGGTTGCAAGTATGACTCTGGTAAGTACAAAATTTCATAAAATCTTGGGGGAAAAATGTGCTAAAGAAGTGTGTCTTAGTATCTTTTTTTAGGCCTGGGTCACTCGAATTACGACATCTCAATCTATTGTAGTGTACTATAGTACAATTTTGCGTATGTGACCCCAAACCTATTATAATTATATCATAATCGGTCAACGACAAGAATTATCATCGTTCAGTTGGCCAAGTGTGGTACATGTGTTCTTTTTTATAAAATTTGTGGACAGTGCGGCGAATGTCCAAGAAGTTTGGCATGAAGGAAGTAACTGAAGATGAGGACTGGACACTACTGTGGACTGACTGCTCGGTATCCCTGGACAGGGTGATGGAGATGAAACGATACCAGGTTAGATTTCTTCAATAGGGAGGTTTTGCACGTAAAACGTGAAGGGGAACGTGAAATGCTTTGAACACTTGTCATTATTCTGAGGAGATTATAGAACAGATGAAAACAAAAACATACATCTTTGACTTTCGTTGCGAGATAAAACTTGTGATGTGACCAAGATTCGAGCCCGAGTTCTAAGACCTCCTCATGAAGTGACCGGTGCTGAATGAATTTCACGTTTTACGCGCATCTAAACCTCTCTTTTGTTTATTTATTTTATTTATTTACCTAGGGTGTGCCCAATAAGCTTGCGCGATTCCATGCCGGAGTCGAGTACAATCGATTCCACTTTGGGAATCAGTGTCGCGATTCCAGATTTTTTAGGAATCGATTCCCTTTTTCATCGAGATTTGATTCCCAGTGATAGGTTGGCGATTCCATAAATTTTCGGGCAAATTTTGAAGCCAAAATACCCGACTTAGTATTCAGCCTCTGTTAGTTTCCACATTATTAGGAACGTGTGTGTGGCACAGGTCGGCATCATTTCATGGAAGTTTAGTGCCACTCTGTGCCAATATTTAGGTCATCGTCTGCAAAATATGTGGTATCGTCAATGTACACGTACTTAAACATGCTCGGCATATTTAATGTTTTTCTGTGAAAATTGGAAGGAATTGTGATACTGTTTGAAATCAGAGTCGACTGAAAACGCCGGAGTCGCCAGTGCCTAGTTGAGACACAGTGTCCATGTTACTTCTGCAACCTTTTTGACCCCAAATTTTTTTCACTTATGGATTTTATGAATCAATAGCACTCTAAAATACCAGCCGTTTTATGAGATGTATTAAAAATCTCCATTATTTGCAGCAAATTTTACAGTAAATCTTGAAAGAAATTTTTTCACATTGACAATTTGTTGGTGTGTTTTTATTTTTTCCAGAAAGTCAACCATTTTCCCGGCATGGGTGAGATCTGTCGGAAGGACTTGTTGGCCCGTAACCTGACCAGGATGCTCAAGCTGTTTCCCAAGGATTATGCCGTCTTCCCTCGTACTTGGGTCCTTCCAGCCGAGTATGTATACCAAGAAACAAAAGAAATGCACAAATTTTCTCCACTTTTTGATTCAAAAATGCACTTAATCTGAGAGTGGGAATTTTCAGCACACAGAAGCTTTATATTATGCAACCATGCATCATGATGCTGTTATATGAATATTTCAATGTAAAGTTAAATGTGCGTGTCCAAATCACATTTTGTGTCCACATTTTTCCCCGTGGGTGTTTAGATTTTGATACCATATCATTTGTCATGTTTTTCTCATTACCATTCTGAAATTTCGCGTTCTCAATCCGTATATTTTCAAGGATATCATTTAAAAAAAACATGAATGTTTTGTAAACTAATTTATCCATTCCATAAAGCAGTGCAGTGATTACACCAACCTTTTTGCTTCCACATCCAAATTGGAGATTGCAAATTTCCTGTTTTTCTTCCCATGGATAGTATTTTGGGGAGAGATTTTATATAATTGTTTGGTTAGAACGAAATCCATTTTCTAGAAAAAAATCTGAACCTTTAACACGCAGATGCCTGACCAATTGAGCTATAAAGCCAACTGGACGTTTCAAAACACGGTATTGCAGTTGTTCCCCACTGATTAGGATTGGCTATCACGTGAAGCTCACAACAATAGGTATTTATTACTTGTGACTTTTTACTTGCATTTCTTGCTTTTCCCCCCACAGCTATGGTGACTTTCAAGCCTTCTGTCGCACCAAAAAGAACAAAACGTACATCACTAAGCCGGAGAGCGGATGCCAAGGCAAGGGCATTGCAATTACCAAGAACCCTAAGGACATCAAGCCGGGAGAACACATGGTGTGCCAACAATATCTTACAAAGGTAACTTTAATATCAAAATTGGTCTTACGGCTGGTATTCGCAAAACTCAATCTAAGGCCGTAGTATTACTATAGTACGATTATGAGATTTGTGTGTGTGACCCCAAATTCATTGTAATCCTTATTATAATCGGTCAACGACGAGAATTCTCATTTTTTTCGATTGTAATCCGATTGTAATAAATTGGCAAAAAATGCATGTGACCTCATCTCGTAATCGTATTACAATCCTTCCCATACGCCCCTGCGATAACCTTCCCTATGCACCTACTATCTGCTACACAGCGCGTCCCTGACTTCCCATGCATGGGGCGCCAAGTACACTCGGCACAGTGAGGCAGCAAACGCGCACATGCAAGATGGGGAAAGCCACCGCACGGGACGAAGGAAGAATTACAATACAAAGAGTCCGATATTAACGATTTTACCTGGTAATCATCAAATTGAGTCCAGATGTACAGCATTTTAATGTAATGACTGCAATTACATTTTTTTTCAATTTTAGCCATTCCTGATCGACGGTTTCAAAGTGGACCTGCGAGTCTATGTTGTTGTAACGTCCTGCGATCCGCTCCGAGTTTTCGTTTATAAGGACGGTCTGGCGAGGTTTGCGACCGTCAAATACACAGAGCCGACAAACAACAATTTGGTACGTATTCATATTAAACGACATATTTGGACATATTCATATTAAACAACAAATTCCCTGCAAATAATCCCACGTTTTTGTAATTGTGTATGTGCACAAACATGCTGTGTAGTATTTAGAATTATTATATAAAATGAAGCTTTTGCGGATACTGTGCGTTTCTGATACTGTGCAGCACAGAGACCCAATCTGATGTGCGTCCACGCTGGGCACACCAGCGTCATGCATGGAGCGAATGCATTGTGTGGTGCCCAACGTGCGTGTGAGCACAGTATCAATACTGTACAACAGTAACAAAAGCACATGCAGTTGTAAACGTTGCAAATGAACTTAAAAACCTTTTCAACACCAAAAATCTTACAAAGCAAAAAAGCTATCAGCTTCATTTTATATAACAATAATAATATTGGATGTCTTTTCGGGTGATAAGAGAATATACCACACTCGTCATGAAAATACCGAACTCGTGCGGTATATTCTCATGTCACCCTCAAAGCCATCCAATATTATATAATTGTATATAAAAAGGGCACAAAAGAAATGTTCTCTTTGCAAACACTTCTAAAATCTAGGCTTTTTAGTCTGAACCAAAATATAAATGCACAATTGTATGTAAACTAAACAAATGTAGAAACTCTGGGATTTGCTATGTTTTGTGAAATCCCTAAATTGCCCCGTTTAGACTATGTTCTTAATGCCTGTGTTTATTTTTAAAATGTACAACAGGATGATGTTTTTATGCATCTGACAAACTACGCAATCAACAAGCATAGTTCTGACTTCATACGCGATGAAGAAACGGGCAGTAAAAGGTTAGATAGGGGTGATTTTATGCAGCTACCAACTTAAACAGTATTACAGCAATTCAGATTTATGCACTTCGAGTGGAAAATTGCCTCAGCATAATTCACAAAACTCTTGTAATTAAACGTCTAGCTATAAAATATTGAGTTGAGTTGATTATACACTTTTAGGAAATACTCCTAAACAAAATGGCTTTGATACAAATTTTGGACAAATTTCCATGAGTTTGAGAAATCTGTATGCAGTGAAAAACAACTTGGCTCCACCGTGATTCGAACCGCAGACCTTCTGCTTATTAAAATGCAGACGCCCAACCAATTGAGCTATGAAGCCAACTGGTGGTCTACAATCACGGTATTGTAGTTGTTCCTCACTAATTTGGATTGGCTATCACGTGAGCTTAGCAAGCCCTACAGAGGGATAGACACCTCAATGAGATAACCACTCTTCCCATATTTTGGTCAAAATTTGTGTTTAGTGACTTTGAACGGCATTTTCTCCAAATAATGGTCAGTGACTATGAGTTTTCGCAGACACAGTCACAAATGCTAATTGTGTTTAATACCTTTGATGGAGGATATTTTTTTTTTCCTGTCTCAGACGCTTGACGACACTCCGGAGGTGGTTTGACGATAACGGCTACGACTCCGACGCCGTCTGGGAAGAGATGTACGACGTGATTATTAAGACCCTCATATCGGCACACCCAATTCTCAAACACAACTACAGGTCGTGTTTCTCCAATATCACCAACAGCAAAGGCAGTAGTTGCTTTGAAGTGTTGGGATTCGACATCATGTTGGACAAGAAACTCAAGGCCTGGTTATTGGAGGTTAGTTTTGGCTTTTAGAAGACGGGGAACAATATCGAGACTAGGGAATGGGATTTTAGCTTGCGTCGGGGAGAAAGAATATCAATCAGCCTTTTGCGAGTTTCACAACAACAGCATCTGGTGTACTGACATACTTCCTTTTACATACACACTTAGTATCCACTTGACCAGACTAAAAATGTTTTGCTATGTGGTGCACACAGCAGGTGTGAAGTACAGAATTAATACCTTGTTCATTGTAGGAGAGAATGGCATAAAGTAACCAGCTAGACAATGGCGTGCACCACATAGCAACAACAGCGTAGTATGTGACTTTTTAAACTGCACCTCCATATTATTATAATATTACTCCTATTGAGCTCGTGCCAATGACGTCATTTTGGGAGTAAAACAATGCCGCGTCGTTGTGGAAGCAATGTGCGTGCGCGTTGTGTGTGTACATAGCGCGCGTAACGCGCTATGCTGAGGCTCCCATTGGTGAACTAAACTGCGTTGCGCACACTAGAGAGACACACAACGCGCACGCACATCGCTTCCACAATGACTCAGCATTATTTGACTCCCAAAATGGCATATTCGCACGTGTTCGAAAGGGGTCAATATTATTATAACTGCACCAGCTATTATTCCAGGAATATGGGTCTTTCTATAAATTAGGGGTCCAATTAGAGGTCCCCCGTTACATTTTGCATCTTGTTTTTGTAAATTCAGGACACATTCTTCAAATACTTTCCATCTCAATGAGTGAGTACATAAAGTACAATTCATAAAAAATGGTTTAAAAGCCATTTTAGTGATTTTTGTACGAAAAATAACACATATCAGGTGTTAAGAGGGGACACTAAATGTCACACTTTTGGACCCCTATTTTATAGAAGACCCATATGTCAAAAGTTTCATCTTGCAAATTATACACTGGCCTTTTGTTTAAATGTCGAATATTGGGCTAAAAGTAAAAAAACAAAAAACAATTGAGACATGAATGGAAAAGCAAAAGTCAATTGTCAAAAGCCAAAGTTACCAATAGACCCTATTCACCATTTGAATGGTTAAATTGTGTCCCCTGAATCAGTTCTATAGAATACAAACTGCTGAGTGGAAAGGTACCTGACTACTTATGCATTCTAGGCCTCGTCTTCAGATCGAGGAACACATGTAATTGACACCAACAGTTTGCACTCTATAGAGACTTATTCACAGGACACGATTGAAACGTCCAAACACGTGAAAAGGGTCTACGTTTTAGCATGAAATTTTCACTTTTCTTTTGCCCACATCTCCATGCTATTCTCAGGTCAACCTATCACCAAGTTTCCACACGGACCACAAACTAGACAAAGAAGTGAAAGAAGGCCTCTTACTAGACACAATGAGCATTATCAACCTCACTCCGTTTGATCGGAAAAAATGTCTGGAGGAAGAAAGGAGACGGGTTAAAGATAGGCTACTCCAACGAGGAAAGAAGGATCCCAAGTAAGAATAGAAATCAGGACTGCGCTTTCTTAAACCAGGTCCACATTGGACTAATTTTGGTAAAATTTACAGATATCGTCACTAATTTTACCAAATTTAGTCCAATGTGGACGGCTGTAAAACACCAGAAAAGTGTTGACTGTACCTTTTACAGAGTGTGCTGGGTCACGGAAGAATTACTTGGTGGAAGTCCCGTGCAGAAAGGCATTGTAATGTAAAAATCACAGTAGGACAAAGATTGTGGCCTGAATGATGAGGTGACACGTTACTGTAAGTTTTAACAAGATTTTAGGCCTATGTTGCAAATGACATTCTACAGGCCGAAAATTAATCGAAGTGCGGAGTTGCAGAAGAATAACCCTGAAGAAATGTTTGCTGTGACTCACGGTAACATTTTATTTTTACAGGAAAGAAGAATCCCTAGAGTCGCTAGCAACGTTACAAGATGCCCTCATTAAGTACGAAGACGACCACATCGGCGGTTTAACACGAATCTATCCACGAGACGGATGCGAGAAATACGACAAGTACTTCCAGCACAGTGGCTCGTTGTTTCAGGAAACGGCTGCTTCTAAAGCAAGGGGCGAATGTGCCAGGTACGATTTCAACAAAACTTGTCAACTTTTCAGACAAAATATATTTGGGTCTTTCATTTTGGCAATTCAAATAATATTTTGTTAAATGAATGTAATTTGCCCATACATGCACTATATACAAAGTGAAGTTCTCAAGAACACGCCAAGAACTCATAGCATGCTCTGGTGGGACTTGAACCTACGACTTCCTGCGTACCAGGCATACGTCTTAACAACTCGACTACTGAGCATGCCGGTACTGAATGGTGGGTTCGGTGGTCCTGCAGTAGGCGACTGTAATTACATGAATTCTATGTAAGCTGATGGAGTGTACCACTGTGCCTCTTAGCTCAGCTGGTAGAGCATCTGCCTGGTGTGTGTCAGATGTCTTGGGGGAGGGGAAACCCGAGGGAGTATACCTGACAGGGTTTCTCCCAAAGCGTTATAGAGTAGTGGTGCCACTACCCTTTCACAAATGGTCACTACTCTTCAGCAATCAGCCACTACCCTTTCACATTTAGAGCTTCTAGCTATATTCTTAGAAAATATTGCTTTCTGAGCTCTCAGACATTAAAATTGATACAGAAAGCAATGAAACTAATAAATGTGACGGGCTCTAGGAAAATGAGTCACAAGTCGCGCTGGCTAGTATTCTTTTTGCGACCATAAAAAGAAATCTGTGGCATTTCTACGCTCATTAAAATACCTAAACACAAAAGAAATTCCAGGCGTAACGCAGACATTCCAGGGGGAACACAGACATTCCAGGCAGTATCTGGGCACCGCCAGGAATTTCCATTGTGTTTTGGTATTTTATTGAGCGTGGATTTGCCGCGGATTTCTTTTTATGGTCGCAAAAAGAATACTAGCCAGCGCGACTTGTGACTCATTTTCCTAGAGCCCGTCACAAATGTACAATAAACAAAGTGGAAACTCTCCAGAAATCCAATGTTTGTATCATGTCAGTATCACAGTATTGGATGGCGAAACTGAACAGACGACGTATGTCATCTTGAATATATTTTACCACTACGCTTCAACAATTTTCTGGAAGAAACGCTGTACCACTGTACCTCATAACTCAGGTGGTAGAGCATCTGCCTGGGGTCTCGAGTCTCGGGTTCGAATCTTGACGAGAACCATTTGCTCTCATTTCATGTTTGTTTACTGTCTCTTTTATAAGAAATGTTTATTTATGTTTCAGTGACTTAAAATTTTTATTTTATTTCCTTTTCTAAAAGGCAACAAAGAGAAGAGCTTCGCTTAAAGCAGGAAAAATTAGACTTGATGCTCAAAAAGAAATCGTTGGAAAAGCGCGATCCTGATGGAACAAGGCCGGAGAGTCCCGGTAGAGAAAGAACTAAACGGCGAAGTAGAGTCAACGTACCCAGAGTGGCGTACGGGAAACGACTTCACTATTCAAGCTCGCAATTAGGGGTAAGATTTGTGGATCCTATTTAATTACAAAATATAGCAGAGTCCGCATTGGACATTCCTTTGTGGTAATTCTTCTGTGTGTCTGTACTTCGATTTATTTTCGGCCCTTAGAATGTCCTTCGCCATGTAAAACCTTGGTAAAACTTATGGGTCTTTCTATAAATTAGGGGTCCAAAAGTGTGACATTTAGTGTCCCCCGTTACACCTGATATGTGCAAAAATCATTAAAATGGCTTTTAAACCATTCTGTATGAATTGTACTTTATGTACTCACTCTTTGAGATGGAAAGTATTTAAAGAATGTGTCCTGAATTTACAGAAACAAGATGTAAAATGTAACGGAGGACACCAACATTGGACCCCTAATTTATAGAAAGACCCGTGTCACCTCATCATTCAGGTTCACATAGAAGTTACATGACCACAATTGACAGTCAAATTTTTGTTTTCCAGCCATCTGCATTGGATTTAATTTGGTAAAATTAGCGGCGATCTCTGTAAATTTTAGCAACAGTGCGAACATGGCTTTTTAAAAAGCATCTGCAGGCACGGGCTGTCCCCATGTTTAGGAAAATCGAGACTCCAAGACTTGGGACTTGAATTCATGAATTGGGACTTGCTCTTAAAGACTTGAGACTTGAATCGAGACTTGCTCTTAAAGACTTGAGACTTGAATCGAGACTTGCTCTCCAAGACTTGAGACTTGAATCGCGACTTGCTCTAAAAGACTTGGGACTTGAATCGATATTTGCTCTCCAAGACTTGGGACTTAATCGAGACTTGCTCTTAAAGACTTGGGACTTGAATTGAGACTTGCTCTTAAAGACTTGGGACTTTAATCGATACTTGCTCATAAAAAAACTTGAATAAAAACTTGCTCTATCCCTGAAGTTAAAAATCAAGTTTTGGTTTCTCAAAGGCCAAATCAGACCAAGACATCAACACCAGAGAGCCCGGAGACATCTTGGAAGAAGAGGAATTAGAACGAGTCAGCTCTCTCCTACAACGCGATAACCTAGTACGAGGCCTGGGGGTTGTAGAACACGTCTATAGGCTACTGCACTGTACGCCAGGCACGGTGGGCATCATGAAAAACGTGGATAGACAAGCAAATGTGAGTATAGCAGTCTGGGTTTCAGGTTCGAATCCCGACAAGGGCCATTCGATTTTTATCTCATCCCAAGTTTGGTTGTTCCATGTCAATGGTAATTAGTTGTGCTCTCATGCAACACCGAGATTCGGTTTCGGGTTCAAATCCCGATAAGGCCCGTTAGATTTTTCTGTCATCCCAAGTTTGGTTGGTTTTTTTTAATGGTGATTAGGCACCATACCAGATGTTGCGTTCGTTAGGGGTCGTCCAAAGTTTTCAACAGTTTTACGGCTCTACAAAGCGTAGGGGGGGGTGGGGGGGGGTGGTCGGGGGCCGAGGGCCGCGTCGGACTTGATATTTGATGGTAGTGACAAAAAAATGTTGATAAGTAGTATTTCGGAAAGGGAGGGGGTCTTGAAAAATAATACTACTCTCTGTAGAACCGTGAATATGTTGACAACTTTTGGCTACCCCTCAATTTGCTCAGTTGCACTCCCATGCAGCACCGAGAGAAAAATTTGGTTTATAGGGAAACCTGAGAGAATATACACCACTGTGCCTTAGAGCTCAGCTGGTAGAGCATCTGCACAGTGGGTTAGAGGTTTCGGGTTCGAATCCTGAAAAGGGCCATAAGATTTTTCTCTCATCCCAAGTTTGGGATGCACAGATTTGCATAGATTTGCATAGACTTAAAGGCCCATTGTATCATTTGCAGGTGAAAGTCCTTACGAATTTCAGGAACAACAGCATTACATAACTAAAGAATAATTTTGATAAACTGCATTGTAGAAATTTCAGCCACATAGATGCAGTAGGCCCCTAATACTTATGAAAAACCTTATAAATAAAATGAATGGTAACAAATTTATTTTTTAAAAAGTACCATTAGTAAAATGAAGTAAAATTTTGCCTCACTGCAAATGATGTATTGGGGCTTTAAGCAACAAGAGTGTGTGATCCTCGGTATTGTTTGTCAAAATTGCACTACAAATGTCTTTCCCCCAAATTTGGTGCATACGCAGGTTGTGGTATAACTTTCCTTTGGTGTCTTGCATATTATTGGTTTTCATTTAACACATTACGGTGGATTCACACTGAGCTTTTTTGCGCGGAAATTTGACGCGCTGAAAATCACAGAATCAACTCAAATGTGAAGTGGTTTTTGTAAATCTGTTATTTTCAGTGCGTTGTTTCACTCCAAACCGCTTTTTATCCAAGCGACATTTATGCTCATAAACGCTCGGTGTGAAACCACCCTTATCCTGGTGATGTGTGCTAACCCATACCCTCTTTTCATCCCCAGCTACTAACAAAATGTCTGCTTTTTATCATTTTCCCTTCTCCCCCTCGCCCCCCTCCCGCCTGCACCCTTTCCCCGTGTGTTTGCACCCTAAAGTCGCTAGTAGATCCCAGTAAACGCTCTTCCCTTTGCACCCGCCGCCTCTGCGCAAATAGAGTAGCCAATCACATGAATGCTTTCCTTCACCTAGAAACGCCCCCTGGACTTCGTACCCAATCCCTCAACCCAAAACGCCTGCCCACAATCCCGCAACTGGACTCTAAAAAGCTAGGCCGACCCAGCGCGCATTGGTCCGAAGTGTATACCTACAGTATTAATCTGGCTAATAACGAAACCCAGTCACATGATGTCTTGGTAAAAGACCCGTCAGCCGTTGCCACACAAGCTAGCCGGTCACTAAACAACTCGGCAAGCCCGGCTCAAATCGTTGTCCAAGACACGCAAAACTGTCCCTCCACGTCCAACTATAAAGTCATTTGCTGGCCGGCCGGTTGTCAAGAACCACTTACTGTCCATAGTATTGGCCGCAGTAAGCGGTTTTTGCACGTTAGGAATAATAAAAAGACGTGGGAGGTTATGCCCCGCCCACCAATGAGAGGGATACCCCACCCACCAGCTGGATCGCAAGACACTCTCGAATCCATGGATGATGACATTAATGAGAATGCATTGAAAACTCAGGAAAGTGTGGAGACACTACAGTCTGTTAGTGAGGTATTTTGGTCAAATAAAAAACAGTATTTTTTTATATGCACTCGTTTCTTTGGAATCTTCATATAAAATATGTTTCTTATAAAATAAAAAATGCACAGGTCTTCATCTCTAAGCCAAGTAAGCATGCATTCAGAAATTTCATATTGACCATATTTCGTATTTCAAATTTTTGTTTGGCTTTGCACGCTGGCTCCACCATGTAGATTTAGAGTACCTACACATAGCGGTTTGAAGTGGTTTTGCTTGAGATAATTGCTGTTTACACACTGTATTTGTTGTCATGACAAAAAGTAAATTTTAGTGCATTGCTTCAAGATTTGTTTTCTTGTAGTGGATCTTAAAATGTGTTCCCATTCGACTGTTTTTTTGGGGGGGGGGGTTTAACTACATGTACCATAAATGTGGGTAAGAATTGAGAAGTTGATCATCAGGCGCGGATCCAGAAGGGGTGGGGGGGAGCGGTTTTGGGGTCAAAACCCTCCCCCTGCTCTGACTAAAAAAATTAATTAATTAATTAAAGAAATAAAAAATAATGTAATGCATTTTTGGTGTTTCCGCCAGTGTTCACAACAAGCTGATATAAAAATGACTGGTAACTGCCCCTCCGCCCCCTCCCCCCATATTTCCTGGATCCGCCCCTGATCATGAATATTTTGTTTTTTAAAATGAAGTATCAGTAAGTGCAGATTTGACGGCAAAACCCAAATTTAAGAGTGGGAAAATTGAAAGATTTTCTTTGAAAACGCTTGGAAAATGTTCAGCCAACTTCTCGATTCTTTCCAAGCATGTCGAGGTTTTCGCGTCAATGATGTGAAACTGACGTACTGAAAGGGGTTGACATGGAAACTTTTCGTTCAGCCGCAGTAAATTTACTGGGCTGTATTTAGTCCAGTGGCAGGGCAATTCCAGAAAGTCAGATTTACATTTCAGAAACTTTGAGGGCTTGTACTACTTCTTGTATTAAAGTTGCTTCATTTTAAAGGAAGGGACAACACTTGTTTGAAGTAATCGACGAATTTATTCAAAAATGTTACCGATTGCCCGGTGCATAAACCTTCATGAGAATCAGAGAATCGTGTCGGCAACACAATTAATTTTGATGATAAACTATGCAACTCTGTGCTGTGCCATATTTGAAATTTTGAAAGGGATGATGACGTCAACCGTGTAACGTCATGGATGACATCAAGATTGATGCCTTGTTTTCCCGACTCCCACACGCTGTGAAGTATGTAAAAATCTGACTCGCACCCTCTCAAGTCCTAGCGCCGAACTGCAAAAGATGGCGACTTACATGAAGCGTACCGAATTAAGCAACCCTTTGCAAGTGTTGTCCCTTCCCATAAACACATGTTATTCAAGCATCCATAATGGAAGGGTAATGTAGTTATATTGGCTTTGTTTTTCCCCACCCCGCTGTAGCACGATCTTCAAGGTTTATCCGGCAAGACTAGCCGTCTGACTTTGCACGATCCATTACAGCCTGATGTTAATGCACTTCATCCTAACAATCTTACCTATGCTGCTAACCACCCACCCTCTAACATACATCAGGTGAATGAATTAAAGTCATTAACATCATTAATAAGTCCTTAACAGTACGAAGTAATGTGGCTTAGTGGTCTGGTTCATTGTACTTAACACCTGGGGCCAATTTTATATAATCTGTTAGCATCTGTTTTCTGATTAAGTAGCGCTCTTTCTATTTCATTATTAATAATAATAATAATAATAATAATTTATATTGCGCAAATTCCATAAAAGAAATTATGTTCAAATGCGCATAACAATACAGTGTACTTACACTACAACTAAGAAATTGGTTTAAATTAAAAAGATACTAATTACCACATAAAAAGTACGATAACATACATGTAAATCGATCAATCAATCATTTATACATATGCGCTGAGGAACAAGTGTGTTTTTAATTTACGCTTAAAATCTGCAAGAGTCTGAGCTGAGCGGACATTTTGGGGCAGTCGGTTCCATAAAGTTGGTGCAGCTACAAAAAATGCTCTGTCACCGAGTGTTTTTGACATCTTTCCACTGGGTAGATTTAGCAGATTAGAAGTTTGAGATCGTAAGGAATAACTGGAATTCGCCCTTTTTGTTAATAGATCACAAAGATATTTGGGAGCCTGGTTATGAAATGCTTTAAATGTCAGTAACAATACTTTAAATTGAATACGAGCCGGAATGGGAAGCCAGTGTAGTTTCTGTAATATGGGGGTAACGTGAGCGTATCTAGAAGCACCATATACAAGTCTTGCCGCTTAAACACCAAGTGAACCGAACCGCATGCTAACCTACCGATTTTTATTTTATTTTAGGTTGTGGGTTCAAATCCAGGCAGCATCCATGGTGTATACATGTGCCCTTAGGCAAGGCACTTTGCCATAGGTTGCCTCTCTCCACCTAAGATTAAATGGGTACCCTGTGAGAAAAACAAAATTATTGTTATTTTATTCGCTCTTCGGATGCTATTTATGTGAAACACACACAGTTCAGTAACAGGTTTTCTATGATCAATTTTTTCCTCCAGATATCAATTCCGTCCTCAATGGCCACCCGCGTCCAACCCCACCCCCCGACACACATCACCAGCGCTCAGTGGCAAGCCATGCTTGCCAAAAACGGCCGTGTTTCCGTTCCCACGCACCAACACCCCCCAGCCACCTACACCGTGACTCAAAACCCTGCAACGCTCCAGCAAAGATATCGCTACCCTCCTAAGAAGGCCTACCCAACGGGCCGCGACGCTCGGTTGTCAAATACGGTCGTCCCCGAGGTTGAATGGAAGCACCTTGCGCATTTGTTGGACCCTGACGTTAAGAGTGGTAATAGGCTGATCACGGGGACTACGCAAGGGCATAGCGATTGGCGATGCGGGGATTGTGCGAATGGAGTTGTATCGCAACATCACCATATGCAGGAGAAAAGAACTCTTAGTGCGAATACGCAACATCGAAGGGATAGTTGTAAGTTGGCCAATTTTTCTCATTCACAGAAATATAAAAACATAGGGTTATCAAGGGCAAAAAAAGGTCAACATATTTTTGGGATGTAACGGGCAAACCATATGCCTCAACTTCATGGAATGACCTAGTGTACAAATATTGACTGCTCATGATGGTAGTGGTGCAAACTTGTCTCCCAATCACCGTGGGGCAGTAGTTTGCTTCATCACCTGAGTCAAAACTTTTTTTTACTGTTTTCTCAAAAGTTAGACGAAGTACGGAGCTTTGCTCAGGTTTGTTTTAATCATGCATATCTTCAATCACACAGGTAGATACAACCATTTGCAACAGTTTACCAATCATGTGTTTTGCCTTTAAATACTATATTCATTCTTTTTTTGCCAAAACAGTGACAAATCAAACCAAAACCAACCCTCGTATGGCCGCATCCAACAGCAGCACCAACCTAACAACCCTCAACACTTGCACCACGCCACCGAACGTCTACATCGGCAGCGCTAACAGTAACCACAATTTCCCAAGTCTCATCCGTGTCATGCAGAGCCCCACAGGCGGCGCAGGCCTGTCCACGCTCAATTTATCGGTGGTCTCGGGTCCAGCTCCTGTCTTGCACAGGCCCGAGGTTGTATCGGCGGGGAGCAAGCGAAGCGCGGGCCGAGTTGAACGGTTAGGGAGCCCCAGCATTAATGATAACTATTTCAGGTACGTGGTTTTCTGCAATTTCCATTTTAAACGTTTTACATTTCAACTTTTTTGACTTTTTAATTTTTTGTTTTTACATTTTAAAATGTGTAACTTTCTAATGTGTACTCAAATTCTCGCAAAATTTACAACTGGTTAAAAGGAGCTTGTCCAGATTTTTCCAGAAAATGGATTTCGTTCTAACCTAACAATCATATAAAATATCTCCCCAAAATACTATCCATGAGAAGAAAATAGGAAATTTACAATCTCCAATTTGGATACGGAAGCAAAAAGGTTGGTGTAATCACTGCATTGTTTTATGTGATCGGATAAATTAGTTTACAAAATATCTGTTTTTTTTTTACGATATCCTTGAAAATATGCAGATTGAAGCACGAAATGTCAGAATGGTAATTAGAAAAATATGACAATTGATATAGTATCAAAATCTCAACACCCATGGGAAAAATGGGGGGTAAAAAATGTAATCTGGACACGCTCCATTAAAGATGACCCGTTATTCATCATCTAAAATCATTATAAATTTGTTTAATGTAATGACTTGAGACTTGAAATTGGACTTGTAGATTGGTTCCCGATCCCTATAGATTGGTTCGCTTCATGCGAAAATATAGGGATCGGTAAAGGGCAGCCATGACAGGCAGAATTCTGCCCGTCACGTGGTTTTTATTATTTTATTTGTTTTAGTAAGTGCGCAGATTTTGCATTGACATGTAACCTGGCCGTGCGTGTCGAACATATCCAATTATGTAAATAAAGTACATTGCCTAAAGCAAAAGGCTTGGCCAATTTTTTAATATAAAAAACACAATGCGCACACGCAAAGACGACCAATTACAGATCAAGATGAAGCGCCCTTTACCTGTCCTTATATTCTCCTGTGTGGAATATGTGGACGGGAACCAGTCTATTGGATTTGATGACTCTGCCAAACTTCCAAAGTTACTCAAAATCCTCACTAGAGGGCGCACTCCAAGTATCACTGCATAACCCCAACATTTTACCACCTCCAAGTAACATAGTAAACTTCAAGTGCTCTCAACGAGGCACCAGACTTTGCCCACAAAGTTGGAAACGGGCTTTGAATCAACTGATTTCTATCATAATCTAAACAAACCATTATCTCAAATCATTTGTGTTCCGATCGGCCGTTACGTTGCCTAGATCCGTCTTCATTTGTTTTTAAATTTCCGAGTGTAAACCGGAGAGGTCGTTTTTTTTATCAAGCCAACATTTTGTGAATTATCTCTCAAGTGCTGAAAATTATAAGTACATTATTTATTTCGTTATGATTATGGAAAAATTCTATTGCATGTGTTAGTATGCACCAGTAAAACTACTCACGGACGTACCCTATAAGTACATGTGTGCATTTAGGCTTCAGTGCAAACCTTTAATGGGGTGGAAATTGTATAGACTTTGCTTGTGACATGTCAAAATTTGTACCCAAATTTGTTTTCCTCCATGCTTGATTTCAGTTTTGTTAGAAATTACAAAGACTCAATCATCAATTTAGCACTGATGGAACAAAATAGCGCGTCTGAACACAATTTGGATGCGGCATATGATGTCAGCATTGATCCCACTTTAAGAAATGAAGTTCTGTTATTAACTTTCTGTATTCGCGCAAAACACGCATCATACACACGAACAGAAGAAAACAACTTGATACCATGATATTGTGTAATGTACGTAAAAGATCCCAGAGCACTCTTTCATGAAGAGTAAGGCCGGGGATTACCCGGTGTCTCTGGCTGTCGGCTGCCAATGGCACCACCCAGCTATGTATCTCGATGTTTAGGTGGAAGACACTTAGACGCTTCATGCAATAGACCGATCCAGTAAGCTCCGCCCATTTAGAAATTGCCTAGCAACATGCCACACGTGCGATGCACGTGTGCAGTAGAGTCGCGTGGCCGTGCCGTGCGTCAGCGTCCGCGCCCTGGTCAGCGCGTATTGAAACACACACACGCACACAGAAACCGCACGCTCGAAAGCAAAATGTGCACTTAAGTATCCGGTTTTATGCGTGCACGTACAACACGCCTGCAATGCGCGTAACGCGCGCCATCGAACAAAAACATCTCGACACACATCTAGAACGAAGTGAATGCACAACTTAGCAAAACGACAAGCTAATTTTTGTAAGTTTTTCACGTTTACACAAAAATACATTTATGATGGGATTAAAAGTAGGTTTGGATAGTTTTATACAATCCGTTTTAAACCCGCTAGCCTCCTCTGCGCTGATAAAAATGATGTTTATGGTGTTTTTGCGTCACTCGTGCTGCATTTGCCGTAGCTCTGTGCAAAAAATTTTGAGGACTCGGGTAACCAAAATGGAGATCCACTTTTTGGTTACCTGAACCTGAGGCTGTGATTGGTCAATTCCAAAATGGGCGGAGCTTACTGGATCGGTCTATTCAGCCTATGGGATGCAAATTAAATTCCATTAAACCCAGTAAAATAAAAAAATTAAAAAAATTAAACGTTAACGGAAGCTCGATTGTCATCGGCGCAAATTCATAGCCGTTGTCGCCGTAAACAAAGTTGTCGCTGCAAACGCATCTCAAGTCTTTTGTAAAGAGCCTCATTGTCAAATGATCGGGTTATCTAAACTGGTAACAATGAAACCCTAGGTGTCAGATAGTGCCTCATTGAGCGAGATACCAAGACAATCGCGGCTTTATCTTGTCCGAGATATATCGCAATAGACTTGTCAATAAATCTTGGCTGCAGCACAAAGGTTAGTTTGATGGCATATGGTCAAATTGGTGTTGATGAAGAGCATCATCAATCATTATGTAGGCTGTGAGAATGCAAATGTTTGGTGATGTTAAATAGATGTGCAGATATGCATACGTATGATTGTTACATTTGGTGGATTTCACTCAACCACGATGCATTGGAACAATTCCGCAGTTGGGCCTTTCCACAGTAAAGGGGGCATTTTGGCAACACAGACCATATTTTCTATGAAATAACTTTGTCTGGTCTCAAAATAAAATAAATAAGTTTCAGTTGTTCTGAAGAGATAACTTAGGCCCAAAAAGGGTTACAAATAGTGTGACAACATGCCTTTCTAAAAACCCTGTGTACAAATTTCCAATATATGCTCTCGTAACCGGGATGGACACTTGTGTTACTCTTTAGGCTGTCGATCCCGGTTACGAGCGTAAATTGGAAATTTGTACACAGGGTTTTTAGAAAGGCATGCTGTCACACTATTTGTAACTCTTTTTGGGCCTAAGGTATCTCTTCACAACAACCGAAACTTATTTCTTTTATTTTGAAACCAGACAAAGGTATTTTCCATAAAGGAATGCAGTAATAATTACACCAACCTTTTTACTTCAACATCCAAATTGGAGATTGCAAATTTCCTGTTTTCTTCCCATGGATAGTATTTTGATTTTGATATGATTGTTAGGTTCGAATGAAATCCATTTTCTGGAAAAAATCTGGACAAGCACGTGTAACAGTACTTTATGGTTTGAAAGGAGCATTATGGATGTTACACATTTAGACTTGACTCTTTAGCATTTGGTATAGTGAAACTCTGTGCAATTATTTCCTTTAGTTTTTATTACTGTGTTACTCCAAACTGTTTTTTCCTTTAATTTAATTCATGTTACTGACCAACTAACCTTCATGCCTCAATGTTATTTAATAATCCGTGTCTGCTAACATTTCCGCTGAGCAATATACATGTGTAATGTACGCTTACTGGAAATTACGGCTTGGCATTGGGTAACAGTAAGAGGCTTTCCGAGGCCACCTCAAGAATTCCAAGTATTCAAGGAATTTTGCTGAAAACATTCCTGTACCAATCAGTGATATTTTGCATTAACAGCCATTAACAATTAATGTACCCATACTAATCAATTTTTTCTTCATTTTTAACGCCCGATCCATTCTAACCTGCAGCTACAAGCCCCAACCCCAGGGACAAGCCTTGGTTGCTCTTAGACTATCCCACAGACCTAACTACACCTCTCTCTGTGTACCAATGCCGGGAGTTGTGCGGCCGAGTCTGAAGTGTAGGTCCTAAATTGGCTCTATAAATACGATCGCATGTCGCCCACTGCACTTTGTGTGTGTTCAGCTTTTCACGATTGTCACAGTAGTGCACAGTTTTCTATTTTAGTTTGGTTGCAGTGATTGTACACATACTCTGTACGGGTCCATATTTGTTGAGAAATCATTTCAACGTCATTAACTTCATCCGTTTTAGCAATTTCTCCCACAAAGGTACCATTTTGTACTGGGATAAAATCATGTGGTGTTATAGTTACCATAGTTATCAGCACTTTTGGCCATGAAGTAAAATTTTGGGTCACTGCAAATGATGTAAGTTATATTGTCCGTGGTTCTCAGCAAATTAGTTTTTTTATCTCCAAACTAATTTTTAAAGCATTTACTCTTTCTTAACGACAAAACATCATACTATTTTAGACATCGGCAACCCTGTGAAAAATGCCGTTTTTATACGTCAGTTTTTGCACCTTGCCTAGACTTAGGCGCGCCCTCTGAGACAGAAAACAGAAGAAAACAGATTGGACAGGCCACCAGTCCGGAGGATGCACTGTGCGCTGTGTGCTCTCAGACTTGGACAAGTCTATACCTTGCCCAATAATTTCTTGAATTATTGGCGGACCGCCAATAATTATAAATATTAACAGTAATTGTTTAATAACTAAACGTTCGTCAATTTTTCTGATGTCTCATTTAAATCTAATAACTTTTATGTTTCTAGAAAATATATTTTTCGAGGTGCCACACCCAAAACGCATGGACTGTATATCTTTAAGAACCGGGTGCAAAAAACTGAAATAATCCAGAATCGTTTTTGTACAAGGAAATAGTTGAACTTCAATAAGAGCACTGTTAATACAACATTCCTTCCTCCACGATGTAAAAAGGAAAATTTTAGATCCTGATAACACAAGATTCCTCTTGAAATTTTCATCAATCGAAGCAATTCTAATCTGTTTGAAATTGTCTGAATAAAGATCCATAATTCTTCCTGATCACCACCCTATAAAAACCCACAACTGCATGCAGTCACCCCTGTTTACTCCATATCTGAACATATTCCAAGAATGTAGCAATAAAGGTATGCGGGGTTCAAAGGTTGAAAGTCAGCCCCATATAGCATTCCTCATACAGAGCGGAGAATGTGTTTAACCATGTATATGGCTGTGTGCATAGTCGCTGAGACCAACTGCCCCATAAGATAAACTAACATTTTAATATCATCTGTCAAATTAACCAATCATATATATCAGCCTGGAGCCACGCCTTTCCATTAACTTGTGCTTGGTCTGTGCACTATATTGTAGGTCTGTTTATTCATGCTTTTCATATTAGAAAAGTTATCAAGTTTTCAATTGTTTAACTGTTATTCCACGGTCATGTCATGTCCATCTATTTGTATTTACATCATGTATACCAAGCAGCCACAAAAACGCAAACATTTTCTCCACTTTTTGATTTAAAAAAAACAGTCAATCTGAGAGTGGGAATTTTCAGCACACAGAAGCTTTATGCAAATTTTGATTAAACTGAAAATTTGCATTTCTTTTGTTACTCGGTATATGTTTATGTCCAGCGACAGTGTGCATACTCCAAAACCTTTTGGATTAAGGGCATACCATAAATAGTGCTACGCAAGGGATACTTCAGTAAATCCAAAAAGTGTTACGCGGGGGTGATACACATGTATTTCTAAAACAACCATTCGGAATGAAATTCATGGGTGCACATAAGCTTGGTAATGCCCAATACACAAGACATTTCATGAAACGTGTGACATAACTGATAGTTATTGTTGAGCAGCCTGTTACAGGGAATGAATTTGAATTTTTTTGTTATTTTGAATCACTCCAGTCAGGGCTTCGGGTAGAAAAGTTACTGGAGAAATGAACCCCATTTGTCCAGAATACTACTTACTCATATCAAAACTTAAACAGATTCGTCTATGAAGTGTTACCTTTGAGCCTAGTAATTTCGCTTATCCGATGATTTCTTATCTTTGACAGGTCAACAAAGTCCCAAAGACTGAGGGGAACTTCCAACACACTAAGGTTAAAGGTAGGTTTGAGTTGAATTTACATCTTTTGCATATTAATGAGCTGAATCTACATCTCATGCATATTCATGAGTTGAATTTGCATCTCATACATATTTATCACAGCAGAATTAGCCTTTTGCGTGTAACATTTGCACTATGGCTCGTGCCCAAAATTGTTCACTATCAAATGGAGGTGCAGTACAGAAGTCCACATATGTTGTTGTTGCTACGTGGTGCACTCCAGTGCCTAGCAATCAACAGTTTAGTTGTTTTATGCCATTCTCTCCTCCCTCCTCCCAAAATACTACTTATCAACATGTTTTGTCACTACCGTGAAATGTCAACATGTTACAGTGCATGTAAAGTCGTCTGCGGCCCTCGACCCCCTTCCCCATGAAAACGTTGACAACTTTAGATGGCCCTCAAGTTTCTTTTTCTCAATTATTTTCATCTTGTGCGCTTCTATACACAGCAACTTGAACTGAGAGAGAACCGCGCCGTGGTGCTGAGCTGACAACGATGACAAACAGTCGGTCTCCGAGACCTGGAATAAGTATTACTGTCTGATACGCCATGGGATACCAGGCACAGAAGGGCGCCCTCTTTGGCCAGACATTGAAAACCAAGTCTGCGTGCAGGTTTGCTGATGCTGTTGTTGCAGTGCGTATGACAATGTAAATGTGACAATGTAAATTATTTTAAATTGCGGGATAAATTGTTGAGTTGATATTTTAAACCACCCAAGCTCGTGTGCTACACAATATAGCTAACCTTGGCTTGAAATTTGGCTAAGCATTTCTGCTGAATGGCTAGTGCACGGCAGTTATTAAAACATTGTTTTGCTTTAAATTTATTGTATTGGAGAAAATTTAATTTTTAATCAGATTTATTTCTATCCTATATTCCATATGTAACCTAAAGCCACCCTGACACTTGCCCGATTTTTGTCACCGCAATGCCGCGCAATGCGTCGTGGCAAGGTGTGCCATTTCGGTGGTACGCAGCGTAGCGTAGCGTGAAGACTTGTTCGCGCACT
Source organism: Henricia sp. BOLD:AAB3569 (assembly GCA_037783545.1). NCBI lineage: Eukaryota > Metazoa > Echinodermata > Asteroidea > Spinulosida > Echinasteridae > Henricia > Henricia sp. BOLD:AAB3569. The sequence goes on from JBBELK010000121.1 coordinate 143,680, forward strand.
GTACACGCGTAAGTTACGCACTGTCTACGCAATGCGCGACCAAAAATGGGCCGCATTGACACGCAATGGCACCCTTCACACACTTCTCACGCTCGTTCTCGAAGACTTTAATCATTGGCACGCCGAAGTGCGTGGCATTGTGGGAACGAAAATCGGGCAAGTGTCAGGGTACCTTGTAGTCTTCAAGCTCTATAACATATAGCCTCATATATGAGCAAGTACGATTGACGACTAGAGTTAACCACGGGTCAAACGTCATCTTGGCAACACACATGCGCACTCACTCTAGTACGAATGCATTTGGTTAGTCAACTGGTTCCAAGCAAAATGCTGCACCAACTCAGTGCCTGATGGGCACCAGTGACCAGCACGACTGTACCCTGTGGGCTGGTTCCAAATGGTCGGTTGGAAATAGTCAGAATATAGTTAACTATAGTCGTCACTTGAACTTGCCCTGTAATGTTCATTGTAACAGTGATCAAGATTGTTTTCCTGCATTTTTCTAAGTGCCAACATCACAATGAAATTGGTATGGTCGCTTGACTACTGATGTTTTCACTAGGTTATTTTATCAAATAAGTATTATTTTAATCCGTCCCGCAAAACATCCGTCCGTTCACAGGTTTTTAAAAAATTTAATTTATTGTAATTTGGTAGTTGTTTATGTACAGTTGTTTATGTACAGTTATGATCTGAGTCAGTGGCTTGATTCCAGTCAGTAATTTGACCTGGGTTGATGGCTTGACCTGGGTCGATGGCTTGACCTTGGTCAATGGTTCGACCCGGGTCAATGGCTTTACCCGAGTCAATGGCTTTACCCGAGTCAATGGCTTGACCCAGGTCAACACCTGGATCGGGGTCAGTGGCTTAACGCAGGTCAATGGCTAGACCTGAGTCAGTGGTTCGACCTGGGTCAACAGCTCGACCCGGGTCAACAGCTCAACCCGTGTCAATGGCTTTACCCTGGTCAGTGGCTTGACCTGAGTCAACAGCTGGATCTGGGTCAATGGCTCGTCCCAAGTCAACAGTTGGATCTGGGTCAATGGCTTGACCCGAGTCAATGCTTGACCTGAGTAAGCGGCTCAATCAAGTCAATAACTTCAATTTTTTCGAGTGATTGATTTTGATGGCCTTTATGTGAATTGCCTAAACTCAACAGTATTCATAAAATAGGCGAAATTCGATTTTAATATACACGTAATTTATTTTATTTTTCATTGAAAGAAATGAAATCAATTTCTATTTGACACACTATTTGAACACCTCCCTTTCAGCTAGTAAAACAAAAGCCAAAGTTTTAAAAACTCTTCCTGTTCAAAAGAAAAGCAGTTTGGAAAATGGGCAAAATGTGTATATTTTGATAACTTTTATAAGTGGTGTTTTAAATGATTTAAAACTGGCTTTATTGTTGCCCTGTACAGTGTATTATAATTGTGCATTTGACATTAACATGCACTCTGTATTCTTAAATCACGACTTTATTCATTTATTTTTCTCGTGTTTGTGTAAAAGTTTTTATATTCGGACAGAAACGAATTTTCTGTGCTTACTGCAATAGACCGTATCAAATAGCCGCCATTTCGTGGGGCACCTTTTGTTACTTAAACCGTTTAACAATGGAAGTACAATATGTGCAACTATGCATGTCCTTAAGGAACAAAGAAACTGCCCTACGAAATGGCGGCTATTCGATACGGTCTATAGCCAGGGAATTTGCTTTATCAAAAAGATAGTGTGCTTACTGCAGTACCAAAGTGAAAACGTCACCCTTGGTGTGTCCTGAGGTTACTGGGTCTACACTAAAACCAGTGAACTGTTTCCCTGCGCATATTAGCAATGGACGTTTCAGATTACCAGCTAATGTTTAGACCCAGTTATTCTGGTAACTGACGTCGCACTTTAGCAGTCTGTAGTTGGCGACGAGCGGCCATCGCGATACCTCGCATCTGGGGCATGTTTTGGCGGTCATAACCAAAAACATGTTCGTGACGTTGCTGTAAAGAGTAACCAATGAACAACGTTGGTTCCTGACGACCAAAGCCTATCGTTGGTTGAACCATTTTCTTCCTCCATGGTTGAACACGTGAGACGTCACAAACATGTTACTACTTATGGTCGCCAAAAAACCTCTGAAAAAAATACATACATATTGCATACGAACAGCCATACTGACAAAACCTAATGTGATGTGGGCAGACGTATTGGGTTACCAGCACCAGAGTTCACATGGCTATGCACGCCGGACCCAGGGCCACACTCGCCCCGTGTCAGCTGTTAGCGCCTTTGCGCTTGCTGCCGTATTTCATTTCCCTTTTCGGGTTGAACGTTTTCCACGCATGGGGGCTGAGTTTAATTTGCAATCTAGCGCAGCTGACGAACTTGCGAATGTTGGAAATGCAGTGAATATTGTGGATATAATTTCCTCCGGAATTTGTCATTGCTGTTCATCGTATCTTTGAAAAATTTAGAGGCTATTTTCTTTAAAAATTCTTTATAGGCCTATACATACTTATGTTGAAACAGTACCTTGGTGCAATGCTGCAAAACTTTGCTGCTTAAAAGGAGCTTGACCAGATTTTTCCAGAAAATGGATTTTGCTCTAACCTAACAATCATATAAAATACCTCCCCAAAATACTATCCATGGAAGAATACAGAAAATTTGCAATCTCCAATTTGGATATAGAAGCAAAAAGGTTGGTGTAATCACTGCACTGCTTTACGAATAAATTGGGGTTTTCTTTTTAACCATATCCTTAAAAATATACAGATTGAGAGAGCGAAACATCAGAATGGTAATGAGAAAAATATGACAAATGATAGGCCTATATCAAAATAGGAAAAAAATTGAAGGGGTGTGGGGTAAACAAAAAGTGATCTGGACCACGTTCTTTTAAACTCCACTGACTCCAATTTGTTTCGTATCTGACATTATTCCTCAGATTTCTAATACAAACGTCTAGTGAGACGTTTGTGCGCGCTTGGAAAATTAGATTAGATCTGGAGAATTTGTTCTGGACGATTTTGCTTAATTACGCAACAAGGTCACTTTACAAGAAATGATGACCATATAAAGACAACATTACCAAGGGTACTGACCTCAGAATTCGTCCTGCAGTGTTTTACCTCAAATGCGACTCAAATGCATATATAAGAATGTGGTTATCCAAAGTTTTCCCGGACGAAAATGCTTTTACAAATGATTGGACACAAATTATGCCAGTTATGCAATTAAGAACTTTGTGGGGGATTGCTGTCTATATGACCAGAAATAGAACATTCAAGATTTTGTTTCTCTTATTTATAACCTGAAAGACAATTTTGATTTCGTAAAAGTGATCAGTTGAAGCTGTTATGGCTTCTTGCCAAGACATTCAAGGTTATTCCGTTGGTAAAGCTATAATTATTATGAATGGGATTTTTTAATAGTTAAGGACATTGGGATTCGCTCTATGAGAATTCCCGCGCGTGTACAACCACGAAATACTTCATGTAACTTTATACTGCATTTTGTTTAGCCAGTGATCAACTTTTTTGTTTAGTCTCAAAATACGATTATATCAATTTTAGGCCCAGCCCGAGTAAAATTTAAGGCTGTGACGTTGTTGCCAGGGAATCTGGGTCTAAACATTCGCTGGTAATCGGAAACGTCCATTGCTAAAACGCAGGAAAACAGCTCACTGGTTTTAGTGTATAGACCCAGTAACCTTGGCAGCATATAAAGGGTGACGTTTTCACATTAGTACTCTGTTGTCCGTTATCGCAATAAATTTCAACTATTAACAGTAAATTTGAACTTTGCCGAATCGAACTCCGCAATTTCCAAAAAGGGAAGGTCAAGCCGGGTAGGCACTTAACGCAAAGGGTGGATTGAAAAAGGCGGATCAGGACGGGGTCTGATTCGCCCTTTTCAAGTCACCTTTGGGGAAGGGTTGAACCCCGCAAAAAAAAAAACACAGAAGGAGGATTTGTAGCACAAAGTGCAAATTTGTCAATTATATTAACAGTGGAAAATTTTCATAAATTTTCCATGAGTTGTCTAATTTATTTTAGCCCTAATTTAAATGTAATTTAAAGCAAATAGGCCTAGGGGGGCCCTATTACTTTTACAAATTTATATTTTCCGTAAAAGGTGTATCATAACTGATTAACGAAATATTGGTATCCCGTAACGCTAACTCAAATTTGACTAAAAAGTTACTTTTTAAAGAGAATATAAGGCACTGTTATGTATTATGTAAAAGTAAAATAGGCCTACACGTAGTTTGTTTTCAGACCACTTATTTCGAGTGATGATGACGTGATCTTAATTGCAGCATTCATCATTCTTGAATAGAATATTTGAAGCCAATTTTTCATTTTGGTTTGGGATATGAAAAGATAGACATATAGAAATGTGTGTAGTATATCCCCAAGCTAAGGGAATCCCTTATATGGCGGCCTATGATATATCCACATTCAACCACACGTCATACTACAAATGCCTTCATTCACCGAGTGCCAGAAAAGTCCCAGGGCGCCCTTCCGCCCTATTGGCTAGATACTTACCACGTGTCCACACGCGCAGCCGCAGAAACGCTCCCCAGTTGAGGTCAAAACTTTAAAGACCCGGATTGTCGTCTGCTGGCTTTGCGAGAACACATTCCTACCGCACTCCGTCCAAAAGTCTGTAGCGGTGCGACGCACGGTCAGGATCCCCTTGGTTGCAAAGCAGGCCTGCTTCGACTCGGAGACACATTCCAGTTTGTTTTGGGACAGAAAAGTACCAAGGAAAAATCCCGCCAAAATGGAAGGAATTAAGAAGAAAATGCAGGCGCTGAAGCAGGATAAGGAGAACGCACAGGATGCCAGAGATACGGCCCAAAATGAGATGAAAGCGGCGCAGGAAAGAGAGGAATTGGTGAGTGTAAAAAATAATACCCAAAACTGAGTTTTTGGTGTTCGTAAAAGTCACAATAAAGCCGGTTTTCGTAAGTTTGGTTGAGGGATTAATGGCATTTTTATTTCTGCTATATGCGTACAGCACTATCATTTAATGTGGTATTATGAATATCTATAACGATGCTCGGATGAAAACCAAAAAGGTTGTAATCACGAAAAACTTCACGACATAAGAGTTTTACATGTAGGCCTACCATTGGAAGCCATTTTGTGCATGTCCTGGTGACAAGCACTGGTGGTACCCAATGGCTTGGCACGTACATTATGACGAGTTCAGGGCCCCAAGTTCGTGACTCACCCGGGAAAATAAACTAAAACAAAAGCTTCCGAGTTCGAACGTTCCCACAGTCGCTGCTCCCCGAAAGTTGCTAGGAAACGGCCAAGGACTCCGAGCTGGCATTTGTCATTGTTCGGTTTAGTGAACCATAGAGCAAGGAAACAGATGAGTGAACTTGGTCCCTTTGGGGCCATCGAAAGGATGTATCACCACTTATTACACCAACAATATTTGTAAAGTTTTCTGTAAAATTTTAAGTCCAAGTTTTGTGATTCTTGTTACATTGACCATAAATAGTTATGGGTTTTCAAATCACATGAGTAGGCTACTGTCTAGTGTGGGCTGCTATTTGCGGTTGAAAAATTCAGTGGCAATTTCATTACCACTTTTCAAAACGCATTTAATGAATCATCTTTTCTACTTCAGAATCAAAGCAGTTTAGTTCAGACAATACATGCGCTGCATATTCTGTTAATTTTATGGTGTTTATGTATGTCTGCAAAATTGGAGGGGGGAGGGGCGGGCATTTTGTTTAGAAGTCAGTAAATTAGATTTATTCTGATCGCGGTGGCGTTTTTATAGATACATGAAACAGTCGTCGTATCGGCGTAGTGGCCTTCAGTCGCGTGTCTCGATTGACTAGTCGCACGTTATGCCCAAACCAGGCACATACCACGCATACCAGGCCCACATTCCATGCCCAAATTAAAAGAGGACGACGGCTGTTTAGCCGAGGCTCAAGCGCAATCATCGTGTATTTTTTGAAACTTTCCTTATGTCTCTTTACTGTAATCTTTAACCAAATATTTAGTCTTCTACCGTTGAATTCTCAATCAAACTAAATTGAATACATTTGAAATTGAATATTGTTCACTAAATTTTTATTCAGTAATGTTGACTAAATTTTAGAAATCATTCAATAAACAAACAGGTTGATGGCGTTCAGAAGAATGTTCAATTTGACTTAAATTTAAATTCAATACAATTGGAAATTAACAAAATTAATGAAATTAAAATTGATGAAACTAAAAGTTTATCATTTTTTTAAATAATTTGTCGAGAAAATGTTTACTCGGTGTTAGAAAAACATGACAGAATCATTCCGTCTGAGACAGAATCTTAGTTTTCTGAGACAGAATCTTAGTTTTCAGAAGACATTTTTTTGGTTAAATGACATTGCACATTAACCTTTAATTAGGATCAAATTTAATTAACTGTCAATTTGCGTTCCTATACTTAGCCAAATCCCGTATGCTTGAATGTCGGTGTACCTGTTCGAGCGTAAAATCATCTTTTTTTAAGCGGCCGTCTATTATGAACATTTTCACGATTCTACAGAGCGTAGTATTTTTCAAGACGCCTATCCCTCCCCCGAAATACTACTTATCAACATTTTTTGTCAGCACCTTGAAAATATCAACATTTTACAGACTTTACACTGTGCATGTAAAGTTGTACGCGGCCCTCGACCCCCACCCCCGTCTTGATCCTGCGCTCTACATGAAAATTTTGACAACTTTGGACGACCCCAAAATGATTTCTAAAACAGGATTCAGTTTGTTTTATTCATTAATTGCAGAAAGAAGTAAACTTTTCCTGCATTAAAGGAGTGTGACCAGATCACTTTTTTTACCCATAACTCCCCGGGATTTACCTTATGAGTCATGAGATTTTTATATCATAACATCCGTTATATTTTTCTGATTACGAAACTGAAACTCCCGCGCTTCTAGGCCGCATATTTCCGAGGATATCGTCGAAAATCCACCGATTATTTGTAAACTAATTTTCCAGTATCAACGTTTATCCGCTGAAAGCCGACTCGATAGGTTTGTTCATTTTTTTACTGGAAATTGCGAATGTTTTCGGGTTTTTGGGACATGGGAGGTGTGTATGGGAGTTACTTGATAATATTGGTAAGTTACATCGAAAACTATTTTCCAGAAACTCTGGTCACGCTCCTTTAACCTTGTCATGCTTTTCATTGCAGGAAACTTTAACTTTTGTGTAATACAAAATCACAGTTGTCGAAGAGAAAATGTCACAGACTTGACACATGTTTGGGGCGTCGCGGTTTTCTGTCCTGTACGAACGCGTAAAGAATAGACTACCGAAGTGAATATGTCACCCTTTGTTTGTTGCCTATAGGCAATGGCTCTACACTAAAAATCACTGAACCGTTTCAATGTGCTTTTGCAACGGTGTTTTATCTGGCAGCCACGATGTTTGGAGCCAATTACCACGGCAAACGTCACACTTCGGCACTGCACTACATGTCGCGAGTGGAAACAACCCGTGAATTTTACGTGTTCGGAGGACTTTCCGCGTGTGCAAGTATAGCTTTCCCGGCAGGCTACGAATATATACTGCGTGTATAGTGCAACATGCATTACCACGAAGCCTGTGCCGTGACTTATGAAATGAAACCTCCTTCCAAATGCGTCACGCATCTGCGTCACCCCATGTGTTTTTTGTGATAAAATTTGCAAATGAAAAGACCCGTGACGTAATACAATGTATCAGCATCCAAAACGAGGCTGTTAGTGCTGATTTGAAATTTGTCAAAACGGGCTTTAATTGTGCTAATAATTTAACGTATTTCTAATCCGACACATTAAAAAAATGTAACTGTATTTTTTGTCTAGGCACGAGACGAGATCAAGGAGCAGCAGACGAAGATCAAGACGATTGAGGCCGACCTGGACACGGTGCAAGACAAGCTGTCAACGAACCAGACGAGACTGGAAGAGGCAGAGAAAGCACAGGCAGAGGTAAGTTTGAATAAGGTCCCCTAAAGCTTATTTCCCAAGATGCGAGTAACGGCTTGCCCACTCTATACAGAACTCGCCCCGTGGGAACGGAACGCTCGCAAGCTACTCGTCGCAAACTACTCGCAGCTCGCGGGGGCAGTCGCAGGTACTCCGCTCAGAACTCGCAAGAAGTCGTAAGGTCACTCGCCCGTGTGAACACGCAACTCGCTCTCCGCAAGGCGAGCGAGTTTACTCGTTGTAGTTCGACAATTTTGGGAGCGGGATACGGGTACTGCATTTTCGGTGGTGGAAAGATACGAACGGCAAGGGTGCCTTCGATGTAGTTTAGCTATACAGTAGGCCTACTGTAATTATTTACTCAATTGGGGAGATTCCATGAACATGTCTCCATTTGTGCACATTTCTTTTTTCTGGGCACGGACTTTTTTCTGGGCAGCCGAAGTGTGACGTGTTGCCAGATTACTGGGTTTAAACACTGAGCCATAAGACAGAAGAAAACAGATTGGACAGGCCATCGGTACGAAGTGCGTGCTGTGCGGTGCGCGCTGCAGACCAGACATGCGTGGGACAAACTTTGGCAGGTCTATATATGCCTTGGATTATTGGCAGATAACTAAACGTTGATCGATTTTTTCGTTGATGTCTCATTTGAAAGTGAATAACTTTTATGTTTCTAGAAAAAGTATCAATTAAACAAACTTTATATTTTTTGAGGTGCAACACCCAAAACACATGGACTGTATATCTTTCAGTAGACTCAATTTATATCAATGCCAATATAATGCAAACGATTTTGGGAAATGGCCGAAAGAGACATAATGAAAACGCCAATCAAGTTGTCTAGTGGAAAACGAAAAGGTATTAGTTGTTATATCGATCGACACCTGGTGTTCGCCTACAAGTTAAAACAGCGTGTTTACAAAAATGAATTTCGTTTTAACCTAATATTAATAATCGCATAAAATATCTCCCAAAATTACTATATACATGGGAAGAAAACAGGAAATTTGCAATCCCCAATTTGGACGTGGAAGCAAAGAGGTTGGTGTAATCACTGCACTGCTTTTGGAACGCGAAATTTCAGAATAGTAATGAGACAAATATGACAATTGATATGATATACAAATCTCAAAACCCATGGGAAAATGGCTGGGTTAAAATTGTGATCTAGTCACGCTCCTTTATTTTTTTCAATCAGTAACAAAAAGTAATTTGCGTAAGGCCCTTTCTCCTACGAGTTGTTTTATGTGAAAATTATGAAATTATGTATGCAAAAGTATATACCGGTATTCCATTGTGGGCCTCCCACTGTGCGATTTTGGCCACGAATTTCCTACGAATTGGTACGATTACCAGACTGTCTATAGACTCTACACACAATCGTACTTAAAGGGCCATGACATGCTAAACACTTTTTTGCCTAATCTTTGCTTCATATGATGGATTACTTGTTCAGCAAGACATGCTATTGTTCGTTTGGATGTAAAATCAATAAAAGGTAGCCTTTTTTCAACTTTGTAGATTTCATTGCAATAAACCACAGACAGAGGGCGCTGTTTGGAGTGCATCACGTAAGGAAGACACAAGGGAAAAGTAAAGAAAAAACATAAGACTTCAAGTTGGACTTGTGGCAAATTGCTGCAGTTTTCTCCCCCATGTAGAACAAACTCAAACACTCATGGATTACAAAAGTTCCAGGACGTTTGAGAAAAGAGGTGGAATCTTTTGTGCACAGTTGAATGTGATTTTCCTGTGTTTGCCTCTTGTAACATCATGACCTTGGTCATGAATATACATATTTGCATTAGGATAAAAACTAAAAACCTTTGTTTTAACCCCAAAAACAAGCTCCAAATAGGATTTTTATGAATGTAACCGAGTATATTGGTTTTATAGCATATATTTTATTGATAAAAATCCCAAATTAGGCCCTTTAATCGTAGCTAATCGTAGGAAATTCGTGGCAAAAATCGCACAGTGGGAGGCCCGCTTTAGAATTAGCACCATTAGCAACGAAATAGAGTTTGTCGGTGTGAAAGGTCGTTTGTCGTAAGTGCAGTACGCGTTCGGTATAATGCATTACACAGCATGACGCGTTTTCAGCGCACATGCATCCCTATTATCCATCCGCGGAACCACTTTATTCCAATAATTTGAACAAACAAAGAAGTGAATTTGCGTATACGTTTTCCTTGTTTAATCCATGTGCGAGAGCGTCTTAATATTTTGGTAAAAATGAACATTTTCAAGATCACCCCTATACGTTACTAGTTTACGACGCGCACTGATATGCTTTTGGAGGCGTGACTCGGTTCAGAAACACCTTGCATGGGGACACTCCTATTAAATAATGGGTTAATTTTCGACAATGGGCTTTTCTTAATTTTGCTCCAAAAAAAATTGTAACTTGACATTGCGCTCAAAAGGCATTTCTGCTGCTTTAAGCTGAAACCAAAATGCGAAAACTCACTGAAATTGTAGTGGAATTCTGTGGCAAAATTTGTTTCGAAATGCCATGTGTAAATATAATTTGACCTTTTTTATTTTGGGGTGACACCCCCGGGCAGGTGGCATATGGCGTCCACCATGCATTGTAATGCATAGCGTGCATGCTAAGCTTTCGGCTTCGCTGGTGTGCTGCACATTCACGCGTACAATACCGAGCTTGCCATGCGCCAGGAGGGTGCAGTGTAATGTGGGAGTGCCGCTGACTCGAGACTGCTTCGTTAGGAGTGAACAGTTTGTGTAATTTTCGTCGCCAATTCTTTCCAATTTATCGTGTATTTCCGCCCGGACAGCGCTCTGCAGACCCTAGCTTTCCCCGTAGAACACGGTATCCTTTCATAGGAGTCCCAGCAGTTTTTAAACTTGAAAAAACCGCCCCAAATCGGGATCTAAAAAAATGGAAGCCGTCAAGAAAAAGCTCGCGGGTCTCAGGGGCGAGTTGGAAGACGCCAAAGATGACGCGATGGACTGGAGGCGAAAAGCAGAAGAATACAGAAGCCAAAAAGATGATGTAAGATAGAGATTGAATGAGTGTGTTACTGGATGTTTTACGCGGATTTATCATCTCGCAAATGGTGTTTAATTGGTGGATGTACACGTGATGAAATTCAGTGATGTTGCAGCGATTTTAAGCACGTGGAATAAGATTAAATTTTTCTTTCTCCATGGGCTAAGGTAAGGCTCTACAGAGTCCACAGGCTGCAGGACATTCGCCACAGGACTTGAGAGAAATTTCTGGAATGCAAAAACCTCCGATTTCAGATGTCGTAACTCGCATAAATAGCCGCTGTCGGCGGTCTCTTCGCCCCATTGCCACTTCGCTCCATGGCCACTTTCCCCCATGGCCACTTTTCCCCCCATGGCCACTTTTCCCCCCATGGCCACTTTTCCCCCCATGGCCACTTTTCCCCCATGGCCACTTTTCCCCCATGGCCACTTTTCCCCCATGGCCACTTTTATCCCATGGCCACTTTTATCCCATGGCCACTTTTATCCCATGGCCACTTTTACCCCATGGCCACTTTTACCCCATGGCCACATCGCCACTTAGCTGAACCATAGCTGTACTCGAGTTCACACTTTCTGAGTCCGATTCAGAGTCCAGCATACATCCGAGTCCTCGGCAGGCTGAGTCTGAATCTGAGTTAGACTGGTTCCCGCTCCACATATTCCACATACAACGACTGAATATGAGGACCGGCTACTGTGGTGTTTAACTTTAAAATAGCACTAAGCATTACGTCATGCATTTATTTTAGGAGCGCATAACTGTTCATTTTCAAAGCGCGCTGTGCGGGCTACGGCACGAGTGTATAACAATTTGAAAAGGGTTATTCCATATTTGGCAAATAAAACATAGCATTCAAATTCAAACTTTGTGTGCATCATCGTAAATAAACACTGACGAATCGTACCCGACGATTAACGATAACGTCCGGACGTGTATTCGGGTAACTTCGTGAACTTTCGGGAAAAAGAAGGAATTCCTCCTGTTTCAATATGGAGGACAAACGTGTATACTGGCAGTTGCTGGACCTTAAAATCAGTCTAGTGATCAAATTTTTTGGTCCGGGAACCAGACTAAATCTGAGTCCCGAGTCCTTGTTTTAATCTAGGGTGCATTTACTGTGGAGTGTCGATGATCATTCCCTGCATTAATCGGGACCATCCACTGCCATGAACTGGGCGCTCTGTGTTCTTAAATTGAACAGCGCACAACGCGCCCCCTTTGCGTACACGGGCATCGCAAGCTTACAATAAACGCGCAAAATTGTGCGAAGTAATACTAAATGACTTCCCCAGTTATGGCGACATACAACAGCACACACTACTCAGAGCGCGCGCGTGATTCGATTAGCCTAGCAACGCATTTATAAACACACTGTGGCGAGCTCGCATAAATAATGAGCCTCCACTCGGTCAAGGATGGAGTGCAGTGAAATTCGTGGCACAAATTTGTTCGTGCTGTATTGACGTCACAAGCCGCCATCTTTAAACTCCTGCCATGTCCCATAGACTTTGTCCCACAGGCATCTGTGGTGAGTACCGATAGTCAACAGATCTCGTGCTATAACGTCTAAGTTCAAATGTAACAGAGAAAACAAACTCTGGCTGAGAAAAATTATGAAAATTTTACTTAGAAATACGGAGACATTTTCCAGCCAGTGTAATAGCCTTTGTACATGACGCCTTAGATAGTGGCAGACTTGTAAATTCTTTCCATGCTGATTGCATTTCTTGTTTACATTATGTCTGTTGACCTGCTTAATTTTCCAGGATTTCCTCAACAAATTTACTCTGTCAAGCTATGATAAGAATAATTATTGGCGAAAGTATTTACATGTTTAATGTGTGCAATTTCCGGGTATTGTACGGTTTTAAAAAAAATGTAAATCTAACTCGGACCAAGAGATCAAGGAGGCCGATAGATATAGCTTATATTTTATCGGTTAGTAAAGTGTATTAAAAACTTGTGGCAAGGCTGACTGCACCAGCCTCTGTAAGAGCTGCTGAGGCAGGGTGCGCCACTCTGCTTGAAGTGCTCTCTGAGAACATGCACTTCAAGAGCTATTTTTGATACATGGTCTCTAGAGGTAAGCTCATTTCCAACGGTTTAATCAGGTTGAAAATCTAACAAAATTGATTTTCCCGAAGCCTAGAACTGTAGGATTCTTCCAGAAGCAGAAAATGTCACAATTCATTGCTGTGGAAATCACTTTGTTCAAACAGATCCACTTAGACATAAGTGAAATCAATAAAGTGGAACAGTCTTAAAAGCAATTCCAAAGTGATTGGTCGATCAGTGCCTTATTAGGCCTGTGCATTTTCGAAAAATTGACTATTCAAAATTCGATAGATGTTTTCGATTCGATATTCTATCCGTGAACTTTTTCAAAAATATCCGCCAAATTTGTTTGCAGTGTTATCCGAACCTAAAGTTGTTTAGAAATCGGAATGTACCGGTACTTCCTGCGTGTGTGCTATGCCGGATGTTTTCGATTCTTTCAGCAGCCGTCTTTGATGTCGAATCAGCTGCCTCGATGCATGCTTGATTTGCTTCTAGCCACGAGTCCAGTGTACAAGCTACAAAATTGAAGCTATGGTTGAGCTGGGATTACTTTACGGGAAAAAATGAATGGGCGGGATCCATTATGCAAATTAAATGGGAGGTCTATGGTTGGGGCGGTGCACTTTTTGGCTTTTTGCATAAATTAATGTTGGCTCCGCCATGTACAAACCATACGTCCCATGTTGTAACTTGTACACAAAATGTAACATCAAAAAAAGGGGCCGTTTCGGGAACGACGAGGGCTGTGTTATTCAATAAAAACATCCTGTAATTCACCCACAGGATATTCATTCTGAAACGCTTCCGAACTGTATAGTGGATATGTGTTTGTTTTGGTCTGGAATGGTTTGCACATGACTAAAGGTCATACCGAATATTTGATTCGGTAAAATGCTATTCAAACATTCAATGGAAGATTTAAATTAATATTCGATCTGTTTGGCACACCGTTTTGCCTTGTTATCCACAAGTTCACTGTATTCAACAAACTTCTGTTCTGATAAGAAATTGCCATTTGAAAAACAAAATTAATTTTTTAGTATATTTTAACCGAACAAACTTTTTAAAACAATTTCAGGCGGAGGCAGAAAAGGACGACTTGGCCCGACGGAAACAACTTCAAGACGACGAAATTGCAAAACTCACAGAGCAAAACGAGAAGCTATCCGCAAAATTTAACGAAGCAGAAGAACAGGCAGAGCTGCACATGAGGTAAATTAATTTTTTTTGGAAGTAGTGGGGTTCAATTCGGCAAAGCCTACATGTACATGTATCGGGTGTAAACGGGCCTTAAGTTCTCTTTATGAAACACATGCTTAAAGATAGTATACATAATTGGTAAACTATTACATATACAATGTTGTAGTTTTATCCCCCTGTGTGATTGAAGATATGCATGATTAAAACCAACCTGAGCAAAAACCAGTGTCGTACTTCGTCTAACTTTTGAGAAAAAAACAGTCAAAAAAGGGTTTGCAGTCATTTTGCCCCAGAACCGCTTAGCCCTGAACCATTTCGCCCTGAACCATGGCCTGTGCACGAAGTGGTTTTGGGGCGAAGTGGCATTTGGGCGATGTAGTGTTTGGACGAAGTAATTTGGGGCAAAATGGCACTCGGGCGAAGTGGTTTGGGGCAAAATGGTTTTGGGGCGAAATAAATTTTCGTCTCATGAGACGAAAACTAATTGTTTTACTCATTTCTTAAAGACTATAGCACTTCAGACAAAAACCATTTCAGGGGAAGTTTTCTATGGTCATCATGCTTATATTGTGTAAGTTAGGCGTAAATCTGTGAAAATTTCTGATTTTCGAGATTACCAATCATGTATACTGCCTTTAACAAATTCAATACCTCCTTCGTGTTTACACCTTTTTAAATGTCACTCGAATAATGAGCATACCACACAGGTGTCTTGCTGGGACTTGTGGGAAAAAAAAGTAACAGCTTATTCCAAGGTGGTAATATGGTCTTTTCTCAATATGGTGCTTGCTGAAATTGCCTGTACAGTTGACGAAGTCTAATCCATGTATTTTGATAAGTAAAAAAAAGCATGGAAAATAATACCATGCGCGAACACCCACTGGGACCCCATACACTAAACGTATGGGACAACTCTAAAAAAAAAAATCCTAAGTTTTTCCTTAGTAAATTCATGACACTTTTCCCTTCAAATTTTCATTTTTATCATCAAACTAACATTTTGACGTTGCCCATGGCATAAAGAAAATCCTGGGTGTCTGTGTATAGTAATGAACCCCTTTTTCCAAGGATTAATAAAAATAAATGGTTAGTGTTATTTGTTTTTTAGTTGTTTTTTTAAAGTAGTTAAGTAAAGTTTGAATAGAAATGGAAGTACGGAACTTTAAAAAATGCATTCACAAAATAGGAATAAACTTGGACAAAACGAATAAAACAAGCCAATAATCCTGTTACCAATTTTAAATTTCACCAACTGAAAAAAGAAAAAGATGCTGGCATAATTTATGACAATTTGTGAATTAAGTAGGCCTATAACATTTTATGCTATAATGACATAATTGAATGCCACATTGAATTGCAATTAAAGATTAACTTAAGGATTAACCTTGATTCCATTCATAAATCACCTCATCGTGAATATTCATTACATAAAGAATGCAGTGTCTAAGTTGGCAAGACAATGGCTTGACACAGAAATCACTAAAATATTTCCCCTGTGTATTTGCAGTGGATGTTTTACCTGACTGATCAGTGTTTAGAGCAGCACTCCAACTCCCCTATCGCATGTTACATGTATTGCAATTCTTCCTTGTCTGGTCCCAGTATATTTTAATTGTCGCAGACAATATTTCATCCCTCTCCCAGTTACCACGTTATGGCTTTTGACCTATTTTTTGTGGAGCCTTTTTATCTCATGTTTATTGTTGCACTTTTCATATTTCACTTTCGATCTCCTACTTAAAACATAAATTGTTTGAAATTTGATGCTAAGGCACAAAAAAGCAATATGTGGGAAAAATGGTTCGAAAGTAAAATTGGTTGAGTGTTTTTAAAAATGTCTTAAATATCTGACGAATACAAACAGAAACACAAATTTTTAGTTTCATCAAAACTTGAAAATTTCTTTTGTAATGAAGTTGATATCGAAATATTCACACAAAAGCTTCTGTAAACTGAAAATTCCCACTCTCAGAATGACTGTTTTTTTTAATCAAAAAGTGGAGGAAATATTTGCTAAAGTACACAAAATTCTAGCGATGTCGGGAAAGAATTTACCTTTAAGCCAATGTACAGGCAGTGACGGATTTTATAGTATTATCCTTTTCAACTGCATAATTTTAATCCTGTATATCATGGTTGAACAAATTCAAGGGGTATTGCCTCGCAATTGACGTAAAGATGAACACTTAGCCATTTTGTGCATCAAAGCAGTTTTATGCCGAAGACATGATTTTGTCAAATTTGGTGTCACTCTGTGCCGGATAAACCCATTTGCATTGCCACTAAAAAAAAATAGGCCTCCTATTGCAGACATACATAATATATTCCCACTCCCTATTGAAGACATACACCTGTACATAAAATATCCCCACTCCCTGTTGCGGTGCACGTGCTCACTTTTGAAGGCAAACACCCTCCCCCAACACAGCCCCCTCCAACCTGCTTAATTTGATTGCACAATTTGATTGCACTTGCAATAACGGTGCGGGGTAACTAATAAAAGAATATCGTCACAGCATTTCTGATTCCCAAAGTGGTGCCCCGAGACTTATCCGCTGCACTATTTACGGGAAATATGGCTCTTTATTTAGAAAGGAAAACGTAAGGGCCTATTGCGGGAGCGTGCATTCTAAAGGGGAGGCCTATTTGCTCTTTTGCGGGTCCGCACAGACCCGCTTTTGAAGGGGAAAAAAACGCCACCTAACCCGCAAAATTTGGAACACACATGGGTTCACACCGGCATACAGGGTGCCAACCCAACAGGGAAATACACCCTCACAGAAGGCAGACATTTCACCACTAGTAACCATTAGACTCATACCGGTACATAGTAGCAAAGCAAAATGGCGACATGCAGTCACTGGAATCATGTGACCACAACGCAAATGCTAATTGGCTGATATGCAAACTCAGCGAACGGATATATATTCAAGTTTGTCAGACAACTGTGCATGACAGGCATTTGTTCAGAAAAATACAACAACTTGAATAATGGTGAACATTGTTTGTGAACAAATGTTCCGTTCAGTGCACATCTATAGGCAGATCTTTGTTCGCGTTAAAATGTCCATCTGTGATAGTATTTTTTGGATTTAAAATTTTTTTCTGGTGGGGTGGTGATCTGTTAAAACTGTGTCATAAAAAAGAAGTGAATCCTGTTCTTTGCACTTTCCACTCCTACATGTACAATATAACCAAGTCTGGCAGTTTTTTTTAACCCATGACACCAGAGTTCACAGTAAAACATAAATCTCTTCTTTGTTGTCAGAAAGCCGACACCCATGTACATGACAGTAAAAAAGCATTGTGCATGTATCGATCAGGTTACAATTTACTGTAGCTTGTGGCAGTTTTACACCATGCAAATATTTTTGAATTTATATCCTTGTATCAAGGGCATAGTGTCCTTGCACACAGATTTGCATGCATAATGTCCCCAAAACTACTTGAATACAAATTCTTGTGGATAAGAGTTGAATTCCAACTTATCACCCCTGCTATGCTTTTCACTGCAGTGGGTGACTAGCCCAGTTTTTTTTTAAAGGTGTATCTGAGCATACATGCATGCACTCTGTTGCAGACAATAAACTGCCCTGAATAGTGAGTGCACTCGAATACGTAATGATATTTTACTGCATTGCATATATCTTTATGAAAGGAAAACCAACTGGCAGCATTGAATAGGCTTTATTCACGTGCAATTTTCAACTGTGTTCCCTGAATCAGTTCCTTACAATACAAACTGCTGAATGGGTTGGCTCACTATTTGTGTGCACTAACATTTGTCTTGGTAAAACGTAACCAATAACCTGCATTCGTATTCTTTATCTAAATTTGGCCAGCAAAAGATGGCCGCCAAAGAATGAATGGCTATGGGTGGAAATAATTTAGCTGGCTGGTGGTAATTTACATGTAATTTAACATTAAAGAAGGATTACATGATTGGAAAACTTTTAAAAACAGGAACAGCATTATACACACTAAAAACATGTCTATAAACTGCCTTGTAGAAATTTCAGCCACCAACGTAGATCATGCAATAATATCCATGCGTACAAAAAAATCATTTGTTTTACAAATGATTTTTTTTTTTTAAAGCACCTTCAGTTGGCAATTTCTCCAACAAAGTTACCATTTTACACGGGAAAAAAATTATGCGGTGTTTGTTGCCATTGCTATCAACACTTTTAGTCAGGTTTTTCTTTTGAAGTCATGAAGTGAAATTTTGGGTCACTGCAAATGATGTATTGAGCTTTAAAATACATGCAAAGTGCCCCTGAGTTTAATTGTGTCACTGTATTTGAATAAGGCTGCATCTTTCAATGCAAAGTTCTATAGGCACAAATGCATTGCAAACTGAGAATTAATGCTTTACAAATTGGCAAATGATGCAAGAAAGTGTGAAAAACAACACACAGTGGATTGACCTGTCTATAGTACTCTGTATGGTTTAACAGTGGACATTGTTTGCTTTCTTTTACACTCAAATCACCCCACCCCATTCCTAAGGCACGGGTTGAAAGAATGTGTAAATCTGTGAGCTCAAAGTTCAACCACTTCGACCCTTTCTAGGCCTAAATGCTTTTTTAAAAATCATAGTTTTAACACAACACTGTTTGTCCGAACCAGACTTTCAGCAATGTAAAATATTGACAGTAATTGTTTTTTTTCACGACCCAGCTTGCTTTCTAAAACTTAAAGCGACTGAGCATGAAATGATTAAACAGTAAAAACTGTGTTTATTGGGTCAAATTAGCAACACTCTGTCAGTTTACCTAAGTAAGGAAAGATTACCATGCACCGGCACAACCACTGGGACCCCTTACACTAAACCAATGGAACAACTCTAAAATATTCTACGTTTTTTCTCAGTAAATTCACGACACTTTTCCTCATTGTGTTTTTATCATCAAACAATTTTGCATTGTTTGTCACAACAAGGAAAATCCTGGTTGTCTGTGGATGGTAATGAACCCGAAGGTACAATAAAGACATGATTTAAATCATCATAGTGAAGCTTCAACAAAAATGAAGCTTCAACTAAATTTTTAGGCTCATTGAACCAGTTAAAATATTTGTAGGTTCGAATGATAATTGTAAAAATAAAATGTAGTCTAGGATACCGTTGTAGCTTCAACAAAAATGAAGCTTCAACTAAATTTCCAGGCTCATTGAACGAGTTAAAATATTTGTAGGTTCGAATGATAATTGTAAAAATAAAATGTAGTCTAGGATACCGTTGTACTTTTGGATGTAAATGTGGATCTGCAAAAAAAATCAGTTATTTTAAAATCATGGGGAAAAAAATTCACAGTTGCAATCTAAAAAATAACCATTTCATTTATTTTTGCTGTGATCTAAAAATGCAGCACACACTATTTTTAATCTACATGCTGTAAATTTGTTGGGCAGTTCATACTCAAAAGCCCCATAGCATGCGTCACAGGGTGTCTGAGTCACACGCATTATGTACCGGGATCCCTAGAAGACTACATAATTATGCTTGCATAATATTACGAGGTACACGACTATGTACATGTACCTCAAAAGATCTGGTCGGAAATTTGTTTGCAAAATGCAATTTAAGCTTATGGGGCCCAGGTTTCGTCTGGACGTGTGAAACCCAGCTGTGGTAATTTACAATATGTGTAAAATTTCTCGAGACTTCAAATTCATTGATTGAAGTAATTTTGATTGCATGAAAGGAATCTGAATGTTAATTTGAGTGGAACCAATATTGTTTTGACGGTAGTGCAGCAAGTTGAAGAAAATAACCTGCAAAGCTAATGAATATTTTAGTTAAGTGAACACTTTTTTTGGGGGGCCCGATCATGATCATTTTAATGACTTTAAAATTCGTTCTCTCTTTTTTTATTTGCAGGACATCAAAGACACTTGAAACTAGGAGCAGGTCTGATGATGACAAGGTTTGTACCATTGCTAGCGAAGGGGGTGTCCTTTTGATAGTGGCTACAAATTTAGGTTTCAAAAATTCTCATTTGTAAATCGCAGTGAAAATCAGTGTAATATGGCAACTTTATTCTTCATTTTCAAAATCAGCTCTCAAATTTAACTCGGATCCCAGGGCCAGAAAAAAATTGACAAAAAATCTGTCATATTTCCGTTTGTGAGTCCCTGGGAAATAGCCCATATTTTTTCCTTGTGTCGAATGAATAATTTTTATGGCAACAGGTCACCTGACTGAACTGGCCCAGAGATGCACTATTTCAGGCAGTATATAATGTTTATGTGTGACCCGCTCTGGAAAAAGGTAGAATAAGTCGCGCAGGCTAGGTTGAGTTTTTGCGACCATAAGAAGAAATCTGTGGCAGATCCACGCTCATTAAAATACAAAAACACAATGGAAATTCTAGGCGTAACATGGATATTCCAGGCGGTATCTGGGCACCGCCAGGAATTTCCTTTGTGTTTTTGTATTTTAATGAGCGTGGATCTGCCACAGATTTCTTCTTATGGTCGCAAAAACTCGACCTAGGCTGTATTCGAGCGCTCGAAAGCAGCCCTACATGTAGCCTGCGCGACTTATGCTACCTTTTTCCAGAGTGGGTCACAGTATCAATTGTTTTTATTATTCCTGAATCCAGTCGGGAAGTTATGCTGGTTGCTTCTTGCAAGTTCATTGCCAGCCGTCATTTTTGTAAGGATAAATTTCATTTGTGCTGGTGCCGCGCATGTACGTGTATTTCACAAAGAATGTTGGCCAAAAACAACCAACAATGGTCATACATGTAGAATGTCCTGCTGCAGTCTTTTATGCAACAAAAATGTGTCCTATACCACCATTGTCTGTCGGTTGATCAAAATCATATAAGTACTTATAAAAAAGCACGCATTTGCTTCACGGTGTTTATTTACAAATGGCATCCAATACATTAAGGCGATTCACACTGAGCCTTTTCGCGCGCGAATTTGACGCTCGTCGCTTTGTGTTGAGTAAAACGATGCACTTAAAATCACAGAATCAACTTAAGCGAAAAGTGTTTTTGTGATTCTGTGATTTTTCAGTGTCGTTTCACTCCAAATTGCCTCCATGCCGCTTTATTCTCAAAGCAATACGCATCGTAACCTTTATGCGCAAAAGGTTTTGTATATTTTGTATATTACTCTTTCATATTTTACCAACTCTGCAACTTCATCATTTTTACATGTCCAAACTTTTCTCTTTTCCACGATGTAAACTACTCGTGTTTGATTTGCTGAACCTCTCCCACCCGCCTACATCTGGCTACGCCCACCTCCTCCCTCTCTTCCCCCCGTCTAGATTGCGGAGCTCGAAAATCAAGTACGACATTTCAAAGAAACGGCCGAAGACTCTGATCGTAAATACGACGAGGTATACTCATGCGATTTTGTTAAAGTTTTCTACTAACGATTTTCGTTTTTTTCTCCCTTCCCTTTTTGGGGGTTTGTTTTTTCGTTATTATGCAAACTTTAACGGACGTGGCTCAAAACTTAAGATTAACCAACTGGAAACGGAACTTGCTAAATGGAAGTGTACGGCCGATCAATTTGAGTTCCAGTACAAAGAGGTAAATGTATCACTGTTTTAGTGGATTTAAAATGGCTTCAACTGGTGCAAACCTTTTTATGATTTCATTGTGTCGTCTGATCAAAAGTGTACTTGTACACCTAAGGTATGTTTGCATGTGCTTTGCTGTCAAGTATTTATTTGGTGTACAAATGTTACTTCCTCTTGAAAACTTTGGTCTTAAATCGGGACTTGCTCTCAAAGACTTACGACTTGACTTTGTCGCTGACGCCACGACGTGACACCCATGTGCGCTTCTGTTACAGTTGGTGAAAACCGCACAGTGGGGGACACAAGTTTTCAGGAACTGGCATCCGGGTGTGGGTGCGCACTTTAGACACTGGACTCAAAATGCATGAATTTGTTTCCACGAACTGACACCCAAAAAAATGTTGAATTTATTCCAAAAAAAAATATCGTCCATATACTTGTAAAATATAGTAAAATTTTGACCGAAACACTCCCCACTTTGTTAATTTACAATGGGTGCAGTTTGTGAAACTATTGGGCGGCAGTTCGTAAAAACACAATTTACGTGCTGACGTCATTTTGTACCCGAGACGAGCACTGAAGTGCCACTGCGTGTCAGTTCGTGGTGTCACCGACGAATTGATACTTGCTCTCAAAGACTTCATACTTGAATCAAGACCTGTCCCTTACTTGGGACTTGAATCGAGACTTGCTCTTAAAGACATGGGACTTGAATCGAGACTTGCTCTTTAAACCATGGGAGTTGTCTTTAAGAGCAAGTCCTAATTTATGGGACTTGCTCTTAAAGACATGGGATTTGAATCAGGACTTGCTCTTAAAGACTTGGGACTTGAAATGAGACTTGCTCTTAAAGACTTGGGACTTGAATCGAGACTTGCTCTTAAAGACATGGGACTTGAATCGAGACTTGCTCTGTAAACCGTGGGACTTGTCTTTAAGAGCAAGTCCTAATTTATGGGACTTGCTCTTAAAGACATGGGATTTGAATCAGGACTTGCTCTTAAAGACTTGGGACTTGAATTGAGACTTGCTCTTAAAGACTTGGGACTTGAATCGAGACTTGCTCTTAAAGACATGGGACCTGAATCGAGACTTGCTCTTAAAGACATGGGATTTGAATCAGGACTTGCTCTTAAAGACTTGGGACTTGAATCGAGACTTGCTCTTAAAGACATGGGACTTGAATCGAGACTTGCTCTTAAAGACATGGGACTTGAATTGGGACTTGCTCCTAAAGACATGGCACCTGCTCTTAAAGACGTGGGACTTGAATTGAGACTTGCTCTTAAAGACGTGGGACTTGAATCGAGACTTGCTCTCCAAGACTCTGGACTTGAATTGAGATTTGCTCTTAAAGACCTGGGATTTAAAGTAATGGACTCGACAATTCTTCACTGCTTTTTTTGTGGTAACAGTTCAGATTTTCCAAAACTAATCTGAAATGCTAAATGTGCCCCAGTTTCAAGAGCTCAACCTTTAATCTGATAATCTAATTTCCTTTCTTTCCGTTGCTTTTAAACTATGAAAATCTATGTACAATCCAAGATTACTTGTGTTTTCCTTTTTGTGTGACAAAATGGCCAGTGTTCTCCATGTGTCCATTTTTTTTCCTCACATTTTTACCCCTTGAGGGCGCTTTTTATAAAAATTGCAATAAGCTACAAGGCAGCATCTAATTTTTGCGGCATATTTGCACATTAATGATCAATGATGCGCAACCTAAAATATGACATTTAGTTAATGAGGCAAGAATTAATGTTACTTCCGAAAAAAATCATGATTAAAAGCAAAATTTAACAGTTATTAATTAACATGGTGGACAGAATTTTTAAAGGGAAGGTCGTCCTGTTTAAGTGATTACGGAGAACACTGCCTGACTTTTGTGCGCATATCTAAAAATAAAATGTTGGTTGTGTATGATTTGTCCTTAATTGTATTTGTAATTTTTTAAGATGTTTAAATACTGTATTGTAGGGTTGTAGTGTTGCTCATCCAAATCCCGTATTTAGTACCCTAACATTCACATATCTGGTGCAATCGAGCAAAATCGGACGAAATTCTGTACTCTTTGCTTTGAGATATGGGCCAAAATGCGTTCTAGGAGTGGAAAAATCAAAATTGACTTATGTTTAACAAAACAAAATTCTCTTCCACTTTAGAATAATCTGTCTATAAAAAATTAGGAAAGTGGTGAAAAATTGACCCATACAGCTTCAAAAACTATTTTCACTAATATAGAACATGAAGTACGCTAAAAATTAATATGTAAAAATCCAAAAATTAACCAGACTTCTTCTTTCGTATGATCCCCTAAAGGGAACTGCTTGCTGAGATTAGCCGACTCAAGTCGTTGCTTTGTAGCCACCTACATGTAGGAGGTTCTTCAGTATGGCCACAAAATGCAAGAGAACGGAAAGAAATTATCAGTTTTAGAGGTGGGAGGAAAACCCCACACACCAACGTGTACGGGGAAAACCCCACACACCAATGTGTGGTGGAAAACCCCACACACACACCAACGTGTGGTGGAAAACCCCACACACACACCAACGTGTGGGAGTTAAAACCCACGGAATAAAGCAGGGACTTGGAATCCAATCCACGTACATGTACTGACCCTGACGGGATTTGAACCAGGGTCACATAGGTTAAAGGCAAAGAAAGAACCGCTACGATAACCTGAATCCCCTACGACAGACTGATGTTGCTTCATCTGTATTTATTGCATTTGAGTATTTAGTCTGCAAATTGTTTTATGTTTGACCGTTTTTTAAATTTTTTTTCTAAAGATCCTCAGAAAATGCACCGTTGCTGACGCAGAGGTGGAACGATTAGAAGAACTTTCCAGGGATTCGGAAACGTAAGTTCTGAACACGTAATAAAATGGTGACAATGGGGAAATTTGAATAAGTCTGGTAACAATGTATAGTTAAAAATATGACTGATGAATCAAGGAGACTGAAAGATGTAAAATGTTATTAGTCAGTGGCAAGGCTGATGGCACTAGCCTTCATAAGAGCCACTGAGGCAGGGTGCACCACTCTGCCTTCCTTGGCCCCTTGAGCAAGGCATTTAAACTCGCTTGCTCTTTTGGAAGGGATATAAAGCCGTTGGTCCAGTGTTAACGCACTTAAAGATAGTATACATGATTGGTAAACTGTTACAAATAGTTTTTATCCCCCTGTATGATTAAAGATATGCATGATTAAAACCAACCTGAGCAAAAACCAGCTCCGTACTTCGTCTGACTTTTGAGAAAACAGTACAAAAAGGATTTGCAGTCATTTCGCCCCAAAACCACTTCGCCCTGAACCATTTCGTCCTGAACCAGTGGTTTTGGGGCGAAATGGCACTTGGGCGAAGTGGTTTGGAGGCGAAATGGCACTTGGGCGAAATGGTTTTGGGGGGAATTGAATTTTCGTCTCATGATCGTCTCATTTCTCAAAGACTATAGCACTTCAGACAAAACCATTTTAGGGGAAGTTTTCTATGGTCATCGTGTTTATATTGTGTAAGTTATGCGTAAATCTGTGAACATTTCTGATTTGAGATTACCAATGATGTATACTGCCTTTAAATGATCCAAGAGCACTCTTTCATGATGAGTGAGGGAATTCCCCGGTGTCGCCACCCACTTATCTCGATGGTTAAGTCACTTAGCCTCATAACAACCCATTATAATGTGCAGCGCATGTGAAGATGTCCATGTGTGCTATATATGTAATATATTTTATTATAATTTGTTTGTTCGTTCGTTTACATTGCAGAAAGAACGTAGATCTAACAGAACAGGTTAGCACCTTGCAAGCTTCTTGCAAGTCGAGCGAAGCTCGCTACGAGAAGGCCTCCGAAGCGGAAGAAAGCTTGTCTCACAAAATATCAATCATTTCGGCCGAAAAGGAAGAGGTAACTATATCATCCTATAGAGATTTTGCACCGGCGGCCATAATGGGGGCAGGTTTAAAGCCCCAGTACATAATTTGCAGTGACACATAATTTTACTTCACGAGTTGACCAGAAAAAGAAAAACGACTAGGTGTTGAAAGCAATGGTAACAAATACCACATGATTTTTTTTTTAGTGTAAAATCGTACCTTTGTGAGAGAAATTGTCAACTAAAGTTGGTTTTTGAAAAAGTTATCTGCAGACAACTTTTTTACCATTCATTCATACGCAAAAAAAATGCATGGATTTTCAACCTTTCTGAAGTATTACTGCATCTATATAGCTAAAATTTCTACAAGGCAGTTTACCAACATTATTCTTTAGTTATGTAATGCTGTTTTTGTTTTTATAAAGTAATCCGTCCTTAAAGGGTTCATTATAGCAACTTTCAATTGTACTGGCTAGCCCCAAAAATATTTTCTTTCTATGTAATATTGCGTTTTACTAATGGCATTACCTCCTTTTTTGTTCTGCCCATGCTCAGTTGTCTAACGCGCAGGAATTCTCCCAGCGGTCGTTCAAAACTCTGCAGAACCAGCTTGAGTCAACTGAAGGTGAGTGTCGGGGTCCATTGCATCATGGGAAGGTTTCCCATCATGCTTGGGTACAAATAAGCGGCATGTCGCAAAACTGCCGAACGGTCGAGGTCCACAAAAACTTTAGACCGAGGTATAAATACAATATTATTATATCTGTAAATTTGTATTGCCCCGGGAATAGGTTATAGTTTAGGTTTGTTTTGTTTGTAATATTAGGCTCGATTAGGATGTTAAATATTTTAATTTGAAGTAATGATTTTCATGCTTTATAGACTCTGCACCGGCGGCCATGACAGGGGGCAGTCACATTGTCACCGTGCGCCATGCATGAGTAGACACTTATTGTCTATTGTCACATCATTTAATTATGAAAACCTGCCCCCTGTCATGGCCTCCAGGTCAAAGAGCCTATTACAGTTTAGACAGATTTGGACCAATATATCAGTGCACAGAGAAAAACCACCAACCATGTTTCCAGCTGTTTGCCAAACACAATGTAAAACTTCATAAGGACAAACCTTCTTTTGTGCAGACTTTCACAAAATTGAGCGTTTGTAAAGTTACACCAAACATGGAAAGTTTTGTGTGCAAACATTTGTTGTACAGAATCAAATATTTAATTTATAAATTGACAAAGTTTTACATTGTGTTTATTTCTTCTTAAACTGTTATGCTTTCGTTCTGATTTAAGTTTTTTGGTATTTCAATATTTCTCAAAATTACTTGCATTTTTAACGACTGTCTCTCTCTCTCTCTCTCAAAACTTCACGCTTTTCATTACGAAAAGGGTACTCCTTAACTTGAAATTAGACTTGTTTTCAGTCTACCTTGCAGCTCTTTCAATATGTTTCTTCTTTCTCAGAAAAACCTTTACTGCAAAAACTAATTTCACCCAAAACGGCTTGAGTAAAAAAACAATGCTTTGTTCTAACATCGCTTGCTATGCTAAAGCTTGCCCCATTTTGTCTACTAACGACCGTCTAGTTTGTGTCGTTTGTGCTGTTTTCATGACTAGAGGTCGTGTTCATTCTTTTTCATTTTCTTCATTTTTTATTTTTAAATCTTATTATTTTTTGTCCGTTGAAAGGTAGAGTACATCATTTGAAGTGGCCCTAATTTTTTATTCACAAGTTGACAAGAAAAACCTTACTAAAAGTGTTAATAACAATGGTACCAAACACCAAATGACTTTATTTCAGTCAAATTGTATTTTGTGTGAGAAATTTACAACTGAAGGTGGTTTTCTAAGTCTTTTGCAAAAGACCTTTTTTTAACCATTCAACTCAACACAAAAACCATGCTTGGATTTTTCAAGTTTTCAGAAGTATTACTGCACCTATGTGGCTGAAATATCTACAGGGCAGTTTTATAAACATGGGCTTCTAATCACGAGTGGTAATAACGCCCCTTTTAACAGTTTACCAATCATGTGTTCTACCTTTAAGTCTGAACCTGTCATCCTATTAATAATCATGACCTGCATTCCAGACATGTATATGATAATCACCCATGGTCAGAATGCCAGATATTTTAGACTGGTATGCCTACAATGGCCCATAAGCCCATGCAGTCTTGGGAACCCAGGATGTCTGTCGGCCAGGCTAGCAGCATTGTTGCCATAGTGCTGTGGGCTTACTTAGTAATGCCACAAATATGCATTACCTTATATGGGTTTTCACCCCGCCCCTCCCTAGGCAACATTATTCAGACTCTAGTATTAATAGATATCATATTTCTGTTGTCGGAAATATTAATTAATACAACAAAATTAGCTGCAAATTTAATGAAAAATATAACTGATAATATAAAATTATAAAATAAATACGTAGCTTCTGCCATAATTTGAACTTATAATGTGCATATGTCAAAATTTGAAAATATTCAAAAAGAGAAAAAATTGTCAGCTCTTTTAGTAGACCTATAGCCATGTTTTAGCAAAGTAAATATATCATGAATTATTAATTCAAAAGGCATAATTTTTCTAAAGGGCCAAGTTACAAGTAACACTAAATTCTATTTTTTCCCCTGATTTGTATTTCAAATATTACACATGTACTAAACAAGAAAGATCTAAAACACATATAGAATTATCCTGAATTAAAGTTACATTTATATTTTTACCCCGACACAAATCTCTTACTGAGCAGGACCGAGTGGCAATTTTAGGGTCAAAGGTTAACATGTCTGTTACTTCTTTCAGCTTCGTGTATTTTATCTAACACAAGTTTCTCTGACTTTTCTGTCCTGTTCTGTCTCCTTCCTCGTTAATTCTTATTTACTAACTGCCTTTCTCGCCCGAGGTACATATTTCCTTTTACAGGATTGGAAATAGAGCCTTTGCACGGCGGCCATGACAGGGGGCAGTCACATTGATACCATGTGTCATGCATGAGTAGGTGCTTTGTGGTTCTTTTGTTACATCATTTAAATAAGAAAACCTGCCCCCTGTCATGGCCGCTGGTGCAGAAGCTCTATACTGTAGTTTAATTCTGCACAATTCCGAGGTTGCGTACATTCTGTTACCATTGCCAATACTAATTGGCAATTCCAAAAGTGTGACATGTTACTGTTTCTGCTAAATATATTGCTAAATTCTAACTGAAACTGAGACATGAGAACTTCGACAGGATATCCCCCAAATTCCTGCAACTGAATTTTTTCCCGACACTTTCCCTTTCAACTAACATCGGTTCCCTTACTAATTTTCTTCCTCGTAAACTTAAAATGCATACTTTTATTTGGCGGTTTAATGAATGCATGCATGGATGGTGGTTTGAATTGACAAAAAATGACAGCGTGCCAACTCATTAGCATATTTCGATATGTTTATTTTTGCATGGGATTTGTAGTGTGGGGGTGCCCCTACAAGAAAGATTTTCACAAAGAAAATTTGGGGAAAGAATTTGATACCCGGGATTAATTGTATTTTCATTATGTACATTTAAAAATCGGATTTTCAGTGTAATGGCTTGAAATGAGACTTGTTCTCAAAGACTTGAAAGTTAGGACTCGACAGAAAGGACTTCTTGGCAATTTTGGTAGGATTTAGTAATTTCAAGAAGACCCGTTTTATTTTTAAGGTAATTTTCTGTAATTTGAGATATTTCCAGGCACCAAATTAGTCAAAATATTCAGGCATTAAGACTGCTTGAATGTGGAAAATTAAATGTAGTCCATTCGTAATTTTTTTTTTCAGGGCCCAATTTTGTGGTAGGCTCTCAGCATAAATTGCTGCTTAAGAAATCAACAAATAATGGGGTACCAGTCAAAATATCAAAGTGATATGAAATTTTGGCTGGTAACCCATTAAGCAGTTACTATTTTCTGCTAAGCGGAACCATTAAACTGGGCTCGGATATCATGTTAGCAGATCCGTCGAATTATCTACATGTATGCGTTATGTCTGCCGTTTTCCCACTTGTTTAATGTCGCTTATTTGTGGCAAGGTTGCTAAAAAAAAAGCACACGATTCAAACTTAACAGTTTTGAACAGACTAACTGTAGTATTGGAATTTGTAGTATCAGAATTCTCATTTCAACAGTTTGATGCACCACCAAAAGTGAAACATTACGCTTTAGTTTGCACTCGATGATTACTCAGCACTGGACATTTTGTTTTCAGTTGCGTTATTATAATCTCCCTTGAATGGATTTGATCCTAACATTGCCTGGCATGTGTAGAATTCCACTTTCTAACCGGAGTGTGGGGTTGACAAATTTTGAATAATCATAGCTAGCATCAGTGTTCTCCACTACCCGTTTTGTCCGGGCACGCCGCCCAGGCAAAATAAAAGAAGGTACTAAATTAGCACCTGGACAAACATTTGCCGCTTGGACGAAAATAATCAATTTTCCCATCTAAAACACTTCAGACGTACGGCCGAGTCATTCCAAAATTAGGTGTAAAGTCACCAAACATGTTTCGCTGGCCACTGGTTTCATTATCGTTCATTAACCACGCACATTTATCGCATCGTGATCGATAACGGCCATGACCGTTGCATGCATCTGTTTTGAACAGCGCCCTCATGCGTGAACAGGGGGTTGATCAGTGTTGCCGCATGAGGGCGCTGCTCAGCGCGCCCGGACAAAATATTTAAAAGTGGAGAACACAGAGCATATTACTGTAATGGTTGAAGAATTTATGTATAGAATTGACGCGTAGCGTACACCAAAGCCAGGTTTTCACGAACAAACTGGAGGGTGTCTGTGTCGTCAGAAATCAATCTGTTTGATGCTACTCGGCCACAATAATCCACAATCAAACTTTTGCAAAAGGTGCACACAAAGGTCTAGAACATGTATAATTGTCCTTGACAACAAGTTTGTTTGCATCACCTGTTTCAAAATCAAACATTTCAGCATGGGTGTGTGAATGGAAAATTTTAAGTTAATTAATCATTAACAATTAAGAAGAAAATTCTACAAATTGGTGGCTCTCCTACTATTCTGCTGGTGGAATCAGCTGTCATAAAAATGGCCGAGACACAACAGGCTCGATTGGTAAGATAAGTTTTTGACATCTGATGAGTGTTTATTTGTGAAAAGTGAATCAATAGGACTGACAAAGATGTCACAAGTAACATAATTGTTATCCGGCTCGCTAAAAAGTAACTTGCGTTTTTTAAAGTCTTGTACCCATACCTGCTGTGGATGCCCGCACATCAGGTCTGGGCACAGGCGAAGAGAGGTCATCACTGATTGGTTAAGGCCTGCGATGAATTTTGGTGCGGGACCCCAACGAAGGTTTTTGCTCATTCTTAACCATGCGTGGGTAAAGCTCGGAAAGCTGCAACGCATTTATACTGCCACACACACCAAATGGTCTTTGCGAGAAACATGACGCATACCTTCTTCGCTTTCATCACATTACATGTTCTTATTTAGTAACTGGCACATCTTTATAGCGTCGTCCATTGTCAAACACGAAGAATTCCCTCCCAATATCGGTCAAATGCAATCGCGACAATTTACACATAGCATTTGAAACACTGATGGAGTCTAGTAGCTGCACTGTATATAGCGCCGTGCCGCGTCATATCGCATGATTTGGCACCCGACTTTAATCGCATGGCCAATAGCAGTGTACATACTGTCAACGATGGCTCCGAATGGACATCGCGTTCAACCAATTAGCGATGAACTCTCATCGTATGTACCCAGACCTGATGTGCGAGCATCCACAGCAGGTCGGAGTATGAGACTAAAGGTTTTTATGTTACAAACCTGAATTAGCAGACCCTTGAAATGTAATGGAAGCACAGATTACTCTGGTAATTTTTTGTGGTACATTTTACTCCATTTGGAACGATGTCAAGTTTAAATATTTTAATCGGAATGTATTAATGGTGGTCTTATTATCGAGGTTCAACTGTACTTCACTTTTAAGGCACCGTACATGTCATGTACATGTAGCAAGTGGTTTTTTCCTTCATTTTAGCCGAAAATACATGCCATTCCTTTCATGAATACTTATTTTACCCCAAAATTTAGCAAGGTGTTTTGGTGATGGGCCATGAGGCATTTTTACTGAGCACAAGTACTGTTTTTGTAAACACTTTGGTAAAAATGGAAGATTTTTGCTAATTTGTGCAATGAAAATGCACAAACTCGAAATTGCTTCAAAAACAAGTTCCCTTAACTACAATATGGCATAATAATGGGATTTACTCTTAACAATCAAATTTTTACTCGTATTTTGCTTACGATTACATTTGTTCGTCCGTCTCTTAAAACAACCTGTGGCTAAATTCTGTATAAAAAAAACTACGTTGAGTTGACATTTCCTCAACCCAGTGTCAACTAAAACGAGCGAAAGCACTTGTCAAGTCGGCATGTAACATTTATTCCTACAGACAAGTTGCAACGTGCAGTGGAGAGGAATATGGAGCTTGAACGTCAACTTAAGGAATTCGACGACGAACTCCAGTGTCTGTGAGCTCGCCACACGGATTTCCAGTCTTTTAACGGTCTGCTTATAAAATTTGTAAACTTAGTTTTGTACTAAGCCTATCGCAGACGACAAATGAAACAAATTTGGTTTTGACCACACCTCCCTCACAACCCCCCAAACCCGCCTCCCCCCCAAAAAAACCCGCTAAAAACGGACTTTTTATTCCTACAGAAAAGTTACAATGTGTAGTTGAAAGGAATACATTTCTTGAACAAGAGCTTGCTGCTTTTGACGACGAACTCAAGTCCCTGTGAGCGTCTGGAGTCCCCACTACACAGATTTTCAACAGTCGTAATGGTCTGCGTAAAATTCTGAACTTTTATAGTGTAGAGCCTTACGCAGACGACAAATATTTGTTTCATTACGAAAGAAAAATTGTCCAATTTTCCCATACAATATTCATGTTTCGAATATTCGGTTCACAAATATATGGGGTCTACAATGATTTTGTTTGATTTTTTTTAAAACATTTTGTAAACAAATTCATTTGTCATCTGCATTTGGCTGTAGTTAGTATATGAGCGCATTTTAAAGGCACAGGCTCGTCGGCAATGCGTGCGCGCCAAATTCAGGCCACGAAATACGCAGCTCCATGCTTTTGCTATGGAGCTGCGTATATCGTGGCACGAATTTGGCGCGCCCGCATTGCTGACGAGCCTGTGCCCTTAAGCAATGGAGGTGGTGGTGAATTAACCAAATAGCATAAAAATTAGCACTATGCTCAAAAACGTTTTTCTCCTCGAATCTTTATCCCAATTTTCTTCAAAATGTGCTTTTCTGTGGGAATTTACAAGTCAATAGAAAGTTGACTATGAAGCCAACTGGTGGTCTCGAAGCACGGTATTGCAGTTATTCCGCACTGATTGGTATTGGCTATCACGTGAGCTTTATGAGTCATAAAACAGGATTGTTAAAATTCCCACCTAGGGGGCAAAATGTGCACATTTTGCTCCCAGGTGCACTGAAAATTTGATTGGTCAAAATCCCCACGCTGGGGCATGAAAAATCTTACCAAATCACCACCCAAGTGGAGACGAGGGTATGACAGGGACGTGTGGTAAACAACTAATAGGAATTTTTGCAAAATTCTTTTGTTGGATTTAAACATTTCTCAGAAGTTTTCTCAAACCATTTTTACTGATCTGACTGTTGCTACTTGCGCCATCTCATTTAACAAATGTGCATATCCTGGGGTGTCTTGCATACATACCCATTAACTCATTTCAAAGCCCTTACTTTTAAACATTGGTTTGGCAAAAAAGGCCGTCTAATTTTACATTTATTTTCTAATTAAGGCTAGATTTTAATTTTTTAAAAGTCAATATGACATGTATCATGACATCTTGTTCACCAAGTGTAAATTGAAGCCAGATCTATAATTTCTGCAAACTAGTTTATACAGTAATTATGCGCAATTGAATGTCATAGCTTATGTCTTAAGACACGATTTAAGGCACTGCTATTCAGTTGTATAATTTTCTCAAAGTTATGTTTGAATCTGCCCTTTTCATATTTGAGTCTTTCCACGGTAAAGGGGGCATTTTGGCAACACAGACCATATTTTCTAGAAAATACCTTTGTCTGGTCTCAAAATAAAATAAATAACAGATAACTTAGGCCCAAAAAGGGTTACAAATAGTGCGACAACATGCCTTTCTAAAAACCGTGTACAAATTTCCAATATATGCTTGTAACCGGGACGGCCTAAAATGTAACAAGTGTCCGTCCCGGTTACTAGCGTATATTGGAAGATTTGTATACAGGGTTTTAGAAAAACATGTCACACTATTTGTAACCCTTTTTGGGCCTAAGTTATCTCTTCAGAACAACTGAAACTGATTTCTTTAATTTTGAGACCAGACTAAGGTATTTTCTCGAAAATATGGTCTGTGTAGCCAAAATGCCCCCTTTACTGTGCAAAGACCCATTTGCGTTTTGCTTCTAAGTGAGCTAAGCATTATTGGTGATGGGCTTACTAACATTAATGTGACTGCTGTGCTAAGCGTTTGACGGTTACTGGTGGCATTTTGACTTGAGGCAGAGAGAGAGTTGGAAAAAGCAGTGTGAACGGAATTTGGAGTAAAACAACACTGAAAACCACAGAATTGACTTGCGCAAAAAGCGCCGTTGGGATTGTGTGGTTTTAAGTATGTCATTTCACTTAATTCCTTTCACAACGCTTTTTCTCGAAGGGAATGCTTTGCAATTACGCATGAAAAGGCTGTGTGAATCCGCCCTTATGTATAAAAAAGTATGTGACCCGATCTGAGAAAAGGTTACATACGTCGCGCAGGCTAGGTCAAGTTTTTGCGACCATAAGAAGAAATCTGTGGAAGATCCACGCTCATTAAAATACAAAAACGATGGAAATTCCAGTATCTGGGCACCGCCAGGAATTTCCATTGCGTTTTTGTATTTTAATGAGCGTGGATTTGCCGCAGATTTCTTCTTATGGTTGCAAAAAATTCGACCTAGCCAGCACAACTTAGGCTACCTTTTCCAGAGCGGGTTACATATAGCAATGCATGTTCTTTCTGCACCTTGTCAAAAATGGCGTCGATAACTGTAAAAATATTAATATCTGTATGACTCGGAAAGCAGCTGAACTGCATGTTTTAACAGCACGGTGAAATGTCGCTTTTAACTTACACCATATGTAGACATTTGGCTACAAGAAATGTTTTTGATTTTTATATTCTCAAATTACTAACTTGATGTTTGTTTGCGCATGTTAACAAACGACGAAAATAACGAAGAGTGGATTCACACTGGGCCTTTTCACGCATAAAAGCGGCGTGTCGCTTTGGGAAAAACGACGCACTGAAAACCACAGAATAAACTTCAAGTCTTTTTGCCATTTCCTGATTTTTTTTCTTCAGCTAGTCAAATTATGTTGCTTTTTCTCTAAGCGAAGCGCTTTGGTAGAAAGTGCGTTTATGATTCTGTGATTTTCAGTGCCTCATTTCCCTCCACACCTCTTTCTCAAAGCGACGCGCGTCAAATTTAAGCGCAAAATGGCTGTGCGAATTCACCATAAAAAACAGTACAACTAAAAGTCGGTTTTCTGGATCTTTAAAGTGGTGACATTTTTAAGGGTATATGCCTTTTTGGCATGCTTTAGGTATTTCAGGGTATTTGGGTATTAAAACACCTCACCTCCATAAAGGTTCATTAATTGCACATTGCATACATTGTATGTAAAACTGGTTCTTAATGCCTAGCGTACACCGACCTTGCAACTGGAAGCAACTAGTGGCAACTGGTGTTTCTGGCAACTAGAAGCAACTGGGATCAACTGTTGCTTAAAAAGGTCGATGTATGCGCACTTGCAACTATTGGCAACTGGTGTTTCCGGCAACTAGAAGCAACTCGTGGCAACTGGGATCAACTGTTGCTTAAAAAGGTCGATGTATGCGCACTTGCAACTATTGGCAACTGGTGTTTCCGGCAACTAGAAGCAACTCGTGGCAACTGGGATCAACTGTTGCTTAAAAAGGTTGATGTATGCGCACTTGCAACTATTGGCAACTGGAAAAAATCCCAGTTGCCGCGAGTTGCTCATGTTCTTCTTTCTGGCAACTATTTGTACCCAGTTGCAGTCAGTTGTGGCAACTAGTTGCTGTCGGTTGCACGCGTGCATCTGATCACGTGCGCGCACATTGACAGCAACTGCAAGCAACAGTTGCTTCCAGTTGCAAGGTCAATGGACACTGGGCTTTACCGAGCTACCATGTCGATGTGTGTGCTCTGGAAATGTAGACGATGCTGGATGCTCCCAGTTGCCGCTAGTTGCACAACTAATCAGTTACTATTGATGTGCGTGCTACACACACATCAGAAGCAACTGATCAGTTGGGTTACTTCCAGTTGCAATGTCGATGTACCCTAGGCTTAATGTACATATCCATGTACTAACATTCTACCCATCTGTACTAACCATACTTTCTGTGCTGTCGTGTTTAGTAACAGCATTTGCATGTGGGAAAACCTGGACGTCCACTAAAAGCACAATTTAAATCTAAAATTTAAAAACGAGAAAACTCATTCCTTTTGCTTCAAAGATGAATGATTTTGTAAAAGTGCGTAATCACCACAGAAATGAAACGGCCAAAAAACTGCATTTGTTACTTTGCTCGGTTGCGCATTCATGCAACACCGAGAAAAAAATTGGGTTCAAAGGAAAAACCTGATGGAG
This sequence comes from Henricia sp. BOLD:AAB3569, assembly GCA_037783545.1. Taxonomy (NCBI): domain Eukaryota; kingdom Metazoa; phylum Echinodermata; class Asteroidea; order Spinulosida; family Echinasteridae; genus Henricia; species Henricia sp. BOLD:AAB3569. Next base: position 180,114 of record JBBELK010000121.1, read on the forward strand.
TATACCACTGTGCCTCATAGCTCAGCTGGTAGAGCATCTGCTTAGTGTGTCGGAGGTTTCGGGGAAAACCTGAGGAGTATACCACTGTGCCTCATAGCTCAGCTGGTAGAGCATCTGCTTAGTGTGTCTGAGGTCTTGGGGGAAACCTGAGGGAGTATACCACTGTGCCTCATAGCTCAGCTGGTAGAGCATCTGCCCAGTGTGTCGGAGGTCTTGGAGAAAACTCAAGGGAGTATACCACTGTGCCTCATAGCTCGGCTGGTAGAGCATTTGGCCGGTGTGTCAGAGGTCTTGGGGGAAAACCTGAGGGAGTATACCACTGTGCCTCATAGCTCAGCTGGTAGAGCATCTGCCCGGTGTGTCGGAGGTCTTGGGGGAAACCTGAGGGAGTATACCACTGCCTCATAGCTCAGCTGGTAGAGGATCTGCTTAGTGTGTCTGAGGTCTTGGGGGAAACCTGAGGGAGTATACCACTGCCTCATAGCTCAGCTGGTAGAGGATCTGCTTAGTGTGTCTGAGGTCTTGGGGGAAACCTGAGGGAGTATACCACTGCCTCATAGCTCAGCTGGTAGAGGATCTGCTTAGTGTGTCTGAGGTCTTGGGGGAAACCTGAGGGAGTATACCACTGTGCCTCATAGCTCAGCTGGTAGAGCATCTGCTTAGTGTGTAAGGTCTTGGGGGAAACCTGAGGGAGTATGCCACTGTGCCTCATAGCTCAGCTGGTAGAGCATCTGCCCGGTGTGTCAGAGGTCTTGGGGGAAACCTGAGGGATTATACCACTGTGCCTCATAGCTCAGCTGGTAGAGCATCTGCCCGGTGTGTCAGGTCTTGGGGGAAACCTGAGGGAGTATACCACTGTGCCTCATAGCTCAGCTGGTAGAGCATCTGCTTAGTGTCAGGTCGTGGGGGGGGGAAACCTGAGGGAGTATACCACTGTGCCTCATAGCTCAGCTCATGGTAAAGCATCTGCTGTGAGTGTCGGTGGTCACGGGTTTGAATCCCGATAAGGAACTACATGAATTGTTTTCTGATCCCATGTTTAATCCTCGTAGGAATTCAAACCAGGCAGATGCTCTACCTAGTGTTTAGCAGTTTCAAGACTAACTACCGTAACACCTATTTGTTTGACTTTACCCTGCTTATTCCTCCCCATTTGTACTAATCAACCTTGCCATATTAACAGAAAGTCTTGCATCTGAGCCTCATGTGTTTTGTAATGCCCTGTACATGTGTGGTACATGTAAGGTTTCGTGAAATCGGTGTTTTCTCTGTTGTGGCGCAAGAAATTCACAGGTCGACCTAACAGCGGCTTTAAACTATTGTGGAGTAAATTTGAAAGAGCTCAATCCCCACCTTAACATTCAATTTTCGGATCAGTAAAATGTTGAGAATCTTTCTGGAAATGTTTCTTGATGTTGGTAGATGTTGGGTAGTTTTAAAATAGATTTGGCCGTTGCATGCACATTACAGTAAAATCTCGATAAGTCTAAATCTTACTGCAAAATCCTGTTTAACTTAGCAATTGTTTTCTATGTATAGACACGTTGATGTCAATTTTCTCAAGAGCATGCTTTTCTGAATCGCATAACTTTGGAAGGTCATATCTCAGTAAATTTGAGAGATCTTCATGACATTTTGAGGGCATGTCGAGGAATATATATAAGTTCACAAAATTCATAAGTAAATTCTTGGGGGGGAAAATGACTTTGTCCAAGTTTTTGCAGACACGGTCACAAATTTTGAATAACTATTAGACAACCATCCTGTACTATAAACTACATTGTATTTTTATGATAACTAACAAAACATTTTTATTCTTTTAACCCGTAACTCCACTCCTTCCCAAAACCCATCCTGTTTCTCTTTTTCAACACGTCTCCCCCTTATAATTCCCATCTACAGATGAGTTACACCTTACTAAGGAGAAAATATTGAGACTCCAGATGGAATATGAACAAGCTTTGTGCGAACTTGGGGAATTCTGAGCTCGCACGCTACCGAATCTTGGCAACCGTTCTACTACATGTAGCAAACCGGACAACGTAGCGACTGCTTTCAGTCATCAACAAATCAGCTGCAAAACAAACTTTATCCTTTTTTAGTGTTTGTCCTTTGGTTTTTTAACACCTTAATCTCTTTTGTTACTTAGAGTATAATAAACGTAATCATGTACTACAGCCTGTAACGGATATTTAAAATTTGGTGTGTGTATTGAGAAGGTATGGGAAATTAACTCAACTGCAACTATCGTTGATTTGTCACGTCGTCGGCGTACGTCAAAGCATGTTTGATTTTTAAATCTAACAATTTTCTAGTCCAGTTCGCGTGAACAAATTTAACTTTTCAACGAAGACATGTCAAGTTTTCAAGAATGTATGGGTATTTCCTAAAATCTTCCCTGAAAACAACGGAATATACCATCAGTTACTCATGTCGGTAAAAATGTCTGAAAATTTCGGCCTTTTAAAGATCTTTTCTAAACGTTCAATTTCTCATACCTTCTCAAACTCTAAAGTATTCTGACAGCATTGTTGTCTACAGAGGGCAAAAAGAGCGCCTTCTGTAGACAGCAGGTATTAACCAGAATGGTCGGTCAATTGGACATGTCGTAATGTTTGGGAAGATGGTTGCAGGTTTTTTTAAGAATCACTGTGCACTTGCGTGTTTAATCTTTGGTGGCACTTTAAATAGGTCATTGTCGTGTAAAGTAAAAAATAAAATTCAGCTTTTAATCTCTAGTTAATATATACACACTTTGTAGATGATAGGTTTTCAACGAAAAAACAAAAGCTATTCAGAAATGTTAAGATTTAATTTTTGTACTTATTCTATTAACGGACTCATTCCAAGTTGCATAGCTAGTTTGTGAAATAGGTATTTCTTTTGTTAATTTCCACTTTGATTTGTATTTTCATTGGCGTTTTTTGCAACTATGCAACTTTTCTCATGTTTCTTTGTTTTTTTCTCTTTACTTCTCGTTCATTCCTGATATGTCAACATTTTTGTCTAAATCATCAACTGCTAATCCATAAAATGGCATCTAACTCACACAATGCACATCTACATGCTTTATAACATTGTTGTTTCATGTAAACCCATGCGTTATTCGTCTACCAAATTTGTAACGATACACTTTATTCGGTCCGCCCAACCCTCTTTAAATTTTAATCCGTCATTCCAATTTAAACCGTTTCCTGGCTATCCATTCACTTTACCCTGCTTTTGACACTCCGCTCCTCCCCCCCAACCCTACCCACCAAATTGTTACCGTGCATGGAAATACCGCCCCTCAATCATAACCGCATCCTTTCGGCGCACCATCACCATTTTATGTTCTTCCGCGGTGTCCTATTCCCAACCCTGTGATGCATTTTTTCGTTTCTCGCCGTCATTCTGTCGTATTGTCGTATCGTCGTGCGTGTCCACTGCAGATGAACTTCTCAAGGAGAAAGATCGTCTGAAAGGAATGACGGAAGAAGTCGAAAAGGTCATGCAAGAACTGGTGGAGTACTAAATGCTTCCCCTACCCATATGGTCTTAAACCAACAGCCTGCCTTCACCAAGAACAAAATGCACTGGCAGCAAAAATCGGCGACTTACCGTAAGACCGGTTTAGCTCAAACCTCTGTGTTTCTGGCTTGAAGAAAACTACTTGCTCGATGCGGACAGTAACATTTCTTTCCATGTTTTGCAAAAAAAACCGAATTAGCATTTATTCTTTGGAGAAGGCAGTCTGAGGTAAAAATCACAGAATTGCAAATATGTGTAGCGTTTTATTTAGATATCGCGTGTTTTCTTTGCCATAAATACTTGGCTCATAGAACCATAGAATAACATGAAATGTTCGTTTACAGTTTACGTTGGTACCTCGAAAAAAAATTGACAGGTTTTTGTAACTTTTGGAGGCGTAATACCCGCGTAAATGGCTTGATTTATTTTTTCGTTGAGACTTGGGCATGACTTAAATGAATCCTTTGTAAGGAAACTACCGGGATAATTTATGACCGCTGTAATTTCTTATAAGAATCATGTTATAGGACTTGTAAATTGCCTTTTTTGGCAAGAAACCAATCTGTAACCAATTGTCGTTAACAAGATTTTTAACATCCAATTTGCTAGTTCTAGAAAATCTCTAAAGGTATTTAAACCATCGTAGATTGTCGTCGTAGTTTAACCAATTTTGAAGATTTTAGTTATGAGTCAAGCATGCTGATTGGCTATGAAGTCTGCTACATTGAGCTCCCGACCAATCACTGCGATCGTTGCTCACAAGGCTCTCATGAGCGGGTTTTTTCTCGTCTAGCCTGATTCTATATCTTCATTACTCATTTGTAATCATTTATGATTGTAAATTAAGGTGGAGTGGTCGTGTTTCTTTAAACTGTTTTATTTACAAACAATAGGATGTTAGATTGCGTTTGTACAAAAAACAAATGGATTAGTTTGACAAAATGATTTTCAGGACAACTTTTTGTGCTAAAGTTCAAAGTGATCTAAAATGCTATTGGACTGAGATTTTTCTAAATTGTAGTGAGCATGTAATATGGAGTGGTATTAGTGTCGATCCATATTTGTATTGTGGATTAAGATCACTGACCGGGATTAGCCTACCAGAGCTAGTGTATCATGCGGTATTTGGTGGCTCCATGTAGCATATGTAACGCCAATTCTGATTGGCTCATGATTTTATTTTGCATTTTCAAAACTTGAGTCCTAGATATTTCTATGGAGCTCCGCCCAGTTTTGCATATTTGAAAAAAAAGTACACAATGGCTACTATAATGTATGTAATAGGTCTTCGGTGTGCGTGTGTTGTGCTTTTAGATGGCTATTTATAGATACATCGCGGCTCTGGTAGGCTTGTAAATGTATTTGCAATCTAATAGCCTGCTCATGAATATTCATAACAGTAATCACACGCTTGCTCTTTTTTCTCCCTCGCATTAACCCAGCGCCACTTTACCAAAGTATTGTAATAATTGTAATCTAACTTTGGTTATTTTTTATTGAAACCTGATTTATTGACTCTTTTCACGGGTAGCCATGACAGCGGGCAGTCGCATTGCCACCGTGCGTGATGCACGAGTAGGAACTTTGTGAATGTATTTTCATATCGATATGAAAACCTGCCCTCCGTCATGGCCGCCGGTGCCAATGGTTCTATTGTATGATCGTGAATTTAGACGCAGGAAAATAATAATGGCAAGTGGAAAGTTGCATACATTGTAGGTTAATCAAGTAAAAAGTAGTATAGTCGTCGTTTGTAGAAATCGAGGCAAAATAATAATGGTGTTTAAACGTTTTAATATCATGGATATTTTGTCTTGTTCATCAAAGCATCAGTGGTCTTGGCCAAAAATGAAGTCATTTCAAGCATAAATTACGAAGAAAAAAATTGTACATTTTTCTCATATTACGTGTTGCATGATCAAAATGTTCAGTTCGAGTGCAAAATTGTTTCATTGGAATTAAATAAGGTTTAGTGAAGAATTTGTGAGCGGCTAAAATACGATGGAATCGCAGAAAGCAAGAAAAGTACTAGGGAGAACTGCATGCTTCTTAATTTTCTCCTATTTGTAGAAAGATCTCAAAATGCCGTAACCCTGAATTGTTACGATCGCAAGTGACATCAACAGCTTGTAGTTTATAGTACATTCGCATGTTTATGGCAGCACACAGACAATTCGTTTCAATAAACCTTGTTAGAAAATATTGCGATTTTGCTGAAAAGTAGAAAGGCAATGTAGGAAGGCGAAATGGGCTGATTTTGCCCCTTTTCTCTTCCCATAATGCTTTGCAGCTTTTGTGCAAATTCAATGAAGCACTTTTTGCGATAAGGTTTATCACGGTAATGTAATATGTCGGGCTTAATACACTACAAGCAACAAAAGTAGAATTACATCCTTATAACGTGCCCAGCTGGTGTGTACGTAGTTGCCTAGCTTTTGTCTTAATTACCAATAAAAAAAATCTGTCTTGTACACAAGTTAACAAATCTGGTTTGTTTCAGCTTTCTTTTCTCGTTAGTGAATTTAGGAAACTCTTGTCATCATAATGTCTACGAATGCAACATCTGGCATGGTGCCTAATCACCAATGAAACCAAACTTGGGATGAGAGAGAAATCATAAAGACCTTATCATAATTTAAAGCTGAGACCTTCGACAGGCAGAGGTCTCTGGTTCGCATCAGGCCACGATTTTTCTCTAATCCCAAGTTTGGTTGTTTCATTTCAATGGTGATTAGGCACCATGCCAGATGTTGCGCTACCATGCAACACCGAGAGAAATTTGGTCCATTGGGGAAAACCCGGGGAGGATACAACTGCCTTATAACTCGGCCTCTGCCTGGTGAGTCTCAGGTCGAATCCCGATAAGGCCGTTACGATTTCTCTCATCCTAAGTTTGTTCGATTTTGGTACGAGTGTCACAAGTGTACTACGATGTTAGGCAGGAGTTTTCCAAGAAGGTAACAAGTTAAGTTTACTACAAGCTTTCTATGAGTTACCCAAGTTTGTCAATTTGCGTGGATTTTGGCGCTGAACCATCTGGAATTTCACCGACTCTTGCAACTTGTGTCAAACTATACCGAACTCGTGTGAGTCAGTGCTGTATGAGTTTAGTACGAGTTCGCAACTAGTGGCTGAAATTATAACGTGTTCAACATTTTTGCCACGAGTTGCTACAAGTTCCATGAATCTTCCTGGATGCGCCAACTCACAACCAAGATTTTTTCATTTTAGTCGGCTCAGTAGTACCTCGTCTGTGTTCCAAGAAAACAGTGCAAAAAAACGGTTTCCATGCTTTGGCCAGATGGATGAGGATTTCTGGAAAAGGTATGAGTTCCTCTGTGTACATGTAGGTACCCTAACTTTGGAAATCTGTCCTGTGTGAGAGAAATCTCGCTCAAAATATGTAGCAAATACGCTACAAAAAAGTCCGGCCGCTGTGGTTGGTTTACTGGCTGTCATAAGCGTGACGGCCAGTAGCATTCGGGCCGAGTATACATGTACTCCAAAGTTATGGCAAATGAAAATTATTGTGTTTTCATATTTTTATTTAGCACTCGGAATAATACTTGTGCACTGCACATAAGCCAAGCACACAATCACATGCACTTACATTATTTCACAATTCTATGAACTAACACATTTAGTTCAGTTTGTTTTACAAATGGGAATGTTTTTTTTTTACTGCACCTTAATATAATTGTACGCACGTACATGTACACTCGACCAAAAAAGTTCTGCTTCTGTCACCAGTAAGACATTTACAGATATTTATTATTAAATTGGATTTAATGTACCGGTAGGAACACTGCTGTTCAGTGAAGCTTGCCATCATGGACTCCGTTGAGCTCTATTCCCTTGAGTGATATGTTCAGCTAAAATTTGATATATTATTTTCCTACATGTACATTAAATCCAATTTCATAATAAATATCTACAAATGTCTTTCTGGTGACAGAACTTTTTTGGTCGAATGTATTTAACAATAAACAATTACTTTTTTGTTAACACATCGTTGTACAATAGTTTCATAGAATTTAAATTTGCAACAAACATTGTGACCACATAATTGTAAAAAATAATATTTAAATTTAATATATAAATTTTCATAAAATTTGTCCACACAATATCATAAACTATACTATGCACATTGAAATACTTCAGTACTAGACTGAAACTGACTGGCACCATTTTATATATCGTTAACATTGATTAGTTAAAAGTAGATCACATGACATGAATTAGTTTAATCGTTCGCCCCCCAAAAAATATAAATCATGGGATTAAAAGCCGTACTGTTGTTTGACCGTGTCGCGAGTCAAACAAAAGTACATTTTTCACCCGTTTACAAAAATCGCATGTGCGTGCACTCCACGCCATGTTCGAATACGCGGACAATGTATTTTAAAGGAAGGGACAACACTTGCAAAGGGTTGCCTAACTCTGTACGCTTCATGTAAGTCGCCATCTTTTGCAGTTTGGCGCTCGGACTTGAGAGGGCGTGAGTCAGGACACAACAGATTTTTACATACTTCACGCCGTATAGGAGTCGGGGAAACAAGGCATCAATCTTGACGTCATCCATGCAATCGTTGCATGGTTGACGTCATCATCCATTTCAAATATGGCACAGCACATACATGTAGTTGCAGAGTTTGTCATCAAAATTAATTAGGTTTCTGGAATCTGACGTTGAAAACAAGATTCTCCGATTCTCATGAAGGTTTAAATGCACTGGGCAACACATCGGTAATATTTTTGATTAAATTTGTTGATTTTAAACAAGTGTTTTTTCCACTTCCTTTAAATGATATATATGGCAAGTTTACGTTGCTCACGACAAAACCTAATCCTGGTACACTGTATTATCAGGAATGCAAACGATAAAGAACAAAGGATTGGGACCTAGAATTTTCCTTGTTATAAGTGCAGAATGTTGCCTTTTACAGTACTTTGAGGTTTGACCTTTAACATAACATTCTGCTTATAACAAGGAAAAGTTCAGGTCCCAATTCCCTGTTTTTCATCGTTTGCATTCCTGATAAATAAAACAAGGTAATCACCAAATTCCCAAGGACCTTTTATTAGTGAGGTTTGACTATTTCAAATAACTGTTGCGTAAATTTTAAGCACAATTTCCCTCTAACTTAGGTTAATGCACACAATGAGCTTTAAACTACTGTACTTGTGTATACATGAAACAGTCAAAGACTGTTGGCGGTACTCGGCTTTGACCACATACATTTAATATTGTGTACATGTATTATAGTGCTGTAGGCGCAAGATAGACCACTCGTGCAATAAAGTGAAGTACGAAAAGGCGCCATTTGAGTCAGCAAACTAGACGCGCCTTGTGCCTGTTTGAAGCCTAGCGTACATCGACATGGCAACTGGCATTTCTGCCAACTAAAAGTAACTCGCAGCAACTGGAAGCAACTGTACGCGCACTTGCAACTACTAGCAACTGAACAAATCCCAGTTGCCGCGAGTTGCTTATGTTCTACTTTCTGGCATCCATCCTAATCCATCCTAATCAGCTACAACCATGCATATCCTCAAGGAAAAAACAAAACTCCCCCACAAGATGGAAGCTTTTCAATACTGAGCAAGTTCAATTCACGACTATAGTTAACTATAGGTCAACGATGGTTAGTCATGTCTACTCGACCATTTGGAACCAACTCACAGGGCACTGGTCACTGGTACCCATCAGGTATTGAGTTGACGCAGCATTTTGCATGGAACCAATTGACTAACCAAAGGCATGTGTGTTGCCAGAATGACGTTCAACCAGTGGTTAACTCTCGTCGTGAATTGAACTTGTTCATTGTGTGTTAGCCCTGTGTCCTGACAAAATATGGTACCTGGTCAAGCTGAGCATCGACCTCGACCCATGCACCCCCGTTGAGTGTTACCTCATGAAGCTGGTCGACCCACTTTCCTTCTGGCAAGTAAACCTGACGTTTTGTGTGACCTGGTTCCAACACTGGCGCTACTAATGTGTCGTTTCCAATTAAGAATTCCGAGTCTATGCTTTGGGCTTCACGATCCGAGGGGGCTATCCACCACAGTGGTCGCAAGACAGGTGTCGTAGAATTGCCGTCGTCCGGTGCGGTGCGAAGAACTAGAGGCGCGATGACGTTGCGGTGAAACGTCATGAATTGTTTTGCGATTCTGATTGTTTCAGAATCATATTCATAAATAGGGACGTTGATTCTCATTGTGGGGAAGAATGCGGTTAAACCAAGCCATCTCAAAAGGAATTCTTTATCGATGCGACAGGTATCGGTGCATGAAGCGTTGGAATTCTGCGTCTTGACGTCGAGATCAGGCATTACGAATGGATAGCCGATGATACCGAGCGTCAGCACCGTTGGAATGAGTGATTTTAAGCCGTTGTCGTAACCCCATACGGGTGCCTTTGGAATGGTTAAAATGATTAATGGAATGTCCTGCGACTTGTAAGCCGACCGCGTAATCACTGGGTCTTTAGTCTTGTCGGCTAGTTCCATGTACCTCTGAGTGAAGGTACAAGGGTTTTGAAGAACCTCTTGGGTTTTGAATTCAACCGGAAGATAACTGACTTGTCCGTAGTCGAACGTGAAGTAGCTGATTACCACTGTGGTTTGTAAGTTTTCTAACCGATTGACGAACCAAGCCGTTGCGTTATAGCTGGTTGTGTCGAGCAATCCTGCTACCCCTCCCTTCCACTTAGTCAACCCAGGAACTTGGGATCTTGGATCTTCCACTAAATACCGATTACGCAGACCTTCGTCGAAGGCCTTCGAGTCCGTGTTCATGAATGGCGTCACTCTAACGACGACATCAAATCCGGATTCTTGGATTCTTTCTACAGATGAGGTAATGTTTGGAAACCGTTCAGGATCAAATACGAGGTTTCCTTCTGTAGCGGCGTAATCGCATTTGATTTCCAGCGAGTTTCCTGGTAAATTGTTAGCACGGATAGCACCAACGAAATTTAAGATGGCCGCCTCGTTTAGTGTATTTTGTCTACAGATGGACGGCATGGCCCACATTGGACCTCGGATTAATGTCTCGTGCGGCAGAGCTCGTAACTTCTTGCCAAATTTGGCCATCATTTTTTGCTGGACAGTCGGAATGTCCACTCCAGCACATAACGTATACTCTAATTTCGGAAGCCGCCCCTCGGAGTTAGGAAACGGCGAATTGCGATAAATACCTTCAAAACAAAGTTTCTGTGTATCTTCGTTGATGCTAATAAATAACGGCGAATCATCAGTGACCCAGATTCCAATGCCGTGTGAAGAAAGCCAGAAGCGTTCTATAACGGGCCCAAAGCTACTTGATTCATCACCCGACACGAATGGAGCACGTGATAGGTTCATTTTCTCCAGCGGCCACTGCTGATTGGCTGACACACTCCCTCCATACCAGTGGCTATTTTCAAGCGAGTAGCAGTCCCGATGGATCAGATCCGGTGTGTAGGATTCCCATGTTAGACTGTAACACTCCATTCCTAAGATCTGCTCCCAGTGAATTAGCAATCGCGCAATGTTGGCATACTCTAAACACAAATTGCTCGAGTCAAAAGGGTCGCAAGAGGAAGGTAGCATATCCGGAAGATTTCGTCCGATCAACCCCTGAACGCGATTCTCTCCGTTCAGATGCACATTAAACTCTCTGGATCCCGTATACAGCACAGCATTACCAACTTTATAATGCAAAGGATCTTCAACATACAGAACCAGAATACACGTAGTTGAAGCTACGATGACGCAAAAAAGCATGACAATGCTGATTTTGAGTTTTATTTGCCGAGGAGTCTTCAAGACCCTAATCGGCTTCGCAATGTCCACTGTGTCCGGATCCACGGTAGCTTTGGTTCTCTTTTGGACCTCATTGTAGTCAATACTCGGTACTTCGACTGAGATGGACCCGTTTCCTTCCGCGTCAACGACGACATGAGCCGGTGAAGCCATGGACACTGGAAGGGTCTCTGTCATCAATAAGGAAGTGTGGACGTTTTCATGAGGTTCAAAATTCTCTCGGACTTGTGACATGATGGCGCAGGCGGATGAAAGCGGTGTGCCAAAAACGTGATCGCGGATGACAAATGTTAATGTCCTGTGTGTTAGAAGATGGTTTGTTAGTAACTACGTACAGTTAAATGATGGCTCATGCATAAGACTCCCTGAGAATTGTTATCGCCTCAGAATCCAAATTAGTGACCTCTGTTGAACCTACAATCAAGACAAGGGGTTGATGTAAAAGCTCTACAATTGTTAGGCAAGGGTTAAGGTACTACAGTCCACTGTGGAGTAACTGCATTCTCCAATACACTCCAGCTGGGGGATTTTGGAGTGTGTGGCTGGCCTGCATTGAACTACCCTCAGAGAGCAAGGGTTAAGGTACTACAGTCCACTGTGGAGTAACTGCATCCTCCAATGCACTCCAGCTGGAGAATTAGGAGTATGTGGCCGGCCTGCATTGAACTACCCTCAGAGAGCTAGGGTTAAGGTACTACAGTCAACTGTGGAGTAACTGCATCCTCCAATACACTCCAGCTGGGGGATTTTGGAGTGTGTGGCCGGCCTGCATTGAACTACTCTCAGAGAGCAAGGGTTAAGGTACTACAGTCCACTGTGGAGTAACTGCATCCTCCAATACACTCCAGCTGGAGGATTTTGGAGTGTGTGGCTGGCCTGCATTGAACTACCCTCAGAGAGCTAGGGTTAAGGTACTACAGTCAACTGTGGAGTAACTGCATCCTCCAATACACTCCAGCTGGGGGATTTTGGAGTGTGTGGCCGGCCTGCATTGAACTACTCTCAGAGAGCAAGGGTTAAGGTACTACAGTCCACTGTGGAGTAACTGCATCCTCCAATACACTCCAGCTGGAGGATTTTGGAGTGTGTGGCTGGCCTGCATTGAACTACTCTCAGAGAGCAAGGGTTAAGGTACTACAGTCCACTGTGGAGTAACTGCATCCTCCAATACACTCCAGCTGGAGGATTTTGGAGTGTGTGGCCGGCCTGCATTGAACTACCCTCAGAGAGCTAGGGTTAAGGTACTACAGTCCACTGTGGAGTAACTGCATCCTCCAATACACTCCAGCTGGAGGATTTTGGAGTGTGTGGCCGGCCTGCATTGAACTACCCTCAGAGAGCTAGGGTTAAGGTACTACAGTCCACTGTGGAGTAACTGAATCATCCGATACACTCCAGCTGGTGGATTTTAGAGTGTGTGGCCGGCCTGCATTGAACTACCCTCAGAGAGCTAGGGTTAAGGTACTACAGTCTACTGTGGAGTAACTGCATCCTCCAATACACTCCAGCTGGAGGATTTTGGAGTGTGTGGCCGGCCTGCATTGAACTACCCTCAGAGAGCAAGGGTTAAGGTACTACAGTCTACTGTGGAGTAACTGCATCCTCCAATACACTCCAGCTGGAGGATTTTGGAGTGTGTGGCCGGCCTGCATTGAACTACCCTCAGAGAGCTAGGGTTAAGGTACTACAGTCCACTGTGGAGTAACTGCATCCTCCAATACACTTCAGCTGGAGGATTTTGGAGTGTGTGGCCGGCCTGCATTGAACTACCCATAGAGAGCAAGGGTTAAGGTACTACAGTCTACTGTAGAGTAACTGCATCCTCCAATACACTCCAGCTGGAGGATTTTGGAGTGTGTGGCCGGCCTGCATTGAACTACCCTCAGAGAGCAAGGGTTAAGGTACTACAGTCCACTGTGGAGTAACTGCATCCTCCAATACACTCCAGCTGGAGGATTTTTGAGTGTGTGGCCGGCCTGCATTGAACTACCCATAGAGAGCAAGGGTTAAGGTACTACAGTCCACTGTGGAGTAACTGCATCCTCCAATACACTCCAGCTGGAGGATTTTTGAGTGTGTGGCCGGCCTGCATTGAACTACCCATAGAGAGCAAGGGTTAAGGTACTACAGTCCACTGTGGAGTAACTGCATCCTCCAATACACTCCAGCTGGAGGATTTTAGAGTGTGTGGCCGGCCTGCATTGAACTACCCTCAGAGAGCAAGGGTTAAGGTACTACAGTCCCCTGTGGAGTAACTGCATCCTCCAATACACTCCAGCTGGAGGATTTTGGAGTGTGTGGCCGGCCTGCATTGAACTACCCTCAGAGAGCTAGGGTTAAGGTACTACAGTCCACTGTGGAGTAACTGCATCCTCCAATACACTCCAGCTGGAGGATTTTGGAGTGGGTGGCCGGCCTGCATTGAACTACCCTCAGAGAGCAAGGGTTAAGGTACTACAGTCCACTGTGGAGTAACTGCATCCTCCAATACACTCCAGCTGGAGGATTTTGGAGTGTGTGGCCGGCCTGCATTGAACTACCCTCGGAGAGCAAGGGTTAAGGTACTACAGTCTACTGTGGAGTAACTGCATCCTCCAATACACTCCAGCTGGAGGATTTTGGAGTGTGTGGCCGGCCTGCATTGAACTATCCTCAGAGAGCAAGGGTTAAGGTACTACAGTCCACTGTGGAGTAACTGCATCCTCCAATACACTCCAGCTGGGGGATTTTGGAGTGGGTGGCCGGCCTGCATTGAACTATCCTCAGAGAGCAAGGGTTAAGGTACTACAGTCCACTGTGGAGTAACTGCATCCTCCAATACACTCCAGCTGGGTGATTTTGGAGTGGGTGGCCGGCCTGCATTGAACTACCCTCAGAGAGCAAGGGTTAAGGTACTACAGTCCACTGTGGAGTAACTGCATCCTCCAATACACTCCAGCTGGAGGATTGTGGAGTGTGTGGCCGGCCTGCATTGAACTACCCTCAGAGAGCAAGGGTTAAGGTACTACAGTCTACTGTGGAGTAACTGCATCCTCCAATACACTCCAGCTGGAGGATTTTGGAGTGTGTGGCCGGCCTGCATTGAACTATCCTCAGAGAGCAAGGGTTAAGATACTACAGTCCACTGTGGAGTAACTGCATCCTCCAATACACTCCAGCTGGGTGATTTTGGAGTGGGTGGCCGGCCTGCATTGAACTACCCTCAGAGAGCAAGGGTTAAGGTACTACAGTCTACTGTGGAGTAACTGCATCCTCCAATACACTCCAGCTGGAGGATTTTGGAGTGTGTGGCCGGCCTGCATTGAACTACCCTCAGAGAGCAAGGGTTAAGGTACTACAGTCCACTGTTAATTAGTTAATCATCGTTAGTTAATGAAGCGTGCGTTCACATATCACTTAACGAAGATCGAACGAAGATCGAATAAAGAGCGGTACCGTACACATTATAAGCGACCGCTAACGAAGATCGAATGAAGCTGTGGGAGGTCGCACATATGCGTCGCGCGTCTAGACGCGCTGTGTGGTTTCCAGTGGCTCATCAAAAACAACGCTTGCTAGGTGCTTGACACACAACGCGCTTGTGCAACCAGGCCTGCCAAATTGCTTTGTCGAACGAAGGGAGCGTTCTCATTACAAATTCGCTTAATCGAATAAAGCGATTTCTTGATTGAATGAAGCGATGTCTTCATCGAATGAAGCTATTTGCTTCATTGAATGAAGCGATTCTAATCTTCGTCGAATCATCGTTGAACAAAGTGATTTCTCTAGTGAGAACGCCGGGGTCTAAGATAAACTAAATTGGTGGGACAACATGCTAAGTGTGTGCAAAACTCGCCATGACATTAGTTTTGTACACTGTACAGGCCTAAATTGCATGCTACAATGCACAATAATTAAGTGTACATGTTACGCCCCAACTATGCCTTAGTTGGGACTGTCCCAGCAATAGTTGGGCCAGTGCTAACTTTTTGGAAGTTTTAAAAATAAGTTGGTGCCATAGTTGGGGCACAATTGCAATACACATTATGGAAACAGACAGTAAATTGAGTGGGTGGTTGTTACAACATGTTAATGTTATGAGATGTGTTATGAAATACAAATATGTGACCTTCCATGAAAAATAAGGAATATGCTTCAAACGGCAAAAACCTGTACATAGTCAACCTTCGTTAATAAGAGGTCCTTTGAGAATTTCCAGATTACCTTGTTAACAGGAACCCTGTATTATCAAAAATGAACAAAGAATTGGAACTAAATTGTCCTCGTTATAAGCAGAATGTTGCATTAACAGTGCTCTTATTAAGGTTTGACTATCGCGGGAGGTCACATATTCACGTATCTGTGTAACAATTTACATCATTTTTTTACTTAAAAAAACTTATCCATCAGTATGTCCACATTTAATAGAAAAAAACAATTTAAGGGGAAAATTAAGATTTACTTGGAAAAAGACATTTTATCAGCACATGCCATGTTTCTGATACACCAAAACGTATAGTAGCCGACATTTTTTTAGTACATTTTTTTAGAACATTTTTCCTTGGAAATATTACCGGTAAGAGATGAGAAGTTGATCAAAATTCTTTTTTTGGTATTTTTTTTGTATACATTGAACAGAGATTTTAAGGAAATTACCTCCTGGAATCAACAGATAATGTAATTTTAAGATATACTTCCCTCTTGCACCTTTGTTGCAAATGTTACTTTTCTGTAGAAAAGCATGTTTTCTTCTTCAAAAATTGCCTTCAGTTAGTGCACAAGATAACCATTCACACACGCGCGCGCCCTCTGTTGTCACGCTTACGCACAGACCATTCGCCACGTCATTTTGTGCATCACTTTATGCAGTAATTTTATTATTTATTTATCTCAGAAATACAACATTTATTTTATTTTATTTTATTTTATTTTATTTATTTATTTACCACATCCAACAGCGGAGGGACCGCCAATTACAGGAATGGAAGCAAGTGTGGTTGAGTGCCTTGCTCAAGGGCACAGGTGCCACAACCCGTTACGGCCAGGAATCGAACCTACATTCTAGTACTAGCACAGGAACTTAAGTTAGACGCACTAGACAGCTCGGCCATAACACCCCACATTTGCGACGGATGTGTCAGTGGGAAGTACATGTATATCTTAGAATTGAATAAGCTATCGATTCCAATATATAAATTCACCCAAATCCGTGTTCAATGTATATGGAGAAAAAATCCCATGGTTTATATGTCATAACAAGGGAAAATCCTGGGTGCCTGTGCATGGTAATGAACCCTTTTAACTCTAAATCTTACCAGCAGAACCATTTTCTCCACAGTACATGCCCAGCTCTGTAGTTTTCTCCGATTCGGTCATGATGAAGTGTCTTTTGCTTTCTGATTTGAAATTCATAAAGAAAAGAAAAAAGAAATTTATTTCTTTTATACACCAATCCGAGCTGCAAAGTCATGGTCCATGTACGTCCGCCATAGCTGGGGGCCATCCAGTGCCATGAACTGTTTTGCGCGTTTTTTGCTTGCGAAGCCTGTGTACGCGTACGCGTTGTGCGCTGTTCGATTTAACAATAAGACAAAGCGCCCAGTCCATGGCAGTGGATGGCCCCCAGTAATGGCGGACTTGCAGGGAAGGAGTCCTTAGCAACCGGATTCGTGTATACTTTGGGAATTAGTAATTCAGCAGGGCCACACGGTGAAGTTCGAAAATAACGGAAAAAATACCATACACCCTCGCCAGTTGAGACTTAATGCACTACGTCTATGGAGCATGACATTAAAAGTCATTCACTGCTAAATTCATGTTTCAGAAAGAATTGGGAAGTTGATCATGGCTTCAGACCTTGTGTGCAAAACATATATGAGACAGGCTGAAAAAGTGTTTTCTTACAAAATCTCAAATTTTTCCCGATCTAAATTTTGGATTTGTTTCTATCAAATTTGCAAATTCAAATGCTAGATGTCATTTTTTAATGAAAACAAATTCTGATCAACTTCCTATTACTCTTGCCCATGTTTCCTTTAATACCATATTTACATGACTTTGTACACTTTCTGGGGTGTATGTCATATTATGAAGAAATAGTGGCGAGGGTGTATGGTATTTATACCAAAAGAACTTTTGAGAAAGAGTATTAAAGAAAGTGTGTCAATTTTAGGTTAATTATTAATTATTCATTTAAATAGCACGCAATTCAGATTTGTTATGTTCACATGATTGAGGCAAGTGTCTTCAAAACATTGAGATATGTAGGTGGGCGGTGCCGCTGGCAGCCAACGGTCAGTGACACTGGGAAATCCCCTTACTCTTCACAAAAAGTAAGGGATCATTTTGTTTAATGCACAAGACATCACACTGCCACTGGGCATGGCCGGCATTACATCCCTTCTGAAGGATGGAGCAAGCGTGGATATTTTTTTTATATACATTTAACAAAGTTTTTAAGGAAATTACCTCCCGGAATCAACACATAATGTAATTTTAAGATATACTTCCCACTTGCACTTTTGTCGCAAATGTTGCTTTTCTGTAGAAAAATCACGTTTTCTTCTTCAAAAATTGCCTTCAGTTAGTGCACAAGATAACTATTCACGCGCGCGCGCAGCGCCCTCTGTTGTCGCGCTTACGCACAGACCGCTCGCCGCGTCATTTTGTGCATTACTTTATGCAGTAATTTTATCATTTATTTATCTCAGAAATGCAACATTTCCGACGGAAGTGTCAGTGGGAAGTATGTCTTAGAATTGAATAAGCTATCGATTCCAATATATAAATTTACCCAAATCCGTGTTCAATGTATATGAAAAAAATACCCAATCGTGTTTAACTGCCTATGCATTGCACAACATTACAAGGCCAAGGCACAGTACCCGCCATGGCCAGGTTTCGAACCCAAAACACCAAGGTTTCACCCGACTGTCAGTGTCACTAGTGGCAGACTGTTGGGAGTCAACTAGGAGAATGATTCTGTCCCTTGGACTAGGAGTCAACGACTCGGCCACAAGTGCCCGTGGTTATTCGTCATCGGTCATGGAGGTAGGAAAAAATGATGGGGCGAAGCTGAGGCTGGTGAGTGAATTAATCGTCAAACAGGACTAATTTTCACTACAACAGCCCGAGCAAAAGTAACAAACCGCAAAAAACCTAGGCCTATTTAGGCCTACTGTGTTGTAAACTCGATGTCGATGATCGATCAGTTGATGTGTGTTTTCTCCGAGAAAACGTGAAAATCAATGTCCGTCATTACTATTATAGAATAGTTCCCGGTCCAACAATTCCACATACTAACACGAATACATATTCATATGCGCATTGGAATATGTGGTTTGGAAACCAGTTTATTATACCATTACATTTAGGCATAAATGGCGCCCTCGTTTGGCGATAAATGTTTTGACATACAACAGTCGTAGTTAGAGTTTATCAAACACGAAACAGTCACTTGTCAACGTGTACTATTCCAACATGGCTTCGCAGACAGACGTGGACGAACTTTTCGAGATTCGGAATGCTTTTTACCTGGGAAACTTCCAGCAATGCATAGGTGAAGCACATAAACTCAAGGTAATATGCTTAATTTGGCATGGAGAGAATTAACTAGTTGACAATGGCTTCAGACCTTGTGTAACCAACATTATTATGATGAGATTGGCTGAACAAAATTTGTTTTCTGAGAAATCTTGTTTTTTTCCAAGTTGAAAAATGTTGGGTTTTTCTATCACAGCACAGTAGGGGACCATCCCTTGATTGAGAAAAATCTCTAGATTGAGAGACAACCCTTTATCGAGCAACGAAAGTCTGCCAAAACTAGACAGAATGATTCTGTCCCTACGGGATTTCCCGTACACTGTAGGGACAGAACTCTGAGTAGTGAGTTCAGTGGATTTTAGATTCTTTACCCAAATCATAACAAATATGGTATTAACGGAAAGCTCGTTCCAAGAGAAATCCAACGGTGTTTGAATCAGCTTCATATCTCAAACCATTATTGAGTTATGCAATTTTTTACATTAAAATTTGACCACTTCCTGTCTGTAAATTTTGATTTGACATCGCTCTCTAGTAATATTATCACAAGTTACTATTTTGTCCTTTTATGAAAGCTAACAAGTTTAGTATCATTAAAAATCCCTTCTAAAACTCTATTTGTTGATGTTGGAATCAAATCCATACCTTTTAATATAGAAGAGATATGGTTTGTTTAAAAATTGAGGTTTGACCGTCTTTTTCGACACACTGACTGGACGGTGCTGCACTGATGGATAGTTGGGTTGCTACATGGCATTTAAAAAAAAGAAAAATAATTGTACTACCAGCCCCGCCTATGAGCCCCGCCCGTCAGCCCCGCCCGTCAGCCCCGCCCTGTGAGCCCCGCCCATCAGCCCCACCCATCAGCCCCACCCATCAGCCCCACCCATCAGCCCCACCCATCAGCCCCACCCACCAGCCCCGCCCACCAGCCCCGCCCACGAGCTCCACCCACCAGCCCTGCCCATGAGCTCCACCCACCAGCCCTGCCCATGAGCTCCACCCACCAGCCCCACACACCAGCCCTACTATTCAATCCAGCCAATCAGCCCCAAGCATCAGCCCCACCCAATGGCATCAGCCCCACCCTGGCATCAGCCCCACCCTGGCATCAGCCCCACCCTGGCATCAGCCCCACCCTGGCATCAGCCCCACCCTGGCATCAGCCCCACACTGGCATCAACCCCACCCTGGCATCAACCCCACCCTTATACATGACATGTCATGCCTACCCACCTCGCCCATCACCGCCGGCGCCGCCAGGTATAGGAGGCCCGCAATTTATACACACCGGCCCCATGAGCTCCTGCTAGTGATACGCTACGTTTTGAAGTAGGTCTCGGACTAAGTTACATGGCGTTGAAAATTTATGTGTCGCCATTTTTCGCTAGCGCTAAACTGTCATTTTTTATGTCATTCTTAACTAAAAATATCCATTCTTTTCATTTATAATGGTTTCAGATGGTGTCTCAAATTCCTTCAGTACTAAAATCCATCATTTTCTTCACAAATTGAACATGAAAATTACCTGTTTTTAGTGCAAAATAAACAGACTAGACAACGGTGTCCCCTCCACCAAATTACAACAAACATGGTATCAATCGAGAGCGTGTTTCGTAATCTTCACGATGATAACGGAACAAAGGTCATAAGTCAAAAGAGAAAGGTCACAGAGGCCTTTTGATGACGTCTGTCTGCAACGTCATCAAGCAAGATGGCCGCGCCCTTCGGCAACCCACAAAAATAATTTGCCGAGTATGTCAAATTGGAAGGTAAATTTATCAGTGTTAAACTCGGCATTTCGTACAATTTGAGACATCACTTGAAAAAGGGATCCTCCATCTCTTCAAAAATTATTTTAAAATCGAATTTGAGCAACTAGAACTATTCTAAATATCGCAAAGTTTTGGCCCTTTTTCCCCACGCTTCCAGATACAATCGTCAATTTTACGTTTTTCACTGAACTCGCTACTCTGAGGTACCTCTTTCATAAAGTGGATTGTTGTAATTTTGCCTCGAAATTAGAATCACACTCAAAGATTTCCTCATAGTTGTGTCCTGCAGTGGTTTGAGATGTCCATGATCTGATGATTGGAAAATGATTGGAAAGAAATACTTACAACACCGTTTTTGAAGCCAAAATTTCCTCTTGCGTTGAATCCGGACGAGGATTTCCGTTGTAACTGTAAAATCTGGACACTAGAGGGCGCTGTTACGAACTAGTGGCTTTGGCTGTGGCTATGCTGTTGCCATGGGCAGACAATAAAAGTCCTTAGAAACAGCATAGTAACAGCATAGCCATAGCCAAAGCCACTAATTCCAGATTTTACAGTTACAACGGAAATCCTCGTCCGGATTCAACGCAAGAGGAAATTTTGGCTTCAAAATCGGTTCTGTAAGTATTTCTTTCCAATCATTTTCCAATCATGGACATCTCAAACCACTGTAGGACACAACTAGGAGGAAATTTTTGAGAGTGTGATTCTAATTTCGAGGCAAAATGACAACAATCCACTTTATGAAAGGAAAGCTCACTGACTAGCCAAAACCAGATATTTATCGATCGAGCAATATCCCTTGATCAACAGTAGGTGACCAGGCTCAATTGAGCGATGCAGCGACATCCTCGATGAGTCGATTAATTGAGCGATGGCATGCATCCAGCTGCCGATATGTGTCACGTGTCCTCATAAATATGTTAATGGTCTAACCCGCTTAAAGGGCCTTTATTCATTTTAGGAAATATGGGTGTTTTAAAAAATTATTTAACAATACTCTACCCCTTTCATCCGGGTCAGGCTATTGGGTTCTGGGTTCCTAGGGATCTGCTCACGTCAGTCCCGACTAGCCTTGCCTGGCTCAAAGGGGTCTAACCCGCTTAATGGGCCTTTATTCGTTGCGCGGGTTTTTATATTGAAAATGCGCATTTTAGGAAATATGGGTGTTTTAACAAATTATTAAAAAATACTCTACCCCTTTCATCCGGGTCAGGCTAATAGGTTCTGGGTTCCTAGGGGTCTGCTCTCGTGAGGCCCGACTAGCCTTGCCTGGCTCAAAGGGGTCTTACCCGCTTAAAATGGCTTTATTGCATGTGGTGCAACCCAATGTGCCCAGGGCCAGATTTGTTATGGGGACATACAACCAGTCTAATAGTTACGTGAATGTAAAGGAACAGCTATGGCACGCCAAAACACACACACATTTGTTTGGTTTGAATATCGAACGTGCGTCTGGCTGCACGTTCCATATTGAATATCGAACGTCGAATATCAAACCAACTTCACACCGGTTGAAATAGATCTACACTCTTTTAGGTTTTCATGAAAATGAGTGAAAAAGTTGCCGAGTTGGCCTCCGCCTCATAGGTTTACACACATTTTGCTGGCAATACTTAACAAGTCATTTTAACTTAAAATGTTAATGGTCTAGGCCTACTTTCAATTCTGACCAATCCTGCTTTTGGAAAGATTTCCGTTTACTCACTGTTTGCCACTTATTCTCCAAATCCTTTTTGATGCTTTGTTTTATTTGTAGGCGTCTTCATCCGACGTGAAGTTGATGCGAGATGTCTTCATGTACAGAGCTTACATTGCTGGGGTGAGAACATTTCCATTTGAGGAAAATTGAAACAAAAAATTAAAGTCAATACAGTTAAATCTCGATAAATGTATTTAAGCTCCAATAGACTGTATCAACATCCTTGAGGACATGCATGGTTGCACATATTGTGCTTCCATTGTTGAACGGTTTAAGTAACATATGGTGCCCCACGAAATGGCGGCTATTTGATACGGTCTATCCATCATTTGCAGTGACCCAAAATTGTACTTCATGAGTTGACAAGAAAAACCTGACGAAAAGTGTTGATAGCATTGGTAACAAACACCACATGATTTTTTTTTACCCGTGTAAAATGGTACCTTTGTGAGAGAAATTGCCAACTGAAGGTGCTGTTTAAAAAAGGTTTCTGCAGACATTTTTCATTCAACACAAAATCCATATGTGGACTTTTAAGGTTTTCTGAAGTATTACTTCATCTATGAGGCTGAAATTTCTACAAGGCAGTTTATCAACATTATTCTTTAGTTATGTAATGCTGCTGTTTATGGAATTTGTCTGCAAATGATATATTGGTCCTTAAATGTTCATGGGATTGCATCAAACCATTTAGAAACATGCCACAAGTTTTGGAAAGTCCTCTTTGCAATTGGCATATTTTCAAAATTTCATACCTGGGTGAAATATCTTAGCATAATTAAATTCTAGTTTTCCCTTGTGTAGGTCAGTAACTTTTGTTTCATGGGCTCGGTTAACCTTTATTTTTTTTTCTTCAAATTCTATGACAGCGCAACTATGGAGTCGTTCTAGATGAGGTGACATCGTCCTCATCCCCAGAGCTACAAGCAGTCAGGATGTTTGCCGATTACCTGGCATCACCAAACAAACAGTAATTATAGAATTTATATACCATACAACAAAAGAAACGCTAACATTTTCTCCACTTTTTGATTAAAAAAAACAAAACAAAAACAGTCAATCTGAGAGCAGGAATTTTCAGCACACGGAAGCTTTATGCAGTGAATGTTATGTAAAAATTTTTAAGTGTCAATAATTACAATTTAAACAAAGGAAATTTTCAAAATTTGCGGGTTTATAACAAAAATTGTTAAAATGTTGTTTGTTTGTTTGTTGCTCGGTATATAAGCCTAACCTTTCTGAAATAAATTTAAGAAATGTATATAATAATCAAATGTGCTATCAATTGAACGCTTGAAATCTCTAAACTTGATTGTTGACGGTTGTTTTTTCATGTTTGTTTTGAACTTTAGAGAGAAGATTCTCACAGATCTAGACAAAAAGATGAGTTCTAGCGTGGATGTTGATAACGACACTTTTCTCTTAATGGCTGCATCTATATACTACCATGAAGAGGTGTGTAAATCAAGCACAATACTCATTACTGTTTAGCATGAAGTGGCAAAGTACTGGTCACAAGTAATACACAGGCATGATTTCATAAAACTGTTTAGCACCAAATTGTGCTCAGCACAATTTATTTGCTTTGCTTTACCAAAAGATTTGGCTAAATCAAAATGTGAACACTTTATCAATGAGAATGTAAAAAATTGCTATTTACAGGAATTCCTTTAGAAAATCTCAGTGTTGTTTTACTTATTGGCATTTAATTTGGTATTTTAAAGGCACAGGCTCGTCAGCAATGCGTGCCCGCCAAATGTGTGCCACGCAATACGCAGCTCCAGTGCAAAGGCATGTAGCTGCGTGTTTCGAGCACGAATTTGGCGGGCGCGCATTGCTGACGAGTCTGTGCCTTTAAGATGAACAACATGGGCAGAATGTCTCACGTGAGGTCTAGTGAGTATACAGCCGTGCTCGTGATTGAAGGGTCTGTTATGGGTTCGGGCCCCACTTGTGCTATCGTCTTTGTTTGTGGGCAATACACTTTATCTCAATTGCCTCGTCAACCCAAGCGATATTTGGGGAGCTGTTAGGGGGAAATGCCACAACCTAACTGCTGATAGAGTTGTGCGCCATGGCCAGGTAGCTACCTAGTTGAATCGAAATGGTTCTGGTGATTTCCTGATGGCAGCGGTAATAATGGCAACAGCGCCAGGAGCACCCCCGCAGGGGCGGACATGTGCGCTATATAAGTATCCACCTTTATTATTATTAATGGTAGAATGCTGGTACGCATAAACTGATGTCCCAATTTCTTTGCGAAATTGAAATTGTGATATATTTTTTTATTAGGTTTTCGCTCCTTTTTTTTCTGCATTTTAGAATTTTGACGCAGCCTTGCGATGCCTCCACCAGTCAGAATCCCTTGAATGGTATGTGTCCGACTCTAACGCAAATCTCCTTCGGTACCAAAATTACAGCCAAACGTCAAAACTAATTCAACTTGCAAAGTACTGACCCTTTCAACTATACTCTCCAACAAAAGAAACTGTGCATGGTAAAAATTGCTGTATTTTTTCAAGAAGGTGGAAAATAAACACCAAATTCACAGACAATATTCTCTGACATTGTTAGAAAAAGGTTATGCACTCAAAACCTGCTCATGGCATAGTACAGGACTTAGGCATGCCTGGGTGTTGATTTCACAATAGGGGTCCTACAGGTTGTTATGTAACAGAATTCCATAAAGTTCAGGTCTCGTTAGCAAGCCATATAAAAGGACTACCCAAAAGTCAATATTCTCTTTCATGCGCGTGTCATTGGCTCCATGAGGCGAAGATGCACAGCAGTGATTAATGCACAAGGGGGACACACTCGATACTGACATTGTGACTTCAATATTGGCAAGTCAGTTTTCAGCAACCTCTGAGAACACAAAGAACACATTTTGTACATTTCAAGTTCGGTTAACCATTTGAAAGATTTCATGGACTTTCATTAACAGTTTATTCCAGCGAGTTATCTGCCATGGCTGAAAAAATACAGCAATTTTTATCATGCACAGTTTCTTTTGTTGGAGAGTATTTGTATCTCGATGTTTAGGTGAAAGACACTTGGGTTCAGAAAAACTCACTATAATGTGAAGCACACGTGAACATGTCCATATAGAATGTGCGTTGTATAAATTATTTATTTATGATAATTTACTTTTAATTTATTGTCGTATTCACATTTCTATTGTTTCGCGACATTTGCATATATGCAAATAAGGTTACTGGTTCAAGAAATCACCCTTGCAGCGAACTTTATCTGAGAAGAGTTTTTAGTGGTGGTCATCATTTTTGTAACTTCATTTTTTAAATAGTCGAACCTTGCTAATAAGAAGTCTTTAGGACTTTGCAGGACTTTGTTCTAGCAGGAACCTTGTATTATCAGGAATTTAAACAAATAAGAACAAAGTATTTTGACCTAAAACTTTTCTTGTTATAAGCAAACTGTTGTATTAACAGTGCTCTTATTATCAAGATTTGACTGTATTTTCTTACAGCTTGGCCCTGACTATTCAGACATGCTTGAGGATCGACCGAGTCGATTTAGCCAAGAAGGAACTGAAGAAAATGCAGGAAAAAGATGATGACGCGACCCTGACACAAATGGCACAGGCCTGGTTCAACTTAGCTGTGGTGAGTGTAACCATATTTTTTGAATCACTTCCGACTCCACTTAGGAATCGCGATTCCATTCATATTCAGTATGCCTTTACGGTTCCCCCACAATGCATAGTTCCGACCTGTCAATCAAGCCGAACCCGCGACCAATCACAACAGAGCTAGCAGACGGCGCCCACATAGGTCAAAGTGATGCAATCATCACACAATCACGCGATTTTCTGCCCATACAGTTTGTATGTTGTATGCGCCAGTGACCGGGTGAATTTTGGTTTCAATGTTGGGCGATTCGCTTATACTTTTTGATTCTCGTCCCCAGGGTGGTGAGAAACTCCAGGATGCTTTCTACATCTTCCAAGAACTAGCCGACAAAAACGCAGGCACTCCGCTACTGCTAAACGGCCAGGCATCAGCGTGTATACAACAAGGCAAAATAGATGACGCTGAAGGAATTCTACAGGAGGCATTGGAAAAGGTAAAACTTGGTACTCTCATTTTATTTTACCAATTGGGGCTATGTTTAGATCAAAGCCTGATAGGAACGCAAGCACTCCGCTACTGCTGAAGGAATACTCAGGGGTGCCAGTCTTCCGGCTATTGCCGGAATTCCGGCTTTTTCTTATTTTGGAAAAAGAAATCCGGCAAAGCCTTTTTTCCAGGCCGTAAAAGTAAACGGCCGGAAATATAAGGAGAATATATTTCCAACTCTTCAAGTCCAAAAAAACGTGGAAAATTGTCTCACTTACTGATCAACAATGTCCGGATATGCCCTATGTCATGTATGTACAGCCTATGTACATGATTTGCACACATGCAGTATGTCTGTATCCCGGCCATAATAATTCACGGCTGAAGTATCACGAAACCAGACTATTGATGAGAAGTACATAGACTCAATAGAGGGCGCTGTATCCATACAACAGTCTGACACATTGCATTGCACACTGTCAATGTACATCCCACAACGTGCATACACTGTACATGCAGTTATTATTTTTTTCCGGCCCTGAAGGTAAGAGCCACCGGCATCCCTGAATACTACAGGAAGCATTGGAAAAGTGTTTCAAAATAACATGAAATATCTGTCAAGCAAAGTTTCAAAATTTCAAGTAACTTTTAATAACCATATCTCTACAGATTTTGAACCAAAGTGACAAATCATCACAATAGGTGTTATGCATGGGACACCCTTCAGTTGACACAAACAAAATTTGTGTCCGACATGAAATTTATGGGAGCACATAAGCTTGGTAATGCCCAACACACAAGACATGAAACATGTTATTGCAGAGTCTGCCTTAGCACAAGAGGTGCCCATCCAAGTTACTGACCGATAAAATAAGCTACATCTCTCAGCTTCCTTGATTTTTCGGTCGGAATACAACTTGTTTCTTTTTTTAAAGGCACAGGCTCGTCAGCAATGCGCGCGTACCAAATTCGTGCCACAAAATACACAGCTCCATAGCACATGCATGGAGTTGCATATGGTCTAGTGGGTATGAAGCGGGACTCCCAATCAGAGGTTGTGGGTTCAAGCCCCACTATGACCAACGTGTCTGTGTCCCTGGGCAAGGCACTTAATCCCAGTTGCCTCGTCTACCCAAGCGATATTTGGGAAGCTTTTAGGGGGAATGCCACAATCTAACTGCTGATAGGGTTGAGCGCCTGGGGCCAATTTCATGGCGCTGCTAAGCACAAACAATTGCTTAGCACAGGATTTGTTTGCTTTATTTTGCAAAAATGGATTGCCAGCCAAAATCGTAAGTGATGTGTATTTGAAGGTATTCTCCTACTCTTGTGAAGAACACAAGTTGGTGAATATTTTTGGCTTGTAATCCATTTTATAAGGCTCCTGTGCTAAGCAAATTTTTGTGCTTAGCAGCACCATGAAATTGGCCCCTGGCCAGCAGCCACCTAGTTGAAGCGAAATGGTTATGGTGATTCCCCGATGGCAGCGGTAATAATGGCAACAGCACCAGGAGCACCCAGCAGGGTGGACATTATTATTATCCATTATTATTATTCTTATTACGAATTAGGTGGGCGAGCATTGCTGACAAGCCTGTGCCTTTAAGTGTATAATAACTCTTTTTTTGTATTCATCTATACAGGATAGTACCAACCCAGAAACTCTCATCAATATGATAGTTCTCTCTCAACATCTTGGCAAAGCACCCGAGGTAAGAACAACATAAAGACACTTGGGTCTTTCCATAGTAGAAAGATAAATGAGGCAACTAAGGCCCGCTTCAAACGTCGCGCTTATGCCATGTCGAATTAAATTCAACTTAGCACGATGTTAGCACGGCGTAAGTGGTTTCAAACGTCGAACTTAATTGCAAACTCCCAGTCGAACTTAAATATATCCAACATGGCGGATGAGTATTGTGCACGTCATGGATGTTGTGCTCGTGCGTTTTCCATTCTGTCCATTGTACGTCACCATTTTATTATTTTGATGCACTTGTTTGTTGGTTATTTCTTTACTCACATATGCGCTGCGAGCATGCGCAAAATTGAGGACCAACTTCGAACTGGAATTAAATTCGACACGGCAGAAGCACGACGTTTGAAGCTGAGCCGTGCTTGTGCTGCACTAAATTGAGTTAGCACAGCAGACCTTGTCGAGCTAAATTTGTCTGCCGTGCCTAATTAATTTTGACGAGCCAATGGCTTCAAACGTCCTGCTTGTGCCGTGTCGAGTTAAAACAATCAAGTTGAATTTAATTCGACTCGGCATAAGCGCGACGTTTGAAGCGGGCCTAAGACTATATTTTCGTGGAAATGCTTTGATCTTGTCTCAAAATAAAATAAATAAATTTGTTACTTTGAGAAGATAACTTGGCCCAAAATGGGTTACAAACAGCGTGACAACATTTTTTTTAAACCCTGTGTACAAATTTCCCATATAAGAAATTTTCTGTATGTAACAATCCCTGCAAAAAAGGCCCGTAAGTTGCGCAGGGTAGGTCGAGTTTTTGCGACCATAAAGTAGAAATCTGCGGAGAATCCACGCTGATTAAAAAAACAAAAACACAATGAAAAATGTAATGTTAGGGGGAATGCCATAATCTAAGCGCTGATAGGGTTGTGCACTGTGGCCAGGCAGCCACCTAGTTGAAGTAAAATGGTTCTGGTGATTCCCTGATGGCAGCAATAATAATAATGGCAACAGTGCCAGGAGTACCCTGTAGGGAGAATGTCACAATCTAAGGGCTGATAGGGTTGTGCACTGTGGCCAGGCAGCCACCTAGTTGAAGTAAAATGGTTCTGGTGATTCCCTGATGGCAGCAATAATAATAATGGCAACAGTGCCAGGAGTACCTTGTAGGGAGAATGTCACAATCTAAGGGCTGATAGGGTTGTGCACTGTGGCCAGCCAGCCACCTAGTTGAACCATTTTGGTTGTAGTGATTCCCTGATGGCAGTGATACTAGTAGCAACAGTGCCAGGAGTATGTCAGCCTAGACATGTGCACTATACAAGAATCCACCTTTATTATCATTTTTACATTTTGTTTCCTAATTTGCAGGTCAGTAACAGATATATTTCCCAGTTGAAGGATTCTCACGCAAACCATCCTTTCCTCAAGGACTATTTGGCTAAGGTAGGCTCCCTGAGTTTTATTTGAATAATGTTGTTGGCTGATTTTAAAGGAGTGTGTCCAGATCACATTTTTTAACGCACCCCCGCCCACCCCCCCCCCCCCCCCCCCCACATTTTTCCCATGGGTGTTCAGATTTTGATATATTATACAAATATTGACTGCAATGAGGGGCATGGTTAAGATTATAGGCCCAAGGTGATCTCGAAGCCATGACTATGCCCCGAGGCGGAAGCCGAATAAACAGCAGTCAATATTTGTTTTATATACCGAATGTGTAGATTTTTGTCATCTGGTTGGTTAAAAGTAACGAGACATCATACAGTCATGACAGTGGTCCTTCGCGTTTCGATTTCGGAAGCTGGTCTACAGCGGAAAAGTTGTATATTTACAGCAAACATTGTAGCATAATCACCTGGCACTTTAGTAGCACATTTCACCTGACACAGTTTTCACCGTAGGCCACTTCTCTCACTTTCTTAAGGACTTCATCATCTACGACAGACGACAAAATGACGTCGAGATTCCGCCATTACCGTCCTGATGAATGTTTACGTGAAGCGCACAGCTGCATAGTTGGTGCACAGCTATAGCTATGCTAACACAAGTAATGCGCGCGTCCGGAACCCGCTAAATGACTATGCCCGGGGCATGGCAAAGACTATTGACCGGTGGGCATATACGCGCCGGGTCTAGCCGATTCAATGCCCCCACTTTTAACCAATCAGATGACTGGAATCTATGCATGAGGTATATAACATGTAATATTACCATTCTGAAATTTTGGGCTCTCAATCCATATATTTTCAAGGATATCTTGAAAAAACACTGATGTTTTGTAAACTAATTTATCCGGTTGCAAAAAGCAGTGCAGAAATTACACCAACCTTTTTGCTTCCACATCCTAATTGGAGATTGCAAATTCCTGTTTTCTTCCCATAGATAGTATTTTGGGGAGGTATTCTACATGACTGTTGGGTTAAAACAAAATCCATTTTCTGGAAAAAAAGTTTCTCCCACTTTTACAATTTTCAAAATTTCTCCCCTTCTAACAATCTCTTATCAACCCCCACCCCCCACCCCCAGCACTTTAAAATCAACAGCACCCCGTGACAGTAATTAGTCAAAGGAGAGATTCAAATTAAAAATCTTCTCCCCAAGATATTAAAATTTGTCTCCCAACCAATCTCATTTGGTAAGTAACGCACCACTAAATAAACCCAAGGGACTTTAGCGAACAATCGCAGTGGCGCATTAACGCTAAATTGAACTCGGGGTATAGTACGCGTGACGGAGAAAAGTGCAAGTTGTTTTGTTAGAAATCTACAAACAAACCAGTGTTTTTTCTCGCGTGTTTGTCCCATGTGTTCGACGTTCTGCTGTTTAATCAGTAATGGAAAGGTTTTTGTTATTTTATGCATCTAGCGCTTGGTAGTCTAATGAAAGATGCGACAAAGCGTCCTTGGTGTGTAGGATCTGTGCATGTGTCTGTTGTGTTTTTCTGTGCCAAACCGTAGGAGTACCTATGCTTTAAAGGTACACTCTCCCTGAGATTGGAGTGATTTGGGGCAAAAAAAAGTACCCCAAAACTGATGCAATATGAAAATATATGTTTCAAAATAAAATGAATATTTTAATTCATGCCCTGTAACAGGCTGCTCAGCAGTAACTATCAGTTATTTCACAATTCATGAAATGATTGTGTGTTGGGCATTCCCTAATTTATGTGCTCCACATTTTTCTCTCATCCCAAGTTTGGTTGTTTCATTTCAATGGTGATCGGCACCATAACAGATGTTGTGTTCGTTGCTTTGCCCAGTTGCGCTACCATGCAACACCGAGAGAAAAATTGAGTCCATAGGGAAAACTCAAGGGAGTATACCAACTGTGCCTTATAGCTCAGCTGGTAGAGCATCTGCCCGGCGAGTCCGAGGTCTCGAGTTCGAATCCCGATTTTTCTCTCATCTCAAGTTTGGTTGTTTCATTTCAATGGTGATCAGGCACCATACCAGATGTTGCACATTTTTCATTCTGGAATGGTGGTTTTAGAAATATAAATGTACAAGGGCGTGTTTGTTTCATGACAGATCCGAATCCAGATTTCAATCTGTTTTACCGCGCAGAAACAAACGAAACCGCTCTCAACTCGGATCTCAAATCACGTGAATTGCAATATATTTACCAAATTTTTCAAATTTCTGTTCCAAATTTCTCCCACGACATTCGTCGTAAATAAACAAGCATTCTAAATTTGTTTGTATCGTGTGTTGCCTCTGAAAACTGAAACGACACGGTTTTACTCACACAAAATCTCCACGATGTTTACGTCGCCATTTTGGATCTAGCGCTGAACCATCTCTCAAGAAGGATTCCACAGATCACAGATCTCGATCAGGATGTGCGCGAAGTTCACCTTGGTAATGCGCCGATCTGAATCTGGATCCGTCCGAAACAAACACGCCCCTAGTGTGTCCCATGCGTAATGCTGTTTTGTCAACTAAAGAATGTTCCGTTATTGACCAATAAAATATTACATCTCATTCTCTCGGCCACCTTGATTTTTCTGTTGGAGTAAAAACTTGCATTTTTTTCATTGACGAGTATATTTTGTATTTATTTGTTACGTACAGGAAGCAGAGTTGGATCGCTTGGCCAAACAGTATGTCTCAGCATCAGCGTGAGTCAGGGAAACAGACCAGTGCAAAAAAACATCGGACCGTCAGGATATTTTGTGTTTACAAGTTGAAGATAAGTCTAGTAAAGGTCGACTGCCTTTTTTTTCTTTCTTATTTTTTTTCTTCGGAGGAGGGACTGTTGACACAATGAGGTGGCTTTTACACTGATGAAAATATGAAGAATCAAGAATAAGTCATGCAAGTCGTATAATTATCGTATTGTGGATTTTGATCACTGTTAAAAGCCCAATTTGCAAGATGATTTTTTTTTTTACAGATTTCCGGAATAAGGGCATAACATATCTAAAAAAGAATGTTGGTAAACTACATGTAGCATGAAGAAATTTCAGCTACATAGATGCAGCAATGCTTCAGAAAACCTTTAATATTAATGCATGGTTTGCGTTAAAATGCTAAAAAACGTGCGCTCACACACATTTTTGTGTAAAGGTAGAACACATGATTGGTAAACTGTTAGAAGGGCCGTTTTTCCACTCATGATTAGAAGCCCATGTTGATAAAACTGCCCTGTAGAAATTTCAGTCACATAGGTGCAGTAATACTTCTGAAAACTTGAAAAATTCATGCATGGTTTTGTGTTGAGTTGAATGGTAGTCTTTTGCAAAATACTTTTTTTTAGAAAACTACCCTCAGTTGTTAATTTTTCCTCACAAATTACCATTTTGGACTGAAACAAAATCATGTGACGTTTGGTTCCATTGTTATTAACACTTTCAGGGTCACTGCAAGTAATGTGTTCTACCTTTAATTTCTTACGGAACGTGCCATCTTGGACAAAAACGAATTCATGTGGTGTTCGTTGCTGAGTAAGGTTTTTTCTTGTCAACTCATGAAGTAAAATTTGGGTCGTTACAAATGATTTAATGGGCCTTTAACCGAAGCCATCGAGGCCAATGGCCTCACGCCTTGCTGAGTTGGCCCCAATGCCCCTTCATGATATACGCTTTCTGAGGCCAACTTGGCCAGCATGCCCTATCCTAGGCCTTGACATTAACTGAGGCCACTGAGACCAATGGTCTCACGCCCTGCTGAGTTGGCCCCGATGCCCCTTCAAGACATACACTTCCTGAGGCCAACTTGGCCAGCATGCCCTATCCTAGCCCTTGACATTAACTGAAGCCACCAAGGCCAATGGCCTCATGCCCTGCTGAGTTGGCCTCAATGCCCCTTCAAAATATACACTTCTGAGGCCAACTTGGCCAGCATGCCTTATCCTCTTAAATTTCATGAGGCTTGTATGCACTAATAACCAGTACACATTTGGAACAAAGTTGGCTGTGGTGCCCCTCCAGTTGGCCTCGGTGCCCTTTGTAATGCTGACAAAATCAAGACCGGGGTGACCTGACACTTTTTTAATAATGTCACGTCCTGGGGCGGATTGCAATAAAATCGACTTAGCCACTGGTCTAAGACTGGTCTTTTATAGCCGGCTATGCAACTTAGCCAGTCTCGGCTTAGTCGATGGTTTAGCCCATTGCAATAAACCAGTCTAACTAAAGTACGGCTGCGCCAACGGAAAACACGCACATCTTTAATGGAAGTGGCGCAGCCGGCTATACTTGCGTAATTTCAAGCCAAACAAACGTCCTCAAAAAGCCTCATGATGACGAGTGTGTGGTGCAGGTTTTGCAGAGAAACTGACCGCGAAAGTTATCAAATAGCACTAAAAAGGCTCTAATTGGCACAATGTGCGTTTTGTTTGTCTTTTTTCATGCAATATAACGAGATGTAGCGCGGTGTCCAAAAATTATAGCCTGCTCGCCGCGGGCTTAAATTTTAAGACTGGTCTAACTTTAAGACAACGATATTGCAAGCGGGCTATAATTATAGACCGGTCTTAGTGGATGCCGCGTTAGCCGGCTAAGCCTATAGACCGGTCTTAGACCGCTTATTGCAATCCGCCCCTGGTGGTCTAGTAGATTTTTAGCCAAAATTTGAGGGGAAAATAAATTAAACAAGTAGAGCATCATAATCAATATTGTATAAACAGTTCCATTTATTTATGTTATGTGTTTGTTTCTATTAAAACATACATATACAAGTGCAACTGCATTTCACATTCTTTGAGAAAAGTAACAACATATAATTATTTTACACGATATTCAGTACTTACAAAATATACAAATAAGTCACATTCGTTTGCACGGATCATTTATATAAAATATAATTTCTTTCAATTTCTTATCACATCTACCATTGATTTTCAATCTTTAAACAATACATGATTGGTATCTCGAAAATCAGAAATGTTCACAGATTTACGCCTAACTTACACAATATAAACATGATGACCGTAGAAAACTTCCCCTGAAATGGTTTTGTCTGAAGTGCTATAGTCTTTAAGAAATGAGTAAAACAATTAGTTTTCGTCTCATGAGACGAAAATTCAATTCGCCCCAAAACCATTTCGCCCAAGTGCCATTTCGCCCCCAAACCACTTCGCCCAAGTGCCATTTCGCCGCAAATCACTTCGTCCAAACACTACATCGCCCAAATACTACTTCGCCCCAAAACCACGAAATGGTTCAGGGCGAAGTGGTTTTGGGGCGAAATGACTGCAAACCCTTTTTTTGACTGTTTTGTCAAAAGTTAGACGAAGTACGGAGCTGGGTTTTGCTCAGGTTGGTTTTAATCATGCATATCTTCAATCACACAGGGTGATAAAACTATTTGTAACAGTTTACCAATCATGTATACTATCTTTAAAATATTAATTATACAGACTGCTACAATATGTACAATTTATAAGCAGCATAATTAATTTTTTTGCAAATTTATTAATTTGGTCATGGAAAATTTAAATTGTATCTTCATCGATAATTACAGACAAGCGATATATTTTGAATGAATGCTTCTGCGAATCGTCCTGTTAATTAGGGTTTGTTTTAAACCTACCCGACCTAACTTAGATAGCATTCAGTGCTTCGCCAAGACACTATGAGAAAAGCTTTATAGCGTGCTCGGGTGGGACTCGAACCCAAGACCTTCTGCATACTAGGCAGATGTTTTAACCACTTAACCTCCGAGCTGGTCGGTGTTTAATAACCAGTTCGGAGTATTTAGCAGCAGGTAACATTATTCTATTTTTATTGATTTTTTATTTAAATAAAAATATATAGGTTCTGTATGATTTTCTTGAATTGGGTGAATTAGGAAACAGTTATTTTTTTCTGGGCCTTTTTTTCTGTTTTCTTGCCTAGACTGGTTATAGTACTTTAATTATACAATCTTACAAATTCAAGGAATAAATATTACACAGTACAAAAAAATCAATTGATATTATAATTTATTTTTATATATATCAATGACGCCATTCCACTGACTATATATATGCAGTGGACCCGAAGCAACTCCCTAAATAATGCAACC
The DNA here is from genome assembly GCA_037783545.1 of Henricia sp. BOLD:AAB3569. NCBI lineage: Eukaryota > Metazoa > Echinodermata > Asteroidea > Spinulosida > Echinasteridae > Henricia > Henricia sp. BOLD:AAB3569. The sequence continues at coordinate 215,704 of JBBELK010000121.1, forward strand.
GTCCACCATCTTTCAAGACAATGCCTTGCCTCGACTGGTTTTACTACAGTATGTATGTGTTAAGTGGAATGCAAGCGATTGCATGGACTAGGGAGCAGTCTAGGCAAAACATGGCCGACGCGTTGCTTCAATTCTTGCACAGCCATCTACTATTGTATATCCTATCCATAGTATAAAGATCAATGCACAATTCCACGTGAACCCAATTTTCACGTTTTCACGTAGTTAAAAAGTTAATCCTGCAGAAATGTCCATTTTTAAAGGACATTTCAACGAAAGAACACTTGAAACATAGTCAGATGGTACTCCAAAGAATTGTAGGTACTTAAATTTACTTCCGAAAGCCACTTTTCAACCGTCGAAAGGTTTTGTGTATAGGATATTTATAGACCTTCAAGGAGTCCATATAAAATTGAGTGTATTCGTGTGTGGGAACATTTCCTGGCCAATTTGCAGTAAATTACATCCTGCCCTTTGACTGAAGGAGTAATTTAAAATGCATTAAGCAAATCAGTGCAAAGAATTTCGTCGGGAGAATATTCTGTGTGAACAGCTAGCAAAACGTCACGTGAATAGCAATTTATTCATCCAATTTTCTGACTTCCTGAAAATTTCACCCATGGCATTCATCAATAATGAATTTCCAGCGTCAATAATTTTGTCATTTATTGTAGGAAGACGAGATTAACCCACACAGTCTTTGAAAGCTTTGACATGTTTTACATGCACTCTTTATAACGCGCCCTGGTATAAAGTTCCTTTTTCCAAGTCCTGACCATAGACGCTAAAGTGAACATGTCACCCTTTGTGTGTTCCCAAGATTACTGGGTCAACACTAAAACCAGTTAACTGTTTTCCCTGTGCTTCAGCAATGGATGTTTCAGATCACTAGTGAATGTTTAGACCCAGTTGCCCTGTAAAATGACGCCACACGCCGTTTGTAACAGTTCCCCACGCCCTAGTCATTATGGTGTGCGTAATTGGCCAAGTGAAGCGCACCCTCACCGGTTTAATGACCGTGCTGTTTTTTTGTGTGTTGTAATTTTCCCCCGGATTTTTTTTCTTTCTCTGCTCTAGAGGTTTGTTTCACAAAATCCTAAGTCCTCTCTTGTAAAACGAGGCTCTGCCCGGCCAAATTATTTTTTTACATGTACGAATTCCCAAATGAGAATGTATGGTTTTCTCTAACTTCATATGGTTTAGTAATTTGCCGGCAGAAAATGAGGATCACAAAATTAATTTTACATGTACAGTGAAACCTGCTATTAAGGCCACTATTTATGGTAGCCCCCCCCCCCCCCCCCCCCATCCCCCCCCCCCGTCTTTGGTCCTAAATGCCATGTGTATAATGCTTGTGCAACCTTTATAAAGAGGCCACTTCTTTATAGTGGCCAGTGTTTTCGGGCCCCAAGGGTGGCCACTATTTCACGGTATCGCATTGCAGAGTTGCTCGGTTTTGTGTTCTCCATTTTCCGCCGGCAAATTATGAAACCTTATACGCAGCTATACGAAGTTAGAGAAAAACATACATTCTCACTTGGGAATTCGTACATGTAATTGTATTTGGCCGGGCAGAGCCGCGTTTCACAAAAGAGGACTTAGGATTTTGTGAAGCAAACCTCTGGAGCCGGGGAAAAAATCCGGGGAAAAATTAGACCACGCTATACACACAAAACATCACGGTCATTAAACCGGCGAGGGCGCGCTTCACTTGGCCAATTACGCACGCCAAATAACTGTTTTGACTTTTGATTGAAAAGCAGCCGGCTCGAGACACGCACATCAGAGGACGACGTCAAAATATCCAATCTGCCGCAAAGTAAAACTATTTTTCCAAATCATGTTTGATCAGTAGGTATATTGGTCGAGGGAGGCCATTTATTTTCCCAGCCAAATATATTTTATTTGATCTAGGGATTTAAATTGCTTTATCTTCGAGCCGGTGTTTGAAAACTAGTTTTCATTGTGGAAACTGGAACACGGGATTACTTTTCATTAAAACGGTCGAGCTTGGGATTCAATTGGTTGTTAGACTGTCTGAGATTTTATTATGCAGACGGATTTTAGTGTTTGAGCGCTGTTGGCCTGTGGTTAATATTAAGACGTCTTAAATATCTCTTGTGGGTAGCTATAGCAGACGTCAATAGCAAGATCTAGTTCTTAGACTGTTCAAGCCTATACAATAATTGGGACAGTTGAAGTACAAGTGCGTACCCCCGCTCCCCCGTTCAATGTTGACGCCGACTGCTGCAGATTTCGGTGGCGCGCACCCCAGCCACCCAACATTGCGCGGGGCTTTTCTAAAGTATTACTGCATCTATGTGTATTACTGAATCTGTGTAGCTGAAATTTCTACAAGGCAGTTTATGAACATTATTCTTTGGTTATGTAATGCTGCTGTTTTTTGTAAAAAGACAAAAAATCATCTGCAAATGGTATACACTATGAGCAAGAACATGTACATGCCCAATTTCCATTGTTAGATGTTCATAGTGATAGTGGGCCTTTAAACGGCAGTAAATTTTGTTCAGTTGCCTCAAGCGCCACTATGTCCACAGTTTTAATTAAAAACCATGATAAGTTCTTGTGCACCGTTAGGAATGTTCTATCGTACCGATACGCCGCTGTGCTTAATTAGTAATTACCCTATATTGGTTAAAAATTAAATTGTATAAGCACGACCCATAAACCCATTTTATTCTGCAGAAGCATTTGAAATTTGCACAGGCAATTGGCTGTTAACGATTTTTGTTGTTGTTGGAAGCAGTTTTTTAGACCTAATTATTATAAATTCCACATCAACATTTCAGTGTTTACTTCAGAAACATGTTTGTGGTTATGCACGCAAAAACGGGCTCGAGATTTTGCGGCTACGACCATAACCATGTTTCTGAACTGTTTCAACAACTGAACTCTATGCATGGATAGTTTACAGTATAGCAAACTGGCTATGTGAGAATTGAAGCAATGGGCCGAATTCATAAAAACTAGCAATTGCTTATAAGAAGAAGCAAAAGCATAAGCTCATCAAGCAGAAGCAAACGCAAAAGCAATTGCTTGAAAACATATTCTTAACCCGTTGCTTTGGCTGAGAGCTTTTTCTTAGGCTTCCTCAGCAATTGCTTGGGGGATCTGAACAATTGCGCTATTCATCAAGAGGCACGCATGTTATGTAACGGCTTTGTATAGACGGATGGGTTTGCTTTTAATCCTTATCCGGGGTATCCTACCATTCTCAGGCATAATTTTTGCGCCATGTAGCCGTTCAACATGCATGTTGTTTGTTGAAACAAAACAATTTACGATAAGTTGGATTGGAGATTTCTTCTCGATTAATCCTTGGCTTGTACACCTTAGGCCGAGCCCGGTCATCTCTAACAGGCATAAACATGATGAAATCTTCTCTGGTTGTTTGTAAAATCACGAACAAGTAAGAGGTCAAGCTACCATGTAAGGATCTTGTAACACTGCAAGCAATTGCTGAATAACACAAGCAAAAGGTTGATGTTATGTATACGTATTTAGGCAATTGCTAATCAAGGTGGCATTTGCTTGCAAGAAACAAGCTTTTGCTTTTGCTTAAAACTAGACACTTTTGCTTGCTAGCAACTGCTTATTTTTATGTATGAAGATGTAAGCAAAAGCCTACAAAAAGCAATTGCTAGTTTTTATGAATTCGGCCCATTGCATCGGCAATGGGCCGAATTCATAAAAACTAGCAATTGCTTATAAGAAGAAGCACCGAGCAAAAGCATAAGCTCACCAAGCAGAAGCAAACGCAAAAGCAATTGCTTGAAAACATATTCTTAACCCTTTGCTTTGGCTGAGAGCTTTTTCTTAGGCTTCCTCAGCAATTGCTTGGGGGGATCTAAACAATAGCGCTATTCATCAAGAGGCACGCATGTTATGTAACGGCTTTGTATAGACGGATGGGTTTGCTTTTAATCCTTATCCGGGGTATCCTACCATCTCAGGCATAATTGTTGCGCCATGTAGCCGTTCAACGTGCATGTTGTCTGTTGAAACAAAACAATTTACGATAAGTAGGAATTGGAGATTTCTTCTCGATTAATCCTTGGTTTGTACACCTTAGGCCGAGCCCGGTCATCTCTAACAGGCATAAACATGATGAAATCTTCTCTGGTTGTTTGTAAAATCACGAACAAGTAAGAGGTCAAGCTACCATGTAAGGATCTTGTAACACTGCAAGCAATTGCTGAATAACACAAGCAAAAGGTTGTTGTTATGTATACGTATTTAGGCAATTGCTAATCAAGGTGGCATTTGCTTGCAAGAAACAAGCTTTTGCTTTTACTTAAAACTAGACACTTTTGCTTGCTAGCAACTGCTTATTTTTATGTATGAAGATGTAAGCAAAAGCCTACAAAAAGCAATTGCTAGTTTTTATGAATTCGGCCCAATCTTACCACAGGCAAGACAATGGGCCGATCCGAATACAAAAGCTTCCTATTAGCAATTGCTTAAAAATGTTTACATAAAAACAAGCTTTTGCTTTTGCCACTAAGCAATTGCTTTACAAAGCCATTACATAACACGTGTGCCTCTTGATGAATAGCGCTATTGTTGAGAACCCCAAGCAATGCATAGTTCCGATTTTACCCATGTTAACCCCGCCCCCTTGGACATTGTTGCTATGGCTCACACGCTATCGTCAAAAATGGCGACACACAACGCACAAAGCAATGGGACTTTCAACGGAAAGCACAGATTCATTGAAGAAAACTCAAAGGTATTCATGTTTCAGGGTCAACAGTTATCTCAGAACACACTGAGTAAAGGGCCAGTAATACAGGGATATCATATCATCACGAAATATAGCTTTCGTACCTTTGAACAACGAAACGACCGGCCTTGAAACCAAAACTTCACCCGGATCGTCGCATACAACACTGTACAAATTGTATGGGGCCGGCAGAACATATCGCGTGATCATGTTGTTGTGAGCGTACAGTGTGCACTTTGACCTATGTGGGTGACATCTGCTAGCTCTGTTGTGATTGGTCGGCGGGTTCGGTTGATTGACAGGTCGGAACTATGCATTGCTAAGGAAGCTTAAGAAAAAGCTGCCAGCCAAAGCAAAGGGTTATGAATATGTTTTCAAGCAATTGCTTTTGCGTCTGCTTCTGCTTGATGAGCTTATGCCTTTGCTTGGTGCTTCTTCTTATAAGCAGTTGCTAGTTTTTATGTATTCGGCCCAATGTTTTGCCTAGACTGCTTTCCGATTCATACGATCGCTTGCATTCCACTTAACACATGTATTCTAGTGAACATATTTTACACCAGTCTGGGCGAGGTTTCTTGAGTAAGAAAAGATGGCTAGCTTTTCAGGGGAGTCGCTAATATAGGTCAGTGATCTGTTACAGATTGTACACTTACAAACACTTGGTGGCAGCAGACAGATTGTACACTTACAAACACTTGGTGGCAGCAAACACGTTAATTTAGTGGGTGTGTGTTCGAGCAACCGTGCTTTTAGAATAATAGGTTGATTATGAACCATAATAACGAGGTGTATCTTAATTCGATGAGGTTACTCGAACCTATTCAAGGAAGCTCTGGGGTTAAGGATTTGAGCAATACCAAAGGGAGTTGCGACATGACACGCACGGCAGGCCGCCATTTTGGAAACAAAATGGCGCCTTCTTTGCTTTTCATCAAAAAGAGAGAAAACCTTGCCAAAAACGCGAAACACATTTATACAATTGAATGTGGTTATATTAAGAAAATAAAGATGTGAGTTGCCGGTCTTAAACTGTATATTTAAGACTTGTTGCATGGGGACCTGAACGTTGATAATGGCCTGAACTTTATTTTTCATATAAATTATATCTTGTATAAATTATATAAGACTGCCCTTTGCAACGAGTACTGGGGTTCTGAAAAGTACATTTTTAAGGCAAGTACATAATATCGACAGTAAAAAAACAAAAAAACATGTATGTACCTCGCTCTGATAACAAATTGGAATTCCAGATTTTAAACGGATCACATGCTTTACCCGCAGGGCAGGGATGCTATCGCATTACGCCAACGCACAACACATCACTCTGATGCATACATTCTAGACTTGCGCTTACACTCCGGCAAGAATAAACAATCAAGCGGAAGCGAATGTTTTTGCGCAAGATTGTAGCTGGAGGCCCGATTACGAATTAGAGAGAGCGGACGGGGAGAGAATAAGTCTGAAGTCGTTGTTGTCCACAGGCGATTTGGGGTCCGAGTTTTTAGCCGAGCTTTTTCCGGGAAGGGTTTTAAATGGGTCAGAGGTGTTGTCGATTGATGCCTCAGAGACACCCACGAAGCGTGCCCGGAGTCCGGTCTTGGATTGTGGTACTTTCCCGTTTTTGATAATTCCGGGGCTGGCTAATTCTTCGTCTGATGAGATATCTTCGATCATCGGTAATTGTCCCTGGACGATTCTCGCCACCGATTTCATGTTCCCGCCTAAAGTGGCCAACGTGTGACTCGTTGACGTGACAGACGCGGCGAATATGTCCGGAACGCCGTTACGGTTACTGGTCGTCGTCTGGGTATACGACGTGATGTAACCACTGTCACGTGGTATGGGTTTTAGTCTGTGCCGCACGCTGGCTGTAGGCATGTCCGACTGTACATCATCGTGCTGGAAGCCGAGTCCGTTGCTCGACCCATCGCAACAGAATCGTGGGCAGTACCGGCATTTTAGAATTTCCAAAAATACGTGGCGGAACTTGCGATTGAGGATACCATAAATTAGCGGATTTGCCGCTGAGTTTACGAAGGACAACATCGACGTAACGCCGAGCGCAACGGACAAGTTATAAGTACTTTGAAATGCATAGGCGAGACGAACAACATTATAAGGAGTGACGCACAAAATAAACACGCCCATAACGGCAAATAAAGTCATGGCCGCTTTCTTCTCTTTGCGCATGACGATGCGTGGACGATTGTTCGGCCGACGCGGTCTCAGCCTCGGGTTCAAACCGAGGCCAGTCGAGCACCGTCCATCCACTGACGTCACTTCCAATGACATCACACGCCGTGACTGGTGCCGGGCCACTTTGAATATGTTGTAATAGCAGAATATCAGGACGGAGAATGGCAGTAGAAATGATAGGCAGAGGTAGAAATATGCGTACGATTTGTAGCCAGTCCAGTTTGCTATACAAATCCCGTTCCACGGGTTGTATTCGTATTCAGACCAGCCGATAATTGGTAATAATGCCATTAGAATTGACAAAAACCATATAATACAGATGAACAGTACAGCCCGTAACGTGGTTATGATGGACGTGTATTTCAGTGGCTTCAAAATGGCGACATACCTGGGGGGAAAAAGGGTAAAGAAAAGTAAGAATTATCAAGGTGTTTTCACCAAATAATATGCGAGAAAAATCCGTACATTTTACTTCTGTCCGAAAAATCGAGGAGGCTGGGAGCTGTAACATGGTATCGTAAGCATCTGTAAGAGCCACTGAGGCAGTGTGCGCCACTCTGCCTCAGATGCCTCCCTGATCTCCTAGATACACTTCTGGGGCTGTTTGGGAGATGTGCGGCTCCAGAGAATGGTCCAAATTTCTGCAGGATACTTATCGACATTATTCTTCAGACTAGTGGGACTGTAAAATATTACCCATGAAATGCACGACCGTTTCTTAAGAAAAATGACAGTTCGCAGTCTCAACTTTGATGACATGACATCAGTCGAACCTTTCTTAACGAGTTTTGGAAATGACACCACATCAACGGTTTTCCGCTAAATAATGATTTTTACTCTAAAGTGGGCTATTTGACTCGATACAATTTTAGGCAATAATGACTCATCCCGGGAATTGCGTATGTATACATGCAGTTACTTTGAAAGGGTCGTTTCGGAGGTTCGTTTGGTTGGGAAAACCACTTGACAGTGCTTTGGTACCAGTGTTGTGTAGTCGAGTCCATCACAAGTCCACCACAAGCCCAAGTCACAACAAAGGCATTCGTTTGTGCGTGTTTATCCTTTGCTTCCTGTTACTGGACTTGTGATGGACTCGACTACAACCCTGTTTGGCACGATTCTATGCCCGTTCAGCCTATATAGGCGCAATCGTGTGGGGGTAACACCAACTATTATTAAAACCTTCTTTCCAAACGATATAAAAGCACCCCCAAAAAACGGACACAAGATGAAACACAAAACTGCAGTTGTGAAACACAAAAACCAAGCACGGATTAAACGCCCATTGTATCATTTGCAATGACCCAATTTTGTTTTTCATGAGTTGACAAGAAAAACCTTACTCAAAGTGTTGATAACAATGGTAACAAAAACCACATGAATTTATTTCCGTCCAAAATGGTATTTCATGTTGGAAATTGACAACCGAAGGTAGTTTTTTAAAATACCATTGACTTGTACACAAAATCCATATATAGATTTTCATGTTTTTCTGAAGCATTGATGCATCTAAGTAGCTAAAATTTCTTCAGGCTAGTTTAGTACCAACATTCGTCCTTAGATATGTTACACTCTGTAAAACGTTTTATCTTGCAAATGATACATAGGCCTTTAAATGACACATTCCAGGGATGTCAGCGTTGTATTAAAAATTATGGTCACAGCGTGTGAACAGTTCTTCATATCGTGTATATTGAAATCTTGAAAAAGCCTTGCCGGGACGTCTTTTGAAAACGGTAGAATACCTTCATCAAAACGTCTAAAACGTCGGAACTAAACTAACCCGCAAAACAGATACACATCCTTATACTCCCCGCGAACATTTCACTTTAAAACACTCCCCCACACGCCCTGTCCTTGATAAATTTCCCTTCAATTTATAACGCTGTCCGTCTTATCAATCAACCGAACTGACAATTTTCTTATTCAAAATCACCATACTATAGACCCTGCTAAATAAACCCCTTGTGATTTCAAGGCGTTTTTGGAAACGCCACCAATTCTTTTTTCATTTCGCCTTCAAGGAGGAAAAAAGGTCGCGCGTTAAGTGTGCGTCGCTAGTTTTCGAAAATCAAGGCATGATATAAATTAGTTTAGCACTGGCAACAATTTTGAGTGTTGCTTTACAAACACATTAAGAAAACTCTATAGCAACCATAAGTAGGCCCCTACACCCGGTAAAAAGATGCGAAAGAAAATCTTTGCTGATTGTTTTTTTTTTCAACGCTCGTAAGATTAATTTCTAGGATTCCTTGGGGCCTTGCTGTCCTTGCTACAAAGCATAGATAATTCCTTTTAGAGAGAGAGTACGACTTAAGCCGATTTCTCCCCACGCAAGACCTTTTATTTGATTGCATTTCATTCACAAAGGACGGTTTAAGAACGACTTGAAAAGGCCTATGTACAACTGATTTTGAGATCCTGCAAGCCTGCAAACGCATTTTTGTTTGCGGACGTAGTAGTGATGCGCGCGTTTAGTGTTGCGACCGACACATTGCAAACATGGCCAATTTTCACGCTTAAAGAAGCGTGTCCAGATTTCCTTGAAAATTAAGATCTAACTAAACAATCATATAAAATTCCCCGCCCCCTCCCCCCAAAAAAAAAATTTAAAAATTACTATTCACGACAAGAATTTTTTTTTACAATTTATTAAGGCGAAAAATTGAGTGTAAGTTATCGACTTAACCGTAAACAATAACACGACCGAGCGGTATGCTGTTTCGCTCCCATTGTACCAAAATTGGAAATCGGACAGTGCATGTATTTTGATTTTAAAGGATTCTGCGTCGTGCCAGTATAGGCCTAGCTGTAGCATAATTTTTACCCACATTGAAACATTCACTCGAATATCCACAATACACAGCATATAAGTATTTCCAAAGAAAAAGACTGTTATGACTATTTTTTAAAATAACTGTTAACAAGTATTACTCATTGGGGGACGTTTCGCGTACTAAATCAAACCACGGAAAATTTGTGATGGTATGGCTCTAAACACGGAACCACTGGCTGAATGTAGAGTTTGTTGCCGAGGCAACTAGCTACAAATGACGTAATATCTTTGGCCTTCCATTTTTTAGACGTTCGTGCCGCCAGGTGCCTGGTTATTTAATTTCCGATTCTTTTCCTGTTCTGTAAAATACTAGCGCACGAAAAGGCGTCATCGTCTACTCGATAATCTTAAACTCATCAACTGCTCGTTGAAAAATATGATTTGAGCCTTCAGAGGCGACTCGCGGAGTCTCTGAGTGTACACTTGACATTGCACGACAGGAAATGTCAAGATAAAAATCGCCTGCAAGACAAATTGCGAAATAATGAATTGAAAATATTAATCAGGAAAAAGTAGATATAAGCACGTCTTCACACAGTTCCAAACAAATTGCAAATTTGTATCCATACAAGATTTGGAAACTTGTTTTTGTCTGTTCGATAGTGGACTTTGAAAAACAATTATTTGGGCTCCCGTTTAGAAAAATGGTTCAGAATCGAAAATAATAGAATACTAAAGTGAAAACGCCACCCTTTGTGCATCCTCTTGCAACAGTGCCCCTTTAACGCACTCCCTCACTCCTAGCGTACATGGCCCTGTTGAAAAAGGCCCCATTTGGCGGTGGGACTAGCGACAGAAATCCTGTCGCCTCGGCTGGACCAATCAGGACGCTTGCAGTGCATTGTGCAGCACGATTGCAGGCATTCAAATGTCACGCGCGCAGTTGTAAACACCGTGCACGCATGTGATACATGTACTCGGTAATGCTGGCCGTTGTCCGCGTCGGCGATTGGCTGCTATTTAAAGCATACTGGGGAATCCGTTCCATTACATTCATCAGCATGCATCCCTGTTATTAATTTGGAAAACTGCGGAGTAAATAAGGTTCGTCGTTTGAAAGTTTGGTAGGAATGGGACAGTCATAAGGAACAGAACCCAATAGAATTTCTGGAAAGTATAGAAATTGTTTCTTTTCGGCATAACATGACCGAATTGATTAAATTACATCAAAATTACTCGGGCGTGAGTTGGCTCAAGACAACAGCCGGCTCGCTCCACAGATTTGCGTGTATTTCCTCAGGGTATTGTCACGTCGCTTTGCAGAGTAGAAATTCCCTGAAATCTCAGGATGCCCTTTGTGTGTCGCCAACGGGTACTCACTCTAAATAAAACCAGTGGGAACTGTTTCCTGCACTTTAGCAATGGGCGTTTTAGATTACCAGCGAATGTTTCCACCCAGTTACCCTGGGAACTGGTGTCACACTTTAAGAGTAGTCTCTTTTTTGTGAAGATCGCACGTATTTTTTCGCTGTCGGAAATATACTCTATTTGGCTATAACTCATGTGTCGCATTTTTTTCCTCACCTGTCAATCGAAACGGCAGCCAACGTCATAACACTCGCCGTGCCGAACAGGGTGTAGCCCAGCCCGCTGAGCGAACACAACGCGTCCGCTACACTCCACGCCCCGCCGAGCGCCGAAGCTAAAATGACGAACGGTACGACCAAGACTCCTCGGAATAGATCGGCTAAGGCCAGGGAGGTGATACACATGCCGGTCACGGTGGTGATGCTCCGTGTGCGGTACACCACGTAACAAACCTGCAAGAACATACCAACTCGTAAATTATTGATGGCGTTTTGCAACACAAAACCACGCATAGATTGACTGAAATTTCTACAAGGCAGTTTATCAACACTATTCTTCGGTAAATGATGTTCCTGTTTTTCAAAGTTTTCCAAAACTTTCTTTAAAGATAGATTTCTGTTTTCGCAGGTTATTCAGCTGTCACGTTCAGTCCTTGGTTGCAATTAAGTTTAACTGAATGTTTAATACACGGAAGTTCATTATTGTATAACCATCAAAGTTTAGTCATTAACTGACGATTTTGCTTTAAACATGAAATAGCCGCAGGTTAAATATATAGGCCTATTACAGGATTGGAAAACTGTTACAAACGGTGTTATCTCCGCGTGTGATTGAGGATGTATATGATAAAAACAAAAACAGCACGCGCTGTTACAGAATGGGAGACTTTTGACACGCTTGGTGGCAGCAAACAAACAAGTCCCTTTTCAGTGTTACGTCATACTGAGCATGCGTACTTTAGCTCAAACGTCAAGGACTGGAATGTTTGCTGCCACCAAGAGTTTCAAAAATCTCCATTGCATATAAAAGACTCTTGGTGGCGCTATACTAATTACATATGGCGCCTTTTTTCGACTCTACTGTCGTACTCAACACTCATAATTTGTTCTATTGTATTGATAAGTTATGAAGAAAGGAACATGAAGATAGAGAAAATGTTGTGAACCAGAGAGATTCCTGGAATTCCGTAAGTACTTATCAAATATTTTTGAGAACACCAAACCCCGATATTTTAATCGGAATTCCGTACTTTTGTGCCTCACACCATAACTAAACTTAGCTAATGAATGTAGGCCCTACTACTTTTATGTGGCCCGCTCTGAAAAAAGGTAGCTGCATAAGTCGCGCAGGCTTGGCCAAGTTTTTGCGACCATAAGTAGAAATCTGTGGCAGATCCACGCTCATTAAAATACAAAAACACAATGGAAATTCCAGGCGAAACATGGACGTACATAGCGGTATTATCCCCTGAAATAGTTTTGTCTGAAGTGCTATATAGTCTTTGAGAAATGAGTAAAACAATTAGTTTTCGTCTCATGAGTCTGAGACGAAAATTCAATTCGCCCCAAACCACTTCGCCCGAGTGCCATTTCGCCCCAAATTACTTCGTCCAAACACTACATCGCCCAAATGCCACTTCGCCCCAAAACCACTTCGTGCACAGGCCGTGGTTCAGGGCGAAATTACTTCAAACCCTTTTTTGACTGTTTTCTCAAAAGTTAGAAGCTGGTTTTTGCTCAGGTTGGTTTTAATCATGCATATCTTCAATCACAGGGGGATAAAACTATTTGTAACAGTTTACCAATCATGTATACTATCTTTAAATGGCCTTCACGAGTGAATATCCGTTGCGCAAAACGTGGCCATCTTCTATTATTTTACAAACCCCCTCCAAACCTTTTCATCAAGCTGCCCAAATTGCTTTTTCTGTGCTTTATCCGGCAATTTTCCCACTCGAGTCTTCTCAAGGCCCATGATCTAAGACGTTAACACCTGCAGATGCCACGTTTTATAATATGAAATCAATATCACGTGCGCCCCTAGAAATCGCTTGCCGAACAAAACACTGCCTGTTGCATTTAAAGGTCATTGCGTCATTTTGCATATAAAACCCTAATACATCATTTGCAGTAACCCAACATTTTACTTCACGAGTTGACAAGAAAAACCTGACTAAAAGTGTTGATAGCAATGGTAACAAACACCACATGATTTTCTCCCGTGTAAAATGGTTCCTTATTTGTGGAGAAATTGCCAGTTAAAGGTGTTTTTAAATCGTTTTCCAACGGTTTATTTTACAATTCATTCAACACAAGCATTTATTGATTTTTAAAAGATTTTCTAAAGTATTACTGCATCTATGTGGCTGAAAGGTCTACAAGGCATGCAGTGTATCAACATTATTATTTAGTTATGTAATGCTGCAGTTCTTTAAGGCGAGTGTATAGTGTGTGTAATGTATATTAAATTTTGACCCGGGAATCGTCTAAAATTCTAACTTCCCGAGGGAAATTTCATTAACCCGTATATGCACATTTTTAGCTTTATAGCGCCGTGCTAAAAACGCTGTGTTGTCATTTTATAAATCCCCTTTCATCGAAAGGTTTTCTGAAGCATTGATGCAACTATGTAGCTAACATTTCTGCAGGGTAGTTTACCAACATTCTTCTTATATGTAAATATGTAAATGCCCTTATTCCAGGAATCCGCAAGTGATATTTTGCAAGTGATATATTGGGGCTTCAAAGACCTTGGAAAACTTTTTAAAACAGGAACAACAGCATCACATAACTAGACAATAATCTTGATAAACTGCCTTTTAGAAATTTCAGCCACATAGATGCAGTAAATAAATCCATGGTTTTTAATTGTCTGCAGACTTGTTTAAAAAAAAAAACACCTTCAGTTGGCAATTCCTCCCACGAAGGTACCATTTTACACGGGAAAAATCATGTGGTGTATGTTACCATATTGCTGTCAACACTTCTAGTCGATTGTCTCTGAAGTAACATTTTGAGTCACTGTTTAAGTAACGGGTTATAACGGTCTGTATTATATTTGACGTGTCATCCATTAGGGAGCGAAGCGAAAATTGAGGGGGAAGTAAGGTGTCAAGATTCCGTATGTGGCGTCAAAAAATGAAAACGCGAAAATCTTTTTCACACTTTTCGAGAACTGCTTCTTCCAGAATGCGATTTGCTGATTGAACGGCCGTCGCCGTGACGCAAATGAGCAGTTCCGGAACCCGACGGCTGTTTAAGTAGGTCAGCTAAACGGCCTGGGGACATGGATGTCGTTAGCATAATAATATGGATGAGTGCTTTGGGACGTGTGATGTGCAAAACTCATTAATTATTCATATTTTAAGGGAGTGCAGACGTTCTATAGCACGGAAATACTGCCCGGAAGAAGGTGCTTGAAATGCCTTGAATGAATGGCTGCAGATGGTTGTAGAATGTCAGTTTCAATCAGTTGCGTTAATTAGCCTTTTGCGTGTAACATTTGCATTTTGGCTGGCGCCCTAAATTCTTCGCTTCTAAATGAAGGTGCAGTTTACAAAGTCGCATACTACGCTGTTGTTGCTACGTGGTGCAGGCCATTGCCTAACAATCAACAGTCTGGTTGCTTTATGCCATTCTCTCCTACGATGAACACGGTATTCATTCTGTACTTTACACCTGCCGCGTGCACCACCAATAAGACCTGTGACACACTGGGCAGATGCTCTACCACTTGAGCTATGGAGCACAGTGGTATACTCCCTCAGGTTTTCCTCTGAGCTATGAGGCACAGTGGTATACTCCTAGACCTCCGACTCGCTGGACAGACGCTCTACCAGCTGAGCTATCAGTGAAAGTGGTATATTCTCTCAGGTCCCCCCTCCCCTACCCCCCCCCCCCCCCTCCCCCTATCCCCCCGAAGAGTGACCTCTGACACATTGGGCAGATGCCACACCAGCTGAGGTATGAGGTACAGTGGTATACTCCTTCAGGTTTTCCACAAGACCTCTGACACACTGGGCAGATGCTCTACCAATTGAGCTATGAGGCACAGTGGTATACTCTCTCAGGCGTTTCCCCAATACCTCTGACACGCCAGGAAGATGCTTTACCAGCTGAGCAATAAGGCACAGTGGTATACTCCTTCAGGTTTCCCCCAAGACCTCTGACACACCGGGCAGATTCCCCACCAGCTGAGCTATAAGGCACAGTGGTATACTCCCTCAGGTTTTCCCAAAATCACCAAGAATTGAATTTCCCCACAGAGTCCCATGCAGTATTCGTTTCACGTTCATGGTGATAAAAACAAGCTCTTTTTAGAAAGCAACATGTCAGCTAAACGAACCACAAAGCCCGTACAATTAATTCTATTTCTGCCGCAAGCAACACAGATTTACGTGTCCGATTCCTTTGTATATGTCGGTACTGACGTTCTGTTTGTACATGTCATTCTGCTTTGCTTTTAAAGGCCTATTTTCAATGACCCAAAATTTGACTTCACGAGTTGACAAGAAAACAAAAACTTACTCAAAGTGTTGATAGCAATGGTAACAAACACCACATGATTTTATTTCTGTCCAAGATGGAGATAACGCTGTTTTTCAATTAATTGTTTGGAAAGACGAATAAATACAAATATAATTCACTTGTCTTCCTATGTGCACATCTTGCAAGTCCAAAATGTAATTTTTCTTTTTTGGCAAAAACTTAGAAGCCACGTTTATCACGACTCTACGATTTCGTCAGACACAAGTTTTGTTAATGCCCCCTTACATCATTTGAAGTGACCCAAAATTGTACTTTTGAGTTGACAAGAAAAATTTGTATACCAATGGTGATTTTTTTTTCGTGTAAATTGGTAAGTTTGAGGGAGAAATTGCCAACTGAAGGTGCTTTAAAATAAAAGTTTGCAAACAATTTGTTTACTATCCATTCAACACAAAAACATGCATGGATTTTAAAGGTTTTCTGCAGTATTACTGTACCTACGTGACTGAAATTTCTATAAGGCAGTTTATCAACATTATTCTTTAGTTATGTGATGCTGCTGTTCATGGAAATCTGCAGCAAATGGCCTTTAAAGAAGCGTGTCCGGATCACATTTCTGAGCCTTCATTTTTCCTATGAGTATTGAGATTTGGATATATCATTTCTCATATTTGTCTGATCACCATTCTCTCAGTCCGTATATTTTCAGGGATATCGTAAAAAAAACACCGATGTTTTGTAAACTAATTTAATCCGTTTCGTAAAACAATGCAGTGATTACACCAACCTTTTCGCTTCCACATCCAAATTGGAGATTACAAATTTCCTGTCTTCTTCCCATGGATAGTATTTTGGGGAGGTATTTTATATGATTGTTCAGCTTAGAACAAAATCCATTTTCTTGAAAATCTGAACAAGCTCCTTTACGGTGGTTATTCCCTCGCGGATTCGGATAATCAAGTCAAGGGGGAGTGGCGCGCTCGGCGATTCTGATTAAACCGGCTGCTCAGTTGATGCCTGGATTTTAACTGACGTCAACTTGGATTTCCACGCTTTGTTTGTTTTTGTCTGCTGTCCAACTCGCCAATTGTAGGCCTGGGTGTTTTTGTGATTTAGTTGCGCAAAAGTCGACAGAACTCACTTCGTCTCAAATTTCTAATTTCCTTTCGTAAACTGTAAAGCAAAGTTCAATACACGTATCAAACAACACCATGACGAAAATATATAGGACGAGCAAAATACGGAATATTACATGTATTTGTAATGATATGCGTGTTTTGCATTCGTTCCAACATGTTAAAACGAAATTATATCGGAAATTATATCAAATTTGTACTCTTTGAGAAAGTTAATTCTCCAAACTTGATCTTTAGAACGATTCCCCCTCCCCCCCCCCCCCCCCCCCCCCAAAAGGGCAAAATTCAAATTCTTCTCGTTCAATGCAAAATGCCTCCAGTTTACCAAACTTAATGTAGGCTACGTGTATTATCCCCATGTCCATGTTTCAACATTTCGGGCACCCATTCGCGAACGGGTTTTAGTCAGTTAGCATTTATTCCACGACCGCACAATCCCAGTTCCTGGAGTTGAGTCAGGGAACCAGTACAAGGAATATATTATGAACATTTTAGTATTTTGAATGTAACGACATTGTAATCCGCAACTTGAAATATTTTTGAAAAAGACACCAACAACCAACTGTGTATAATACTTATAATCGGCATATAATTTGGCACAAATTTGCCTCACCTATATAGCCTATAAACTCTAGTGAATTAAAGAAAAAATCGTGGATTCTACTCCACTGCAAAAGTTCTGAAGAGAGACACAGACAATCCAAAGCTCAAACACCACAAGGCTTCCAAACAATCCAGATTTTGTCTCCCGATTTGTTATTTTCGTTCATCAGGCTAAGCAGTTCTGAAGCGCGCGTGTTTAATTAAACCATTCCTCGGCTCTGATCCTCTTCTGGACCGACGACTGTTCCGTTTCTATAGAAACAGCATCTCAACTCACTCTTGATGTTCCGAGGTGGAAACACTTATCGTACATGTTGCTAGGGGCAGCCAACGGCGGAAGGTTTATTATTGACAGCCTCTGCTGTTCCAAAACATACGGAAGTTACCTTTGTCGTGGTGTAGATATATATAGGAGGTTGATAATTTTAATAATTCAAGTAGTGTTTCCTAAGATTGAAATGCCAAGTTATCAAGAATTATTTTTAGCCCAATGTATCATTTGCAAGATGAAGCATTTTACGGATTCCTGGAATAGACCGTATCAAATAGCCGCCATTTCGTGGGGCACCTTTTGTTACTTAAACCGTTTAACAATGGAAGCACAATAATGTGCAACCATGTCCTCAAGGAACAAAGAAACTGCCCCACGAAATGGCGGATATTCGATACGGTCTATAAGGGCATAACATATCCAAAGAAGAATGTTGGTAAACTAGCCTGCAAATATTTCAGCTACGAATAGATGCATCAATGCTTTAAAAAAAACACCTTTAAAATCCATGCATGGTTTTTGTGTAGGGCCTAAATGAATAGTAAAAAAAAAACACCTTCAGTTGGTAATTCCGTACAGAAAATACAATCTTAGACAGAAACAAAAATCCATGTGCTGTAAATGCTGGATATTAAAATATGAAAAACATTTTGTTATATTTAAGTATACAGTCATGCCGGGTAATAAGCTTTCAAGTCTTAAATACAGGATTTTCTTTAATGGCACTTATGGGTTTATTTCCCAAATCTTTCTCATAATAGAATTTGTAACCGTGAGGCATTACTATAAGGAGCAATAATATAGCTAACAACGAACGGCGAACATGTACTAAATTGGATAATGGTATAGGCCCTACGTTAAATTATATCGGATTTCTACTAGTGCTGTATAATTTTACTCCCGGGTGCAGTATTCACATAAAGTACCAGGGTCGTTCTTAAAAGGTTTGCAGTGGCACGCGTGAACAATGAACCGCGTTGTGTACTACAAAAGTACCCTATAGAACTAGGTGGGATACACATAGATAGGAGCATAGTTTAACAATATGGCTGCCCGTAATTTGTCCGTATAATTTTCGAAAACCCAATTTAGAATTCAATGGCAACGGTTGCAACATGTGCCCCAATAGGCCTGAGCATGCAGTCATTAAAATTTACAACGCTTTTGTAAGCGCGCCATTTCACAACTCCAAACACATTTTCGTAAGATATACACAAATTAAATACTTTAATATCAAAATGTTGTTTTTATACGACCACAAAGCTTGTCCTGGGCTTGTCCTACCTCGCAACGACTAATGTATGCAAAATGAATTCCAACCATAGAAATCGAATTTAAAGAAACGTCCATGTATTTGGAACATTATGAAAACGACCCATACTTATTATAACCCGTATTTCGCACTTTAAAGATCATGTAATTCCACTTTTCTTGAGAATGAAAATCACCTTTAACATTGAACTCAATTTATTCCAGTTGAAATCGCTCAACACCACCTTGCCAATATTCACGCTTAAAAACACCATATCTTGCTGTAAACTACGCCAGTAGTGAAACGGGGTGTAAATCATCTTCACCTGTCCTCACGTTGCATGGATCAATACAATTAAAGTACCGAGCAAATCGTGTTTGTCTACGTTAACGATACTGAGTCTGTAGTATTCTCGGGCGTTGTAGGCCTACATGTACGTCACATATATCCTTTCAATTTGTTGGAAGATGTAGATCCGGTATACTATTAAAGGAAGGGACAACACGAATTTAATCAAACATATTACTGATGTATTGCATGCCCGGTGCAAAAGGTGAACCTTGTTTTCAGCGTCGGCAACACAATTAATTTTGACGATAAACTCTGCAACTAATGCAACTAGCTGCGCCATATTTGAAATTTTGAAAGGGATGATGACTCACCCATGCGATTGCATGGATGACGTCAAGATTTATGCCTTGTTTCCTGACTCTACGCCGTGAAGTATGTAAAAATATGTTGTGTGCCCCGAATTCTTTACATTCAAATGGAGGTGCAATTTAGAAAGTCACATACTATGTTGTTGTTGCTACGTGGTGCACACCAGTGCCTAGCAACCAACAGGCTGGTTGCTTTATGCCATTCTCTCCTACGGTGAGCACTGTATTAATTCTGTACTTCACACCTGCCGCGTGCACCACATAGCAACAACATTTTAGTCTGGTCAAGTGGATACTAAGTGTGTATGTGTAAGGAAGTACGTTGCAGACCGTCTTTTTAAATCTTGCATACAATGAAGTATTCAATATAAACCTCTTTCTAGACTAAAAAAGAGAAAACTACCATGAATTTTAAATAACTAGCTCATAAAAAAATCAGAATACACACGGTACGGTCACGACTAACGTACTAATCTTTTCCTCACAAAATATGGAAATTCGCATAAAAGTAAACACGAAAATATGCCACATGTCTAATTTAATTTAGGTGATGCCAACGGTGGGTCAAAGTGACTGAAAAATCCTATTTCCGAGCCGCTCTATATAATGTATACTTCGGCGAATTCAGAACTGCCCATCCGCACGAAAGTACCTCACAGCTTAGCATTTCCCCCCTACTTAAGAGGCTACACGAGACCCGAGCCCTTTTCAGGACATGTTTACAGTTCAGCGCTGTACGCGGAATCGATGTGCTTGTTGAAAATCGATGGGAATTATTGATGATTTGGACAGATTACTTCGGCAAGTTGGGGAAACTTGAGACAAATAATCGGCGTTTAGACGTTGAAGTTTGCAGTGTTGTTCCTTGTGTCAGATTTAATCTAATAAATTTCAGTTTAATGGCATTGTGTATCTATATTGTTTTATGACATAATATTATAATGATAACAAAATAATATTATACTGCTTAAAATTTGGTAGGATCACCTAAATGTTATGTTTGAAATTGATGTTTTTGCAAACTGTTTCTTACATGGATCAATAAACATAATTTGTCATATATTGTTCAGATTTTCCAGAAAATGGATTTCGTTCTAACCATATAAAATACCTTCCGAAAATACTATCCATGGGAAGAAAACAGGAAATTTACAATCTCTAATTTGGATGTGGAAGCAAAAAGTTGGTGTAATCACTGCACTGCTTTAACGAATAAATTAGTTTACAAAACATTGGTGTTTTTTTTTGCGATATCCTTGAAAATATATAATACATGCAGGTTGAGAGTGCGAAATTTCAGAATGGTAATTAGAAAAATATGAAACGTGATAATGATATAAAAATCTCAACACCCATGAGGTAAGTGGGGGGGGGGGAGTTCAAACAAGGGATCTCAGACTGGTTAAACACCATTACTAATAATAAAATGATATGAAAATATCAGCGATTCTTTTAGCTAATTTTGATATTTTGATATTAAATTGTATCATTTTACATATCATATGATACATCGTACCATATCATATATCACATCACATCACATTACATTATATTTATATTACTAACAAATATTTGACTTCAGCTCTTTTACTTAAATTATTATTTTTGTTTTTTCAATGAAACTGAAGAGTGACTGCAGAGGTAATCAACCAAAATAATCAAACAACACAGTTCCAATTTTGATAATATTTAACAGTATCTTCAGAGTAAAATCAGCAACTACATGTAGGCCTATATCGAAAGTACAAAGGGCAGCCAAAAAACAGACCAACAGAAACTATAATGAGGTCGTGTTGTGAATATATTACGTCAAAATATGTTTCGCGTTGTAACAGTTAATCAATGTTGCAATTTTATGCCCGAAATTTCATGGCTTGAATATTTTTAAATAAATGAGCAAATGTGGTACGCTGAGTTGCATAACTGAAAATTATTGTATGTAATATATATGTTTTAAATAAGATATATTGGGTTTCGTATGTTTTGTTTCGTGTGTTAATATTTCACACGGAGGCCGTTTCCGTCGAAGGGAAACCTGAAGTGTGGACGCACTCGGCTCCAAGCGAACTCGTACTCGGGGGTTTAAAAAACTTCATATAGCATGCTCGGTTGGGACTCGAACCTACGACCTCCTGCTTAACCACTCGACCACCGAGCTAGCCGGTGTTGAATGGCAGGTTCGAATCATTTCGCAACGGGGACTGCAATTAAACAGAAATTGCGTCGGGGAGACTGAATATTAATAGCGGTAAAATCAGCAATATATCTCAAATACAACCAAAAACATTATTATTATGTAATAATATTTCTTAAATTATTAATATGATTTTTCTCTTTCTTCTTTTTGATTATTATACTTAATTTAATTACAAATTGTAATATGTACTGTGACATATACCGTAAGTGACGTACGGTTTATGCCTCAAAGTGGCAAAAACTAACCGCCACAGAATCCAATATCAGATGTAAGATATATATCGAAACGCGATCTTTCTGCGTTATCGAAACGCAGCCTTCATTTAAAATACCATTTCAATCAATTCCCTCGCTGTAAATATCCCGTGACACGGCAGTTACGATAAGACATAATTTCCAATCCCGAGCTCTGAGCAGGTAGGCCCTCACTAATTAAGTCTGTAAGGCCCTGGGCATGTGCTTCGTCAAAATGGTATATTATGTGCTACGTGATTATACAAATCCGAACGGGTCAGCCTGCATAAGCAAAATCAGCGCGCGCGAAACAAATCACGTATCGAAATGTTGGCACGTAAACGTCGACCGACCGTGATCGCTAAATCGCTGCATTACGCCCCGTGGCGCCTTCAGATTTTTTTTCCAGAAAATGGATTTCGCTCCAACCTATTAAACAATCATATAAAATACCTCCCCAAAATACTGTCCATGGGAAGAAAACAGGAAATTTGCAGTTTCCAATTTGGACGTGGAAGCAAAAAGGTTGGTGTGATCACTGCACTGCTTTACGGAACTAGTTTACAAAACATCGGTGTTTTTTTTTACCATATCCTTGACAATTGTGTGTGGATAAGGCACGATAGTTATAATGCAAACTCATTCTACAGCTAATTTCCATTGGCGTAGGTAGCCCGGGACACCAAATTCCTATTCAATATAATGGAAAAAATTATGAGCCTTTATGGTCTTTTGTTTCCAAAATCACAGAACAAAATATTCAAGAAATTTGTGCTGTCCCCTATAATCATAGACCACAATCTATTACTGAGATCATGAGCGGCGATTTAAGAAGCACAGGGTGTCGTACATAACCGGGACACCAAAGTTTTGGTCCCTAATTTTGGGAATTAGCCTACCCTTAGATATGAGAAATGACATGGTATATCAGAATCTCATCACCCATGGGGAAAATTGGAAGCTCAAAAATGTGATCTGGACACGCGCCTCCTTTAAGGAGTTTTATCTTAATTTCAACAGCCGAAAGCAGCGCGTGTTATGTTCCACCGTATATATTTCTTCCTTTTCCTTCAAGCCGGGAGCTTAATTGAACCCGAATTTCCTCTCTTCGCTCCCCCAACCGGATTTGAGATCGCCTCATTATATTTTCTACTCGTTATACGGAGCCTTGATGGATGCAACGGGATAGCCGGCATTTCCGCATCGAAATGGCCTCTTCGGCATTTTTACAACGACATTGAAATCTCATCATTATTGTTCCCTTGCAATGTGAAATATTGGCGTGGAATGGTATACTTATATTCTGAAGAAAACACCGGTATTTAATTGATGGTAGGAATGCCGACGAATTTCACCTTAAAAAATAAATTGAAGAATGTGGATAATTATAGCCTTTTGTGCGTCTCGCAAGAATATCGTCTGGTGTACTGACGTACTTCCTTTCACATGCACTCTTAGTATCCACTTGACCAGACTAAATTTTTGTTGCAATGTTGTGCACGCGACAGGTGTGAAGTAAAGAATCAATGACATGTTCACCGTAAGAGAGAATCCTCCAATTAAACGAGACTTACCTGGAAGTTGAAGTTTGATGGAGATTCTATGTAGTCGTCATGGAACGCGAAGGGATCACATGAGATTGCGCCATGTACCAGTAGCTTCAGTTTTTAAAGTCGAACGAACACATCTATAGTAATTAACAATGGGTGGGTTAAAAAAGGGAGGGCATGTGATCCCTTCGCGTTCCATGACGACTACATAGAATCTCCATCAAACTTCAACTTCCAGGTAAGTCTCGTTTAATTGGAGGATTCTATTACGTCGTCATTCCACACTTCAGTGACCACATGAGACTTTAAAGCAAGATGTGTGAGAGAGGTCAACATTGTATAACATACTAGTGTTTATTTACAAAGTAAACAGCAGTCAGTTGTTTCATGCATTTAACACTTCAAAACCTCATCGGCAAAAATGTCACTCTTTTGAATTGGTCTGTCGTAGAACTTGGCAAACGTGCACTGAGAAGACCATCCTGCCGTGTTCAAAATTTGCTCAATGGGTACCATGCTTTCCTTAGCCTTAGACGTAGTTGCTGCTCTTACACTGTGTGGTTTAAATTCATCAGTATCTATTCCAGATGTTTTCATTACATCTTTTAGCCATCTGCTGATGGTTGATGTAGATACTGATTTGTAAGGCTTAATATAACTGATAAATAACTGTTTATCATCTCCTCGCAATGGTTTTGTGCGAGTTAAATACTCTGTTAAAGTGGTACACACGCAAAGTTGAACGTCTGGTGTGTATGGCTTTAAAATAACTGCAGGAGTAACGTACCCTGGTCTGCTTTGCTTTAACAGTTTATCAAAATTAAATCTAAACCCATCATCAGTTGTCGTCATATTTGACAACTTTAGTGAACTCAGAGTTTGGCTCCTTGATGCCGTAGTTAAAGCAATTAACATAACTAATTTTAAAGTTAGTTCTTTCATCGGTAGGTCTTTTACCGGTAGACTTGACCGTAGAAAGTTTAGAACTTTGTTGACATCCCACGTCTCATTATAACGAGGTTTTGTCGGTCTTAAATTAAAGACACCTCTCATGAATCGCCGTACAAGCGGATGAGCACCCAAAGTTGTATAGTCACTAGCAGAGCATAGTGCTGATACTGCCGAGCGAGCTGTGTTTAGCGCACTGTAACCGATCCCTGTATAAAACAGTCTTGTGAGGAATTCCAGTACATGAGTTACATCTGGATGCAGCGGATCTGCTTTGATCTCAGAACAAAACTGCACCCATCTTTCAGTATATGATCGGTACTGCTTGTGCGTGCTGTCTTTCCATGATGCCATGATAATGTCGGCTGTTGCTCCAGAAATGTTTCGCTGTATGAGCGATTGCCTGACACCTGACAAGCCATCAGTCTGAGCTTTTTCCCTAGTGGGTGGTGTTGCGATGATCCTGGTAGTTGGAGCAACGTGTCCGTCACTGGGAGTAGAATTGGGTGGTTGACTAGCATGCACAACATTTGAGGGAACCACGGCTGTGTCGACCACACTGGGGCTATAATGATGCCCGTTGCCTGATCCAGTGCTATCTTCTGTAGTGTCTTTCCGAGTACACTAAAAGGAGGAAATGCATACAAAAAGTATGAGTGCCAATTTAATGTAAAGGCATCTATATATAATGCATCAGGATCAGGCCGCCATGAAACAAATTTGCTTATTTGTTTATTTAGTCTTGTGGCAAAAAGATCAATGTCTGGGCTTCCAAACTTGTCAGTGATCTTAGAGAATACGGATTTATCTAGTTGCCATTCAGTGCGGTCGTTAAAGACTCTAGATTCATGATCTGCATCTATATTCAAAATTCCTGGCAAATGTGTTGCCGTTAACCAAATATCCTTTTCTTGCGCCCAATGCCATATTGCTTTGGCAATTTCGTTGCAAGTTTTGGATTTGACACCACCCATATGATTTATATATGCAACTGCTGTGCTATTATCAATAAGCAATTTTACATGCTTAACGTTTTGCTGAGCAGTCAATGCTTTTAGTGAATAAAGAACTGCTGTAAGTTCTAATGCATTGATATGTTGACGAGCTTCCACAGCCGTCCATCTGCCTCCACATTTCAAATTTCCGCAAATGCCTCCCCAACCTTGGTTTGAGGCATCCGATGAAATGCATATATTGGCATTTCCTTTGGTTATGTCTCGTTTTTGATGCGATAGGTTTTCAATCCACCATATTAGGTCATTTTTCATTTTTTGTGTGATTATCATGACTGCGTCATAATTGCCATTGTGTGTTTTCAATGCTTCGTCTTTTGCCATTTGCAAATTTCGATAGTGTAAAGGTCCGTATTCTACACCAGACAAACTGGAAATCACGAGTCCAATGACTCTAGCTACTGATCTTATCACCACAGAATCCGAACGATACAGCAGCTTGCATTCGTTTTGAATGTTCTCAACTTTGTTAGAGGTCATTTTTACTGTCATAGCAATGGAATTTATAGTAAAGCCTAGAAACGTGATCTCTTGGCATGGGTGCAAAACTGATTTTTCTGGATGGTGTACAAATCCAAGTCGCTTAATTAACGCTAGGGATTCGTTTATATTTTGGTTACACTCATCTTTAGTGTTGCCTAATAAAAGACAATCATCTATATAGCCAAGAATGCTATGACCTTGCTCACGCAGTGTGGCAAAAACTGGCTTCATTAGTTTGGTAAACATTCTAGGGGCTGAAGCTAGCCCGTTTGGTAAGCAGGTATACTGAAACAGAGTATCATTCCAAAGAAACTTCAGATATTTTTGGTGTTCTCTAGCCATAGGAACTGTATAATATGCATCCTTCAGGTCAATTGATGCCATGAAACAATTTGGGGCTATTAGTCTTATAGCCGTTTCAAAACCGTCCATTTTAAAATGGTGATATCTCACATAGTGATTAAGACCTTTAAGATTAAGTATCATTCTGGATGTTCCATCCTTTTTAGGTCTTGTAAATATTGGAGATATAAATTCTCCTGGACAGTGCTGTGATTTAATAATCACTTTTTTATCAAGCAATGTTGCTATTGTTGAATTAATAGCTGCTTGTTCTGTTATACTACCCATTGTTTGCTGTGGTGGTTTATTTTGCCTTGGTTCTTCAACGAACTCAATATGGGCATGACACACCATATCAATTACATTAACGTCTGACGTTAAGTCACGCCAGCTACTGACAAACTGTTTCAGTTTACCTGCTTCAAAGGTTTCAAATTGAGCAGTATTACTTACGGCTTCGCCGTATTCAGTGCAGTGCTGTTCTACTTCTGCTGGTTCTTTGTCAGTGTTCTGGGGTGTCTCTGGAAGTTTTTTGCACCATCTCCCGGATATGCGGATTGATACGGCTTGCGAAAATAGCCTCGATAACGCCCTCTGTATCGTGCACCACGTGCGCGACTTCTTGTACGAGTACCACCTCGTGGCCAATATGTACCGATTTTCTGGCCTGCTCTATTGACTTCCTGAATGTCTTTAACTGTTTTTGAGACATCGTCTCCAAACAGATGGTCAGTGAACGGCACAGTAGTGGAGCATAAATGCAGATAGTCATGCTTTAAATCTGGTTTTATGCAGTCACGCCTCCTTAGATTCAAAAGACGGTTGGCATTACCAAACAAAGCCAACGCGTCCGTACTCAGATCCAGGAGCTTTTGTGTGTCTACAGACTCGGAATTTCCTTTTGTCAATTGGGCTATTTCTGCAGCCAGTTGCGTAATGGCTGTAGACCCTTTCACAAGGGATGTTTGGATTGTTTGGAATTTCACGTCCAAAGACTTGGATTCAGGTCGAATAATGTCCCAAATCAACTGATTTACTCGCACAGTTGAAAGCCCAACGCAATTTTCTGGTTTGTTGTATTTTTTCACAAGTTCATTGTGTTTTTCGTCAGGAATTGCATCTCTGAACATATTATTAACCATATCGGCCAAATCTTGGTCCAGTGGTTTTCCACAACGTTCTTTATTGGTGAATTTTTCCGACATGTTCTTGAAAATATTAAATGTCTCAGTTTTACCAGATTGACCAGTTTGTTCTGCACTGGTTGACGGTTTATCTTCGTCAGCGACGATATCCGTCTGAATGTCTAACTCATGAGCCTCCACGGGCTCATCATGGTACTCATAGTCCATTTCTATGTTGTCCACTCGAGAAGCCAATTTGTCCTGATTCTCTTTTATTTGAACCAACATGTTCAAAATGGTTGCCATTTGATTAGATTCCTTTTGGCTTTGTTTTCCTTCTGTAGCGGTAACACCGCCAGTTTTATCTCGGGTGGTACATTCCGTTGTTTTTTGCCTTTTAGATGCCACTGCACCACTGCCGCCTGTGTTGGGTTCATTTGGTCGTTTACTGTCTTTTTCCATACCTCGTACGGATGTACCTGCATTAGAGGATAAAGCTTGTGGACAAGTCGCCATTTTTTTATTTTTTTTTTCTCCTTTTTTCCCAGGTCTATTACAACACGTGCAATAGTTTAATTGTAACTGCGTTACAATTCCACAGACACAGGAGCATTAAATTTTGTAACAACGTTACAGATAAATATCGGCTTACCACGTTGCTGAATTAAAACTACAAGTTCCTTGTAATTGTACGCACAACGCTGATCGAAGCTACACGACAGAGCTCAGAACACTGCGTGTTCTTCTGTCGAAGGATTGCGGCACACTGAAGCTACTGGTACATGGCGCAATCTCATGTGGTCACTGAAGTGTGGAATGACGACGTAATAGAATGGCATAAAGCTTCCAGACTGTTGGTTGCTATAGACATTGACGTGCACCACGTAGCAACAACAGCATAGTGTGTGACTTTCTAAACTGCACCTCCAAGAATTCGGGGTACCAGCCATATAGTGGAAAATGTTACGCACATGGCTAATTGGCAGTTAATACTGCAGAACCCTCAAAAAGGATATGCAACTTTGACCCCCATTCACACTAGAGAAATCGCTTCCTTATAGCTCCATGATTAGACGAGTATTAATTAACCATGGTTAGTTAATTAAGCGTGCGTTCACATCTCACTTAACGAAGATCGAACGAAGGGTGGTACCGTTCACATTAGGCAATCGATAACGAAGATCGAATGAAGCTGTGCGATGCCCCCATAGCTCGTTACGTGCCAAATCGCTTCGTCGAACGAAGAGAGCGTTCACATTACAATTTTGCTTCGTCGAATGAAGCGATCTCTTCGTCAACGAAGCATTTATAATATTGGTCGAATGAAGAGCCGTGCGTCGAATTATCGTCGAACGAAGTAATTTCCCTAGTGAAAAGGGTATGTGAGGAACATTACATGCAGTTTCTTAATTTTGGCAACAAGATTTACTTTTGTGACACTAATCACAAGAGCTTTTGTTTATTTTTTAAAATTTCTCCCATGTGATTTTTCTCTCATCCAACTTTAGTCATTTTTTATGCACCACTGGGAAAAAATATAATAACTTATGCATAAAGCAGATCACTTTGTTGATAGGCCCTATACGTATACATGTGTTAACAATTTATCTGTAATATAAATGCAAATTGTATGAGTTCCTTTGGGATTATGAGTTTCTTGACCTTAAAGGTAATATTGCCAAATATTGGACGGTCTATGAGCGAAAAAAAGGAGGCCGGAAACTAAAGGGGAGTTCACACTATCGCGGAAAAATCACACTGTTCCATTGGTTTGTACACAAACTGGTTTGCCGCTTGTGCGCGGCCTTTCGCGACGCACAAAACGTTTTGAGCTGGGTCAAAGTTCAAATTTGTTGAACTTTGACCGCGGTGCGCTGACCTTTCCAACGCGCAGCCAATGAGGTATCAGAGAAGCCCCAAGTTACCAGAGTGGAATTTTCTATTTTGGAATAATCGGCGATTGGGAGCTCATGCAATGCGGTGAGCGCAGCGCGAAAGTGTGATTTTTCCGCGATAGTGTGTATATCCGCCTTAATGCATCTGTTGCAAACGATTTTTAAAAGCACCACCAGTTGGCAATTTCTCACACAAACGTACTATATTACACGGGAAACAACCATGTAGTGTTTGTTACCATTGTTATCAACACGTTCAGTGACTGTCGTGATTTTCTTGTCGGCTCGTGATTAGAAGTAATTTTTAAAAAATGATTTAATGGCTTTAAAGGGCCCCTGAAATGGTGTTTTTATCAATGAAATCTGTGCTATATGCAACTAGTCCATTAATTTACAATCATAAAAACCCTACTTGAAAGTTGTTAAGGGGGTTAAAATCAAGGTTGAGCATTGAGCATTTCAGGCCCTTTAAACTCAAAAGCTATACGTTGCCTCTCACGCCATACAACTGGAAATGTCACAGCTGTTTTAGTAGTTTTATTCCTAGCCAAGATAGCACAAATTCATTATCGATTCAAGTTACATTCGTTAATTAGGTTGATGTATGACACGCGTCAAAACCATGTGTTAAAGCCGCATCACATCGTGGGGTACCGGTACCGTGGCGCGGCCGAGTGGTTTGGGTCGCTGGCTCGCAGTAATTGGGTGAAAACTTGGGGTTGCGGGTTCGGTACCCGGCTGGGATACCTGTGCCCTTGAGCAAGGCACTTAAACACGATTGCTCAATTCTTCGGAATATTTGGTCCAGTGTGTTAGGTAACGTACTTTAAAGATCCCAGAGCATTCTTTCGTGAAGAACAAGGGGATTCCCCGGTGTCTCTGGCCGTTTCTAATTCATCATGGGTTTCCTCACGCTTGCGAGCGACAGTGAAATGGGCGCTTTTGAGGAATCCTTGGTTTCAGTACCAGAAAGAAATAATAATAATTTGCAGTTAACCAAAATGTTTCTTTATGAGTTGACAAGAAAAACCCCACTGAAAGAGTTGATAGCAATGGTAACAAACATGATTTTCCCCCTGTGTAAAATGATATATTTGTGAAATAAAATGCAAACAGAATCGTTTGCAAACATGTTTTATCATTCATTCAACACAAAAACTATGCATGGGTTTTTCAGGTTTTTCTGAAGTATTACTGCATATGTGACTGAGATTTCTACAAGGCAGTTTATCAACATTATTCTTTAGATAGTGCTGGAATTCGTAAAAGAGCCTTTAAAGTACACTATTTTCCCCCGGCTTTTAAAATGTTCGAGTAATTATCATATGGTTGGTGTCCCGAATTCTTCACAAAAATGAAAGTGAAGTTTAGAAGTCCACATATATGCTGTTGTTGCTACGTGATGCACGCCATTGCTTAGCAACCAACAGTCTGGATGCTCTGTGCCATTCTCTCCTACGGTGGACATAGTATTGAATCTGTACTTCACACACCTGTCGCGTGCACCACATAGCAACACAAATTGAGCCTTGTCAAGTGGATACTAAGTGCGCGTGTCAAGGGAATATAATTCCTTTATATGGATACGCTATTTTGTTTTTTAGAATAGTGATTACCATGGCATAATTATAAGGACCCAAAATCTTTTTAAAATGGGAAAACAAGAAAATACAAGTCGTTTACATTCTAAAGGGAATTAAATTTGATTTCTGGCAGAAATAAGCTGGGCATACATTATGCGCGCTTATATTCAAGAATATACTCCCCGCAACGCCATCCTTGATTGGCGCCAAAATCTGCCGTTTCGACGTACGATGCATGGCATACCCCCTGTCAATAACATCACGATTATACAGAGTATCTATATAGGCACCCCACCCGCATACCGTGAACATTCTATCTTTTATAATTTATTTAGAAAGGATGAACAGACGGGAAAAATATATGCAGTATATGTTAAATAGATGTAGGCCTATATCTTAAATTATATCTAAAATATATCTAACATACTGAAAGAAAACTGCTGGAAATTATTAGAAATAATATCTGGAGTACATCTCAAATATGGAAAATGGGTAGAACATTTTAAATAATATTTTATGTCCGTGCGTGGTGATGTATATCAGGCGTTTGACTAAATTGTGTCTGTAATAACTAATATATCTAACAAACTGAAGAAAAAAAACCTTTAAATTATTTGACATTATCTGCATATGGAAAATAGGTAGGCCTAACACATTTTAAATATATTTTATGTGCGTGCGCAAGGTATTTGTATAGCAAAGAAGATCCGAAATATGAGTTATATTTGACGCGATCGACTGAGTTATAGCTGATCTAACAGATTGAAAGTATATGCAAACTATTTGAAATATATATCCGATATGAAATATGGAAAATTGGTATGACATTTTACATATTTTTATGTGCGTGTGCGAGGCATTCGAAATATGAAATATATCTGACGCTTGAGTAAGTTATATCTGAAATATATCTTACAAATCGAAAGAAATATTGGAAATATATTTTGGAGTAAAAACATGTGAGAGATTTTAAATACTTTATGTGCGTGTGCGTACTGTGCGATGTATTTGTAACCATGTTGACCAAACGAGGGAATGATATACGCAATATAATATTATCTAAAATTCGAAATGATCTGACGCTCGACTTATACCTTAAATATATTCTTAAAAACTGAATGAAATCTGGGAATTATATCCGCAGCACATCTGAAATAATGACCAAATCGAACTGATATCTTTACGTGCAATTACAATAATATATTTCTAAAATACCGCTGAAGTATCGCTAAATGAGTATCTGAACCAATAATCGTGTATTGAATTATTGACTGAAATATGCGTAGAATATACTTTTTGCACCATGCAGCGGCCATGATTGTGAACAACCTTTCATATTTAGACTATACTAACAATAGATATACCTAATACACAAAGTTCATATATGCCTGACGCAAGCGGGAAATCGCTTGTATATCTGAAATATATACGCCAAATACATTTCAAATATATGTTATATCTGAAAGAAATCTGAAAGTGCATCTTAGTCCATACGCCGTTTAAAATAATACCGAAATTTTTTGGTGAAATTAAACCGTTTTTCTTCATCACATAGATCAGAATCAGACTGCTTTTAGCCTATAGAGTGATTTTTGACTGCATTTTGAAAGCAAATATAAAGAAGAAATATATAACTTACGGCAACATTTCCCAGAACGGTAATGACCATGATAACGGACAGGAATAGTGCTTGGAATATTAAATATCCCAGAGGAGGTTGCAAAGCCAGCCTGAGGCCCAAGTCATCATCCCGCGGCGGAGTTGACGAATCATTCATGCTAGAAATCGCCTCATTTCGCCCGTATAACACCACTCCGACGTGCACGGTAAACAAAAGTATGGCCCGTCCCGTTCACAAACTACGACTGAATATTTCGTATACTGAGCCGGTCAGGTATATATTCACAAGAGTAGCCGAGGTGAAATACATGTACTCAAACATTTTACCCACATTTCGCGTCCGGGTGTTCGTCCCGCGATAAATCCTTTTAGGATGTGCATTTCGAAGCTAAGGAACGGCTGCATCCTACATGTGGTTGTGATGTAGTAGGCACAATGTTTCAGTATAAGTAAGGCACAGTGCACGTCGCACTAAACGGAAACTGGGAGAACAACGTTCATATACGGGAGATGTACGCCGTTTCCACGTGATGAAACACGTGCTTGCCTGACGTCGGCGCGTTTATAATCGATTTTTCCCCCAAACCCTTTAAAAGATAGATAGAATTTAGGATTGGAAAACTGATACAAACGGCATTCTCTTCATGTGTGAGTGAGGATGTGTAGGCTATGATTAAAACCAACCATCTACATTCCAAGAAAACTGTTCATGATTTCATGAAAGTTTGTAAGGCTACCGGCATTATATTTATGAATAATTTATGAATAACTGCCGGCCTTGTAGAAGATTTCAGCTACACAGATGCAGTAATACTTCAGCAAACCTGAAAAATCTATGCATGTTTTTTTGTGTTGAATTAATGTTTGAAAAATTGTTTGCAAACCGATTTTGTTTTAAAAGTCACCTTCGGTTGCATGGCATTTCTCACACAGAATGTACCATTTAACACGGGCAAAATCATGCGGTGTTTGTTACCATTGCTATCAACACTTTTAGTCTGTTTTCCCTGTCAACTCATGAAGTAAAATTTTGGGTAACTGCAAATGATGTATATAGAGGAATCCCAAATTAGCCTGATCTGCGCACTTCCGCATTGAAACCGAGGCTCATGCGCTACAGGTATAGTATTGTATAGACAGTTTCGGCAAGCTTAAAATCCGCGCACGTATCCGTACCATTTTCAGCTTTGACGTCTCCTATACTAGTAATATGTGATGCGGATCAGCCACACATAGGACAACGTATGGGAGCCGTTTGACACGGGAGCGGTACGTATAAAATTAATCTCGACTTGTTTACACCAAATTAGTGTTATGCCATACGGATACGTCTGCGAACACGTACCATTAAACTGAGATGCCGAAACTGTCTATTGACTGAGTGTATCTATAGGCCTAATACGTGAAGCTGTTCTGCGTGGCATGTAGGAATGATTGTGCATTCACGTGCGTACATTTGTTCACTTCCAGGTTTGTGGCACAGGCTCATCAGCAATGCACGCGCGCCAAAGTCGTGCCACGAAATACGCAGCTCCATGTCTTTGCTATGGAGCTGCGTATTTCGTGGCACGAATTTGGTGCGCGTGCATTGCTGATGAGCCTGTGCCTTTAAGCCACGTACGAGCGCAGATTGGTCTCAAATTGGTTTATTTGGGCTTCGTCTATTGAGCTTTAAACTTGATGCACTGTTCAGGTATTATATCAAGTGGAGACGTGGTGGTTTAGTGGATAGCGTGTCGGACTTTCGGTCGAAACCTGGCTATTGCACCGCGTTGTGTCCTTGGACAAGACTCCCGTCGTTAGAACGCAATTAGCTCCACCTCTGGGGCTACTGGCTATAGCCCTCCCCAAATTTAACCCCACAAATGTGTGGGGCTAGCCCCACTTTCAGAACAGCGGCGTTTCTTAAATTTTATGACTTAGCTCCACCGTTATTTACTGACTGAACGCAACCTCGCTCTGTGGCATCTGATCAATTATTTGACCACATTTTAGCTCATCTGAAACTATAGCTCCGGAGTTATCATCACCGTTTGAACGGGAGGGCATAAGTTGGACTAACTCACTTTAGCTCCAGCGAACCCCTGCTGAGTGCTTTAATTGGATTGGGGCGGGGAAAAAAAGTAGCCCTCCGTCTGAACATACCTGTTGTCTCTCTCCTCGCATGAGGTCGCGAAACTAAATAAAACCCCTCATTAAAAATGCGGTTTCTTTTAGATTTTCTTTTCAATTTATGTGTTCTTTTACAGTTTAATTTGCGTCGAATATCGCAAATTAGACCTAAAAAAGCTAGCAGCTTCATTTTAATATTCCTTTTGAATATGTTGTGGACTTTTGTTGCAATGTTTCCTTGGAACGTATAGATGAGGTACTGAGCTGACTTACACAGGTTGGTTTTTATCATACACATCCTCAATCCTGGCCAAAACGCGCCGGGCCCCCACCCCGGGCCCCCACCAACCCCTAACTCCCACCCCCATCCAATGTTGTTATGCATTGCGCGCTCTGTGTTCCACCTGCGGATTACAACATTGATCGGGGGGAGGGGCGACGATGGGAGGTGTCGCAACCATTTTGGCCAGGATTGTAGGAGATAACGCCGTTTGTAACAATCTTTAACCCGTTCATATTTAAAGCAATATCGTCATTTAATGATTAAATTTTGATGGAGCACGCACCGTGGGATTTCTCGACAACAAGTTATACAATGATGACTTTTCGAGTAACATTCAGTTACAACCGGGATTGGACATGACAGCTGAATAACTAAAAACGACAAACTTAATTTTCTTCATGCTCAAGGATTTAATCATTAAACACGTCTGTCATAATATTGCAAGCACAGGAAAATGTCGATCCCCGAAATTAAATTCCCGTTATTTATTTACTTGTGTGTAGTTTCGCTTATGTTAAAGGTGTATTGGTTGGCTACGGGGTCGATTTAAAAACTGATACAATTAATTAAATTAATTATTAAATTTAAAAAAAAAAATGATATTCTTGGACTACTTTAGGCAGAGCCAAAAAGTGGTGGCTGCACCTTTAAAGCCCTGGTGAAAACATGACCTAGATTTTCCAGGGCGAACCCAGATTGTCTGGCAGGCCCCCGTATGATTGTGCTCACCCAACATGATTGTTTCGCCCAATCCCCATGTACTGTTGAAAACAATACCTTGAGGTAACAATGCATGTATAATTATTTTTGCTTTAATGAAGCGCATCACATTTTATTTCGGTTATGCATATATACACACGACACACACATTTCCACGGTTGTTTTTCAAGAAAATGTCGTTTTCGAGTTTTGCAGTTTTATCTTATCACCATAGAACATTAGCGCAGTTTCCATGGAAACCATGATTAGCCACATCACTGCCACGCGCTATCAATTTATCAAGCGGCGCAAACGAGTGACAAGCCTAATCGAATTTTTGTAACACAATAATTTAATCGTGGATTTCCAGGTCGCGTCATCTGATAAAATATGGGGCTGGCTTTTGTTGCACATTCACTGATTAAGCTATGTGTTGTATATATTTCTCAATAATTGTGCATTTAAAGGTGATATTATTTTAAGCGCCCCCAACCAAGTTACGTCAGGTAGGACAAAAAACAATTTTTTTTTACCATTCATTCAACACAAACTGAGGAAGCATGGATTGTTAAGGTTTTCTATGTGGTTGACATTTCCACAAGGCAGTTTACCAACATTATTCTTTAGTTCTGTAATGCTGTTGTTCCTGTAATTCGCAAGTTTCATCTGCAAATTATATAATCCGACAATCGCGATCGACAAACGAACACATGATTGGTATCTCGAAAATCATCAATGTTCACAGATTTACACATAACTAATACACAATATAAACATAATGATGGTAGAAAACTTTCCTGAAATTGTTTTCTCTGAAGTGCTATAATCTTTGAGAAATGAGTAAAACAATAAATTTTCGTCTCATGAGACAAAAATTCACTTCGCCCTGAACCACTTCGCCCAAAAGCCACTTCGCCCTGAACCACTTCGCCCTGAACCACTTCGCCCAAAAGCCACTTCGCCCAAACACCACCTCGCCCCAAACACCACTTCGCCCCAAACACCACTTCGCCCCAAAACCACTTCGTGCACAGGCCGTGGTTCAGGGCGAAGTGGTTTTTGGGTGAAGTGACTGTAAAGCTTTTTGTTTGTTTTGTTGACTGTTTTCTCAAACGTTAGACGAAGTACTGAGCTGACTTTTACTCAGATTGGTTTTAACCATGCATATCTTCAATCTCACAGGGGGATAAAACTATTTGTAACGGTTTACCAATCATGTAGGGTAGACTATACCTTCAAGAATTCCATCTAAAATTATTTGGATATTTGAGACACGTAGGCCTATACGAATTACGTAACAACTTGGATGGACAGGCTTGGGACGTATAAACCGTTGTACACTTCAACAGTGTCCTTACAAGAAAACACGATGTTTTCCCGGAAATATGTCCCCGTCGGAAATATATTGTATGTTTGCACTGACGTCAGTGTTTTCTGAACAAAAAGTTCAATCATTAACGTTGTCTTGATAACATAAAACGTTTGTTTAATCAGGCCCTGGTTAAACAAACTCAGTGGCAAACTGTTAAACTGCGGTATCTTGTGTTTTAGTTTTTGGCTGTTTGTGTGTTTGTTTGTTGGGTTAGGTTGTGCTGCATTTGGGCTCTCGTATAGTGTAAGTTTTTTTTGTAGGATTTATATCATTAATGGTCTAACATGTTGACCATTTAATTAAGAAAGCAAATCGCATGGCTGCTGTTGTATGGCGTAATCTTAGATCCTGTAAGAATGAGCATGTTTTGCGCACATTGTATTGTACTTTTGTATTTAAAGATAGTACATGATTGGTAAACTGTTATCCCCCTGTGTGATTGAAGATATGCATGATTAAAACCAACCTGAGCAAAAACCAGCTCCGTATTTCGTCTAACATTTAAACAAACAGTCAAAAAAGGGTTTGGAGTCATTTCGCCCCAAAACCAGTTCGCCCTGAACCATTTCGCCCTGAACCACGGCCTGTGCACGAAGTGGTTTTGGGGCGAAGTGGCATTTGGGCGATGTAGTGTTTGGACAAAGTAATTTGGGGCGAAATGGCACTCGGGCGAAGTGGTTTGGGGCGAAATGGCACTTGGGCGAAATGGTTTTGGGGCGAATTGAATTTTCGTCTCATGAGACGAAAACTAATTGTTTTACTCACTTCTCAAAGACTATAGCACTTCAGAGAAAACCATTTCAGGGGAAGTTTTCTACGGTCATTATGTTTATAGTTAGGCGTAAATCTGTGAACATTTCTGATTTTCGAGATTACCAATGATGTAGCCTGTATCTCTAAGTCTCAGTCTGATAGAATAGAACGGGTTCAGAAACATAATCATGTTTCGACTTCAGACCCTCCTTGACAGAAGAACTATCAATGATTGTGTATTTTTGTAAATATAAGCATGTTCATAATGTATTTAAAGGGCCCCTTATTTAGGATTTTTATCAATGAAATCTATGCCTTAAAACCACTTTACTCAGTTAAAGTCATAAAAATCCTATTTGGAGCTTGCTTTGGGGGTTAAAACAAAGGTTTTTAGTTTTTATGCTAATGCAAATATGCATATTCATGACCAAGGTCACGACGTCACAAGAGGCAAACACAGGAAAATCACATT
The DNA here is from genome assembly GCA_037783545.1 of Henricia sp. BOLD:AAB3569. Classification (NCBI taxonomy): domain Eukaryota; kingdom Metazoa; phylum Echinodermata; class Asteroidea; order Spinulosida; family Echinasteridae; genus Henricia; species Henricia sp. BOLD:AAB3569. The sequence continues at coordinate 253,875 of JBBELK010000121.1, forward strand.
GATCTGTGCACAAAAGATTCCACTTTTTTCTCAATTTTCTTGAAACTTTTGTAATCCATGGCTGTTTTAGTTTGTTTAACATGTTGCCTGCTGTAAGCCATGACAAAATTGGGGGTAGAAACTGCAGCAATTTGTCACAAGTCCAACTTGAAGTCTTATGTTTTTTCTTAACTTTTCCCTTCTGTCTTCCTTATGTGATGCACTCAAAACAGCGCCCTCTGTCTGTGATTTATTGCAATGAAATCTTCAAAGTTGAAAAATGCCACCTTTTATTGATTTTACATCCAAACGAACAATAGTATGTCTTGCTGAACAAGTAATCCGTCATTATGAAGCAAAGCTTAGGCACAAAGTTGTTTAGGATGTCACAGGCCCTTTAATGTCACAGACGCCAATCCTTTCAGCCTGCATGTGCCAAGTCGCCAAACTAGGTCCGCTGCCAACCACATCTTACACATCCCACGGAGCCGTGTTGAGGTGACCAGACAAAGGCTTTGTCTCGAGAATTTCATCCACTTACAACCGGCTTCATGGGATGTGTGATGTGTTTGGGGCAACGTCAGTAAAGTCTTTTCGAAGGGAGGTCTGTAAATTTCTCAGTACCACCACATGATTTTGTTTATCCTCTTCCAACTTCAGTCAATTAAATTCATTGTTTTTACAGAGTATACATTGGGTGCATAAATGTGGGGGGCGGTTGGGGGTTGTACATGTTGTACATGTATTGTAAATATGTATGTTGTTGATGAATATTAATTAATTTATTTATTAAATTTTTTTGTTTATACTTTATATATATATATATATATATATATATATATCTTCTTTTTTTCTTAATCCCTGTAAGTGGCGGTCATTCCGCTGTTGGTGATTGAAATAAATCAATAAATATAAATAAAGCGTGTTTGGTTCTTTCTGACGTATATATCTAGAAATTCCCAACGGTCTTATAGACAGCCGAAGTGTGACGTGCGTTGCCATGACAATTGGATCTAAACTATCATGGCCGTCGGGAAAAGTACCATTGGAAAAGCACTGGGACACGGTTGAGTGATTTTTAGTTTAGATCCAATTGCCTAGGCAACCAACAAAAGGTGACGTATTCACTTCGGCAGTCTATTATCCAGAACCTATCTAGTTTTTGTAAACCAGTATCTTCCCACCCGACCTATACCCCTTGGGATTAAAACTAAGGGACTTTCGCATGTTATGTCGTTTAGACGGCAAGTGCATGCTATTGTCGAAGTAGACGTAACAATTCCTGACCATATGAATATTCACTACTGCGGCATCAATTACCATATTTTTCTCTCCAACGATTCCATCAAATGTTTCAATTGTGGAGAAAGCGGTCATGAAGTAAATACTGCAAAAAACCCGATTAAGATACCTCCCATAGTCACGCTCTCGCAATCCCCTTCAACAAATAAGGCCCCGCCCCTGAGAGGGCGCGCCCCCTCCATCCCCTCATGGTCCTCTCTCTTATGACCAGCGTGTCCAAAATCCACCTTCTAGGGAGCAACTCTCCTGATTTCTCCCAGACATGTAGATGGTGTGGAGAAAGAGGGACAACAACTCACCTGGGGCCAATTTCATAAAGCTGTTTAGCAAAAAAATTTGCTTAATCAAAAATTTGTTTGCTTTATAAAAATGGGTTAATGGTCAACATTTTATGTCAACTTGTGTTCTTAGCAAGAATAGCAGATATTCTTGTGAAAAACACAAATTGACATGCAATTTTGACTATTGACCCATTTTTATAAAGCAAACTAATTTTTGATTAAGCAAAAATTTATGCTAAACAGCTTTATGAAATTGGCCCCTGTTCATAGAGTGCCGTGCCATTCAACCTGCGCTCAATCTTCTTATACTACACTTCTGAAGCGACTTTTCCAGATTTGGAACAGAACTTTGAACTGTACTGGTGCCTGCTTCCGCATGGCAGGGGTCGAACCAAAGAGCTGGTCCGTCTCGCAAATTACTTAATTATAAGTCTAAAAGCTACTATTTACCTTTTATATTCGCATTCATCCTTTATAGACCAACTACTGGTATGGAAACAAAGGATTCTTAGTTCTTATTGATTTATATTATTACAAAACTGCTCACAACCTCACCCCGTTCAAACAGAAATAGGATCATTGTAATACTCTTTTCACTTTTGTTAATGACCAAATAACTTGGCTATTATGATTTATTTGTAATGTTGATAGTCGTTACTTACAATGGCTTTTCTTTTCATGGTTATCTATAAGTAAGTTTAATATTTTTATTTCATTTTGTAAATTACGGGACGTAAAATTTTCACCAGTTTTTCACTTGGTTCATAAAATAAGGTTTCTGGTGAAAAGTGAAAAAGTGTTTGTTTGTTGGGTTTGTTATTTATTTATTTATTCTTTTAAATGGGAAAAAGTATATCGCAATAATATGGATTGGCTTTTGGTGGTTTGCAATATGTGCGGCCTTTAAATGAGTTAGGTTTTGGGTTACGCTTTACCGAACAAAACATGTTTGTCCCTTCGCGTTTGGCTCCAAACTGTGTTCGCGTTTCACCAAATCCTCAATCATTTTGAAGATTTGTGGATAATGGATGATTATATCCTTTGTTTTGATCGTTCGTTCAGTGTTTTTGAAGTGCAATAGACTACTAAAATGTGACGTCATTTGCTATGGTAATTGGGTCAAAACATTCGCTGGAAATCTGAAACGTCCATTGCTAACGCGCAGGGGGGGTTGGGAGACAGTTAAATGGTTTTAGTGTAGAGACCCAGTAATCTTGGCAACATAAAGGGTTACATTTTCACTTTAGTAGTCTATATTGTTAAAAAGGGGGTAAAAAATGAAACATTTACGAATGCTTTACTGGCATACTCATGTGGGCCTATCCGATATCCCAGAACAACATTGAATCGGCGTTTGATTGGAAGATCACTTACGGATATCCACAATAAGCCTCCGTATATATTTTCAAGAATTTAATGGCTTAGAAAATGTCTAGGAGAATTTTAATTGGCCCGAACAGTTCAGTTCCTTTTCTGTAATATTATCCGATTTTTTGCTTTTTGGCGAAATCCAAACCTGCATTTTAACACCCAGTCTGATATCTAAAACCCATTGCAATTTCGAAGTCATTCTAAATTCTGTTTTCGGATTGTATATTTCATCGCGAGTGAAGATTGAGTGTCGTGCTGTAAAGTATTCTATTAAATTTTGCAATATTTTATCAATAAAGGCCTCTGTTTTCATATGAAAACGGGGCATGGAAACCGTAAAGTGTTTTGCGTGTTCTACATGTATTATGTTTTTGTGCACTGTTTTACAGAAAATACGTTTTTGTTTTATCCGGCATTGAAATATATGTTATGCAATCATCCCATTCGGATAGGGCCTACTCATAAAAACAATGTTTTGAAGTTGTTTGGGGTTAAGGTTTTCGGGTTTTATGCTAATATGAGTTTGCATAATTGTGAGCAAGATGTGATGTCACATGAGGTAAACACAGGAAAATATAACATCAACAAATACACTATTTTCTCCAACTTGCTGAAAGTTTTGTATAAACCATGGCTGTTTGGTTTTATTTTACACGTTGTCTGTTGTAAGCCATGAACAATTTGGGGGTGGAAACTGCAACAATTTGTCACAATTCCAGTTTAAATTAAAAAAAATAAAAAATGTTTTTGCATTTTCTTTTCTTTTGTGTGTTCCTAAAGTGACATGCCCAAACAGCGCCCTCTTTTTATGAGTTTCCGTGAAGACATTTTCAAAGTTAAAAAATGATACCTTTTATTCGCTTTATATCAAAACAAGCAGTATAGTAATCTTCCTAAATACAAATAATCCCTTCTATGCACCATAAACTGTATATAAAGTTAAGGCCCTTTGAACATTATATTGGCGTTCGAGATGCTTACACCGTGTAGCACCGGAGCGTTCTTTTTAGCCATCACGTGATACACGAGTCTGCCCCGGTGCAGGCTGCCACCACTGCCCGAGCTAGCGGCAGGGTCTCTGGTGATAAGGCTCGGTGTAATGACGTCACCTAGTAACCGCGAGTAGTAAAACATGGCGGACAGTTTGGAATCGCGACGTGAGTACGAAGAAAACAACATATATTTAGGAGGGAATAGGGCTGTAAATACATTTTGCTAAATCGGTAGATGTCTGTGGGCATTGATAAAGTTTATTGCCGCGGTACTTTTAGGGCAACTAATTCTGCGTGGCGCCGGCTTCATTTTTCATCGTGAGTCAAACTATAACAGCGTTTATAAATCCCCACCTTGCAACAACCTTTGACCTGTGTTCCCAGAATTCAAAGCGAAACCCCGTGTCGTTCCTTTTGCATCTTCTGGAGGCTTCCCCTGGTGTAAACCCCCCTGTTACATGTACACGGTGTAAGCATCTCGAACGCTTCTTATGTAATTGGTTGGTTGTCTTGTAGCGTGCTATTGGTGGCGCCCTTCACCCCAACCGTTCGGGCAGCAAATCGTTGTTCACCGGAAGAGGGCAGCAAAACACAAGAAAAGCTGGCCCAGCAGGCCGTTTCCAGAAGACATTGTGCTAAACATGAAATATACAAAAAAAAACATGAAATTATGACCCGCTGAAAAGCACGAACTTCACAAAGAGTGGTAATTGCAGTGATACCATGGGCGCCGCCATTTTGTCCAAATACTGAAAACTTGGTTCAATACTTGTCCGTGGAACCTGTGCCCTTGAGCAAGGCACTCAACCACAATTGCTCCATCCTTTGGAAGGGATGTAAAGCCGTTGGTCCAGTGTGTTGTGTAACACACCTAAAATATCTCAGAGCACTCTTTTGTGAAGAGTAAAGTGATTCCCCAGTATCTCTGGCCGTCGGCTGCCAATGGCGCCACCTACCTATGTATCTCGATGTTTAGGTGGAAGACACAAGCTTCGTGCAATATTCAGCCTACCGGCTGCGAATTGAAGTTCCGTTAAATAAAACTCAAATTCTTATATTTAACTCTCTGGCGTCTGCTCATATACAATATGGATCGCGAAACTCTCCCCTGTTGAGAAAATTCAAATTAGAATTTCAAATTGTCACAAAAAACGAGTGCTTCAACTTTTGTGATAAAATTTACAAATGAAAAGACGTGTGACGTAATACAATGACTCAGCATCTGAAACGAGGCTGCCAATACTATTTGTCAATAATGAGCTAAACGCCACAGATTTTACACAATAAAAAAGACATTTTGAAAAACTCACCTGCCGTGTAACACAAAAAATGACTAGTTTCTGTAATTAATTATTTCCACGTCACATTTTTGAAACCATCAAAAATATTTACACCACAGCGGGCGCAATATTGAAACCGTAAGCTATGCTGGTAGGGCGCCATACACATCGGACTTGAAAAGTACCACTTCAATTAAAAGCTATGAATAAGTAATCAGGCATGGTGTTTGCGATAATGAAATAATAAATTCATGAATAGATCGGCTGCGGCAGTTGTGTGCGTTTTAGTTAACGTTTAAGCCAGTTTTCCCACTGGCAGATGCCAACACGAGTAAAAACTCCCACATATGTGTGACCGCGTACCGGTGATCAAACTGGTAGTGTATAAATACGCATATGTCATTCTGGCCGCGGTCGAGTGTAGATTTTTTTCTTCGCTAAATTCGTGTCACGGTTTGGAATGTGGCATTTTCTTCGTAGCTCAGACACTCGTGGAATTATCATCGATGTACTGAGACGACTAGTCTGTGTTGTCGCCCAAGTACCCCAGAATTGATTTCTTTGTCAAAATTTCACCGTCGGCCATCTTAGAAACAAATCATATCTATCTGGCCGAAGTTGTATAATGTACACCACCTTCAATGGCCTACGCCATGTTTTCTTCATATTGTCCCTCGTTTGGGTAGGATGCTGCGATACCGTAAATTATCCATGGTCCGGGCACGATGAAGACGCGACCTATTTCACCAACGAGTTTGCCGTGCGGGTTGAAGGAGGCATGGAGGTGGCCCGAGGGGTGGCCCTGCAACATGGATACGAACTCAAGACGCAGGTGAGATTGCCACACTTGTATATACACGATAATTTTTTTAAATATCATATTAGCCAGTGAGACAACAAATATAAGAAAGAAGAACGCAAATTATATTCTGAACAAAAGATCGAGAAGATTTGGAGATTTAATATATTTTATCGGTCAGTATACCTATGAACATCTCTTGTGGCAAGGTTGACTGCACCAGCCTCCACAGGAGCCACTGAGGCAGGGTACGCCACTTTACCTGAAGTACCCCCCTATAGGTTCCTGCACTTCTAGAGGACTCGCGGCTCCAGAGGTCAGCTCACCCCACGCATGTTATTTAGGTTAAAAACCAAACAAAATAGGTTTTCTGCTGCAGGATTTTCCTAAAAATGTTGTATGCGGTTTCTTTTTTTTTTTAAATGTGGGTGCTTACATATTCTCCATTTGCATATAACACAAAACCCGTGCATGGATTTTATAGGTTTTCTGAAGCATTGATGCATCTATGTAGCTGAAATTTCTGCAGGCTATAGTTTACCAACATTCTTCCTTAGATATGTTATACCCTTATTCCGGGAATCCACAAATTCTTCATATATCGAGGACAAAATATACGTCAACATTTATTCACTAATTTATTCAATTTCTTTGAGGTCAACCACAGTTTGCTTCCTTATATGTTGATTTTAAAATGCTATTTTACATGTATCAATTTCAATATAAACTGACGCGAGGATAAAGTACACAACGTGGAACGTATACATCATCATTCATAACACGTTTGACAGCTAGTCGAAATAGATAAATATATTAATTTCGTGCTGTTTCAAGCAGTATACAGACTGTTTAATAGTAATATTACACATTGGCATTTACTCAGAGACAGATAACATGAGAGGATAATATCTAAAAACAGCATTACATAACTAACGAATAATGTTTATTTATTTATTTATATTTATTTACCAATGTTGATAAACTGCCTTGTAAAAATTCCAGCCACATATAGATATGTCGTATTATTCATTGTGTTGAATGAATAATAAAAAAAAATGTCTGCCAATCTCTCTCACAAGGTACACCATTTTACACATATACGGGAAAAATCATGTGCGGTTACCATTGCTATCAACGCTTCAAAGGTAGTATACCTGTTTGGTAAACTGTTAAAAACGGCACGATGTCCACTGGTAATTGAAAGCATAGGTCGAGAAAACTACCTTCTAGAAATTTCAGCCACGCAGTTATACTTTAAAAAACCTGAACAATCCAAGCACTTTTTTTTGCATGAAAGAATGACTCAAGTTTGGGGATTGAAATAATTTTGTCTTTTTTCTAATGAATGGGGGCAATTCAGACGAAATAATTTCACAGGATGATTACTACCATTACCATCTTGATAACAAGTTAGCTTACAGATAATAATTCATAAATTTTGTTGGGAGGGTAATTACCAAACATAGACTATACCTTTAAGTGAGATTTTTCTTGTCAACTCGTGATGTAAAATTTGGGGTAACTGCAAATGATGCATAAATAAATAAATTCGAGGTTTTTCGGATGCTGAAAACTAATCTTATATAATACATTATACTGCAATGCAGTGACCATTTTCATTTTATAAACTATTAAAACACCTTTATTTCCACAGTGATTAAGGATGTGTATGATAAAAACCAACTGCAGCTCAGTACCTCATCTATACGTTCCGATAAAACAATGACAAACTGTGACTGTCCATGCTTTCAAGAAATTGTGCAAAGCCGCCGTCCTATTTAGGCTGGTTCCGTGGTTATACTGCACGGACTGGAGAAGGGAGCCACGACACTATGGTAGTCAGGGGCCTATTTTCTGTCACATGAGGGCGCCCTCGTAAAAAGTGTGTGTGCACACACATTTATATAAATTCATCTATAATTATCGTTTTCCGTTATAAAAATATATCATTTGGATTGGAATCATTGCATAGGACGGTTGCAGCCACTTCTATCTTCTTTTTAAAGTAATATTTGTATGTACACAAAGTAATACATAAGATTCGCGGTGATTATGGAAGAAGATTTTTTTAGAAAATATCAACTGCGCTTTATTTTGTCGGTTCAAAATGGCTACACGAACGTTTAAGTACAATTTATACGTTCGTGTACAGCGTCGTATTTGACAACAAAATAATGCCATCTGGTGTTATAAAGATATGTGAGACTATGAATATATACTTATCTTGCCAAACGTATTAAGAATGTCTGATAAAAATGGAGTTAGTATTTATAAAAGTATAGATTTCGGATATTGAGATAGCATTTAGAATTCTCTTACTGAAAGGGAAAGTAGGGGAAAATCGAAACTAATCTTTTTTTTTCTTTTCAGTATTTGCTAAAATGCATACGCTGTTATTGTGCCTTTTTCTCTCACAAAGGACGTAATTTGTGTTCTGTTTTACGGTTTTTCATCTTATTATAGGTTTTCTCGTTTAGTTTTAACAAAGTACTTCCCAGTTTCGTTTGAGATGCATTTGTTTTAGCGCAAATTTGAATGCAGTTTGGGATCATCCTTCAATTAATATTTAAAAAGAGCATTCAATTTGGTTTTTCGATCACGCATTCGGGAAAATTCCGCACTCAAATTTAAAACTACGCGCATTCAATTTTTGAAATACCAGCGAAAATTATTCAAATTCGCCCAAGCCCCGAGATTGTGCTAAATTAAATGAAGATTCAATGCTTTGTATTTGAATGACGCAAATTCTATCTTGTTGTCTTAGCGAACAAATGTGAATGTCTTTAAACGAAACTGAATAACGTGCAAATGAATAAGAACCATGCAGAGAAATTGCGTCCTGATCAAAATCACTTCAATTAGGTACTTAATCGAATGCCTTTCTGATGAATTCGAGCGAGAAAACCTATATTATAACATGGTCCAAATATAGGGCCCCTCGATTGAGGGGTGCATGTTAGTCCGTTATTCGAGGGACTCCAGTATAGTTAACTGTAGTCACCGCTCGATATTACTTTGTTGTGCGTTCAAGCATGGATAAAGGAAAACAACGGTTCAAGGAAATTCAATCTAAAGTCAAATATACAGAATGGAGGTGCACTTTATAAAAACTCGCATACTATGCTATTGTTGCCACGTGGTGCACGCCGTTGCCTTTAGGCCATTCTCTCCCACTTTAAACACGGTATTAACGCCTGCACCGTGCACCACACAGCAACAAAATTAGTCTGGTCATCTGGTACTAAGTGTGCATGTGAAAGGAAGTACGTCAGTACACCAGACGCTTTCATGTGAAACCTAAAAGGGCCAATTTGTAAACCCGAGTCTCCCACAGACATGCTCACACGTAAGCAAAGTATGACGTCATGTGATTGTCTACGGTTTGTTGTGAAGTTTGTTTTTGCTAAAATACGGGAACAGACTACTGTTGTAGTGTGTAACCACTCGTATCAACAAGCCTATAATATTTCGCTGCCAGCAGATTTATTGTAATTAAGTTTTCATTACGTAGAGTAAATTGGAGAGCTTTTCGTCAGCTTATGTCCTACGATTTTGCCTTGAAACTTAAAGAAGTGCCTGCATAAAATTCAGACCTTAAGCTTTTAATGAGACAGTATATATTGCATGTATAATTACCTTGTTCTTTTAATTAATTTCAAACACGCACTAAAATGTCAATGTGGGTTTCAAACCCTAGACCTCTTTATTTATGGCATAAGTAGTGTACCATTACCAACGAAGCTATTCAGCTCAATGATAGCTTACTTGGGGAAAAATTAAATACGGTATATCAATTTTAAATAAGTGCAAAGTGAAAAATGCAGAACTTGTAGGCCTATTGCATTTTATTAGATTTTGCACCTACTTCAAAGTGCGCCCTCCTATTGTGTCCGCCATACGGCCACGGACACAATGTTCGCGTGTTTGGAAACCGCAGCCCAGGTTTGCGTTGGCGTAAATTTGTAAAAGTTTTAGAGAAATTTCGTTGTTCGTTTTTGGACGTTCGGCGCTAAAACCGGCATCCTGGTATAAGCCTATATACATCTCAGCTCAGTGCGTACGACGCCAGTGCCAGCCGCCGCCCGTTCACGTACTGGACCAATTACATCAAGCGTTCTCCAACTTTCGGGAGAAAATAATGAACACTTTATTAGTTTTTAAAATCTCAGGAGTAGTAAAAATATAGCTTAACCAACTTTTTTCCAGATCGGTTCTCTCACGGATTACTACCTTCTCCACCACAAGGAAACACCGGCTCGATCACGGCGCGAAACCAACTCACACCACACCAATAAACTGGCTGGCGACAAGAGGGTATAATATGCCTTTATAAACAAATGCTTTTAGTATTCCGCCTTTTTATAGAATGGACCGATTTTGTATCTCAGATTTTAGCATTTGTCACTTTTGGTCACCTATTTTGTAACATAAAACTGACATTTTTGGTAGTAAAATTACGTTCGTAATAACAACCAACTCTTCATCATTCTCAGAACTAATAGTTTTTCTACTTTAAGTCGATAATTCTAAAAGAAAAGTGGATATTTTGTTACCTGTTTGGTTGTCTGTTGTTACCTGTTTTCGGTTGCTCTTTTTCTCCTTTTGTTCTATGTTGTAAAAACACCTACTCATTGACCAATCAGAGCCAAGGATATTATTAACCTGAAACTTCTCTCAACCAATCACGAATGACCTTTCTTACTGCCGGTTGCCATATTGGATTTGTCGTGTTTGTTGAACTCCTTTTTTACCTCGTAAATTCCCTCAAAATTCAAAGCTCTGTCGCCGCCTTTCCACAAAATTAACCTCGTAGTTATTAAGAATGACGTTAGTAGCAACTTTAGTGGTTAGTGAATCTTATATGGAATGCCCAAATTTATTGAAAACGTTGGTTGTTTCTCATGTTTGTTTAGGTGCTTTGGTTCGAGCAGCAGCGGGCACAGCGGCGTGTCAAGCGGGGCATAGTCGATCGCGTTCCCCGGTCAGTCACCTTCAATGACCCGCTCTTTGACAAGGAGTGGTACCTGGTAAGAAAAATACATTTTTCATGGACGACTTTGGTTCAAAAGCTCCGAAAAGTGGTCAACATGTGGTGATTTTGTTTTTACATGGGCGTAGCACCAGCACAGCCTGTTTTAGAATGGTAGAGAGAGGCGATCAAGGGTTTTACTTTTATATTTAGGACCAGTTTACAGCAAAATTGACTTTTTATTTCGGAATTAGAATTGAGAAGTTGATCATGGCTTCAGACCTTGTGTACAAAACATATGTGACAGGCTGAAAAATTGTGTTTCCTTACAAAATCTTACATTTTTCTCACCCAAAATTTTGGGTCTTTCCATCAAATCTGCACATTCCAATGCTATAGATGAAAAAAAATTATACATCAACTTCTCAACTCTTACCTAGTACTGTTCGGATGCTAAATACTTGCCTAATTATTAATTAACCCAATAAGTTCACAACTGGACAAAGTGACCAATTCTTTTTTTAACGAATGCAGAATGCTGAATATGGGGAACGTGCAACGCAGCCAACCATGCGCATTATGCCAGTATGGGAGCAAGGCATCACAGGAAGGGGAGTTGTGGTATCAATAATTGACGATGGTAAGTAGCAGGGTTGTAGTCGAGTCCATCACAAGTCTGTCATTAGTCAAGAGCCGTTCAAATCACAAGTCCAGAGCCAATAAAATCACAAGTCTATGACAAGTGAAGTCCCACACAAGTCTGTCACAAGTATTAAGACTCAGGGATTTGTGGCGGGCTTGTGAAGGCTTAATTGATGGACTTGTGATGGCTTGTGATGGACTTGTGATGGACTCGACTACAACCCTGATGGATAATAGTCATATTATTTTGACTGGTAATTAGGGCATTTTATTGCAGATTGGCAAAACAAGAGTCATTATTGCTCACATATTGACTGCTTTAAGGACATGCACTATATAATGCACATTGTCAACTCGATATTTATCGATATTGAGGGCACTATGTCTATGCAGTCCTTTAAAGACAGATTACATGATTGAAAATGTTTTTAAAAACAGGAACAACGTACAGCATCACATAACTAAAGACTCATGTTTATAAACTGCCTTGTAGAAACTTCAGCCACGTAGTAATACTTGAGAAAACCTGAAAAATCCATGCGTGGTTTTTGTGTTGAATGAATGGTAACAAATTGTCTGCAGACAAAAGCACCTTTAAAAAAATTTAAAAAATAAAAAATCTCCAACAAAGGTACCATTTTACACGGGAAAAAATCATGTTGTGTTTGTTACTATTAGTCCGGTTTTTCTTTTCAACTCATGAAAATAAAACAAAATGGAGCAATTTCGTTTGGTAATAAGGAAAGGTCAGAATTAGGTAACACTAGAAAAACAATTATGGTTCCAGTGCGCGAAAAAGAAACTATTAACGTCAGTTTTGTCACTTTATTTGAGTAAATAATTGTTTTGTCCTGTGCAGCTGTTCAAAGCTGGATGTGTAAATGATGCGCCTAATGTCTTTTTTTAGTCAAGAAAAGTTTCATTTTCGGTGTATGACGTGTGTTATCTACAGGGCTCAAAAAGTGACAACTCGTATGCAAGATATTGGTGTCGGGGTCACGATATGTCATATAAACAATTAAGTTTTGTTTGCTAATGTCTCGTTGGGGGCTCCATGGTTATAGTTATACATTTGTTGTGTTTTTATGGTGACAAGAGCTGTACTATAAAATTTAGCATTTGAAGCATTTGAAAGCATTTGTTTCGGAAACTAACAACATCTAAAACGGTAAACGCTGTCGGCACTTTGAAATGAAATTTTATTTAAATCATGGATTGGAATTATTTAGGTATCATTGGGAACAACTGCTGTTGGGGTGGCTAAAATAACATCGTAGGAGGTCCATTAAACGATTGACATTTTTATGTAAATTTGTTCTTTTGGCAATCAAGAAATTTAATTTAATTTGTTTCAGTTTGCCATGGGTTAATTTGTTTCAAGTCCCAACCTAGCCTTAAAAAAAACATGCAGTTGCTGATTATTTTTAGGGGTTGTGTATATGTGTCTGTTTTCAATACTGGAGAGACCTTTTCCTCCAGGATTATATCTCTGTGCAATGTCATTCATCTTCTCTCGACCGATTTGACCCATTGTTCAAGGGACTCTAATATTTTACTGTGGTCGTTTCTCAGTCTTGCTTCATGATTAGAAAAAAGCTGGAGAAAATACAAGATTTTTTAAAGAACTTTTGGGGAGAGGCAAATAAAAAAAATGGTTTTAAGATTAATTTCTGGTTTGTTTTCTCAGGACTGGAAATTAGCCACTCGGACATTGCGAGGAATTACGACGCACGGGCCAGTTGGAACTTTAAGGAGAACAGAAATGACCCGACACCTCCCTTGAAAACCTACCGTAACAACGGGTAAGCTGTTTTTTTTAGTAGAAGGGGTGAACATGTGTAATTTTTCTATTTTCTGAGTCTAGAATGCCCCTTTTGAAGATATTTTTTGTGAAAATGTGTAAAAACCACTGAAAAATTAAATTAATTTTTTTTTAAAAACAGTATAAAGTTATTATTTTTAAAACTTTCAATTTGACCATCTTAAAGATCTAACTTTGACATGTCTTAATTAATTCATTTGCAACATTCAACTATGTCTTCTGTCTTGTACACTGCAAATTTTTGTCCCATATGCTATTTGTTTATGTAGTCCGCTGTACCACTGTCCAAGCACTGGCTTGGCAGCTCAAAGTGCATAGGAAGTTGGTGTGAAGTAAAATGCCCTACCAATTGAGCTATGAAGCCAACTGGCGGTCTCGAATCACGGTATTGCAGTTGTTCCTTACTGATTGGAGTTGGCTATCACATGAGCTTAATAAGCCATACAGAGGGATAAACCCTTTAATGAGATAACCACGCTTCCCAGAGATCACTTAAGACGCATCCCAAACCCCTGCCCGGCTTGCCCCAGACCTGTGTGTGTATATGACATGTAATCTGGTTCCTTGCAGTCACGGTACTCGCTGTGCAGGAGAAGTGGCGATGGTTGCAAACAACAGTAAATGTGGTGTTGGAATCGCTTACAATGCCAAAATTGGAGGTAGGACCAAATCATATCCTAATAGGCCATCTTTGTGCAAATACTAAACAAAAAATTTGTCGTTATACTTGACAAATCCTTACCAACTGTCTTCAATTCAGCAACATGTCCAGGTGGAGTTTTTCCTGCAATACTTTGCCGGGATCAACCGGGAAGATATTGAAATTGTAGTACTGTACATGTAAAACCTAGAAGGACCCTACAGAGCCCTAAAGTGGACCCCTATGGTGGACCCCTATGGGCGCCGGCATACCCCTAGTGGCCTGTAGGGGGCCCCTAGTGCCGCCTTGTGCAATTCTATCGAAGCCAGACACTTCTGTTCCTTTTTGGGTGCGTTGAACTTAATGCCCTCAGCTTTGTTTGGTAGAATCGTGAAATCAGAAATTCATCCCGGTTTGGAGCCCAAAGCATGGTTGACCGTAGCAGAGGGACACCAGGATGCACCGGGGCCAGCCGGGACGCAAAAAATGAAAATGTGTGACAGGGCCCTGAGTATAGAACAAAATCGCTTGTGGCTTAATTGTTGCATACTTAAAATTTTCAACACATCTGAAATCTTATATTTGACAAATTTTATTTAATTTATCGCTTTCGGTAATGATTTTTTTTCTTCTCATTAATGATTTCCATTCAAGGAATACGCATGCTGGAGGGTGACATCACCGACGCCATTGAAGCTGGTTCCCTGTCTCATAACCTAGATCATATTGACATATTCAGCGCCAGCTGGGGACCAACGGACGACGGCAAGACATCATGTGTGCCTGGCCCACTCGCGATGAAAGCCTTAGAAGAAGGGATTAAACGGGTGAGAAATCATTTTTTTAAATTTATTCAGAGGCCATTCTTTGACTCTGTTGTACAAAATGTAAATTGCTAAGTTGGATGGCACCACACTATTTTGGAACACATGATCAGAACTCATATATTCAAATAAACAGTATCGAATGGCTGCCATCTTGTGGGGAAACCTTTGAAATTTAAATTGGTCAACAATGTAAGTACAAAATGTGCAACCGTGCATGTCATCAAGGAACAAGGAAACTGCCCTACAAGATGGCAGCTATTTGATATGGTCTATATGGGTGCATCCAACTAAATCAGGCCCCCATAGGAACCAATGCTAAATGCCAAATTTTCAAAAATCATTTAAAAATACTCGCAACTCTCTAAGCGTCTCGAGACAACAACCAGAATACTGAAGTCTCATCTTTTCAATTCTGTTCAATTTTATGGGGGTAATCTGTCACTTTCCATTTGAAACAAAACTACCCCTGCAAGAGTTAAAATTGCCAAACAGACCAGCGTCCATTTAAAAAAAAAAAGTCACATAAGCTACTGGGCAAAATAGGGCCACTTTTACCATGTTTACGAGCTAGATTGTTCAAAATGTTTACAGTTAGAAGAAAAAATACCCCACATCTTGATGATAGCAAAATCTACTCTTGACCACACTCTTTCAGCTCGCAACTCTCTCAAATAAAGAAGAATTTGAGGGCATACAAAATATTCATGAGCTCGGCGCACAGATCTCTGCCTATTTAGTTGTGTGCACCCATAGAAGTCTGTTTTCAATACTGGATAGATTTTGTAACCAGGATCGTACAGTATCTCTGTACAATTAATTTTTTTTTCTTCTCAAAATAATAAAAGAAATAACTTTAGGTTGTTTCTACACAAGGACGTAACTAACTTCAGCCCAAGAACGGCAACAGATAGTGTGACAAGAAATCTTTCTGTAAACCCTGTGTACAATTTATTTTAATATAACGTATGTAACAAGGATGCACCAGTACATACTTTGTGACATTTTTTGGTGTCATAGTAATTAGGTACGTTTTTTGGGAAATTTGTAGAAATTTCGTATAGAAAGGTATGTTGCCTTTGAAATCGTTCTGATTTTTGCACTTTTTGTTGCCATTGAAAAGCTGAAGTTATCTCCTATTTTTTTTGTTTAAGAGGAGAAAAAAAGCCATTCTGCAAATATGTGCCCCTGGTTTAAAAAGTCTTTTTTAATATTGAAAACAGTTAAATATAACATTTGATTATGTTCAGTCACATTTAATTGCAAAATTATTCAAATTTTTAGATTCTTTCCCTGCTGCAGACAAAGTATTTTTTAGAAACATTCAAATGTAGAAATATTTAAATGTAATGTGCACAATAAATGGGCTTAATAATTGGTTTAATAATCTAAACCTATATGTGAATATGACGTCAGGGCCGGAATGGCAAGGGCGCCCTCTATGCCTGGGCGTCGGGCAATGGCGGCTCAAAAGATAACTGCAACTGTGACGGGTATTCGAGCAGTATTTATACGATCGCTACGTCCAGCGTGTCCGAAACGGGGCAGAAAACATAGTGAGTTCGGTGGCGGGGTTTTTCGGTTTGCGTTCGCCATGGTGGTTGGGAACAGTCGTGAAGATTGTAGTCTGACGTCACCTTGTGATCAAGTTTTTGCGGCCATATCATGAAACATCACAGGTATTAATTTGTTCATGGACACCACTCGGGTGCACTGGGCAGTACGCGCTATTCTGGTATGCAGTAGGCAGACAATGCACTGGTATGCATCTGTATAGAAATTTCACAAAATGGTGAAGAGTTTTTAATCGCTATATAACTGATAGCTCGCGTGCACAAATAATAATATCGGGTGACCAAGCATAGAAATGCATGCATATGATGAGAGCATGTTTTGAGTGGTGTTTTGTGTCTGGTGCCGGGTATTCTGCTTTGCATGTAGAAATATTTTTTCTGCTGTCAAGCCTGGTTTTTCCCTCAAATTTCTTGATTTTTAAAAAAATTGTTTCTGGTGGTGATGGTCCGCAATCATTGACCAAAGCTGTTTATTGGCTAAATTCACCATAAAAATTGTTTCTGGTTATGGATACAATTTGCAAAATAATATCATTTTATTTCATTTGAAACACACCTCTTAACCCCAGTGAGATTTACATAAATATCTTAAAGGCACATATGCTCGTCAGCATTGCGCGCGCGCCAAATTCGTGCCACGAAATACGCAGCTCCATGCCTTTGCTATGGAGCTGCGTATTTCGCGGCACAAATTCGGTGCGCGAGCATTGCCGACGAGCCTGTGCCTTTAAACCTGAATATTTAAATTTCTTGTAACCTTATTTTGCCAGTTACGGCGAGGTCTGTTCGTCCGTCCTTACGACTGCCTACAGTAGCGGATCTGGCCGCTCTATCGTCAGTGCTGATCTTCGGGACCAATGCACCGATAAACATGGGGGAACGTCAGCTGCAGCACCCATGACCGCTGGCATACTGGCCCTGCTGCTACAGTCTAAGTAATGTACTCGGCCTGTTCACTACAGAATTAACATTGTTACGCACAGGGCCCAATTATTTCAAAGTGCTAAATTCCATAGGTCATAACATGTGGGGTGTTATGGCCTATAGTGGTCTAGTGCAAAGAATTCAAGTTCTTACCCCAAATGGTAGAATGTGGGTTCAAATCCTGGCCACGAAGGGTTGTAACACTTGTGCCCCTCAGCAAGGCACTTTACTAGACTTGGTTATAATAGGGGCAGACGAGGCAACTTGGTTGTCTCAATGCGGACTAGTTACCCCCTCCCTCCCATATCATAAAGAGATCTTGGTCTTGTTTCAGTGTGAGGGGCTGGTTTATCTGCACTTGACTTTGGTAACCCGGTCTTGGAGTGGCCTATGGGCCTTGTAATGGGCGACTTGCAATGAAAAAAATGCGCTGCTTAACGGCCTATTTTCTGTTCACTGAACACCAGCTTACTTTTTTAATTCAGCTCTTATGATTGTTACATTGATTTTTTTTGGGTTCCATATGAATTTTCTCAAATATTGACAAAACCTAGAATAGGTAAAACCTAGAATCTTTTAAAATAATTTTTAATTAAATGATCCTTATATAAATCCTGAATAAAAAATATTATCGACGTTACACAAAAGCACGAAAATGACAAATGACACCTGCTTGTTCTGAGCTAGAAAAATGAAGCCACAGTCTTCAAATATTGACAAGACCGAGGGCTTTTTCGATGTTTGAAGAATGAATAAATTGTACCATAAATAAATTTTCAAAAAGGACGAATGTTCCTAAATTGCATTCCTCAGAAGAAATGCATGTATTTTGTATGACAGTGATCTTTCACATTGGTGAGGCATGGCTACTCTTGTCATTGGTTTTATTTCCAATTAAACTTTCCCTTTTACTAAGCCAACATTTTTGTAGTCACTTGGGTAAGAAAAATGAAAAGGAAAAATTGGTAAGAGAAAAAAATTGCACTTTTTCAGTAACCCCCTTTTTTCATTCAAATTTAATTTAAAGCTTAAATAGGCCCAGTAAGTCTTGTAAATTTATGTAAATTAAAAACAAAATTTATTTTTATAAATTTCTTAGATTTTTTTTAAATGCAAAATTTCAGTGTTTTATGTTTGGAATAAGGTCGGTCTTTTTTTCTGTATTATTTTCTAGGTGCGGGCACAATAGAATATGAATATGAACGTATTTGTGAAAAAAAAGAACGGACCCAAATGAAATTTGTTTGCATCTTCTGCATAAATTGATATAATAAGGCATGACTTATGAGTTTATATTTTACTCATGATGATGAGATATGCCTGAGGAAAACATACGCACACAAAATTCAAAGTTGGCTATTAAATGATGCGACAATGGAACCATAAAACACCTACCCATGCATGACGCACAGTGACACTATGATTGCCCTCTGTCATGGCCGCCCGTGCAGAAGGTCTATATTAAAAACAACTAAACATTCCATCACAGTCCTGAATTGACGTGGCGAGACGTACAACACATCATAGTGGAAACATCAGACAGCACACCGCTACGGAATGCCCGCGGGGTGGAATGGCGACAAAATGCCGTGGGTCGACTTTTCAGCGATCATTTCGGCTATGGGTTACTAGACGCAGAGGCTATGGTACGTCTTGCGAACCCCAAGACTTGGACGACAGTTCCCGAGAAAAGCATCTGCACGGTAGAAGCGGGAGTAAAATCTAATCGAATGTGAGTATTTAACTCCATTTATGGCCAGTATTTAGCCAAATCGAGGGTGAAAGCCGATAAAAGAATTGTGAACAATATATACGGTTTTAAAAAAAAGAAATGCAAAATATACTCCGAAAGATCGAGGAGGCTGAGAAATGTAAAATTTTATCGGTCAGTAACGTGTATGAACACCTTGTGGCAAGGCTGACTGAACCAGTCTATGTAAGAGCCACTGAGGCAGGGTGTGCTACTCCCTGAGCTCCTGCACATCTAGAGCCATTTTTGAGATGAATGGTTAAAGATGTCAGCTCATTCCACATATGTTTGAATCAGATTGAAAACCCAACAAAATGGCTTTTCTGAGAGCCCTTAACTCCAGGATTCTCCCCAAAAGAGAAAGTCACATTTCATTGCTGTGGGAATCACTTTGTTCAAACGGGTCCTCTTGGACATGGAGGAAATCACTGAAGCGCAACAGTCTTGAAAGTGATTCCAAAGTGATTGGTCGATCAGTGCCTTGTTATCCACAAGTTCACTGTATTCAACAAACTCCCTTTCTGATATCAAGAACCAATACTTTAAGAAAATTGTAACTTTTTTTGGGAGAGTAAAATTTGTTTTATATAGACCTTGCATCTGCGGCCATTACAGGGGGCAGGTTTTCATATTTATATGATGTGACAATAGATCCACAAATTGCCTACTCGTGCCTGATGCACAGTGACAATGTGACTGCTCCCTGTCATGACTGCCCGTGCAAAGAGTCTACTGTTAAATTTAAATTTATTTTTGTTACAGGAAAATAACCAGCAGTGAACCAGCTAAGATTGATATAACCACAGATGGATGCAAGGATACCAGGGATGAAGTGAAATACCTTGAACATGTGATATTGTACATCACCATTGACTACAGCAAACGGGGTGCCCTCAACGTACATCTAACATCACCATCGGGTGGGTATAGAAAGGGGCGTGGCTAAGATGGTGTGTGTAAAAGACGACCTGGGGCCAATTTCATAAAGCTGTTTAGCAGAAAAATTTGCTTAAAGGTAGAACACATAATTGGAATCTCGAAAATCAGAAATGTTCACCGATTTACACATAACTTACACAATATAAACATGATGATGGTAGTCCCCTGAAATGATTTTGTCTGAAGTGCTATAGTCTTTAAGAAATGAGTAAATAACAATTAATTTTCGTCTCATGAGACAAATTTTTTTTTTTCAAATGATGTCGGTCACTTTGCCCCAAAACCAATACGCCCCAAAACCACTTCGCCCAAAACCACTTCGCCCAAAAAACACTTTGCCAAAAAACCACTTCGCCCAAATGCCACTTCACCCGAAAAACCACTTCGTGCGCAGGCTGTGGTTCAGGGCGAAGTGGTTCAGGGCGAAGTGGTTTTTGGGCGAAGTGACTAAAATGCTTTCGGGAGAATAACGACACAGTTTTTGACTGTTTTCTCAAAAGTTAGACGAAGTACGGAGCTGACTCAGGTTGGTTTTAATCATGCATATCTTCAATTACACGGGGAGATGAAACTATTTGTAACGGTTTACCAATCATGTGGACTACCTTTAAAGATTAATTTTTATAAATATGCTTTTGCACATGTATTTTTTTTACAAGGGTTCTCTCATGTGAAAGAAACTAGGCCCCTGGTATTATAGGTCAGTTTTCCATGCAGTATAGCCAGGGAACCAGCCTAAATAGGACATTGGCTTCGCACAATTTCCTGAAAGCACACAGTTTTCATCGTTTTTTTGGTACATAGATGAGGTACTAAGCTGACTTATACACAGGTTGGTTTTTATACACATCCTCAATCACACATGGAGATAACGCCGTTTGTAACAGTTTTCCAATCAAGTAATCTATGTGAATTTATAAAAAAAACAGAACAAATAATGTTTTCTGAAATATTTTTATCAAAAGGTACGAAAACAAAGTTACTTTCGGAACGTCGCAATGATGCCTCAACCAAGGGCCTGACTAATTTCCCTCTCATGTCGGTCCAGCTATGGGGAGAGCATGCAGCGACTTCTGGAGGAGTCTGGAAACTAAACGTCTTCGATTCGGTAACTTAATATAGAGAGTTTTATTGCAAAACATTGTATGTGTATATCATTGTTGGCATTTTGAGAAAATTACAACCAAGTGCTACAAGATGACAGATTTTAATATATGAAACATATTTAGCCACATACCCGCAGCAAAATTTGAATCAAAAATAAAATCTGCTTCTTTTAAAGCCTAATAAATACATAAGGTCTATTGTCGATCGGTTGATTTCAACAGGTGGCGCCCTGCGCTGAGGCATGCTGGATAAAGAAAGGGAGCATATCGCGCGCGTACGGTATGCTGTAGCTCCCTTTGCCTACCCATAATGCTTTGCGCTATTTTGGGATCGCGATCGATCAGCAATAGACCTTATCATTTGCAGTGACCCAAAAATTTACTTCACGAGTTGACAAGAAAAACACAACTAAAAGTGTTGATAGCAATGGTAACAAACACCACATGATTTTTTTTCCCGTGTAAATTTGTACCTTTGTGGGAGAAATTGCCAACTGAAGGTGCTTTAAAAATTCATCTGCAGACAATTCTTTTACCAATCATTTAACACAAAAATTATGCATGAATTTTTATGGTTTTCTGAAATGTATTACTGCATCTATGTGGCTGACATTTCTACAAGGCAGTTTATCAACATTATTCTTAAGTTATGTAATGCTGTTGTTCCTGTTTTTAAAAGTTTTCAAATCATGTAACCTGTCTTTAAGAGTTACAACAGCTAAACTTTCTTCATTGCAATCCACCCCCGGACAATTCTGGAATCAAAATGGCTCCTTATCTGAAGTTGTCACAACTCCCTCAATGCACCTCGAATTAAATATAATCTAATTTCAATCATCTTGTCATTTTATTTCTTTTACAGAGCGAAGACGCCAGCCATACTGGCTACCTACGCGATTGGAAACTAGAACTCCATGGAACAACAGAACTACCGGAGTATGTCAGTGCCAAAAGCACCGGATGGGGCAGTCAATTTTAGAAATGTAACCTGTCAGAATTAGAAAGTGGGTCATTCCATGAGGTTGGGTCCTATTTGTGACATACCAAATCTTAAATCTGGGATGGATTGCAATAAAGAAAGTTAAGATGTCTTAACTCTTAAGACATCTTAACTAAAGCGGGCCTCCCACTGTGCGATTTTTGCCACAAATTTCCTACGATTTGGTACGATTGTGTGTAGAGTCTATAGACAGTCTCCGATAATCGTACCAATTCGTAGGAAATTCGTGGCCAAAATCGCACAGTGGGAGGCCCGCTTAAGACATCATAGATTAATTTTGTCTTGCACTTAAAGGCCCAGTGGATCATTTGCAATGACCCCAAAAAGTAATCGACGAGTTTACAGGGGAAAAGTTCTGAAAGTAAAGATTGAATTAATAGCAACTATCCAATGAAAGGTTTTCGCTCAAAATGATATAATTTTACCAAAAAATCATCCGTAAAGATGAAATTATTTAGATCGTTTGCAAACGATTTACTTATTTTTGGTTCGCATCTACGCGGTCCAAAATGCATGGGCGCTGTGACTCCGTGTGCGTGTTCCAGATCCAACGCGATGCATTTTTATGGATCGCGCGCACACGCAGTATGTGCGCCACAGAGTGCATGACGCAAGCCACATAGTACCCGATCAACTGAAAACGAATATTCGAAACACCCCGCCAAGACCAGGAAAATGGATATGGATTTTCATTGTTTTTTTAAACGTGGTACATTTGACAAAGCTGAAATTTCTTCGGATGAGTTTGTTGATGTCTTTCTTTTGATTTATAATGGTTTTATTCGCAGAATCGCTCAAAAACAGATCATCTACTGGGCCTTTAACAGAAAAATTATGCATATATATTTGACAAGTTTTCTGAAGCATGCCATTGCTGCATCTATGTAGCTGAATTTTCTGCATGCTAGTTTACCAACATTCGTCTTTAGATATGTTATGCTCTAATTCCAGGAATCCGTACCAAAAAATGTCGCAAATAATATATTGTGGTGTCCATGTTAAAAAAACGAATTTCATCATCTGTGAGAGATTGGTCATTGAAAACGATTATAAATAGGCCCCTAGCCACATTCAGTGCACGTAAAACAAACATTTCACCAGATAAATAAATCTATAAGTCTATAAATAAAACAACTGGTACCATGTAAAATGAACACCACCGTATTTATTGCCCTAACCTCATGGAATGACCCAATTGTATTGCCAGCAAAAGCTTGATTCTTATATAAGGGTAATTCCTAAAATTAGGGGTCCAAAAGTGTGACGTGCTTTTTAAGATTTCCAAGTGTTTTTAATGATTGAAAGTGGTTTCCCAGTAGAAAATAATTATTTTTATTTCTACAAATGCCACTCAAATTTAATGTTTGTGTGTAGATATGGCACCAAGGTTAATGCAAACTCATTCTACAGCCAATTTTCATTGGCGTAGGTACCCGGGACACCAAACTCCTATTCAATACAATAGAGTAAATTAAAAGCCTTCATGGTCTTTAGTTTTTAATATTTTTCAGGAATCAGAAAACAAAATATTGAAGAAAATGATGCTGCCCCCTATAATCTCAGGCCACAGTCCATTACTGAAAATTTGTGGTCATAAGTGGTGATTTTTGAAGCAGAGAGTGTCGTACATGTTCCTGGGACACCAAACATTTTGGACCCCTAAACTTTGGGAATTAATCAAAGGTCACATCAGGGTCACATTTATTTGACTTTATTTGCGAAAAGTTATTGTCTTCCAGACGAAAAAAAACATACCTCGACGTTTTAGCGATGGTTAAGCATCACTTTTAAGGCCACATTGTATGAAGGCCACACGGCTTGAAGTAGTAAGTTGAAGAAAACCTCACCTAATATGATGAGTCGGGTTCTTTGGGAAAACCTGAGGGATTATGGCCCTGGCCCTGGCCCTATTCATGCGGAAGAACAGTTAAATCATGTTTTCTGTATCAGTTTTATAAAGTGCATAGTGCCGATTGGAAAGGTACAAGACTATGCATTTCAAGCCTCGTCTTCAGATCGAGGCTTAAAATGCATATATAACTGGCACCTTTCCAATCAGCAGTTTGCATTCTATACAACTGATTCAGGGGACAATATTGTAACGGCCCTCTTCTTGAGTCCCGAGTCAGATCAAGTCAAGCTGCCTTCGAGTCCCAAGTCAAGTCAAGTCAAGTAAAGCTGCCTTCGAGTCTTAAGTCAAGTCAAGTCAAACTGCCTTCGAGTCCCAAGTCAAGTCAAGTCAAGTCAAGTCAAGTCAAGTAAAGCTGCCTTCGAGTCTTAAGTCAAGTCAAACTGCCTTCGAGTCCCAAGTCAAGTCGTGTTAAGCTACCTCGAGTCCCAAGTCAAGTCGTGTTAAGCTACCTCGAGTCCCAAGTCAAGTCGTGTCAAGCTACCTCGAGTCCCAAGTCAAGTCAAGTCAGGCATTTTGGTCAAGTTGGGTCAAGTAGCCATACAGTAAATGTGTCCAAGCTAATTTTAAAATAAGTCTAAACGCTGAAACTCGCATTCATGTCGCTCTGTCCAAGGTTTCTTTGGTGCTGAAATACAATTCGGTCCCCGGCCAAAATGACAAAAAATATAAAAGATCTGTTTTATTTTTTGCAAACTCAAGTTAAAAACTCTGGGTTAATTCAAGTAATTTGAGGTTCGAGTCTCAAGTCAAGTCAAGTAATTTGAGGTTCGAGTCTCAAGTCAAGTCACGTCATTTGAGGTTCGAGTCTCAAGTCAAGTCATTTGAGGTTCGAGTCTCAAGTCAAGTCACGTCATTTGAGGTTCGAGTCTCAAGTCAAGTCATTTGAGGTTCGAGTCTCAAGTCAAGTCATTTGAGGTTCGAGTCTCAAGTCAAGTCACGTCATTTGAGGTTCGAGTCTCAAGTCAAGTCATTTGAGGTATCTGCTTCATATCGAATGAAGCGATTCTAATCATCGACGACTGAAGAGGCATGCGTTCACATCAGGAAAACCTTTCGTCGAATCATCGTCGAACGAAGCGATTTATCTAGTGAGAACGGGGTCATAGAGGATAAACCAGGTACCCTTTAAAATAATGATTTATAAAACCACCAAAACTCTTTTATTGTAGCCGATAAAAATATAAAATCATGGTGCTTGATAATCGAACAGAGAGACCAAATTTCCGAACCACCAGAACAAAATATATTTTCATTTGAACAAAATACTACTATTTATTTTTCTATACGTCAATTATCTACCAATCCCATCTATTCATTTTCCGGCAAAGATTTCCAGAACTCAGAATTCTAAACAGTTTTCCCATAAATTAATATAAATCCACTCAAAAACTTCAAACAACAAATTTAATCTGTCGGAAACCGTTGGCACACGAACCAAAAAATACTCGAATTTATTTGAGGTTCGTGTGACTGTCCAAGTATTTACGGAAGGGTTAAAGAGTACACGTGAAGAACATTATTTGCTTTCGTTGATCAGCGAGTCGGAAAATAGACATCTTTACTTGGCCAATTTGTCCTTCCGTACTTGTCAAAAACACGGTGATGCATGCCGACGTTTTAAAACTGAAGTTAAAACTGCAATGTTAATATCGGTGTGCAATAAAAGAGATATCAATCATCATAATGGTTGCGTTGAATTAATGATTTGAATTTTTGTGTTTCCTTTTTATATATTTTCTTTTATTTGTAAACATTGTATGGGCGCTACTTTATATGGGTAAACAGAATTTAAACAAAGCGTTTTCTGATTTCGTTTTAAGGAAGAAAACGGGAAATTTGCAATCTCCAATTTGGATGTGGAAGCAAACAGTTTGGCGCAGTGCTTTATGTAACTGGATGAATTAGTTTACAAAACTTTTTACGATATCCTTCAAGTTGAAAATATACGGATTCAGAACGCGAGATTACAGAATGGTTATGAGAAAAATCTGACAAATTATATGGTATCCAAATCTCAACACCCATGGGAAAAATTGGGGGAGGGGGGGGGGGGGGGGGGGGGTTTCAAAAATGCGATCTGGACACGCTCCTTTAACAGTAAATATGGCCATAGGAAAGCATGCGTGTAAACAAACCGTGACGTCATTATGACGTCATTACGGCTCCTTGTTGTATGCACGATGTGGTTGGGAGCAGACCGAAGCGGGTGATTTGACACAAAGGAATTGGCATCTGAAACAAAACACATTGTGAATTATGCTAAGCACTCGAACTAAGAATGACGTCACAGGTTGTTACATGTTCGCTTTCCTATAGGGCTTTATACAAATCGTCCGATTTCCGAAATGCCAACATAAAAGGTGACGCCATTTCAACGGTCTTTTACACTTGCGGTTAATTAGAGTGACTGTGTTACGTCTAGATGACGTCATTCATAGAAGTAGAAAATAGCAAACACAATAGAGCACCAATATGTTACGTCAGGTACCATAGTAATGGTTCTAAACATGACTAAGATGTCAAAAAGGCTGAGATGTCAAAAAAGCTTAGATTTTTATTGTAGGCGATTATGACTTTAGTACTTTATTGTCCGCAAGAAAGCTGTTTACCGAGTTACATTATGACGTCAGCGAGGTTCACAGGACTCCATCACTGCGTTCACTTCGCTCCCACGGGTCGACACGGGTTTAAACTGGTCTTTACATCTTGTACGATCATCCCCAGGTACAGGTCAGGGCTAACTTGAGAACGCTAATCGAACGCACCTACTACAGATCAGTGGGTTGCACTAGCAACGGAATTCGGAAGAGGGCGCCCTATACAATGCCGAAGTCGAAAATTCCGACAGGTGGTCGGTGTTTTTTATGGGTAATTTGACGCAGCTGTACGTGTGAATATTTGTTCAACATGGCCGCGAACGGGTAAGCTTTGAATTATTTCGTTTTGGGTTACGGGAAATTAAGGTTTTGAGTGTTAGTGACTTTTTTCCAACTCGACTCAAGTCAACTCGACCGTCGTCGTACCGGTCTGGAGCCATGTCTGGCATGTCTGGAGGAAGGTGGTGAGTGTGTCTAAATCGGATTGTTGTGTGTTCAAATGAACTGGAGAAGTCAACTCGTCCGTTGACCAACTCGTCCACTGTTCAACTCGACCAAGTCATGTTAATGGGAAAGTCAACATAGTCAACTTGTCCATTGTCCACATTTGCTCGTTGAGTCACAAGCCCGGTTTGCAAAAGTGAATGCAAAACTGACATAGGCCTAATTATAGCCCCGCGAGCAGTGCTTCGGTTTCCGGAACCTTAGCCCTGTGTTCTGCTATACACCAAATCTGTGGCAAACTCACGCAAATGAAATTTGGCCCACGGCTCTGATATTTGCTCAATAGGTGCACTCACCCCAGTTTATAAATATTCCGAAGAGTACGCATCGATCCGATGTCTAGTTTCGGTGAAATCGTGGGGACAGTTTGAGACCTTACTTACGATGAAATTCACATTCTTTGACCAAAAATCAAATATGCGCATGCGCGAGGGCGGAGAGGTCAACATAATAGCGCCATCTCGCGACGGCGTCGTCACGTACCAGCTGCACAGCGGCTGTTTCATGAGAGAGCACATCGACTCTATCGCGCGGTACGTTCTATAGATCTACACGTACAGCGCGCGCTGCAGGCGATGCCATGCCGCCAAGCCAGACGTTTGATTATTTTTGACGAGTAAAAGAGGTACTGTAGTCCGTAGGTAGGTAAATGTACGCCACCATAGAGTCGATGTGCTCTCTCATGAAACAGCCGCTGTGCAGCTGGTACGTGACGACGCCGTCGCGAGATGGCGCTATTATGTTGACCTCTCCGCTCTCGCGCATGCGCATATTTGATTTTTGGTCAAAGAATGTGAATTTCATCGTAAGTAAGGTCTCAAACTGTCACCACGATTTCACCGAAACTAGACATCGGATCGATGCGTACTCTTCGGAATATTTATAAACTGGGGTGAGTGCACCTATTGAGCAAATATCAGAGCCGTGGGCCAAATTTCATTTGCGTGAGTTTGCCACAGATTTGGTGTATAGCAGAACACAGGGCTAAGGTTCCGGAAACCGAAGCACTGCTCGCGGGGCTAGCCTAATTATAGTGATGTCCCCTAACTTGGCGCACTTCGACAACTCACTGGAAATCCGCTCAACTATAGCAAAACCCCGTAGCAGAATTAGTTGAAACTTACACACCTTGTAGTATAATTCATAGGCTCCAAGAAAAAGTAATACTTTAATATTTTGACTCATCAACAAGTACAGAATAACACAAACAATCAGGACAAAACGATGAACACCTTTTCCCCGAAATCGCCCGGACTGTCTCCTAACGTGGAGCGCGTCGCTGATTGGCTGAAACGGTTTGATGCCTTACTACGATGGCCCACAAAGACCACTTGCACGCACACACTGTGACACAGTACACAGCGCCAGTATGCCTGGTTTTATTCACGTGAAATGCCTATTACAGGCTTCCGTGTATGGTGTCATGACAACCTGAAGCGAACGGCGATGCCTTCACATTCCGGTGAATTTCTAGTAACTGAATGATTCTTCTCCGTATTTTAGTTTTGGAATTTATGAAGGTACTTGAGAACTTTATTTCCATTTAATGCCAAGTGCAACAGATTGTTTATTGCGCCAAGAAAGAACGAAAAGTAAAGCCCGCCACGTTAGGGGCCGCGCCACGTTGGGGGACATCAACAATATAGCAGCTACCATGGTTACCAAAATAGGCCAGCCTTGACTATGACACCAAACATTTCTCTGTGAAGCTTTGTGCAAGCTAAAACTAGTTCAACTAGTGCAAATTTGTGGCGCAATAAACTTTGCTTTCGTGTTCACATTCAAGTTCGCTTTAGCGTTATGAATTCCGTTTACTGGTCGCCACTGGTAGGGACTTGGAAATCTGTGACGTCATCGGCCGCGCGGTCGTGACACTTATTATTGGTCAAATCTGTAACCGAAGTTCGCAACCTTGATGGTCCGCTACTACGTGAAATTGCACTGTAAATCATGCTGCCTTTTGTTTCTGTCATTTAATCTGTCAGGCTGATTTCTTGTTGGTACAGGTCTATTGGGGCTGGTTTTCTTTATATTTGTGCCAAATATCATGCAAATCCACCTGTGCAGTGGTGGGATTTTCCGCCCCAAAATATCACCAAAATCAACAGTTGGCCGGCACCGTCAACTACCTAGTCTTGATTCAAGACACCAATACGGGCACGGCCATAAGCATAACAAAGCGCCCTGTCGATGGCGCCCTGTTTACAGTCTGCTCTTAAAGGACAAGATAAATAACGCTTGAATTTTAGACTAACCAAGACAAAATAACATGCTTTGTGCCAAAGAGGGCAATTTGCATCACCTCACAATTTTTGAAGTTGCCGTCTATTCATTTTCATTGACGACTCCACACGTAAATTTGACGCATTTTAACAAGCATAAAACAGCAACCGCTTGATGAATTTTTGCAACAAAAGTATTTTTGAAATCTATTGCAGCTTGTCTGTTGTGTAAAAGTGGTTTTAACTCAAAATAAAAATTCTGAATTTTTTTTCCAAGTCGCTACCACTGGGACGCTTTTGAATGTTGAATGTTGAATGTTTTTCACTCCTAAAATTACTTCCCTTTAAAATTAAGTTCTGGCCGTGGTGCAAAAAGTCATGCTTCTTCATAAACATGTTGCACCTTTTTTTCTTTCTTCTGTTGCCCAATACAACGCCGCGTGATTCATCAGCACTGGTTCTATTTATTGTCAGGACTTTCAACAATGAGTTAGAGCTGACCCAACTATTGCTTAACAATAAGGCATGGTTGGGCCGTAACAAAGACACGTCTGCGCACGTGTGGTTAAATTTGCTGAAAAGCTTACCAAAAAAACTTGGGCCAGCTTTCAGATGAAAAACTCGACATTTACCAACTGAGTACATAATATCTTTCTTTGTTGAGATTTTCTCAACAAATTCACTTGATTTTTGTATACTTTCTTGTTTGATCAGGTCACCGGATAAATTATCTCCATTGCGGAGTTTAAGCAGCTTTAAATCGGAGATGCCGCTCACGAAGGAAGACCAGAAGAAAAATCGGAAACATGCAACATTGTAAGTATTTATTATTATTATTCTTTCTGGTATTGAAATTAAGAATTCCTCAAAAGTGTCTTTAATAGGTACTGTAGCTTGTAAGCCTCAAGAAACCTGTGACAAGAAGACAATGAAGAAATGCTCAGTTTTAGAGGTGGGAGGAAAGCCCCTACACAATTCTGTATCCAGGGGAACCCACGGAATCAAACAGGGACTGAGAACCCAATGCACATACTGACCAGGACAGGATTGCTCAAGCCTACAAGTAACTATGCCGCTGCACTGTGCATGCAGGTGAACACAATCGCCACTTGAGGGCGCTGTTAAAAACAAATCCATGCAACTGTCGTGGCTGTTATTTTTATCGACACGGATTTGGGTCGCTGATCGGATAGATATGTGTGGTAAGTGAACGATAATCATGATAATGACACCAGTGGCTAGCGAATCATGTTCGGAGATTTTGAACCTAACTTTGAAATGACATGGCTGTACTTTCATAGTGTTTTAGAGGGGAAAGTTGATTTTTTTGTTTGTCCGGGCGCTAACGGTACCTGTGATGATTTAGTCCGGGCGGCGCCCCCAGACAAAACCGGCAGTGGAGAACAATGGTTACTGTCTTGTAAAAAATTAACAACTGAAGGTGTTTTTTTTTTTACCTTTCATTTAACACACATAAAACATGCATGGATTTTAACCCTTTAACTGTCAAACATACAAATTTGGGTTTACCAAGGTGTTCTGAAGCATGTAGCTAAAACTTCTGCAGGCTAGTTTACCAACATTCTTCTTTAGATATTATGCCCTTATTCCGGGAATCTGTAAAATGTTTCATTGTGCAAATAATATATTGACCTTAAATACATTACTGACAGCACCTATGTACATTTTGAAGGTACATAGTCCAACCATGGAGGAAGAAAACACACTTCCTAGATACGGTCCAACTACAATGTACAAAAAAACACCCCAAAAAATCACAAAAATGACAACTACCAGTACACATGTAGAAAAGTGGAAATTAAAAGCTGGGCATAAACTGTAGCAAAATGCCAGCACACATTTTCGTTTGTACCAGGTAGGTCGTGTTTTCATGACCTACTAAATGTCGTTCCACATTTTTAACACATTCAACAAATATTTAATCTGCTCTGGAATTTCAGTTTTAGAAATATTTCCAAATATAAACATAGAGGCTACATTAGGCAGTTAATAATCGGCAATTATTGTATATTATTATTGTTATTTCTTTCTGGTATTCATACCAGGGATTCTTCAATAGTGCTCATTGCACTGTCACTCGTAAGCGTGAAGAAACCCATGAAGAATTCGAATTAGAAATGACCAGAGACACCGGGGAATATCCCCTTGCTCTTCACGAAAGAATGCTCTGGGATCTTTAGAGTGCATCAAGATCCGCTGGATCTGTCTATGCGCTTTCTGCATTATTACCCCTGGTCATTGGGCTCAGTAATATCATTCCTTAATCCTTCTCAGCTCCCTGGGGAGTATACAGTCCCGTGCTGCAATACGCGCACAGGGACTAATCAAACACATCAGCTTTCACTACCCTCACAGGTACCCATTTCCTCCTGTGTGGAGAGAGGCAATTCGTGGCAAAGTGCCTTGCCCAAGAGCACACATACTATGGACGAGCCAGGATGGGGTTCGAACCCACGACCTGTAGATTTACCGTAGTCTTGGATTCAACACGCTACACCACTCGGCCAAAAGTGTAGGCTACAAAGTGTAGGCTCAATAGACCTTATGCGTAGCGGCCATGATAGAGGGCATGTTTTCATATTTAAATGATGTGACAATAGATCCACAATGTGCCTACTCTTGCATGATGCACTGTGACAATGTGACTGCCCTCTATCATGGCCGCTACGCATAAGGTCTATACTAAATATGTTTCAGTACATGTGACCGGCTCTTCAAAATTGAGTCTGGTATTACGCAGGTTTGGTCAAGTTTTTGCAAACATAACCATTTTCCAATTGACATTCCAGTTATTTTTCCCGAGTGTAATTCTCGCATTTTAATTTCTTTTTATGAATTTGTGTGATTAAAGTTCAGTAAAAATAAACATTAACACCATAAACCTATTTTATACAAAAATCAAAGAAGCTGTACCCAGTAGTTAACAAAATACCAAACTCAGAATTGTTTTTATCCACAAAGAAATGGTCTTTTAAAGGAGTGTGTTCAGAAAAATGAATTTTGTTTTAACCTAACAATCATATAAGATACTTCTCCAAAATACTATCCATTGGAAGAAAATAGGAAATTTGCAATCTCCAATTTGGATGTGGAAGCAAAAAAGGTTGGTGTAATCACTGCACTGCTTTATGGAACCTGATAAAAGTTTACAAAACATCGGCGTTTTTTTTGGACAAAATTCTTGAAAATATTCGGATTACGAACACGAAATTTCAGAATGGTGATGAGAGAAATATGACAAATGATATGGCATCAAAATCTCAACACCCATGAGAAAAATGGATGGGTCAAACATTTCTTGACCTGTGAGGGCGCTGTTTATTGGTAGTCATGGAGGGAATACTCTGCATTTGAAAAACACAGGAAAACCATTAATTAAACTCTAAAAGTTGTGCCCAATTAATTTTCTACTCATTTTATTTATTTAATGAACCACGTAAGCTAATATAATTAAAAACATTAACAAACGCCTAAAAATGTCGCCAACATTTGCACACAAGTCTATTAAGATTCCACTGTTTGGTGAAATGACATCACAGATTAACTCATGAATATGCAAATTATCATTAGTCTAAAAATTAAAAACTGGCAAACATAGCTCAAAACAACTGTTAAATTAATGGTTTTTAGACATCTTGTGCACATGTAATGAAATAAAAATGCCATTTCATATGACCTTTAAAATCGCATTGTCCCATCACCAATTTGAAAGTCATGTTCATAAATTTGCATATTCTGTCCTAGCGTTTGCATTCCCCAGTTGTGCAGGTGTGGTTGTGTATACAGCACATATGGTACATGTACACAACACTCCCACACTGTCATGTCTATATAAATTCAGCACGTGCCGTGCATTACATTTGCAAAACGTACAGTATGTGCATAACGTGGGATAATTTAGTCATAGTGATTCAAACTAGCTGATGATTTTACGAGTGATGTACGCAAATACTGTACATCGCGTGAAATGTATGGTTTCAGTTTGTACTGTCGGAACACGTGGGCTAATTTAACTAATGCCTCACATATCGGTTTAATTGAGTACTGCGGGCAGCAAGTGCATTAGTCATTGATATCGTCGGGTATTGCGTGCGGCATTTTTAATATCATTCCACCCAAACTGGGACGACATCGTCAGGATAATATGTGCAGTGGAATTATTGGCTTGCTAAATTCATTGATTTAACGCCCGTATATTGAGAAAAATGGGCACAACTGTTGTGCGGGAAACAGGTGGTCGGTGTGAAAGGTATGTGGTTTTATTTATCGTTAAATATCCTGCATGTACCAGTATGTGTGTGCATTTAGTGAAAGATATTTATCAGTACCGACTGGTAATTGCAGATTTTCATGATAAATATCAAGGGGCGCTAGTAACTTGTTTTACCGTAACGTTAGCAATTTTTCTGATAGAGTCAAATTGTCAAAGTGACTTCTCTAAAATGTTGTGTTCTCTGCATGAACGCAAAACGTATGGTGCCTAATCACCATTGAAATGAAACAACCAAACTTGGGATGAGAGAAAAATTGTAAGGGCCATATCGGGATTTGAACCTGGGATCTCTGACTCACCAGGCAGATGCTCTACCATCCCAAGTTAGGTTGTTCTCTGCATTTTCCAGGATACAGTACTTCATCTAAAATTGATACAAATGTGGACAAATATTCATGAATTTGGAAAATCTGGATGCAGTGAAAAACGACCTGGCTACACCGAGATTCGAACCGCGGACCTTCTGCATAATGTGCATCCAGTTTCCTGAACTCATGGACATTTGTCCACATTATTTTCTATGAAATTAATTCACCCTGGCAGTCCACGCGTCATTATCCCAAAAAAATAATCCCCTACAGACCTGTTTGGGTTTTTCCCGCACACAATGAAATTAGCATAAATTGGTACAGCGGACCTTTGACATGTACAGACCGGTTCCCAATCCTATCGCTTATTGCGGAATGCCATCTCTAGCGGGAACCAATCTATACATGTCAAAGGTCCACTGTACCAATTATGCTAATTACATTGTGTGCGGGAAACCCTGAACAGGTTTAATCACATTCCATCAAAAATCAATTTGATTTGAAAATTGCAGGAAATTGCTTTTGTTTGAAACACTACCAGTACACCTTTTGAAAAATCGCGCAGGATTTTTTTTTAATTGAATAATTTGAAAATTCATTTTTACAAAATGCATCAAAACGTCACATAATGGCTCTATTTTTATGGAATTACCCCAAAAAGCAATATTTAAACCGTTAAAATTTTTATACAAAATCACACTTTGTCTTCAACTCTTTTCCCTCCCTCCCCCAACACAACATTTTTTACACCCACATTTCATTATTTTAAGATTATAATATTATATTTCTCTACAAACAAAATACTCCACAATACATGCAAGTGTAGCGAAAAAATGACCGTATGTGGGCTTGAAAGTATTTGGATTTGATTTGTAATATGGGTGTGGGCGTTTAATCATTAACTTATAAACAACTCGCCTCACTCTAACATTCTGCATGATATGGCAGGTGCTCCTACCGGTTGCATGAATATTTATGACCCTTCCTTTATTTAACAGCTTTTGGGTAATTGTTAACCAGTTAAAGAGCCTCCAAAAATGATAATTGAAGAGCGGCTGAGAAGGTTTAATGGAATGATTTAATTGAGCCGTTTTGTGGATTCACTGAATTTTAAAGGCAGTGTACACGATTGGTATCTCGAAAATCAGAAATGTTCACGGATTTACGCCTAACTTACACAATATAAACATGACCGTAGAAAACTTCCCCTGAAATGGTTTTGTCTGAAGTGCTATAGTCTTTGAGAAATGAGTAAAACAATTAGTTTTCGTCTCATGAGACGAAAATTAAATTCACCCCAAACCATTTCGCCCAAGTGCCATTTTTCCCCCAAACCAATTCGCCCGAGTGCCATTTCGCCACAAATTACTTCGTCCAAACACTAAATCGCCCAAAACACTAAATCGCCCAAATGCCACTTCGCCCCAAAACCACTTCGTGCACAGGCCGTGGTTCAGGGCGAAATGGTTCAGGGCGAAGTGGTTTTGGGGCGAAATGACTGCAAACTCTTTTTTTTACTGTTTTGTCAAAAGTTAGACGAAGAACGGAGCTGGTTTTTGCTCAGGTTGGTTTTAATCATGCATATCTTCAATCACACAGGGGGATAAAACTATTTGTAACAGTTTACCAACCATGTATACTATCTTCAAAGTCATTTCAGAACTTCTGAAATGAACGGCAAATTTATAAATTCTTCACTTTTAAATCGAGGTGTACGGTAGTTTATACAGTCACATACTGTGCTCTTGTTGTTACGTGGTACACGTCATTGCCTAGCAACCAACAGTCTGCTTGCTTTAAGCTATTTTATCCTACGGTGAACAAGGTATTAATTCTGTACTTCACACCTCCCGCGTGTACCACATACCAATACAAATTTAGTCTGGACAAGTGGATACTAAGTGTGCACATGACGCTATTTATGTGAAATGCGAAAAAGGCTACACATGTAATTCAAACTGAAAAAAAGTGGCCAACAGCTGACGTGACATTTGTAGTACAGTATGTATCATGAATATGGAAATTACATTGTATACTAATTTACATGCAGATTTAAAATGTCAAAAGCTTCAAAATATGCTTCCAAAAAGCTCAAAAATGTCATGAAAATGAGAGAAAAACTATTGTTTTTCTGCATAGTTCACATTTTGAAGTAGCCAGGATTGCAGTTTTGCTTTAATAAATTGTACATGGTCGCCTTTTCGACACTACGTATTTAACGCATTATTCGGAGTGGAGCCTACATGTACACACTATTGTAATGTATGTTTTGAATTCATGGGGGACATTTTAAAATAAATGGCTTTTTAAAATTTAAGTGACATGTTCCAGTGGAATTGAATTTGGACCAGTAAGGGAATTATGAACCCATTATGCTCTGATGCCATGTAACAATGTAATGCAGTTAGTGCCCCCCCCCTCCCCAAATCCCCCTCCCCCCACTAAAAAAAGAATTCCATAAAACATTCATTATGTGCGTGAGAATGGAGACTTGAAGCCCAATACATCATCTGCAGTTATCCACAATTTTACTTCACAAGTTGACAAGAAAAACCTGACTAAAAGTGTTGATATGGGTAACAAACACAACATTATTTTTTCCCATGTAAAGTGGTACCTCTGTGGGAAAAATTGTCAGATGAAGGTGCTCTAATTAAAGAAAAACATGTCTGCATACAATTTTTTACCATTTTTTTACCATTCATTTACACAAAAGTCATGCATGGATTGTTTAGGTTTTCTGAAATATTACTGCGTCTATGTGGCTAAAAATTTCTACATGGCAGTTTATCAACTTTATTCTTCAGTTATGTAATGCTGCTGTTCCTGTTTTTAAAGTTTTCCAATCATGTAATCTGTCTTTTTGTGGCAAAGAGTGACTAGAAGCATTACTACTCCCTCTGGAGTGGATGGGATGCCAGTCCATCACAGGTTTACCCCCAGCAGTTAGTTGGGTTTCCCCAACAGGTTGTTAGTTTTTATGGCATGGAGTGAGGAGCATTGCTACTCCCCCTGGATGGGATGCCATTCCATCACAGGTTTACCCCCAGCAGTTAGTTGGGTTTCCCAACAGGTTGTTAGTTTTTATGGCATGGAGTGAGGAGCATTGCTACTCCCCCTGGATGGGATGCCAGTCCATCACAGGTTTACCCCCAGCATTTAGTTGGGTTTCCCCAACAGGTTGTTACATGTAGTTTCCATGGCATGGAGTGACTAGGAGCATTGCTACTCCCCCTGGATGGGATGCCAGTCCATCACAGGTTTACCCCAGCATTTAGTTGGGTTTCCCAACAGGTTGTTAGTTTCTATGGTTGCACACCAGTAAATAGGGCTCCCATAGGAACCAATGCTAAATGCCCAATTTTCAAAAATCATTTAAAAATACTCAACTCTCTCAGTTTCTCAGGACAACAACCATAATACTCACTGATTTCTCATCTTTTTAATTCTGTTCAATTTTATGGTGGTAATCCGTCACTTTTATTCCCTAATTTCCACTTGAAACAAAACTAAGCCTACAACAGTGAAACTTGCTAATCAGACCTGCATCCATTTTGGAACAAAGGCACATACGCTACTGGGCAAAATAGGGCCACTTTTAGGAGCTACAGTGTCCAAAATGTTTATAGTTGGAAGAAAAAATACCCAACATCGCGACGATAGTCATATTCCACACAAGACCACACTCGTTCAGCTCGCAACTCTCCCTAATAAAGAAGAATTTGAGGGCATACAAAATATTCATGAGCTCGGCGCACAGATCTTGCCTATTTACTTGGGTGCACCCCTATGGCATGGAGTGACTACATGTACATGTAGGAGCATTGCTACTCCCCCTTGATAAAAAATTACAAGACCACAGGGCTCCTGACTCAAACGTGACTCAAACATATTTTTAGTAGACCACAGCATAAAAAAAAACCAGTTGTGTAAATTGGGGGAAAATAACAAAAAGCACTGAACCGCTAGCCTAGTACAGAAAGCCAAGGTATTGTCACATTGTTACAGACAGAAAGATTCTGATTGTCACAGTGTATAGGGGCCACCGTGTTCCTGTTTTCGTGAAAAGACCCCTGTACCCCTACACTATGTTCTTTGTGTTTACACATGGGTTGAAACTGTAATTTGTATACATGTATTGCAGTGCTCTTTTTGTGTTACACATGCACTTTGTAAAGTTCAATTCGCAAAAGGTAAATGCACATTGCATCCTGTAATACATGTACCAGCAAATCTGTTCTGTTGACTGAAGAGTGAATATATTTACATGAAACTGCTCAAACATTTTGCTTGTGTACTTGTACATATACTGTGTACTTTTTTATATGCAACACAAACGTGATAAAGGGCCATTACAATTATAAATACATCAGCTGTCTACATGTATAATATGTATAAGGGTCTTTATGGGTCCAAAAGTGTGACATTAAGTGTTGCCCGTTACACCTGGCATGTGTTATTTTTCGTACAAGAATCATAAAAATGGCTTTTAAACCATTTTGTATGAATTGTACTTTATGTACTCACTCTTTGAGATGGAAAGTATTTAAAGAATGTGTCCTGAATTTACAAAAACAAGATGTCAGATGTAACAGGGGACACCAAAAATGTACCCCCAATTTATAGAAAGACCCATAAACTCCATATATCTAACCATACAGGGTGTTTCAAAAAATGTTCAACAGAGCAATGCCGAAACGTACATGTATGATAGCGTCGGTATGCTGCAACAAAAACAGCTTATTGAACGACTGCATCCCAAAACGTACGGTCAAACATATGCCGGTATTGCCAATACCGGCATATGTATGGTTTTGTTAAACGCGCCCCAGAAAAATACTCAAATTACTATAATTTTGTTTACCAAGAATTGATTGTGTTTTTCTTACTCCAGGAAGTTTAACGTTTAATTTGCAAGTCGGCAAAGTGCAGGAAAATGTCACAGTTGACTTTAGTTCTAACAAAAATTGTTTAATTCTGGAACCAGACAAAATTGATCATACAGCTCTAATACAATTGTGTCAAAAATTCCTCACATAACACACGTTCCCAAAGTGGAAAACTTGGCAACAATTTTGTGAATTCTTTCATTCTATGCATGAGCTGTATTTAAAGGTAGTCTACAGGATTGGTGAACCATTACAAATAGTTTTATCTCCCTGTGTGATTGAAGTTATGCATGATTAAAACCAACCTGAGTAAAAGTCAGCTCCGTACTTCGTCTAACTTTTGAGACAGTCAAAAATGCTTTACAGTCACTTCGCCCCCAAAACAACTTCACCCTAAACTATGGCCTGCACACAAAGTGGTTTTTGGGTGAAGTGCCATTTGGGCGAAGTGGTCCAGGGCGAAGTGACCGACATCGTTTTAAAAAAAAAATTTCGTCTCATGAGACGAAAATTTATTGTATTACTCATTTCTCAAAGACTATAGGGTCTTTCTATAAATTAGGGGTCCAGCTTTGGTGTCCCCCGTTACATTTTACATCTTGTTTTTGTAAATTCAGGACACATTCTTTAAATACTTTCCATCTCAAAGAGTGTGTACATAAAGTACAATTCATACAAAATGGTTTAAAAGCCATTTTAATGATTTTTGTACGAAAAATAACACATATCAGGTGTAACGGGGGACACCAAATGTCACACTTTTGGACCCCTAATTTATAGAAAGACCCTATAGCACTTCAGACAAAACCATTTCAGGGGAAGTTTTCTATTGTCATCATGATAATAATGTATAAGTTACAATGTATGTGTAAATCTGTGAACATTTCTGATTTTCAAGATACCAATCAAGAATATTTAAGAATATTTAATAAACTGTAAACTGTGGCGTTTTTGCTGCATTTTGATGATTTGCAAAATATATTTAGTATTCCTAGAATAAGAAAAACACGATTAGTCTTAGGTACAAAATTTGCATGGTATTTTTCTGCACAATTTTAAGACACCCCATATACATGGTTATATAAAACTACACTTTTACCACTGTCCTCATAAATTATCTCAGTAATAGACATGTATACATGTATGTATGAAAGCCATTTTTACATAATTTGTTGCTAGGAAACCATTTGTTTTTGGCAATTTGCCGCATCAGAATTCAGAAAAACTGTTAATCAAAACTGTGTTGCCAATTGAACATTTACTGTCACTTTTTTTTTTTTTATCTGGAATTGCAGGAAATATTTGTTGGTCGCGGGTTGGCTTATTTTAAGGTCGTTTTGGCATTTCTCAGCTTCATATTATTCTCATTTGTACCCCATTAAATGTCTCAGTTCTGTTGGAAGTTGGAATAGATGGTAGTTTTTTGTATACATTGAACACAAAATTAAGGGAAATTCTAAAACAGCTTATTTAATTCCAATATCTACTTTTGATTCACACTCCTGTCGAAAATGTTGCTTTTCTAAAATAAAAAGCGCATCGGACTTTCGGATGATAGTTCTATGGTTCAAAGCCTGATCACTCCTATCGCGTTGTGTCCGTAGACAAGACACTTTACTCTACATTGTCTCTCTACACCCAAGTGTATAAATGGGTACCGGCAAATATTGGTTGGGAACCCAACTACCGTAACTGCTGGTGGTAAGCCTGTGATGGACTGCCATCCCATCTACATGTAGGTGGAGTAGCAATGGTCCTAGTCACTTCATGCCATGGAAACTAACAACATGTTGGGAAAACCCAACTAACTACTGGGGGTAAACCTGTGATGGACTGGCATCCCATCTAGGGGGAGTAGCAATGCTCCTAGTCACTCCATGCCATGAAAACTAACAACCTGTTGGGGAAACCCAACTAACTGCTGGGGGTAAACCTGTGATGGACTGGCATCCCATCTAGGGGGAGTAGCAATGCTCCTAGTTACTCCATGCCATAGAAACTAACAACCTGCATGTTGGGGAAACCCAACTAAATGCTAGGGGTAAACCTGTGATGGACTGGCATCCCATCCAGGGGGAGTAGCAATGCTCCTAGTCACTCCATGCCATGGAAACTAACAACCTGTTGGGGAAACCCAACTAACTGCTGGGGGTAAACCTGTGATGGACTGGCATCCCATCTAGGGGGAGTAGCAATGCTCCTAGTTACTCCATGCCATAGAAACTACCAACCTGTTGGGGAAACCCAACTAACTGCTAGGGGTAAACCTGTGATGGACTAGCATCCCATCCAGGGGGAGTAGCAATGCTCCTAGTCACTCCATGCCATGGAAACTAACAACCTGTTGGGGAAACCCAACTAACTGCTGGGGGTAAACCTGTGATGGACTGGCATCCCATCTAGGGGGAGTAGCAATGCTCCTAGTTACTCCATGCCATAGAAACTAACAACCTGTTGGGGAAACCCAACTAAATGCTAGGGGTAAACCTGTGATGGACTGGCATCCCATCCAGGGGGAGTAGCAATGCTCCTAGTCACTCCATGCCATGGAAACTAACAACCTGTTGGGGAAACCCAACTAACTGCTGGGGGTAAACCTGTGATGGACTGGCATCCCATCTAGGGGGAGTAGCAATGCTCCTAGTTACTCCATGCCATAGAAACTACCAACCTGTTGGGGAAACCCAACTAACTGCTAGGGGTAAACCTGTGATGGACTGGCATCCCATCCAGGGGGAGTAGCAATGCTCCTAGTCACTCCATGCCATGGAAACTAACAACCTGTTGGGGAAACCCAACTAACTGCTGGGGGTAAACCTGTGATGGACTGGCATCTCATCCAGGGGGAGTAGCAATGCTCCTAGTCACTCCATGCCAATGAAACCGGGGATGAGTACCGGCCGTATGAGCCAGCTTGGCTCGTGACGTGACTTTACATACTTTGACATGTGTACAATTTACAGATATAATGCACTGTAACATGTTTTCTTTTTTCAGATTCCAACAGCATCTAGACCATATCATCAACAGCGTTCCCCTTCACGTCGCGATACTCGTTCTAGTCTTGGCAAACTGCTTTGTTGTTGTGACGGAATTGCTGTTTGCGCACAATTTGTTTATAATGGGTGAGTATTTCCTAAATCTATAGACCAAATGAGAAATACATGTAACATCAGTGCTGTAAATACAACCTCGTCACGCAGGGGCTGATGGGATTGTTTGGAGTACACTAATAAAATGGCTTATGCGGTATAGTGCTGCTTCATGAATTTGACGTGGTAGGTGCTTCGCTACCATACAAATCTGAGGCATGTTCAACAGCACAATACCGAAATACGTATGGCAGCGTCAGTATGCTGCAACCGAAATGGCTTGTTGAATGACTGCCTCCCAAAACGTACGATCAAACATGGCTACTGTAGACAATATGATTTGCAAAGCACTATGGCTGCACGCTAAACGCGAAGATTCTGATAATCAAAACAAATCAAAACTGCTAACTCAACCGGCAGTGATCTTCCACAGTCGAAGAATAAATACTTCGAAATTCTTCTCGACACGCTGAATGTTGAGACAAAATATTGTCTCAACATAATTTATATCCTTAAAACAGTCGAGGCACTGCAATTTTCTCGAGTTTCAAAATTCATATTTCAATTCTCAATCCTGTCATGTACCGGTATATACCTTACATTTTTGTCTCATGAAAGGGTTTTGGGGGAAATTTCTTTCTATCCCCAATGAATTATTCCCACAATAAATTAATAATGCATTTTTTTTCATGCATGATCAACTTTAAGGTTTCTGGCACAATAAGTTTATATGTATGGGTTTGGCTTTTCTAAATATGCATTTGGGTTTAAATACACAGTCAATTCTGTTTGTACTTTTTTTAGTTTTTCATGTTTATAAATTTATGCAGATTTTTTTCTGAAAATGTAAATTATCACTTGTTTGCAAGTAGAATGGAAATATACCAAAAATTCCAAACTTTTCCCTTGACCGAAGTTTGGGACAAGGAAAGAAGCATTAAAATTTATCTGTCTGTTCATGGCCAATATCACGTACCGTATACTGGGAAAAAGACCAGCAGAAATTTTAGCAAATTCTCTGTTTTCCATACTATACAATTTGTGTCCTTTACATAAGAGCCATGTTGAATAGGCAGCAATATACAAAATGCTTGCCCTTGAATATATTAAGTAATTGTACCGGTACATCGATAGAATTCTTGTCACATGGATTCTTGTCTGTCACACTTTATTGCAGCTTAAACGAGCGTGTCCAGATCATATTTTTGACCACCCCTTTTTCCCCATGGGTGTTGAGATTTCTATACCATATAATTTGTCATATTTTTCTCATTACCATTCTGAAATTTCGCACTCTCAATTTATATATTTTCAAGGATATCATCAAAAAACCACCGATGTTTTGTAAACTAATTTGTCCGGTTCCATAAAGCAATGCAGTGATTACACCAACCTTTTTGTTTCCACATCCAAATTGGAGATTGCAAATTTCCTGTTTTCTTCCCATGAA
Organism: Henricia sp. BOLD:AAB3569; assembly: GCA_037783545.1. Classification (NCBI taxonomy): domain Eukaryota; kingdom Metazoa; phylum Echinodermata; class Asteroidea; order Spinulosida; family Echinasteridae; genus Henricia; species Henricia sp. BOLD:AAB3569. Next base: position 297,337 of record JBBELK010000121.1, read on the forward strand.
TAGTATTTTTGGGAGGTATTTTATATGATTGTTGGGTCAGAACAAAATCCATTTTCTGGGAAAATCTGAATAAGCTCTTTTGATCTTTAGGACTTTTTAGCCTGGATTCTGATTTGTTGGGTCTGATTCAACATTTTTGGAGTGGAAGCCGAAATGTTCATTTTTTTCCTTTCATAAAAACAGGAGCCAAAGTATAATATTTGTTTTTTCCAAATTTGGTTTTTCCAAATTATCAATTTGTTTCTTTGATACAATTGTCTAATCGTATACAAAATCATTCAAGAGGAATGCATACCCTCAATACAATTTTTGCATACAGTTACACCCTACAATATCCCTAACAAATTGCAAGTAGTGTAAAAGAAAACCACTCCAGAATTGCCAAGTCATTATGAGTGACACTGTGTCCTGTTTTTATGGAAAGAACCGCATTTAAATGCTTTAGGGTTGAGGAAAAATTGCAGCCAGACACAGGTCTGATTAGATGTGCCTTTGTTGGTGTACCTGTGGGGTAAGGTTGAACCCGGTAATATCCGGGTTGAAAAATGGGCACAATTGTTGAGTGTAACAAATAAAGATTTTATTCAATCAGACATGTATTCAAAAGGGTTTTTAAAAAGGGGTTTTTAATGGCAGGCCAAAGCAAGCAGTGATCTTCACTGCCGGTTTTGTCCGGGCAAAATCATCGCAGGTACCGTTAGCGCCCGGACCAAAAATTTGTCGCCCGGACGAAAAACTTGGCCGCCCGGACAAAAATAATGAATTTTCCCCCTCGAAAACACTGTGAAAGTACAGCCAAGTCATTCCAAAATGAGGTGTAAATTCACCAAACAGCGCCCTCAGGTGGTGAATGTGTTCATCTCCTGAGGACGCTGTATGCTCAGCGCAGTGGCGTAGCATGGAACCCTTCCTCCATGGGCGTAGCAAGGTACAGGTGGATCGTTGCTAGCGCATGCGTGGCCCATTATAAATCGTTGCCTCCTCCCCTCCCTCCCCCCCTCGGAACTGAGCGACATCGGCGCACCCGGACAAAATATGGACCAGTAGAGAACACTGCACAGGCTACCTGTTGTGAAAAATGTGGGTTTCTTTTCTTAAAAAATGTTAAAACAAAGTAGCAGTTGAACCTTGATAAAAATGGAGCGTCCAAAGTTGTCAACATTTTCATGATTCTACAAGCGTAGGAAGGGAGGAGGTGGGTTGAGGACCGCGTAGGACTTTACATGCAGTGTAAAATGTTGATATTTCATGGTACTGACAGGAAAATGTCGATGAGTAGTATTTTGGGGGAAGGAGGTTGGTCTTGAAAAGTACTACTATCTGTAGAACTGTGAAAATGTTGACAACTTTGGACGGCCCTAAGAGGTTCTTTGCAGATTATCTTGTTCTAACAGGAACCTTGTATTATCAGGAGTTATCGGAATTTTCATCGTCTACAAGCACCGGCAGAGCAGGGTGTGTACTTTAAAACACTTGTTGATGCTTTGTACATTTATGTAGCTAATGCGCACGGGGTAAGATTTACAAGATCGGAAGATCGGAAATTCGGCTTTCAAAATGTCCGGTTTCTCTCAACCCTAGCATCGACCCACAAAATGTTTGTTTTCTACTAACATGTCTGTTTTCCAAATGTTCTTGTCTATTTCTACAGTTGACACAGTCGACAAGGATCTTGTTTTGAGGACTTTATCAGGAACCAGTCTGGCGCTGCTGTCTTTGTTTCTTCTTGAGGTAGGTGATTTAGTACATTTTAATAGGTACTGTGTCTGGGTACAAGTCCATTGCAGTCGAAACTCATTTATACGTTGGTTTTTCCATAAAGTGTGACATTTTGATGCATTTGTAGAAATGGCTATTCCATTTACCAATTTGTTAACAAGAAATTCCTGTGCAATTTCTCAATATGGTTATCTCATTAAAGGGTTTATACCTCTGTAGGGCTTGTTAAGCTCTACAGAGCTCATCCCAATCAGTGATGAACAACTGCACTACCGTGATTCAAGACCACCAGTTGGCTTCATACCAGTAGCTCAATTGGTAGGGCGTCTGCACGTTAAGCAGAAGGTCTGCGGTTCGAATCCCGGTGGAGCCAAGTTGCTTTTCATTGCATCCAATTTCTAACTAGTGTAGAATATTAAAAATATTTTTGAAACAGCTAGCTGTGTCTTGGTGTCATAGTTTTGATAATATATGAAACTGTTTAACGACGTACATTAAGGAGGACACCAAGGCATTTTTGGATTAAATTTAAAAACTTTTTTGACCAGTTCCTTTCTGGAAAGGTAGCTGTTGGTTTTACCTGCCCTATAGAACCTGTACTTTAATATTTCAAATTACATTATGAGTGAAATTTCAATAAATCAGTTTTTCTCCTAATAGTATTTTATATCACTTTTCCGTTTTTGTTTTGCCACTTAGGTTGTGGTGAGAATTTTCAGCATGGGTTCCAATTTCAAACGGAAAAAACTGGAGGTGAGTATAAAATGTACATGTACTTCAATCGTGCAGATGCTTTCTAAATGACTCCCTAAGACACGACCAAAGCCGTCCAATTCCTACACGATTCTGATATTTCACCATTCTAATATTTATATAATATTGAATGGGTGGTTGTATCACAATTTTGCGTGGTTATTCAAGAAATGAGCACATGTGTGCATGAGCATATTGATGTGAAATTCTCATTACTCATGTCGTGTCGGATAAAATACCCACGTAAAATGGTGATTATATAACCACTCAGTTTTTTTTCGATCCGTGTACGTTTCCCGTACGCATACCATTTCTAATAGTTTATTTTTATGCCAAAACTAAAACCAAAACTACCTTGAGTAGAACAGGAGGAAGTTGATGCTAAAAATTTCTTTGTTCACTTTTTTGCAATGTAGAAATAAAAAGTACATGTACATTGCGTGGTTTCAGTTACCCCTCCCAAATTATCAGAATTTCAACACAAAAGACAACTAAAACCAAAAGGATTACGCGCCTTTTTTCAAATTAGAATATGAAACTGTGTAGCAAAGTTGTGACACCATATCAGGATCACAACCCTTTAATCGCTATGGTAACTGGCTCCATGTTGTGTTTTGCATCCATTGTTTGCGTGTAGTGCATCATATTCATCAATAATAGTTTTTGCCGTTTTATTTTTATTATATAGGGAATAAATGAACGAGTGATAATGGCCCGAGCCGCAAGACCCCTAACCAAACCCACCTTTATTCCCATTCATATAACTTTTTGTGTAAATTAGTAAAACTCACCAAATTTGCTTGCCGCTTTGCTATATTCTGCGTTGTATTTTTGTATGCATCGCGAGTTGGTTCAAACTGCAAGCTGTGCGTCGAGTTGTTTTTGTTTGATCGCGCGTGTTACGTGTAATGCAGGCGTGTTGTACGCGCACACACGATAAGGGTACTTTGCACATTTTGCTTTTGGGCGCGTGCAGTTTCTGTGTGCGTGTGCCATACGCGCTGACTAGGATGCCGGCACAAACACTGGCCAGGCAAGAAAGTGTTTAAAACTGGCTGGCCGGTCTTTATCGTCCGTTTAAAACTGGCCGTGTGACGTGCTCTCAACCAATAGGGATGCGTAAACTGTATTTATGAATTTTCTTTTTCGATGATTCTAACAGAAAACTGGGCAAAAATGCCGTACAACTTTTTCAGATATTGGCATAAGAATGCACGAAGGAGATTTATGCAAAAATGTCATCCTTTTGAACAGTTCACATTTGTCTAACGATGTCGGCCAACTAAACATTGGATGGCGTGGACGCCACTCCAGACAACGTCCAACGTCATCCAACAAGTTGGGCCATGTAGCTATCACCCAACTTTGTTAGAGCTTGCTGTATGAAACGGACCAATAGCAGAGTAGAACGTCTGTCACGTGAAGGCAGCAGCCAACCGCAGTCGAGATATTTTGGATCATATTGAGTCGTGTGGTCGAACCTATCCATGCATGGCCCAACTTTATGTCAGTCCTTGTTGGCAAACAAATTCTGGCTCGTGTAAACATGTATTAATGACATGCATTATCCTTTTGCAGATATTTGACGCATTCGTCGTTCTGGCAGTGTTTGTATCAGACCTCGTGTTCCTTGTTAAAGATCCTGAGGATTCAGCCTACACTAGAGCATTCTCATTAATCATCATTCTAAGGATGTGGCGGTGCTGGGGCATTCTGCATGGTTAGTTGCTCCCCCTGTTTGTTTGTTTTTGTACAAGTACTTTTGAAATTAAAAGTGAGTTTAAAGATAGTATACATGATTGGTAAACTGTTACAAATAGTTTTATCCCCCTGTGTGATTGAGGATATGCATGATTGAAACCAACCTGAGCAAAAACCAGCTCCGTACTTTGTCTAACTTTTGAGAAAACAGTAAAAAAAGGGTTTGCAGTCATTTCGCCCCAAAACCACTTCGCCCTGAACCATTTCGCCCTGAACCACGGCCTGCGCACGAAGGTGTTTTGGGGCGAAGTGGCATTTGGGCGATGTAGTGTTTGGACAATGTAATTTTGGGCGAAATGGCACTCGGGTGAAGTGGTTTTGGGCGAAATGGCACTTGGGCGACTGGTTTTGGGGTGAATTGAATTTTCGTCTCATGAGACAAAAACTAATTGTTTTACTCATTTCTCAAAGACTATAGCACTTCAGACAAAACTATTTTAGGGGAAGTTTTCTACGGTCATCATGTTTATATTGTGTAAGTTAGGCGTAAATCTGTGAACATTTCTGATTTTTGAAATTACCAATGATGTATACTGCCTTTAAATCTGGCAGTAATTTCCATGTACTTGAAAATAAAAAAAAAAGCAGAGCTGCCAACCCTCCCGGATTTTGCAACAAATTCTTCGAAAAATGACTAATTTTGTGAGTCCTGACATGGATAAGAACCCTCCTGGATTGTCAATTAACAACCTTGGGGATTTAGATGTATTTGGAGTCACGGAATGAACCTGTTCCCCCAGGTGTCCTCCCCAAAATCCGGGAGGGTGGGCCGCTCTGAAAGAGTGACTGCTCATGGGCCGTCCAAAATTGTCAAAATTGTCATGGTTCTACAGAGCATAGGAAGTCGGGAGGGAGGTTGAGGGCCACGTTGGACTTTAAATGCACTGTATAATGTTGACATTTCATAGTACATTGTAGTGATAAAAAATGTTGATAAGTAGTATTTTTGGGGAGGAGGGAGGGGTGGGGTGTCTCGAAAAATACTACTCTCTGTAGAACCGTGAATATGTTGACAACTTGGGACGGCCCCTTAAACATAAGTACAAATTAGGGATGGGAACTTACTGTTAATTCAGAAACCGGTTTGCAATTCTTTTAAGTGTCGGTTAACCGGTTAACCGTTCGGCCAACACCAAAGATTGTTGCTAGATGCATTTGCAATGCACACAATACCCCCTAGACTCCCCCAAAATAATCATTAAACCTTTATCTGGTCAAAATTTTACTACGACCCCATATAAATTTATTTCAATTTCATGAAGTCATTACAAATAACCGTCTGAAAACTATTGTAAATTCTTTAAAATTGGGTTTCGTTTAAACGATTGGCAAAACCGGTTTTTCATTTTTTCCTTCTTTTTTTGGGTTAAACTGGTTCAAATCTGGCAGTAAACGCGTGTACAGGAAATTGTAGTAAACAGTGAATGCTTATTAAAAGGCATCAGTTCTTGCATATGGATGATAAAAATAAACAAAATTGTCTCTACCAGTGTTATTACATGCAGATAAAAAAAATTAGCCCTTTGCGTAAAATCTTTCCACTATGGTTGGCACCCCGAATTCCTCACTTTCAAATGAAGGTGCAGTCTAGAAAGTCACATACTATGCTGTTGTTGCCATGTGGTGCACACCATTGCCCAGCAATGACTAGTCTGGTTGCTTTATGTCATTCTGTCCTTTGATGAACACAGTACTGATTCTGTACTACACACCTGCCCTGTGCACCACATAGCAACAAAAATTTAGTCTGGTCAAGTGGATACTCAGGGCACATGTGAAAGGTAGTACGTCAGTACACCAGCTGCTATTCATGCAAAACACGCAAAAGGTTAATTAACAATTTCTGTTTTAATTAACAAAAAAATTGTTGTTTTTTTTACATTGTAGGGACTAAAAAGCGGGTCCGTAAAAAAACGGCGTGCGAACTCCAGATGGAAAAATATGCAAGAATGCAGGCCGAAGCACAAGCAGATGCACTACAATCTCAATGCGACCAACAGCTGGTAAATAATCATATTCATTGAGGAACGACTGCAATACCGTGTTTCGAGACCACCAGTTGGCTTCATAGCTCAATAGACCGTATCGAATAGTTGCCATCTCGTGGGGCACCTTTTGTTACTTAAACTGTTCAACAATGGAAGCACAATATGTGCAACCATGCATGTCCTCAAGGAACAAAGAAACAGCCCCACGAAATGGCAGCTATTCGATACGGTCTATTGGTAGGGTTATGTGCAGAAGGTCTGCAGTTCGAATCCCGGTGGAGCCAAGTTGTTTTTTACTCCAGCCAGATTTCCCAAACTCAAGGACATCTGTCCACATTTGTATTGAAATAATCATATTCTATTGCCGTCACACCAGTATACAGGGTGGGTAAAAAAAAAAAAGGTTTGGTTTCCCAAATTTTTTTCTCAAAAACTTTAATAGATAATTTCTTTTTGACTATGCAGTCATGTTGAGAAGGTTACTGAACATGTCTGGTGAATGAATCATTGATTTATGGTACCGTATTGCATTACAAAGATAGACACAATTCTTCCCCGGGTTCTGAAATAACTACTAACATATTTTTGGCAAAAAAGTAACGAACACAACACAGTTATGGTGCCTAATCACCATTGAAATGAAACAATCAAACTTGGGATGTATGAGAAATTGTAAGGGCCTTATCGGGATTCAAACCCGAGACCTCTGACTCACTAGGCAGATGCTCTACCAGCTGAGCTATAAAGCACAGTTGGTATACTCCTTCAGGTTTTCCCTGTGGACCAAAATCTCTCGGTGTTGCATGGTAGCGCAACTAGGCAAAGTAACGAATGTAACATCTGGTATGGTGCCTGATCATCATTGAAATGAAACAACCACGTTTGGTTATTAAGAAAAGTGACATTGACGACCATCGCAGCATTTCAAGTCTGTTATGCTTCAGGAGCTAAGAAATCGCATATATGTTCTGAAATCCTGGCACTATGAAGGACACAGATGGTAAGAAGAGCCGTGTTCGTGATGAGGCGACGGGCTGAACTGTGCATCAATGTGAAATATGGCCAGGTTGAGGGTCGAGCTGGAGGACAACATTTAGAGAAAACATTGTTGGTAGTTATTTTAGAACCCATGGAAGAATTGTCTATTTTTCTAATGCAATACCATAAATCAATGATTCATTCACCAGACATGCTCATTAACCATATCAACAAGATTGCATAGTCAAATAGAATTTATCTATTCAAGTTTTTGAGATAAATAATTCGGAAACAAAAAGTTTTTTTTTTGTGTATTTCCTTTTGGACCTATTAAAATTACATTCTATGATATAAATCGTTGATATTATTGTGTCATTATGCTGTTTTTTGCAGAAAGAGATTGCGTATCTGAGGGACTTCCTTCACCAGAATAATTTGGACCCCGACACGACGAAGTTTGACTTTGTGCCAACATACCGTAGACGTGAGTCCATTCATTATGACAAAGCAGACACGCTGCCTGCCAAGGGCAGACTCAGCAAAGGTGAATATTGAAGAAAAAAAATAGTCAAATCTTGTTTTTAAGTTATATTTATCAGTGCCAGGGTGGGTCAAATAACAATGCTTTATGTACAGAACATGTTTTGTATTGTATCTGTAGCTGGGTCTTTCCACAGTAAAGGGGACATTTTGGCAACACAGACCATATTTTTGAGGAAATACCTTTGTCTGGTCTCAAAATAAAAGAAATAAGTTTAAGTTGTTCTGAAGAGATAACTTGGGCCCAAAAAGGTTACAAATAGTGTGACAACATGCCTTTCTATAAACCCTGTGTACAAATTTTCAATATATGCTCGTAACCGGGATGGACACTTGTGTTACATTTTAGGCTGTCCCGGTTACGAGCGTATATTGGAAATTTGTACACTTTTTTTTAGAAAGGCATGTTGTCACACTATTTGTAACCCTTTTGGGCCCTAAGTTATCTCTTCAGAACAACTGAAACTTATTTCTTTCATTTTGAGACCAGACAAAGGTATTTTCTGGAAAATATGGTCTGTGTTGCCAAAATACCCACTTTACCGTGGAAAGACTCGGCTCAAATTAGCATTTTGTGTGTAACAACAATTAACTCTTCTTGAGGAGCAACTACACAATGTGGATTCAGTCAATATTCTTAGGGTCACTTTGGATGCAAAGCATATTAGTAACTTGGCCCTCGCATCTAGCAGAAAACTAGGCATGATGTGCAAAGTTGAACAACCTGGACAGTAGAACTACTGCTACCATCTAGAAGTCATTCATCAGACCAACATTGGAATACTGCAGTCAGGTTTTGCGAACAGCAGCAAAATCCAAACTGTATTCTTGATCGACTTCAAAAGAAGGCCACAACTTCTCTCCCACTAAACCTCCATGCTGAGCTCGGCATTCAGCCGTTAGGACATCGTAGGCTAGTTCTTAGGACACATCGCGAGTTACGGAGCGGTAACTCATCGCATCTCGAGTTACGAAGGATCGTAAGCGTTAGTGAAATCGATCCCAGGACAGACCAATGTTAACATACGTTGATAGCAAATTTGCACATGGGATTTTTTGTTACTCTGTTGGGCAGATGTTTTCTCCTCAGAATAAGCATAAATATATCCTTGTTTGTCACAGAAAATGTTGTCCCAATAGTGTAGATAGACCCAGGTATTATTCTCAGTTGAACTTATAGTAGTTTATATTATGAGATGACACCAACATAGGGTCAGTTGGTAGAGTGCTGGTACGTTAAACCTGAGGTAGGGGTTCAAATTCCATTCGGGCCATATTTCTTTATTAATTTTCAGTAATTTGGTTTCTCTTTTCAGATGTGTCTTTAGACAGCATAGCCTCTTCTTCCATGAATCCTCCCACCTCTTTATCATCATCTCAAAACATCTACAGTGAACCACCGACGGTAACCTCTGAAGCAGCGACATCGTCCAATAGCCCACGCCACCAGACGACAACCAATGAGCAGTTTGCATTGCAGGCTTCAAGGTAAGGTGCCCCCCTCAGGTTGCCTTGGTAACCCATCATGCATGGTAGCCAATTCCTTATCATCATCTCAAAACATCTACAGTGAACCACGGATGGTGACCTCTGAAGCAGCGATGTCATCCAATAGCCCAAGGGTACAAGGGACCGATTTTATCTTGGGATGTTGGTATGGAATTAGGATGCATTGAACTCATCTTAACTTTTGTGAAATCGATCCCTTGTTACCTTAAAACATGTATACTTTATCTCCTATTTGCAGGCAAATTGTCCAAGATGCCATGTCAGAAGTCCATGAGAGAATACCACCAGGTCGAAAGGGTCTCACCAACCCTGGTTTCACTCCTGATGAGGAGGGAATGCCAGCCTCGGGGTTGGTGGTAATAATAACGGAGGAACAGAAAGTGAATGACGGAACGACAAATGAAGCATTTGAGAGTGACTCGCTGGAGCCTGGAAGCCCCCAAATGGGTAAGGAGCCCAACAAACTTTTCATTCCTGGAAGCCCCAAAATGGGTAAGGAGCCGAAAAACCTTTTCATTCCAGGCTTTAAAAAATCAGATTGACGTGAGTATTTGTCATTTTGTTGTTCTTGTTCAGACTCTGATGATGAAAGCGAAGCCCAGCTCAGGATTGAGTTGGATGAAATCAGGAGACTATCCGAGGAAGCATTGCGGTCCGAACTGGCGTCCTTAACCCACGACGTGGTAAGATTTCTCATCTTGTTTATTGTACATCCTTCAGACTAAATTGTAATCTATTTCAAGAAATGATTTGCGTAATGGTTGCTTCACGAAGGTAGTAACAAATATCACATGATTCAACAATGGAACTGCAAATATAGGCAAGTTTGACTCACGACTATAGTTAAAGGAAGTATACATCATTGGTAATCTCAAAAATAAAAAAATCTTCACAGATTTACGCCTAACTTACACAATATAAACATGATGACCGCAGAACACTTCCCCTGAAATGGTTTTGTCTGAAGTGCTATAGTCTTTGAGAAATTAGTAAAACAATTGGTTTTCGTCTCATGAGACGAAAATCCAATTCGCCCCAAAACCATTTCGCCCAAGTGCCATTTCGCCCCCAAACCACTTCGCCCGAGTGCCATTTCGCCCCAAATTACTTCGTCCAAACACTACATCGCCCAAATGCCACTTCGCCCCAAAACCACAGGCCGTGGTTCAGGGCGAAACGGTTCAGGGCAAATTGGTTTTGGGGCGAAATGACTCCAAACCCTTTTTTGACTGTTTTCTCAAAAGTTAGACGAAGTACGGAGCTGGTTTTTGCTCAGGTTGGTTTTAATCATGTATATCTTCAATCACACAGGGGGATAACACTGTTTGTAACAGTTTACCATCATGTATACTATCTTTAACTATACTATTTCCAACCGAACGCAGTCTAATCAACGATGGTTAGTCCTGTCTGGTTGACTATTTGGAACCAGCCCACATGTCACGGTCACACTGGTCACTGGTACCCATCAGGTATTGAGTTGATGCAGCGTTTTGCGCGGACCATTTGACTAAGGCGTTTGAACGTGAACGTTATTGCGCATGTGTGTTGCCAGGATGATGTTTGACTAGTGGTTTAATAATCGAACTTACTCTCTGTACAAAAGTTAAACTAGACTTGCTTACAAGTTTCTGTTCGCCATTGTTTCAGTATGGGTGAAAATACATAGTGGCGCCTTCTGTAAAACTTAAGAAGTACAACACTACTTTCAATCGAATGCAATCCTTATATACCGAGCTACGAAAGTAACGCAAAAAGTTTTTCCATTTTTCGATTTTAAAAAAGCAGTCAATCTGAGTGTGAATTTTCAGTGCACAGAAGCTTTATGCAGTCATGCATAATGAAGCTGTTATGTGAATATTTCGATGTCAACTTAATTACAAAAGAAATTGTCAAGTTTCGATTAAATTGAACATTTGCTTTTCTTTTGTTGCCCGGTATAGTTTCATCCAGACTTGTGATAGACTTAAAGGCAGAGGCTCGTCAGCAATGCGCACGCGCCAGATTCGTGCCATGAAATACGCAGCTCCGTGCCTTTGCTTCATGGAGCTGCGTATTTCGTGGCACGAATTTGGTGTGCGCATTGCTGACGAACCCCTGCCTTTAAATACAGCATTGCCTGTCCTACAACATTTTAGTCAAATTAAACTTAATTCTCCCATTTTCTCAATCGTTTATTTTTTCCCCAAACAGGATGGAATTCCTACCACTTCGCTGTGAACCACTTCTAGTCATCCGCATGTGTGTTTCCAACGTTGAAAACCAAAGACAGCTTGTGTGCTAAAGGTACTGTTTCTTGGTAGTAATTGTACTCCAAGATTTTTATTTCAAACGTATAGAACATGGTCCAAGTTTGTCCAATATCTCAGCTATTTAGTGGATCGCTCTGTGATGTTTGAAAGTTTTCATGTTCAGTACTATGTAAAGATCTATCATTTAAGTACTAGGTGAAGCTCGAGTACTAAGTGAACTTGAGTGCTAATTGTGTAGCAGAGTACAGCTAGAAGCCAGAGTTGTAAGTCTTGATTTAAGTCCTATTTTTCACTAGCAAGTCTTGATTCAAGTCCCAAGTCTTTAAGAACAAGTCTCAATTCAAGTTTCAAGTCTTTAAGAGCAAATCCCAAGTTAAAAACCAAGTCTTTAAGAGCAAGTCTCGATTCAAGTCCAAGTCTTTAAGAGCCCTATGTATCATTCGCAAGATACAGCTTTTTGCAGATTCGTGGAATAAGAGTGTAACATATCTAAGGAAGAATGTTGGTAAACTAGCCTGAAGAAATTTTAGCTACATAGATGCATCAATGCTTCAGAAAACCTTGAAAATATATATATGGATTTTGTGTATTATTATTATTAAAAAGTGAATGGTAAAAAAGTCCGGTGCACAGGACTTTTTTAGAAAACCACCTTTGGTTGTCAATTTCCAGCATGAAATACACATGTACCATTTTGGACGGAAATAAATTCATGTGGTGTTTGTTACCATTGCTATCAACACTTTGAGTAAGGTTTTTCTTGTCAACTCATGAAAAACAAAATTGGGTCATTGCAAATGATACAATGGACCTTTAAGAGCAACTTGTCCCAATTTAAGTCTTTAAGTCAGACCAAGTCTTGATTCAAGTCTCAAGTCTTGAAGAGCAAGACTAAATGCAAGTCGTAAGTCCTTAAGAGTAAGTATTCAAGTCCCAAGTCTTTAAGAGTAAGTCTTAATTCAAGTCTCAAGTCTCAAGTCTTTGAGAGCAAGTCCCGATTTAAGTCCCAAGTCTATTAGAGCAAGTCTTGATTCAAGTCCCAAATTGATTCAAGTCTCAAAATACTGTGACTCAAATAGAACTTGAGTCCAACTCAGTGGCTTGAGTCATCCGCTCTGCTACAAGTACAGACCAAACTTGAGAACTACTCAATTTTGAGTTCAACTCAAAAAACTAACAAAGTACTTGATTTTAATTGATTTTTCAGTACTAATATCAGTACTAATTTCAAATTTGACAATCAAACACATGTCTTTTGTTTGTACTGATCATTTGTAATCTAATGTATATTTGAAAAATTAAAAAAGTTTTCAGAAAATCATTCAGAAAAATTCAAACTGAAATTGTTGTTTTCATCACTTAACCCTCAGTTATTCCATTTTAAGTATCATATCAACTTTGCAGGTTATGAAGAAAAGGAAATTTATATCAAAAGGCAACGTTTATTCATATTTTAAATATAAATATCTTCCCTTTGGTAAAGTAATTTTAATGCTAGCTCAGTTGGCAGAACGCTAGTATGTTAAAAAAGGGGGAAAACAAATCTTTTTTTAAGCCTGCCGCACATGTGACCCAACCGTGCGAAATTAGTTGGATGTCGCATAGTCAGGGTAAGGTTTTCCCGACCATAACCAGAAATAGGCGGTGATTCCAGGCCCATTAAACTGCCAAAATATGATGGACAATTTGGGCAGTAACCTGGAATTTTCGGGTACAGCTCAAAATTTCCATTGTAATTTTGTAGTTTAATGGGCATGGATCAACCGCTGTTTTGTAGAAGTGCCAGGGCAGGGTTGTAACGAGACTCTCTCTGCTCGAGTCCCAAGTCATGTCAAACTCCCTTCGAGTCACAAGTCAAGTCAAGTCAAACTGCCCTCGAGTCGCAAGTCAAGTCAAACTGCCCTAAGTCAGATCAAGTCAAACTGCCTTCGAGTCCAAAGTCAGATCAAGTCAAACTGCCCTCGAATCCTAAGTCAAGTCAAACTGCCTTTGAGTCCAAAGTCAGATCAAGTCAAACTGCCCTCGAATCCTAAGTCAAGTCAAACTGCCTTCGAGTCCCAAGTCAGATCAAGTCAAACTGCCCTCGAGTCCCAGGTCAAGTCAAGTCAAGTCAAGTCAAACTGCCCTAAGTCAAATCAAGTCAAACTGCCTTTGAGTCCCAAGTCAGATCAAGTCAAACTGCCCTCGAATCCTAAGTCAAGTCAAACTGCCTTCGAGTCCCAAGTCAGATCAAGTCAAACTACCCTCGAGTCCCAAGTCAGATCAAGTCAAACTGCCCTCGAGTGTCAAGTCAAGTCAAGTCTAGTCAAATCAGGCATATTCGGTCAAGTCAAGTAGTCACGACAGTAAATTTGTTCAAGCTAATTTCAAAATAAGTCTAAACGCTGAAACTCGCACTCATGTTGATCTGGCCAAGGTTTCTTTAGTGCTGACATACAATTTGGTCCCCAAAATGACAAACAAAATGCATAAAAGATCTATTTTATTTTTGTCAATTGAGGTTCGAGTCTCAAGTCAAGTCATTTGAGGTTCGAGTCTCAAGTCGAGTAAAGCCAGTGAAAATCGGCACTCGAGTCCCGAGTCTGAAGTCCGAGTCATTACAATCCTGAGAAGTGGTCACAAAAATGTGGCCCAAACTGCACGGCATGAAACTATTTCGCATGGTCGAGTCAACCCAGCAAGTTTATGGTTGCACCATTACATCTATTTCTTCGCGCTACAGGGCGCAATTTTACATGGACGGGTTATCAATGATAATTACCCAAAATTATTTTGGTGTAATTTTTAGGGGAATTCAATACTTTGGTTCGGTAATTATTGTAAATTTTTGTATTTATCTCGAAACTGACAAGCTGGTTTAAAATGTACATTGCTGTTATTTATAAATAAGGCATCTTTGAAAGCTAAAGTATATTTTCATTTTCTTTTTTTGGGGTTGGTTTCAGCCAATCTATTTAAAAATGCTGTGTGTGTATTCTTGAAAGCTAGCGTGGATATCAAAAATGATTTTAAAAAAATTAAGGGGGAAAAGTCACTAACTATGAAAGTTCCTGTATTGAAGTGAAATGCAGGAATTGTTTAAGAATATATATATTGATGATTTTGTGTGTGCACGTACTATAAATCAGGGTTGTAGTCGAGTCCATCACAAGCCTTCACAAATCCCTGGGTCTTAATGCATAGTTCCGAGTTTGCCTAGTTAGCCCCGCCCCCGTGGATATTGTTGCTATGGCTCACACGCTATCGTCAAAATGGCGACACACTACGCACAAAGCAATGGGCTTTTCAACGGAAAGCACAGATTTATTGGAGAAAACTCAAAGGCATTCATGTTTCAGGGTCGACAGTTATCTTAGAACACACCGAGTAAAGGGCCAGTAATACAGGGATGTCATATCATGAAATACGTGCTTTCGTACCTTTGAACAACGAAACGACCGGCCTTGAAACCAAAAATTCACCCGGATCATCGCATACAACACTGTACAAATTGTATGGGGCCGGCAGAACATATCGCTATCGCGTGATCATGTTGTTGTGAGACAGTGCACTTTGACCTATGTCAGTGATATCTGCTAGCTCTGTTGTGATTGGTCGGCGGGTTCGGTTGATTGACAGGTCGGAACTATGCATTCAAGTCACAAGCTATTTAAATGAACTTCAACAAAGGCATTCTTTTGTGCATGTTCATCCTTTGCTTTTTGTTACTGTGCTTGTGACAGACTTGTGCGGGACTTGTCACGGACTTGTCATTTTATCGGCTCTGGACTTGTGATGGACTAGACTACAACTCTGCTATAAATTAAAAATTTATTGTTTATTATTTTTGGTGTGTTCTTGGTACAGAAGCTTTTATTTTTTTGAAGAGAACATATCCTAACGTAAGATTTGGAATTTAAGAGTGACAGAAAATTACATGTGCCTACAATACAAATATTTAATGCATTTTAAGGCATTTCACATTTATTAGTTAACATAGACTTTTTTTTCCGATGAAGTCTAAGATAATAAGTTTGAGTTTTAAAGTAGATTTTTTTTTTTTAACTTTATTTATTTGCTCCAAAATATTTTGTGTACTGTTGTAGCTGGCATGCAATATTGCTCGTTCTTGCCGTGTACTAAAATGGTGAAATTGTGCATTATTTGCCACTCAATATGTATCGACCTTTATTACGGTGCGGCCATCTTTCTCTTGTTCCCCATAGTATGCACAGTATGGCTGGATCCGAATTAGTGGCTTTGGCTGCGGCTGCGGCTGTTGCTATGTTGTTTCTAAGGATTTTCATTGTCCGCCCATAGCAACAGCATAGCAACAGCCATAGCCAATAATTCGGATCCAGCCTATGTGTCAAGCACGATCAGTGCGTTGGTGTGACCGCGCGATAGCGCATGTAATCTACCGTTGTTGTTTTAAGAGAATCACTGTCTGCGCTGCGCGTTTTCTTGATCGCCTTCCGCGTGTGTCACTGTGATGCACACAATGAACATTTTCAACACGGGGACCAAACTATTTTTTCTGCAAGCCTCGCTTTGGTTACGTTCATTTGAATCATAGAGTTATATGTAGTAAACTAGAGTGCGCACTCCCAATACACGATGTGCCGATATGGACGCCGCCATTTTGGCTTAACGCTGTGGGTGCTCGGTGGGCCAAGCTGTGGTGCCCACTTTGCACCCATAGCGTTAAGCAAACATGGCGCCGCCCACGTCAGCACGTTCCACACACGTGGCTTGAATAGCCAGTGCACACTCTAGTTTACTATATATAACTCTATGATTTGAAAAAATGGGAAGATGGCCGCACCATACCATGATAAAGGTCTATTGTATGAATGGTAAATAATGTATTCAACTGACGTTGCACTTTAGCAGTCTCTTGTACTTGTGTGTTGTGTAATTTAAGTGTTTTTTTTTTTCGTTTTGGAAAAAAGTATGACACGAACTATCCTGCGCTTAGGTAGATCTTGACAAATGATGGTATTTTTTTAATGTTTACCAACACGATTGCAGTATATATTTGTATAAATCTGGTTGATGATGTGCATATAATTGCCACGGAAAAATGCAAAATTGTTTAATACACAATTTAATATTGTAAATTATGATAATTAAGCAAATTTTATATTTGAAGAAAATTGCTAGTGAGAATTTGGTGTGTTGATTGTACATATTGCAGCTATTGTGGTATTCTGATATTGGCTATATGACCACATGTAGAGGGACTACCTCATCATTTATGAATAATAATTCAGTAATTCCTGCATACTTATTGCAGGAATTACAATTTATTATTCATATATTCATATTATTAATCACATTCATCACGTGTTCTACTTTGCGTGAATTTGCTTATGGCTTGTGAGCCTGTGAAACACTGTCAACTTGTTTTCATGATGAATAGAATTTTTAAAATGTTTTTGTCAACACATTATTTTGAAGAGACAATGAGATTTTTTGTTAAGACCTTTTATGTGAATGTATTTGGACAATAGTTTGCCTTATTACAAAGCAGTTGGCGCGCGCGGGATATTTGCAAAATAAAATGAGTAAAAACTGAACTCCAAATAGTCCCCCAAAAAATTATTTTGTTCTTAACTAGCGATATATACGGGCTAAATCTTCGTTAAGAGTAATTTTTACCAGCAATTTTTGGCAAATTGAGAAAAATTGCTGGAAATATTGCTTAGAACCCATAGATGAGAAAAATTGCTGGAAATATTGCTTATGATTCAGATTTACTTAAAAATTGCAGGAAATATTGCTTATAGCACATAGATGATATTCCTTCAATTTGACCTTGACTGGTCACCCATTGAGTGAAATATGAAATGTTAAACATTTTCATATTTTGAGGAAAAATTTCGAAATTTTTGCCAAAAAAAACCAAACATTTTTCTTAGAAATTAGCTTGGAAAACTGTCAAAATAGGTTCTAATGGGTTAAATGTTCGTTAAGAGTAATTTTTCAGACATTTTGAAAAATATCAATTTTTGACCAATTTTGAGAAAAATTGCTGGACTAACACCTTATTTTTGGCCAAAAATTTTATGATTCAGATTTTCTTAAAAATTGCAGGAAATATTGCTTATAGCACATAGATGATATTCCTTCAATTTGACCTTGACTGGTCACCCAGTGAGTGAAATATGAAATGTTAAACATTTTCATATTTTCAGGAAAAAGTTCAAAATTTTGGCCAAAAAAATTTATTTTTCTTATAAATTAGCTTGGAAAACTGTCAAAATAGGTTCCAATGGGTTAAATGTTCGTTAAGAGTAAATGTTCAGACATTTTGAAAAATATCAATTTTTGACCAATTTTGAGAAAAATTGCTGGACTAACACCTTATTTTTGGCCAAAAATTTTATGATTCAGATTTTCTTAAAAATTGCAGGAAATATTGCTTATAGCACATAGATGATATTCCTTCAATTTGACCTTGACTGGTCACCCAGTGAGTGAAATATGAAATGTTAAACATTTTCATATTTTGAGGAAAAATTTCGAAATTTTGGCAAATAATTTTTCTTAGAAATTAGCTTGGAAAACTGTCAAAATAGGTTCCAAAAGGGCTAAATGTTCGTTAAGAGTAATTTATTTTGAGGGGAAATGTCGAATTTTTAGCCAAAATTCACGAAGCAATTAAAATTGTACAAGGCAGAATATACGGACAAACTGACTGAACTGGACAAAACAAATGTATTTATTAATATGAAATGAGAACAAAATAAATAACCAAAATACAGGACCAACAAATATACACAATAACACAAACAATTCACAAAGCATCCACTTAAAGTAAGCGAAAGTAACTTGCACGGAAACACAGTTTTAATTTGAGCAAAAAAATAAATTAAGCAAAATAACAAATTAAGCAAAATTACCAAAAATCAAGATAACGAAAATAGAAGTAACAGTTAATATAATTATGTGCATGCACACACTCAACGACTCAGGTACGTACCTTCCAAGGTTGTGGTCGAGTCCATCACAAGTCCTCACAAGCCTTCACAAGCCTTCACAAGTCCACCACAAGTCCACCACAAGTCCACCACAAGTCCACCACAAGTCCACCACAAGTCCCTGGGTCTTAAAGGGAACACCGGCTTACTGTTTACATAATTTAGCAATTTAGCATCCTTGACAATCATATTTCGATGGTCGTTGTGGAAACAAAATATCAAAATGTCACGTAATTAACTAGAAATGTTTAAAATTAACAAAAGAGACAAATGTTGGGCTATACGCTTTACCAGCCGTCGCGATGTATTATGTATTATGTGTTTGTAAATAAAGGTGGCATTCGATATGGGTCACAAGCTATTCAAATGAACTCCAACAAAGGCATTCTTTGGTGCGTGTCCATCCTTTGCTTCTTGTTAATGGACTTTATCGGCTCTGGACTTGTGATAGACTTGTGATAGACTCGGCTACAACCCTGGTACCTTCTCCCGTAATTGTGACGTTACAATCCTGGAAAAAAAACCACATCGACATTAAACATGTTAAATACATGAAAATACCAAAATTATAATTAAAACAAACTAAATCTAATAATAGACCTATTTGTCACGGAGCCAAGATTTGAGGTTTTTTTTCTCGAAGACGGGAAGACTTCTGATTAATTTTAACTCATTGCCTAAGGAGTTCCAAAACTTAGGTCCTTGAAATGTCACCCAGTTAAACGATTTGGAATGGCGAACATATGGTATGAACATATTTATAAGACCTGAGATCGATTTCACAAACGTTTAGACGAGTTCAATGCGTCCTAATTCCCATACCAACGTTCCAAGATAAAAAAGTGACCCTTTTTTAGACGCCGAATAGCGATTTGGGAATATAAGGTATAACATGAACATCGGTATAAAACATCTCCCTCTCATTAATTGAATGTAAGTATGATGCATTTTCTAACACGCAGTGAAATTGTAACAGGTTTTGTTGAAATACAATAAAATAAAATAGTATCACAGACCACGGCCTTAATTTCAGTGAAAAAAACACTGCGTTGTACGCGTATATGAGAAGATCGAAAGAGTGGCAGTGCGCCCTCTAGGGTCAAAAACGGTGCATTGTTGTGTTAATGGACTTTTGAGACGCTTGGTGGCAGCAAACAAACCGGTCTTTTCATTGTTTACGTCATATTTGCTTCCATGCATTACGTGTTGAATATTTTACTCATTACATGTATATGGTTTTGTGCTCTGCTATATTCATTCATGTTTTCATTGGGCGATCTCTCACCAATTACAGAGTGTTTACATATTCTACATGGACACCACACAACGTTTAAAGCACCGATAAATCGTTTGTACTGACCCAAAATGTTATCTCACGAGGCTGCGCTGACAACAAAAATCCGACTAAAAGTGTTGATAGCAATGGTAACAAAAACCACATGATTTTCCCTGTGTAAAATGGTATCTTATTAGACGAAACTGCAAACTGAACGTGCTTTAAACAAATCGTTTGCAATTTTGTTTTACCATTCATTCAACACAAAAAACATACATGGATTTTAAAGGTTTTTCTGAAGTATTACTGCATCTATGTAGCTAAATTTTCTACAATTCAGTTTAATAACATTAATCTTTAGTTATGTAATGCTATTGTTCTTTGAATTCGTAAAAAAATAAATTCATCTGCTCCTATGTCCGCAGTGCGTACGCCACTCGTCATCCATCGCGACCTTGGGCCGGGGCCCCAGCTGTGCAGTGTTCCCCCAATCGCATTACGCGCAGATATTCCCAGGATAACCCTCACGGTACGATGGCTACGTTTGGATATTTTCCTCTCGAATAAAAACATAACATTTCTCAGGCGAAGCAAAAAGAAAAATCATAAAAAGGAAACCTAACACCGTATTCTGTATGATGTTGTATTCGCCGAGTGTCGTGTTTGCTGATGTTAATTATTGGGCTTTCACACGACAAGACTAATTCCGATTTACCGGGGATTTTTTTACCCCGACGCTCCTCGGGCGCGGATTCACACTTGAGTTATCCGTTCACTCCTGTGTATAGACATTTTGCACCGGTTTCCATGATTGGACAGAAGAACAACAAATGGACGCCATGCAGTGTCTATATACCGCAACATGTGAAGCGTTTGTGAAGTGTTAAGGGATTTTTCTAGAAAATGGTTTTCATTCTAACATAACAATCATATAAATATCTCCCCAAAATAATACCCATCCGAAGAAAATAGGAAATGTGCAATCTCCAATTTGGATGTAGAAGCAAAACGGTTGGAGTAATCATTGCACTGCCTTATGGTTTACCAAACATCGGTTGTTTTTTGACGATATCCTTGAAAATGTACGGATTGAGAAATTTACAAAATTACGATACTGTACGAACATAGGTTTTCTTGAACGGACTACGCGGAGCCAGCGGACACTTCGCGTACTTTTTGACCCCGGGTCAGCGCCAGTGTCTCCCCATCTCTCGCACCATTTACCGCCTGTACTAGACACAACCCGTGCTTCAGACAAGCTTTATTCAATTTAAACCGTTGGGAGTTCAGACAGAAATCCGGGGTCGATCGTAGCAAGGTGTAAAATGAGACTCCGTTTGGCTGGGGGTAATTCCGATTGTAGCTATGGTTACAATTATTTTTTTTCTCGCGTTGTAACGAAGCTTCACGATTTTATAGGCCCAAACCTTTTACGGATTCATAACATAAGGGCATAACATACCTACAAAGCCAACATTAACCAGCCCAAACGTTATGTCAAATTGAGTTTTTAGAAGCACTTGCAAAATATTTGGCTGGCAACCCATTTTCCTTTCAAAAAAATAGCTAAGCAATTTTTGTTGGTGCTAAACAGCGCCATTATTGGCGGTCCGCCAATAATTCAAGGCATACATTGGCACAAGTCTGTTCCGTGTGTGGTCTGCAGCGCGCAGCGCACAGCACGCCTTCCGTAGTGGTTCTTCCGTCTCAGAAAGTCTTCTGAGGCTGGATCCGAATTAGTGGCAGTGGCTGTGGCTGTGGCTGTGGCTGTGGCTGCGGCTGCGGCTGCGGCTGCGGCTGCGGCTGCGGCTGCGGCTGTTGTTATGCTAAGGACTTTCATTGTCCGCCTTAGACAGAAGAAAAGAGATTTGACAGGCTACTAGTCCAGAGGGCGCGCTGCACGCCGCGGATCACAGACCAAATACCAAATCAGACTTGGGCAAGTGTATAGACAAGGCACAAAAACGGCGTCTTTTATTTATTTACCACATTTATTTATTTACCACATCCAACAGCGGAGGGACCGCCAATTACAGGAATGGGAGCAAGTGTGGTTGAGTGCCTTGCTCAAGGGCACAGGTGCCACAACCCGTCACGGCCAGGAATCGAACCTACATTCTAGTACTAGCACAGGAACTTAAGTTCTACGCACTAGACCGCTCGGCCATAACACTTTTACAGGGTTGCTGCGTTTAAAATAAAGTAAATGCTTTAAAAATTCGTTCAGAGAAAAAACATTGCTGAGAACCACGGACTGTATATCTTTAAAGGGTGTGGACCTAAAATGGTTAAAGTTACTTTGCGTAGCGAAAAGAAATAGGTCGCACATCAAATATGCATTAAAAACTCATAATGCCAAGTAGTTTCAGCCCAAGGGTTCTTGAGATCCCGAACTTAACCCCTCGTCTACGGCCAAAAAGTCGAATAGCCACGTCAGTCACCGTATAGCTCGTGCTCGCGCCAAAATGTTTTGCCGCGCGCGCGAACCGTTTGCCGCGCTGTCCGAGCCCCCAATCCCCCGCGAAACCTTAGACCAAATTTCCGCGTAGAATCGGGCGCACAGCCGCGGCTTGGCGTATCAAATTGCTCGCTGTGGGTGACGTGCGCACATGTGGCCGGAGTGTGCGCGCAAGTGTTATTAATATTCCGAGCTCAATCAATTAGTTTGGGCCCATCCGGCATCCCCTAGACCAACCGACACACTGCATAGGCGACCACGGTTCTCCCCTTGTCCGTTTAACAAAAATAACAAAACAGCCCCCAGCTGCCCCTGTCTATAAAGGGCGCGGAAATTAATTTCAATGTCTTACCGAAAGGCTGGCAAGAAAAGGAAAAAATGGCCTGGCCAGGCCACCCCTCTTGTCAAAACAGACGATAAATGACATTGGCCACAATTTAATGAAAACCTATAAGACAGTACCGGTAAGTGTTTAGTCTATAAAAAATAGCTCAGTCGGTATAGGCCTACATTTCATAATTCAACGGCATTCAACTCAAACCAACCGCCTATTTTTCCATAAAAGTAAAGCACAAAAACAATTTTCAACCTGGTTCAACTTACATTTTGAACCAAGACCCGCCCCCAATATTTTACTGCAGTTTTAGCAGCAGTAGAGCTCTATTTTACAGACGAAAAGTCGATCTACTCTTTGTTTATATCTAAAGTGCCCTCTGTTGAGAATTGGTCGTCGTTATGCGCGCGCATCCTGTTTTGCATAAATCTGGTTTGGTAATGTGCCAAAGGCACAAAATTCAAAGACGATTTGGCATGCAATTTATGTAAAACATGATGCGTGCGCATAACGCCGGGTATGTTTTGGTTTGTTGTGACGTCAGAGGGCGCATCGTCTACATAAAAGGGGACAACATTTGCCATACGCCCCTCTGAAGGGAACAACGCAAGACAAAGTTGCGGCGCGTGGCGTAGAAGGAACATTATAGTATGGTCGTATATTACCGATACATCGTATCAACGCGTAACGTAAGGTTTAATGCGGCACGGACGAAGCCAGATATCAGACATAAAAGTATTGGGAAATGATACAGCTTTTTATTTTTTCACCTTGAAGATGACATGCATGCTCGAACACGTACATTTACCTTTATATTTTTGTGGCTTTGACTTTTTCTTTCATATTTTGTAGACGACGACATTGACTGATATTTTTCGTCAGTTTTACGACGACAGATGGCTAACGAAAACAACGCAACTCCGCCCAATGAAAAAGCCAAGGCCGAAAATTGTCCAGATCATAAGATGAATACTTGGCAATCCGTGTGTGCATCCGTGCACCGCACAGCGCCAGCAAAATACCACCGACAGTTGAGAAAACGGTTGATTTAGCGTGAATAATATTGGGAGATTCATTCGTTTCTTGGGGTGTGTGTAGATTGTGGGGTGTTCAGGGGTATTGGTGTATTGTTTGTGGTCCTGCTGGCATGAAGGGGGAGCGGTGCTAGCATTTGACAGCGCCCGGGGGGTCGGGGGTTGCAAAACAGCGGGACAATTGGGTCGCGCGTGCCGGCTAACTTGCCGTCTGCCGGGCCGACGCTGGCCCGGCGCTGGCCCGGCCTAGGCCTCGGACTTGCCCCGTCTGGGCCTAGGTATACCAATTTCCCTGCTCTCCATATGCCAGAGAATCACCCAATATGTTTGCCTCGAGCTCCCAAAAGGGGCACGACATGAATTTCGTTTGTTCTTTGTATCATGCAACCGAAGTCGTGTTAATTATGATAATTATGATTGGCTGGAATTTTCAATGTGTGTTTTCCATTTTAGTTCGCTAGGACATTAAAGGGAAGTTACCTCACATTTATGATGCTAGAATGAAATTTAAGGTATCATAATGTGAGAAACATCGGCAAGAAATGAATATTCATCGATATGTTAATCTGCGTCACGTGGTCACACATCTGCAGACCAATCTTTTTGTAGTCTTGGAGCTACCGTAGAGGGCGCGCTGAACATTTACATTTCAAGTTCAACATGGCGGCGTTAAACACTTTTTTGTTCTGCATTCACAATCAATGAGGAAAATCGAAAACTATAGTTCATTATATTTGAATTATATTTGAATATAAATAATGGTTCAACCATTTTGGCCCCAACGTTGGTTAGTCGGGTCTAATCGTGGACTTATGGAACAGAATTGAAATGTTTAGACTTTTAGGAGTGTTTTGCCTTTTGTCCCCAGGGGCTGTGCGAGTTTTAAGTATTTTAAAATGATTTTTTAATATTGAGCATTTTAGCATTGGTGTCAATGTGGCCTGATTTAGTGCATGTGCCATACACCACACTGTGCACAAAATGTGCGAACATAAAATTACGTGTAATTGGCACGAAAAGAAATGCGTTTGTACTTGATCCCGCAAGAAACCCTTTTAAAATGTTATTTACCATGGGAGATTTACACTTATCGAGAGCGAGTCTTCACCGAGCAAACCTCACTTCAGCCCCCTCCCTCTCCCATCTCAATGACACTCAATCCCGGACCCATTCTATTTCAATTAAATCGGGATTACACTTCCGAACAACAAAGGCAGATGTGTTTGAAGAGACGGGGCTCCGTATATAGAACAAGGTTCCCCCAAAACACCGAGCGAGCGAGAGGGGCGAACGCAGCGTCATCCGGCCCCGGAAATTAGCACCTAAAGCCCGTGTGGCTCCCCCGCCAAACCACGGTGCCGTCCGGCGTCGGACACAACAATAGAATCGTAGTCAATTACAAACAATATTGACCCATAATGTACTGTTGGTTGACGGAAAACCGATTGCCCAGTCATAAATCGCGGCCGGTGCTATTTTGCCTCTCTGCGCTACTCGAGAACTCCGAGCAAACATTCAATCAGTGTACAGGACGCTCTCCCCGTGTGGTGTGTGAAGAGTTAGGGCGCGCTGTTTACACGTTGCGTGGGCCATATTCCCAATGTGTAAGATATTCATTGTTTTATATTTGTTGAAATCCAAACACTAAATATTATATTGGGACCTCTGGCACACCGTGCAGGTGCTCTATCAGCTGAGCTATGAGGCACAGTGGTATACTCCCTTATGTTTTCCCGAAGACCTCTGACACACAGAGAAGATGCTCTATACCAGCTAAGCTATGAGGCACAGTTGTATACTCTCAGGTTTTCCCCAAGACCTCTGACTCACAAGGCAGATGCTCTACCAGCTGAGTTGTGAGGCACGGTGGTATTCTCCCCCAGGTTCCCACAAGACCTCTGACACACCAGGCAGATGCTCTACCACCTGAGCTATGAGGCACAGTTGTATACTCTCAGGTTTTCCCCAAGACCTCTGACTCACAAGGCAGATGCTCTACCAGCTGAGCTATAAGGCACAGTGATATACTCCCTCGGGTTTTTCTAAAGACCTGACACACTGGGCAGATGCTCTACCAGCTGAGCTAGTAATAGGCACAGTGGTATACTCCCTTAGGTTTTCCCCAAGACCTCCGACACACTGGGCAGATGCTTTATCGGCTGAGCTATTATGTACAATGGTATACTCCGTCTGGTTTTCCCCATGACCTCTGACATACCAGACAGATGCTTAACCAGCTGAGCTATGAGGTACAGTAGCATACTCCCTCAGGTTTCCCCCAAGACCTCTGACACATCAGGCAGATGCTCTACCAACTGAGCTATGAGGCACAGTGTTATACTCTCATGTTTTCTGCAACTGAGCAAAGTGTCAAAAATAGACTGCATAGCATTTTTGCTGATTTACATGGGGTCCACAGAGTACTAAAATGTGACGTCAGTTGCCATACTGCAGGGTAACTGGATCTAAACATTCATGATAATCTATAACGTCAACTGGTTTCACTGGTTTTAGTGTAGACCTATACCTTGGCAACACACAAAGGGGGATATTTTCACTTTTTGTTTATATACTCTATTGTGATGGAGCACTGATTTGCGCAACCCCCACCCCCCTTTTCGTACTTGCCCCGCCCCCAGGGTAGGGGCACTTTATACCCCGCCAGATGGTAGCCGCTGTTTTCGTTACCAAGGCCGCAACTCGCGAGTCACCAAAATCAACATAGCAACGGGAAATTACCAACAATGGAAGAAAATAGGCGGAAGAGTACTAATGCGCATGACTGAACTGGGCGCGAGACTACTGCTATTTACGAGACATCATCAAAATATTGAAATATTCGAGCACAATGGTAATAACATATTCTTCATAATACTTATTTACGGCCGTATGGACACAGTACAAAATCTTTGACATTGTGACATGTGCGGAATGACAGCCGCGACTGATCTATACCTTTGCACGGGCGATCATGACAGATAACAGGGGGCTGTCACATTGTCACCGTGCGTCATGCACGAGTAGCACTCTGTAGGTGGGTCTGTCCACAGTAATGCGGTACATTTGAAAAATAAGTCAATAACTCCTTTCAGATGTCTTTAGTTTATCTTATAATTAAAGAAATGTCCTTGTTTTGTTCTCAGGAGATAACTTTTGCCCCAAAAGGTAAGAAATTGCTGCCACAACATACATTTTTGAAAAGCTTGTGTACAAATTTTCCTATTATGTATGTAACGTAGACAGACAATTTTGTTACATTTTTTCCGTCTTTGTTACATGCGTAATAGGACAATTTGTGCACGGGGTTTTCACAAAAGTATGTTGTAGGACTATTTTTCGTACTCCTTGGTGAAAAGGTTATTTCCTCAGCTTGATAATTTAAAGATGAAA
The DNA here is from genome assembly GCA_037783545.1 of Henricia sp. BOLD:AAB3569. Taxonomy (NCBI): domain Eukaryota; kingdom Metazoa; phylum Echinodermata; class Asteroidea; order Spinulosida; family Echinasteridae; genus Henricia; species Henricia sp. BOLD:AAB3569. The sequence continues at coordinate 324,291 of JBBELK010000121.1, forward strand.
TTAAGACATTTGAAGTGAACTGGGACCTAAGATCTTGAATGTTACAGAAATGTACCCCATTACTGTGGAAAGACCCATATCTATTGTTACATCTTCCCCCGTCATGGCCGCCGGTGTAAAGAGTCTATATGGGCTTGTAAAACATAGAGTTTCTTTGCATTGTCCAAGTTCGTAAAATGGAGAAAAATTAACATTCAATCAACCATGTCTATTCCGATGTCCCGTTTGTTAAACGCCATTTTAACGTTTAATAATGGCTCGTCCCAGTATTAAAGAATCCGCACGTCGCAATAAAATGCCCATCAAATACGTCACGTGACAGTCTGAATTGATTTGTTCAAAGACGTTGCCATCACGTTTGAAAACCCAGACAAATAAATTGTCAATGTATGGAGAATTGTACTGGGTATAGAACACGCACGTGCGCACCTATTAATGAACAAATATGTGCAACTTCTTTCAAGTTCTTGAGAAATTGTAGCAGTGACAGTGCATGTTTCCCGAGTTACCAACTTAGACCGTTATAGATTATGCAAAAAGGTTTTTTTTTTTAATGAGTGTGGATCTGCTGCAGATTTCTTCTTATGGTCGCGGAAACTCGACATAGCCTGCGCTACTTATGCTACCTTTCCCAATCCACAGTTTGCACTCTATATAGAACTGATTCAGGGCACACGATTGAACCGTTCAAACGCGTGAATATAGGCCTAGGGTATATGACTGGTAGCAATGTCTGTGTTCTCAACGTTGCAACGCCTTTCTAACGCGTTCCAATGCGTTTCAACGCGTTCCAACGCGTTGGGCAATATGGAACACCATGCACAAAGTAACACCTCACGTGCCCCGCAGGGTTCAAAATGATAATTCTTACAATACATGGGTTGAGTAAAAAGCACAATATGCGTTAGTTAATGTGGCTGTGACATGCTAAGATGGTAAAAAGATTTGAGCAGAATAAAAGGGACAGTCGGGCTGCCAGAAAAATCCCGTAGGGGAAGTGGCTTATGGGATTACTGAGGGAGCGAGTTTAGCCGGAACGGGGCACGGGGGATCCTCGGAGCTGGGACCTGAGGGAATTCAGCACAAAGCCGCTTGCATTGCGAGGGGATTTCACGCTTATTAGAACCAGTTTCACTGTGCCAACGTGACGTAATATAATTCTTAAAGGAGTTGTTCAGATTTTTTTATAGAAAATGGATTTCGTTTGCTAACCTCCCCAAAATACTATCCATGGGAAGAAAACGGGAAATTTGCAATCTCAAATTTGGATGTGGAAGCAAAAAGGTTGGTGTGATCACTGCACAGCTTTATGGAACGGATAAATTAGCTCACAAAACACCGGTTTTTTTTACGATATCCTTGAAAATATACGGATTGAGAGCACAAAATTTCAGAATGGTAATGAGAAAAATCTGACAAATGTTATGGTATATCATGAAAATCTCATCACCCGTGGGAAAAATGGGGTCGTCAAAAATGTGACCAGGGCCCTTTTTCATAAAAGTTAAAAACATTCTTAAGTGGATTTAGGAACAATAAAATTTAATTTTCCTATCTTTAAAAACATGAGTTAAGAATGTTTATAAGTTACGCTCCTTTAAAGGAATTTAACAGATTCAAAAAGTCAGTGGTACGTGTATTTTAATAGAAGTGCAACTTATGTTGCAACGATAGCTCGTGAAATCTGCCACCTCGTAACCGGGTATAAAACGACACACAGGGTATAGGTTACCTCATGATCCGCAGAAACTTGCGCTACCAGGGTTGTGTCTTTCGATTCCTCGTTTCGCCCTGGGGAGGAGGAAGTGTAATCAATAGGCGGCGCGTCAGAGAAACGATGGATCGCAAAGAAACCGGCCGATCGAAGGCTGCGAGGGAGAAAATATAGAGAAACGGCGACACCGTTAAACAATATCAAGGTGGAAATGATTGCAGACTCACGCCGTGAATTGACTGCAAGGGCCTGGCGTGGCCGAACAAGCCCCCGATCGCAAGGGGATAGGTTTCAGATAGTAATATCTTCTTTAGTAGCAGAGTATAATGTTTGGTTTTTAATTAACCTAGACCTCAGGGTGGTGCTCCACGGAAGCCTTTCCTTTATTTGTTCTACCTTGGGACTGTTTGTAAGTGTTGCAATATGCTTTGATGATAGCGATAGTGTTGTCGTGTGCGCGCATTTGCCGATGTAGCTATAGACTTCGGTTATTGGTGTCGGTCTGTGCTGTTTTAATCTGCCTTTGAAATGCCCGAAGAAAATCATATCTATATCTGCAATTGAGATCTAGCTACTTGAAGATATATTACAAGAATGATTGCTTGATGTTTAAAGGCAGATTACATGATTGGAAAACCTTTAAAAACAGGAACAACAGCATTACATTAATATAGATAATAATGTTGATAAACTACCTTGTAGAAATTTCAGCCACATAGATGCAGTAATACTTCAGAATACCGGAAAAATCTAGCATGGTTTTTGTATTGAATGAATGGTAAAACATTTCTAAAAAGCACCTTCAGTTGGCAATTTGGCAATTTCTTCGTACAAAGGTACCATTTTACACGGGGAAAAAAACCATGTGGTGTTTGTTACCGTTGCTATCAACACAGGTTTTCTTGTCAACTCGTAAAGTAAAATTGTGGGTAACTGCAAATGATGTATTGTGCGAATGATGTTGCAGGTGGTGGTTTTTGGTGTAGCATAATGGTTTCAGGGGCAGATCCAGGAATTTTTCCAGGGAGGGGTTTTGCCGGTATACAACAAAGTCGCTCAGCGGGGGTTGGGGAGGATGCCTGGATGTCCTCCCCCCCCCCCCCACCCAATGTTTGTTTCAAGGGGGAGGGGTGCGGGGGTTGCTAGTCATTTTTATATCAGCTAATTGTTGTGGACAGGTGGATGCATGCGCAACAAATGCATTACGTTTCTTTTTTTGTCAGAGCAGGGGGCGGGTTTTGACCGCCTCCCCTCCCCTCCCCCTCTGGATCCGCGCCTGGTATACCGTTTTAGAGGTGATGTAACGCCCTAACTCCCCCGAGTCAAAATTCACATATCACTTCTTCTAGGTAAAAGAATCCTTGTGTCCGGATTAAAGACCCTATGTATCATTCGTAAGATACAACTTTTTGCAGATTCGTGGAATAAGAGTGTAAAATATCTAAGGAAGAATGTTGGTAAACTATGCATAAATGCTTCAGAAAACCTTGAAAATATATATACTGTATATGGATTTTGTGTACAATTGAAAGGTAAAAAAGTCCCGTGCACGGGACCTTTTCAGAAACCCACCTTCGGTTGTCAATTTCCAACATGAAATAAATTAATGTGGTGTTTGTTACCATTGCTATGAACACTTTGAGTAAGGTTTTTCCTGTCAACTCATTAAACAAAATCAAAATTGGGCTATTTGAAATGATACATTGGGGCCTTTAAAGGTGTTGACGATATCAATTTACCTCATGGGTGACGAGACTTTGATAACATATCATGTGTCATATTTTTCTCATTATACCATTCTGAAATTTCGCGCTCTCAATCCATGTAATGTCAAAAAAAAAACACCGATGTTTTGTAAACTAATTCATCTGGTTATCTAAAAGCACTGCTGCAGTGATTACACCAACCTTTTTGCTTCCACATTCAAATTTGAGATTGTAAATTTCCTGTGATGTTCAGTGATGTGTGATCGCATGAATGCAAGGATTGTATGACTGGAAAAGTGCATGGCCCCACTTTATTGCGCATTCATAAATACCTTAGACAGTTTACGCATCCTTATTGGCTGAAAACACATCACGTCGGCAGTTTTAAACGAGCGATAAATGCCAAGTCAGTCTTAAACACTTTTGAGCCTGGCTCAAGGCCGCGCCCGCGCCCCAATCAGCGCGTATGGAACACGCACACGCACACCCAAACTGCACGCTCCGGAAAGCAAATTGTGCACTGTGACGCGTGCGTGCGTGTACAACACGCGCGTAACGCGCGCGATAGAACAAAAACAACTCGACGCACAGCTAGCAGTTCATATATACGAACGCCGTAGAAAGTGAATTCATGCAAAACGGCAAGCTAATTTTGGTGAGTTTTACCGATTTACACAAAAAGTATTCATGAATGGGATTACAAGTAGGTTTGGCCAGTCTTAAACAATCCGTTTAAAACCGGCTAGGGTCCTGAGCGCTGATAAGGGCCCTCGCCTGGCGGCTCGGGCCGTTATCAGCGCCCAGGACCCTAGCCGTTTTTAAACGTAGGCCTATGTTTAAGACTGGCCAAACCTACTTTGAATCCCTAATTTATGTTTACAATTATAAATCCTATAACTTGGTCATAATAAACTCATTCTTTCAGGGGTACTTTAAAAAAAATAATATTGAGATTCGCTTTGTAAGACTGTTATTTTGGCCCTGTTTCGTTTGCAGAGAGCAACTTGTAGGGGATGTACGATAAAGACAATTGCTTGTTCTATATTCAAAGTGTGGTATAGTATATATAGCAACCGCGACCATCGGCGCTGTGTGCTCTCATCACCAGCCTAGTGCGGTAGGATCAGGCCCACAATCCCCCATGTCATCACCGTCATCATTCGGCCTCGCCAACCGCTACCATAATTGAAAAACATGTTTGCTAAATATCAAGCAATCAAGAAATAATATTGGGCAGCGAGGAACACAAAGACTGGCGGGTCTGGCGTGCAATGAACCTGGCGCACAGCAGCCCGAGAAGAGGGTGTCTTTCATTACCTCGCTCTGCGCTGGCTGTTGGAACGAGGAAGCAAGCGAATTACGGATCGTTCCTTGCCGGGGCGAGAGCGGCGTGCGGCCCGGGCTGTGCTTCCCGCTGGCACGCTGCTCCGTCACCGCGGGGTCGGAGGACACACGCGCGCGCACAGCCAGGATATTAATTTGAGTTTGGCCACAAATTAATGTGCCCCCCACAAAAGTAATCAAACTCTTGATCCCAGAGTCTGCTATCGATTACCGTTTCATCAGCGCGGGCCTCATCCGGGGAATGAGCAGTTTAATTCGCGTCGGTGTATCGCCGGCGCGGAGGGGCAAGCCGAGGGGGGATATAGCCCCGTGAGCCCCCGGGGGAAAACCAATCGAGCTCGGTCCCAAACCCCAGCGATTAGATTATTTCGATTACTTTCTGGACGAGGTTGGGAAACAAGAGAAGGGATGAGCCCCAACGTCTAGCTTCCTCGCTCAGGCGAAAGGAGAAAAAAAGGCAATGAAAAATACACTTAATTTGAGTCATCGGAAACGCGAGCACGATCGCGGGGCACAGGGATTGAATTAGAGAAATGTAGCATTGATACGTGTCGGGTTGGAGCGGCCGGGAAACGGCATTCTACGGCTAAACAAAATTAGTGCTGATAAAAAACAGTTGCTTAAATTTCGTTCACGCTTTGGTGTCATGTACACCGCCTTCCCCTATCGGCAATTCTTGTCCAAAGAAACGAAAAAGTTGAACGGAAAAGCGCGAGTCTAGCGAAATCTAAAACCGACAGGGGAGGAAAATAACCCAGGGGAAAGTACGGGAATCGTGTACGGGAATACATATTTCTGTTCAGTGGCGTTTGATACACAAGACGATACGTTGAATTAAAGTTGTATTTCTCAAGATTGGCATATAAAACCTTCGCACAGGCGGCCATGACAGGGGGAAATCACATTGTCACCGTGCGTCATGCATGCATGCAGGAGTAGGCACTTTGTGGATCTATTGTCACATCATTGAAATATGAAAACCTGCCCCCTGTCATGGCCACCGATGTAAATGGTTCATATATAGACAAAGGGCATGGAGATCTTTTGGCGACCATGAGTAGAAACATGTTGATGACGTAATCACTGACGGATCCAATAGTCAGCTTTGGTTAATAGCAAAGCAGGCTTTTCATTGGTTAAATTGATAACAACACCACAAACAAGTTTCTGATCATAGTCGCCAAAACAGACCCAGACGAGGCCGTGTTTTGCACAGAGTGATTTCACATCGTTACATGCCATTAACCCTCCCATGTTGGTCCTCGAGAAGCTTTAAGAAAACATAAGGAATGTTTAGATGCACGCAAAACGCGAACGTGAATGCAAACTGTTTTTAGTATTTGGTCTTTACTTTGAGGAAATCTTAGAACGGACGAAAATCCACAAAATTAACGTGACTTATGTGGCAAGAGAACTGTTTTGCCGTGACCTAAATTCGAACCTGGGTTACGAGACCTCTTAAAGATATTACCAGTGCTCAAGCCATTCCACATTCACGTTTGCGTTTTACGTGCATCTAAACCTCCCTAATCCAATCACCTGCTACATCTGAAACATTCCTGTGGTTTCTATATACACGTAGTTATATCCCTCCTTCTGGAGGACAGACATGGGGGACTTTAGTGACCAGTAAACAGCGTGCAACCACTCTGTTGGATGGAATTAACACTCTCTTATAATACTAACGTTATGAAAACTCTTGGTGGCAGCAGACAGGCTCCCTTCATTGTGGAGCAAGTTCGATTGAGTAACTATAGCTAACTGGACTCCCTCGAACGAAGGTTAATTTCCGTTGTTCGAGGGACTCTATAGCGAACTGTAATTAACTATAGACCGTATCGAATAGCTGCCATCTTGTAGGACGATTTCTTTGTTCCTTCAGGACATGCATGGTTGCACATTTTGTGCTTACATTTATTTGTGACCAATTTAAATGTCAAACGTTAACCTACAAGATGGCGGCTATTTGATACGGTCTATAGACGTCACTCGAACTTGCCCATGGTTGTTTTGTAAATGTATATAGAGGTTCACATAATGGTCATTGAAATAAATGACAATTGAGAATTAAGAAAGCCCAATATGTTATTTTGCAAGATTAAGCTTTTTACGAAATTCTGGAATGTTGGTAAACTAGCCTGCAGAAATTTCAGCTACATAGATGCACAAATGCTTCAGAAACCTATTAAAAATAATTATATGCATTTTAAGTGGACGGTAAGAAATGTCCGCGCAACACGTTTATTTTATAGACTTCTTTTATTTTTTTTCATTGTAATAATTTTACTAAGTCGACTAAAGTCAAAATGCAGAGAGCGCAGCAATTGGGACAAAATTCAGTCATGAAAATTAAAAGTCACGTCATTGATTATCAGTAGAGTATATGACCCACAGCGGAGAGACTGCCGGGGAAATTGAATTTGTCCCCGTGTCGTTGTCTCTGAACGGCAGGAGGTCGAGGAATCATTACAAACGGTAACACAATTTTCCCGCCAATTTGACGGGAAACTAGTGAATCACGAAGGGGGCAAAGTGTTACGCCACGACATGGCTGCGCGTGGGCGCGTTTGATGCGGTAAGGCACTTTCAGACGGAGTACTAAAATGAAAACGCCACCCTTTGCGTATTGCCAAGATTACTGGGTGTACACTAGAACCAGTGAACTATTTCCTGCGCTTTAGCAATGGACGTTTCAGATTACCAGCGAATGTTTACACCCATTTATACCCTGGCAAGTGACGTTACACTTTAGTAGTCTATAGACGACTTGTGCGTTATGTCTAGAGATGGCGCCAGACACATGCGATCTTACTGCGTACCACTGTGCAGCTCAGCTGGTATACAGAGTATCTTCCCGGTGTGTCAGAGGTCTTGGGGTAAACCTGAGGAGAATACCACTGTGCCCCATAGCTCAGCTGGTAGAGGATCTGCCCGGTGTGTCAGAGGTCTTGGGGAAACCTGAGAGAGTATACCACTGTGCCTCATAGCTCAGCTGGTAGAGGATCTGCCCGGTGTGTCAGAGCTCTTGGAGAAAACCTGAGAGAGTATACCACTGTGCCTCATAGCTCAGCTGGTAGAGGATCTGCCCGGTGTGTCAGAGCTCTTGGGGGAAAACCTGAGAGAGTATACCACTGTGCCTCATAGCTCCGCTGGTAGAGGATCTGCCCGGTGTGTCAATAAAGATGAATTTAACGACCCCAAATAATCTTTAGCCCATACGGGAGTCACTGCCAACATGTTTCTTATATAAATCAGTCTCTTATGTCATCACAATTTTTTACTCGCGTGCATCGCTTTCTCCCACAGTTTATTTGAGTCCAATTGACCAAATACCCGGCGTGTTTATTTAAAAATTAAGACGTCAAACTCAACTAGCTTTCGGCATTCTTTCATCTTCCCGCTCCCTGCTTCTCTCGCTTAAAACACCCCTTCGCCATCGCATCTCTCCGCAAACAGAACAAAAATTGAAAGATCAACATTTTCTTCTGAATAGCCTTTGCCCCCACTTTGAAAAAAAAATCGAAATGCGAGGAAGGTTGACGAGAACGCGAAAAAAAATACTGTGTACATATTTTCCGCACGGTTTATGATTTAGGAGTCCATTAAAATTCTCCAATCATCCATTTAAAATACGCCGTGTAAACATCAAATTCTGCTCGCCCTTTCCTCGGATGTGAGGGAGGAAAAAACCCTGAATCGTCTGTCTTGTTTTGAAGATGGCTGTGCATCCATGTGGAACGAGCGAAGAGTCCCGTGCCTTCAGAGCGATCGATAACTTCTACTCTCTTGTTTTGAGAATTCTGATTAATATTTTCTTTCTTGTCGATGCATTATTCTTAGCAAGAGACGGGAGTTTTCCCTCCAGATTGCTGCGCCTATCTTTGGAGCGGACAGTTTTTTATTTTCCAATTTTAGAAAAAAATAACAAATTTACGGTGTCTTTTGTCAAATTTTTTAAACTGTATCTGTTACATGTACAAATCCAATTTAATTTTAATAAAATACCTTCTATACCTTCAGTTTTACAATGGAAAGGAAATTGTGGGTTTTTTTTCACACTCGTATGCTGAAAAAAGTGGTGGCATATTTTTTGTATGAGGAATTGTGCATATCCGAAGAAATTGTTTAATATAAATTAGGATATGGGTCATTCTTAAAAATTAAGTGTCCAAAAATGTGTCCAAAAAAAAAAACCCAAACAAATTTATCTGACACTTTGTGCTTCAAAATGGAGTAGTTGCAGGAATTTTGGGGATACTTGGTTAAAACTTATTGTTTTTAAATTAATTTCTGTTATGATTAACAACATTTTATTTATCATAAAGAGCACATTAAAATACAGTGTGTTTGTATGATATCGAATGCAGTTTTTGGTGTCATAGTTACGTCGAAATGTAAATTGCTAGTTTCGATTAATACACTTTGTGCACTTTTCACATCCATCTGGCAAATACATTATTGGTATGTTGTAAATTTTGGGATTTTTTCAATGACTATTTTCACCTATTCCTGTGACCAGGTGTCTGTCATACAGATACAATTGTTTAATCATATACCCTCATACCCTCAATAAAATATCTGCGTAGACCCCACAATATCCCTAACATATTGTGAGTAGTGTACAAGTGCTGTTTTGATACATTTGTATCAAAAGTATTGTCAAACTTTGAACCCCTTGTATTGTCCAATCGAAAACCATAAAAGAAATTCTTCCATCATTGGTCTATATAAGTGTGTAGGCCTGTACATATGACAATTAAACATGAATGTAAATGTTTTAAATGTTACCAACATTATTTTGCGTCTCTCAACCACTCCCTTCCTTTCAAAATGTGTATGAGCTTTCATCAATCTATGGGGCACGCAAGCGACAAGACAAAGCACCATAATTAATGTCGCAATTAAATTATCTCAAAGACAGACCTTTTAGTGTTCTTTTCCCTTTCCGGACGAAGAGAGACGGGCACCGCGCAAACACCACTGAAGGCCAACCGGGCACTGCAAGGTCTGGCCCCATCAATAGTCGACGCCCTCGTCCACTGTTTTCATATTCCTCGGAGTCGCGGAGCACTAAAAGCATTTTGATTTAATTTGTCATCGCCGTGAACGACAAAGCAAAAATGGGTCGGCAAATATAATAATCTATCTCGTCCTTTTATATTTCGACTCAAGTGTTGAGAACGAAACAGAAATCTTTTGTTGTGAAATCCATTGTTTGACATAGATTAGTAGTTCGCATATTAATTTTGTATCCATTGTGGATTTTACATTCGCCATTGTCAGAGATTTTTAAAGGATTGGCTGAATTTGCGTGAAATTTCATGCAGAGCTATACTGGATTACGCTAAAGCGACTATACCATATACATCACATTGTATTTTGTAAATTTTCGCTGAATGCAGGCTAGGCTAAATGGGTCTTTCTATAAATTAGGGGTCCAGCTTTGGTGTCCCCATTACATTTTACATCTTGTTTTTGTAAATTCAGGACACATTCTTTAAATACTTTCCATCTCAAAGAGTGAGTATATACATAAAGTACAATTCATACAAAATGGTTTAAAAGCCATTTTAATGATTTTTGTACGAAAAATAACACATATCAGGTGTAACGGGGGACACCAAATGTCACACTTTTGGACCCCTAATTTATAGAAAGACCCAAATGGTAAATCTATTTAACGGAAGGTCCCCGGTTCCTATCCCGGTGGAGCCAAGTTGTTTTTCACTGCATTTCCCAAACTCATAGAAAACTGTCTTCAGTGTCTTGTCAAAATTTCTATCAAATTAATTCACCTCGGCGGACCCTGGGTCATTATCTCTTTAAAACAAAATTAAAATAACCAAAACAAAACTTGATATTTAATTAAGCAAAGAAAACCCACTGGTCGCGGGATTCGAACCTGAGCCCTCTGGTTTTCTGTACCATCAATGTTTTGTCAATATGTAAAGATTATCAACACCGATATAGTATGATAATCGATCTTAAAATTCAGCGAGATTTTGCGAGAATAGAGTTTTAGCATTCGGGTGAAAAATTACGTCGACAATTATGTATCATTCGCAATATGAAACTTTTTACAGAATCCTGGTATAAGGGCATAATATATCTAAAGAAGAATGTTGGTAAAATAGTCTGCAGAAATTTAAGCTACATAGATACAGCAATGCTTCAGAATACCTTTAAAATCCATGCATGAGTTTTGTAAGAGCGCGCACATTTAAAAACAAAAACGCCTTCAGTCGTTAATTTCTTATACAGAAAGTACCATCTTTCATGGACGGAAATAAATTCATGTGGTGTTTGTTACCATTGCTGTCAACACTTTGAGGAAGTATTTTCTAGACGAAGACGTTTGTTAGCCTCGCGAGATGACTTTAAGACAGATACGGATGTTGCACTGGGGACGACAGGTGCTCGTATTAAATGAGGCAAATAGAACACAAAATGGCAAAACAAAAATGGAAAGCCTTTCAAACCCCCTTGCTTTAAGAGTTGTTTCTTTGATGACATTTTTTTCTCTACTTCCCGCCAAAAGATGACACGACAATTCAAGGAGTTCTTGGCGGGATTATCCTCCCGAGGGAGGTTCGGTTTCCGGATCACGTGACCACGAACCCGACACCAAGTAACTGGCGCGCTGTCTGTGCAAATCAGCGGGCAGATAACTTATGATTACTCGAAAATGGACGCGTCGAGCCAAGGGTATTACGCTAGGTCTCATTTTTGTCTCCAAACCAAGACACTTTTTCCTTGTGTCTTTCTTGCACATCCACGGCGCCCGGCCCCGAGTGTGATTTAGGAGGCTAATGAAGCCCGAATTAAATGTTGTTTTCTTGGATTTCCCGCGCTTTTTGATGGGCCTAAAACGAGTGGATTACCAGCGGTGAATTCTTGGTGTTTTCTATAGTCGTGCAGCCCTGTATCATCTTTCTTTCATCGTGTCGCTTTTTAAGACACCACCACTCCCAACTCATGCAGCATAATTCATCTTCGCTGGCGTAGTTTCCAAGTCCATCTCCGCTCCTGTCACTACGCACAAACCCAGACCTTTTGCCAAAATAATTGGCGGGAATCCGAGCCTGAAATAGGATAAAAGCGTCATCAATCTTGGCTCTTTTTCAAGCATCTCCGGTTGTCCGTGTTGCATGGGTATCAATTCTACATCCTGATCACTCCCCGTATTCTCTATTTTATCCCCGTTTAATGTGGAGCGGATGTTGCGCTGCGACTCGTGCGCCACATCATCTTCGTTTATTGTAAACACGAGTAGAGTCGGGTTTTTCCCGCCCAAAATGCCCCGCGGGTGGCCAGTCACGAGCTTAAAGAAACGCCAAGACCCGACAGATGATACAACTTTGAAAGGGCGGGATTTCACCAAGATCTGCTTTTATATCGCTGAAAACAATTTCGGATTACAAGTGAAAATTGAAACTGAAGTTGGGTTCCAAAAACAAGTCAGAAGATGTTATTTCGCCTACTAACTCAACTGACAGTGTCACAAAATACAATTTCTTTTCCAGATGTTTTTTCTCGTTTTTAAGTCAGAATAAACTGGGGGGTTGGGGTTTGGGGGAGGGGAGTAGGGAACTGCAGCATTTTACCACATTATTGTAGCTTGAATGTTCCTATACACCAATCCGGTAATAAGGTCTTCTTCCCTGTACATCCGCCATAGCTGGGGGGCTTCCACTGATTGAACTGTATGTTTTTGTTGTTGCTGAAGCTGCATTTGTTTACTTCGAACAAGTTGCGCGTCTTTGTATGGTTGTGTGCGCGCGAAGGCAGGCGCGTCGCGTATACGCGAAGGAGGCTCGTTCGTGCATGTAATGGATGAGCGCTTTTCGTTCTAACAGCAACACAAAACGCACAGCCCATGCACTGGACGCCCCCCAGCTATGGCGGATATGCAGGGAGGAGATCTTAGTTACCGGATTGGTGTATACTTTCACTGATGAGTTCCAAAAGTGACGTCACACAAACAGCGCCCTCTCTTGGCTTTTTCTTCATTTAAAATCAAAATTAACATTTGCAATGTCTTGTTGGTACAATAACCTTGCCTATATTGCAAAGAATGACCTTGAACTGACCGACCATTTCAGGGCTCTTTAAAATCATTATGTCACCAAAAGACCATAATTATGGATTCACTATACAGTCAAACCCCGTTAATAAGAGGTCTTTTGGACTTTGCAGATTACCTTGTCATAATAGGAACCTTGTATTATTAACAGTGCTCTTATTATCGAGGCTCAAATGTAATTGTCCTTCAAAATTATTGGCTAATGGAATTTAAGGGGGCGGAGCAAAAACGCTTTTGGATCAGTCTATTGGCTAATGCTCGCTATATATGAACGATGTGCCCTCTGCCGTCACAACAAATCAAAACACGCCCGGCGTTAAGCGCACGCAATATGTTTTGCACAAATTTGGTTTAGGAATGAGGTCGCATGTCAAATCGTCTTTGAATTATGTGACCGTTGGCATCATTACCAAACCAAATTTAAAGGCCCTGTAGATGATCTGTTTTTGAGCGATTCTGCGAATAAAACCATTATAAATCAAAAGAAAGACATCAACAAACTCATCTTAAGAAATTTCAGCTTTGTCAAATGTACCACGTTTAAAAAAACCATGAAAATCCATATGCATTTTCCTGGTCTTGGCGGGGTGTTTCAAATATTCGTTCTCAGTTGATCGGGTACTATGTGGCTTGCGTCATGCACTCTGTGGCGCACATACTGCGTGTGCGCGCGATCCATAAAAATGCATCGCGTTGGAACACGCACACGGAGTACACAGCGCCCATGCATTTTGGACCGCGTAGATGCGAACCAAAAATAAGTAAATCGTTTGCAAACGATCTAAATAATTTCATCTTTACGGATTATTTTCTTGTAAAATTATATCATTTTGAGCGGAAACCTTTCATTGGATAGTTGCTATTAATCCAATCTTTACTTTCAGAACTTTTCCCCTGTAAACTCGTAGATTACTTTTTGGGGTAATTGCAAATGATCCACTGGGCCTTTAAAACAATAGTAACTTGTGACATCACGCATAATCAAAATACAATACTAAATTTTGTCAATGTCCTTTTAAACAACTGATACCTTAGTCAATATTTAACTTTGCTTACCTTTTATATAAAGAACGGCCCAATAGTAACGCCTTTGTTTCTTGAAGATACACCGACTTGTTTTCCTGTTTCCGCCTTGAAAGACGTCTACGAAAGATGCGATGTTGTCTAATAGAAAACGAACACATATACACCAAAGTTAGGGCAAAAACATTCTGAAATTTAGGCCTACTTGACGTTTCTGGCTTGTTGAGTTTATTTTTTCAACAACAGCACCTTATTTTTTCTCCCGAATAAAACGAAAGCAAATGTTAGAAAGGTATTTTTTCCTCGAGGGTTATTGTTAAGGGGAATTAAATGATTAAAATGGTTAAACGTTGTGGCGTGTACTCTGGAGTTTCCTTGTGTTGTTTTTTGTTTTGTTTTGTTTGAAATCTCATGCCCAAAGTGACGTAAATCTGTTAACACTGCGTGTAAGCCTCCTGTAAAAACCGCAATTTGCCATCGGAATTATTGAGGCGAGTTGCGCAACCGTGTGTCTTTGGTAACGGTTTCCACTTTATACGTCAAACAAGCATTATATATAGTTGTGTATGAATGAAGAGTGAATTACATGTATTGTTATGTAGAAAATGCGTGGTGCAGGTTTTCAGACACTAAACCTATAAAGTTGGTATTCCAACGGGTCGTAACAGGAGATAATGTGGATTCGGTGCACTTTTGAGGGTGTTTGTTTTATCTTCTGGAAATGTTTACTGCCCGCTAGCTTTGGAGTTAAGGGGTATACAGGGCGTCTCATGTACGATTTGTGCATGGCTAAAACCAACATAGGCCTACATGTAACACGGAACCCAATTTTGTGTATTGTATACTCTAATTGCCTTGTTTACATGCAACAGTCGTTTAACAAAACATTTCGTATGGTGTTACCATTGCTATCAACATTTTTAGTTAGGTTTTGGGTAAAATTTTGGGTAACTGCAAATAATGTATGGGTACTCGTAAGAAGTAGCTTCACTTTATTGCTTTGTTTTAGAACATTTGCACTGGCAACCATGACGGGGGCAGGTTTTCATATTTAAATGATGTGACAATATAGAACCACAAAGTGCCTATACTCGTGCAGGAAGCACGGTGACAATGTGACTGCCCTCTATCATGACCACCCGTGCAAAGGGTCTATGACACCGAGACGAAAGTATAGATATCCCGCGGTTGTTGCTCAATTTTTGTTTTCTTTCGACAAAGAACCATGTCATTTCTGTTTTCATCTCCGAAACCAGATCAAAGCCCCTGCGGTTATTGCTCGACGGCGGGACCCGGAGTCTTAACCCCTCACGAGCACCTCGGCAGTACGCGGGGCCAAGTCCGAAACGCGTGGGTCAAAAACTAGATCGAATCGATGACAGAGCGTTTCACACCTCCGCGTCGCCCGGGCAAATCTCCCCTTCACCCCTAAGTCACCGGTCCCCATCGCGCGGGGCCACTGCCCCCCTTAACACCCCGTTGTAATTTCTACGGCGGCTCGGCTAATTTTCCCGGCTGCCGCGCTGTCTCGGTTCATGTTTTTATTCTCCTGGTTTCAGGCATGGTTTTTTGGCGATGTGTTGACACGGGATTTAGCAGATGAGGTCTGAATTCGGTCTTGGCACCTAATTTGTGGAGAGATTTGCTATCACCAAGACGCAATATGTTGCTGTTGATTCAGTGGCGGTTATGGGGGAGCCAGGCTTTTGCTTTGCTCTGACACGAGACCAATTCTCATTTTCGGTAAGTCGGTACGAATATTACATTAACACTAGTCTTGATTCGATTATCAAGTTCGTCAGTGAGTTTGTGACTTTGCTTAGTTGCGCTCTCGTGCAACACTGAAAAATTGGGTTTATAGGAAAAACCGGAGGGGGTTTAGGCCTACAGCTCAGCTAGATCTGCCCGGTGTGTCAGAGGTCTTGGAGGTTGGAGAAAATCTGAGGGAGTATACCACTGTGCCTCATAGGTCAGCTGGTAGAACATCTGCCCGGTTTGTCGTAGGTCTTGGGGGAAAAACCTGAGAGAGTACATCGCTGTGCCTCTTAGCTCAGCTGGTAGAGCATCTGCCTGGTGTGTCAGAGGTCTTGGGGAAAACCTGAGGGAGTATACCACTGTGCCTCATAGCTCAGCTGGTTGAGCATCTGCCCGGTGTGTCTCTGGTGTCTTGGGGACGACCCGAAGGGGTATACCACTGTGTATCATACCATCACAGCTGGTAGAGCATCTGCTAGGTGTGTCAGAGGTCTTGGGGGAAACCTGAGGGAGTATACCACTATGCCTCATATAGGCCTAGCTTAGCTGGTAGAGCATCTACCTGGTGTGTCAAAGGTCTTGGAAAAAACCTGGGGAAGTATACCACTGTGCCTCTATATAGCTCAGCTGGTTGAGCATCTGCTCTCAGTATCTGATATAGGTCTTTTTTTCAAGAGTATTTTTCAAGACCCCCCCACCCCCCCGAAATGTCAACCATGAAATATCAACATTTTAGAGTGCATGTAAAGTCCTACGCCGCCCTCGACCCCCTCCCCTTCCTACTCTTTGTAGAACCGTGAACACTTTGGAGTGCTATGCGCTTACCAAAGCCGCAAGGAAAGCCGTGTCCAAATTAAACGGCTGCGACAAGAAATAATACACACGTGTCTATGAGAAAATGTTTAAGCCGGCTACCTAGCGTCTATTATTGACTCGTGTGTATAATTTCAAGCCACAGCCATGAATTCGAAAACGGCCAGTCTCTAAGGGAAAAAAGTGACTCCGTTATCTTCTGAAAACCAACGGACAAAATGCAGAACTTCTTGGCATTCGAAAGTAGTGTACCCCCCACTGGTGGCTAATTTCCTTGCTTGTTTAGCAATTTGACCGGACACTTTGGTAACAGCGCATGATAGCACCCCTGCTGTGCGTATATAGCGCCATCAGGCCAATTTACGTTGCTAATAGAGCGCGTGTGCCAGTGACATGGAGTATCGTAACAGGGGGCCAACATTCGTCAGGCCTTGTGTAAAGTGGTCCTGTTGTGTTTCGCAATTTTGTCACATAACTCGGTTGTAAATTGCCTCTGACGTTTTGCAACTGTCTTGCGGACAGCAGAAGCATTGCTAATTAGTTGCAAAGATGTTCCAAAGGCCCATTGTATCATTTGCAATGACCCAAATTTTACTTTGTGAGTTGACAGGAGATACGAGAAACCTTTACTCGAGGTTTTGGTAACAAACACCACTTGGTACCAAAATGGTACCTTTCTGAAGAAAATTAGCTGGAGGCAGTTTTAAAAAAATGAGTGTGCTCACTTATTTTGTAAGCATTCAATTAACACAAAAACCATGCATGGATTTTATAGTTTTTCTGAAGCATTACATCAATATAGCTAAGTGAAATTTGTGCAGGCTAGTTTATCAACATCTTCAGATAGGCCTATGTAATGCCGTTGTTCTGGGAATTCATTAAACAAAAAATTTATTCAGTTAAAATATACTGTTTTCGTAATGTATCCAAATTCATGGATGTTTCTTGTGACATTGCCTATAGTGATAAGCTGTTACTTTAAATTCTATGCTCGGACTTCATTTTGCATAAAAGGTTGCGTTAAGAGCAACCTTTTGTTATAATATGCATGGCATTTCCATACATTATTATGTAGGCCTACTGTACTTGGTTTATTTTGATTCAACTTTGTACACAACTTGGTAGCGTTTACCTAAACGTGGTCGTGTAATGAGCGACATACGTTTAAATAGACGAAACACGTTCACAAACAACTCATGTTCCAGCGAAACTTCCGTCGCATCGCTGACATATTTCTTTCACCGTTTTCACGCTCTGAACACGCACGAGGTAGAAATAACGACCCCGAGTGCACGCCAGCTTATGTCTATCCGTCTTTTTTGCCCGACTTCGGCTCTCAAACGCAGTATGTTAACGATCAAATACAAACTTTCTACCGTGTTTGGGACCCCGCCGGCCCCAGCTTGTCGCGGAGGGCGACCCGTGGGCCATCTGGTAAAGTTTCGGTAGTTGGTGTACGGTTGCGCAAGTTACGCGTGACATCTGTCGAGAGTGCGACAAGTTGCACGCCGCGTAAAGAACGCGCGCACCCACATACCGCGCGGCTTGCGTACCATGTCCCGCTGTCAAAACGTGACTGCTTGATGTTTCCGAAACTACGATAATGAAAAATGATGCATTAAAATGAGACAAGTTATTCGCAAGCTCATCATCGTGTTAACTCCTTACGAAAATGTGCACCGAAAATAAGACACGCCGCCCCCCTCCCACCCCGTGACCCCCCTTCCCCTCAAAAAATGCTGCGCTCCATTGTTTCTTTTGCGGTACATATATATTTCCGTATGCGTATACAAAAATCGAAACGTTTATTAAAAATAGTCTAGGCCCAGCGTTGATTTCATCTTTAAAATAAATTGCCATATATTTTGAATAAATTAAAATAAAATGGTGGGATTTAAGAAACCCTGGCATCATGCCAAAATTCCATGTATTGCACTGTTTGGGGTTGTTTTGTCAGCAAAATCGAGGTGTTTTATTCAAAATAATTCAATTCTCAAAATGAAATCGAACATGACCTCTCGGATCACACGGTCACTATATAGGCTAGGCTACTTTTAAAAAGTTTCGCATTTAAAAAAAAAAGATGATTAAATTAGCTAGCAAAAAGAGCTCGAGAAAATAAGAAGGAATCGTCAGCGCGTATACAGTCAGTAACTAACTATTTGTACGGTTGATTCTATCTAAGACGGACGTCAAATTGTGAACAATATCCAGATGCGTATTCAAGATATCTGTTGCCATAGTTATTATCAAGTCCTTGCGCGCTGTCTTGAACTTTACGTGCCAAATTGCACTTACTTAGTGCATGGCCTATTTTGGGGTTCAAATACGATCGACATTTGATTCTGAAACGATTTTTAAAATTGTGCCGATTTGTATCAATTCAAGGCCTATTTAGCTCTATAATCTGTGAAACAATATGTCAGCACCAGGGACCAATATACAGACTTACGACAATAACGTCACAGCATGTTTACGTGTGCTTTTCTCTATGTACATGGGGTACCCTAAAGTACGTATTCTCGCAAAATCTCGCTGAAGTTCACGGTAATTTACGTATTCTGTTTAACTTCGGTGAGCATCTTAGGGCCTCCAAAAGTTGTCAACATTTTCACAGTCCTATAGCGAGTAGTATTTTTCAAGACCCCCTCGTCCCTCCCCCGAAATACTACTTATCAACATTTTTCTGTCAGTACTATGAAATGTCAACATTTTAAAGTGCATGTAAAGTCATATACACGGCCTTCGACCACCCCCTCCCCTCCCCCTATGTTGACAACTTTGGACGACCTCCTTACAATAATTCGGCTCATTTGTGTTTAATATTTGCGAAATTTGTCTACTAAAATGCTTGAAACGGTGATGTGTGGTCGTGTTCCCAAGATGTCTCCCGTATTAATGCAAGGTTGAAGTGACTTGACGCTATCCAGACTAACATTTTTGGCGCGAAGGAATGCCGAGTCGCGATCCCGGGGAACGGCGCGAAGCTTGTCTGGCGATAAGGGTTTCCCTAAAAGTCATTGCCCCCGTCACTGGTAAAAATACAAGACTTAGGAATCCTCTGATTAAAGGGCCATAAATTGGAGTTTCATCAACCAACTATTCTAAGTTATAGCATGTGTTTTCTTCCTCCATGGTTATAGCATCAATAATAATTAAGGTCAGTTTGGCAGTTGTTTGGAGATGACTAATGAATTATATAGGCCTACTGTTAAAAAATTTACTAAGACTCAGAGTCACCTACTAATTATTTTGATATTTTTTTTCCATTTACAAATTCTGAGTGGGCCCTATAGTTATGTATACCATAATTTTCATATTCTTCACTTTCAAAAGGAGTGTTGCTCAGAAAGTCACATACTATGCTATTGTTGCTACGTGGTGCACGCCAATGCCTAGCAATCAACATTCTGGTTGTTTTATGCCATTCTCTCCTGTGTTGAACATGGTATTGATCCTGTACTGCCGTGTGCACCACATAGTAACAAAAATTAGCCTGTTCAGGAAGATACTATAAGTGTGCATGTGAAAGGAGGTACGTACGTGAGTACACTATAGACGCTATTCATTCAAAAGGATTATTACCAATGTGTTTCGTGGCCGCCGAAAACCACTCAAAACAGAACTAACATCACGAATTCTAAGAACACAACAAGCCTTCAAGCTGAAATTGCCGTCTTTTCGGGTCTATCCCTGGCCCTCTGCACAAAGCCACGGATTTTAATCTCCGCTGAACCCTGCGTATACAGACAGCGTACAAACCACCCGGGGGAGCACCCCGTGATTACCACTCCCAAGCCTGGGACAAAGAACCGAAGCGGCGCGCTGCGGACAAGTTCAACACTGGCCCGGTACTCCCTGGGGGTTTAAGACTTGGTTGGTCTGATGGAGGAATGGATGCCCCCGTCCCCTGGGGGTCTGCTGTGGGGTGTGCTCCGGGTTGTTGTACGCCGTCTGGTCTCCTTTCCGCATGCTCGAGAGATGAAGGGTTTGAAGTGGTAGACAGACACCCGCTACTCGATGTGTTTTAACAGTAATTTCCCCACACTGCTTTTAAGCGAAACTCCGACAGATTATATAATTGGAAAACTTTTAAAAACACGAACAACATCATTACACAACTATGTTGATAAACTGCTTTGTTGAAATTTCGGCCACATAGATGCAGTAATACTTAAAAACCTAAAAAAATATATGTTGTGTCATTGATTGAATGGTAAACAATTGTCTGCAAATGATTTTTTAAAAAGCACCTTCAGTTAGCAAGTTCTGCATCATATAGGTACCATTTTACACGAGAAAAAAAATCATGTTGTGTTTGTTACCATTGCTATCAACACTTTTAGTCGGGTTTTTCTTGTCAACTCATAAAGTAATATTTTGGGTAACTGCAAATGGGGGTTTTAAACTTGTCCTCTAATGACCCTATTTTGATGTATGTGTTCTCAATAATGAACAAAAATTGGGACTAGCAAAACACCGATAAATTCCAAAATATCCAGGGGGCTGGTATAGCCGTACACACCCGGCCGGCGAAGCCGCTGGCCCGCTGGGCCCAAGTACCATCGCGATAACACCCAGTAGTAACACTTTCAGTTTGCCCTTTGTTCGCTCTAAACAATAAAAACAACCACTACAGCAATTATCATCGGCAATAATACAAATCCAGGCCTATATATTTGCCGGCGCTTTTAGTGCCTTTGTTTAGTTTTAATAACGTGGCGTAAGATCGATGACTAAGGCCGGTGGCCCCGGGACCAAATCGCACATTACACCGATGACTTTTTGGTTTGAGCCCGCAATCGAGAAAAAAGGCAGTTGTTGTGCCGCGTGAATGTGTTTTGGCTCGTAAACGGAAGGCGTTGCAACGGTTGCATAAGTTCATCGTAAAATTCAGCGAAAATATGCACCTGTTAAGTATCATTTAGGAGCTTAGGTTTCTTACAATTTCTTTCTCGACAAGACTTTAAGGTTGCACACTGGTTAGTATAAGCCAAACTTACAAATTTCAGCTTAAATCCCAGAAGAGTTTGATATGAACAAACAAACAAACATCACACATATCGTATCACGACTGATACAAGTATTTCAAATATGGGCCTAAATATGCAAATGAACTATCAAAAATGGCCACCCGTATATCAATTATTAAATTACAAAACTAATCCTTTCAAGTCTGATGGGCTCTGAAGTCCCAGCCTTATTAGTAATTTAGTATAGCCTAAACAAAGTTTAGTGTAAACAAATTACTTGGGCACGAAAGGGTTAAAACAGCATAGCCTATCTTCAAAATGACGATGAAACTATAATTGAAACTTGTGTTCAATTTTATCCATTCACAATAATATACATCATTTGTTTTATGCACAGCTATAGAGCTACTTTCAAGCAAGATACAGCTCAAATTTAATTAGTTTCAATAAAATATTTGAAGAGATAAAGTGTTAATTTGAAAATGGAATTTTTAATAAAATGCAATTATGAACAACTGATATGTATCATTGTTACACTGTAAAAATAAGTTAGTCAAAATAACGTTAATTAGTCATATTTTGACTAATTTAAGTCAAAATGATGTTGATTAACGTTATTTGGACTAACTTATTTTTACAGTGTAATGACTAATTAATGTTCTGAAAAAGACAAAATAGAATCTGTATCAGTTTTAAGTACTAAGATCAAGCAATATCTCTACAAAAAGATGTAATTTTTATTCATTGTCAGACGAAAAAATTGCGCATCGCGTCTGCGAAGGATCTGCTTCCCCAATCTCCCACTTTTTTCAAAGCAAGAGGGCGCCCTACACCACCACCGTAATTTTGAACGGTCTCTATTGTATCCCGCGCTTTACAGTATCACACGGAGTGCCTCAAATTCACAGAATTTCAAGTATAACTTGAAAATGATTCATGAGCATTTCTCGGTACATAAATTGGCAGTCTTTAGGTCCACAACAAAATACTTCAGATTGTTTCTTCAATTAAACAAGTAGGCCTACTGGACTATAAATTTGTTCTTAGCTTACGACTTAGATTACATCGCAACATTATGTACATATACCCAGTTTTATTGCCATGTACATGATTTAGCTATGTCAAAAGTGTGGCCTTATCAGTTTTCTAAAAAGACGACTATATTCTCGGGCAAACTTTAGTAAGATAACAGACTTGTGCTATCGTGAGAGGGGGAAATGAGAACGACAAAATAATAAACCAGGGCAAACAAGAAGCCGTCGCCGAGCACAAAACGCTGCTCGGAGTGCCGGAAATATTGGCACACACACTCGGTGATTTCAAGCCGATAAAAGTCGAGTGACAAGCTCCGCTCATGAGATGCTGGCTTCGTATAACGTAATATTGGTTTATCAGATAATGATCGGATTGATTTTGATAGTGATCTGAGTGGGTGATTCGGTGTAGGCAAGGTAGTAAAGTGAGATGTTGTTCAGAATGCGGTAATTTTGGTTTAAGAAACCGGTTTGGTTGGATAGAGTTAAAGCCCAAAACATCATTTGCAGTGACCCAAAATTTTACTTCACAAGTTGACAAAAAAACGACTAAAAGTGTTGATAGCAACGGTAACAAACACCACTTGATTTTTACCGTATAAAAATGGTACCTTTGTGGGAGAAATTGCCATGCAACTGAAGGTGTTTTCTTTTTTAATTCAACACAAAAACTATGCATGGATTTTTAAAGTTTTCTATAGTACTGCATCTATGTGGCTGAAATTTCCACAAAGCAGTTTATCAACATTATTCTTTAGTTGTGTAATGCTGTTGTTGCTGTTTTTAAAAGTTTTTCAATCCAGTAATATGTCTTTAAATATTATTCAATCATTTATTTTGTAGCTTTCTGACAGATTTTTCAGCGATACATCATTTTGAACGCTTCACAACTTTAGTAAACGGAGAAAAGTATTTTTGTTTTATTTAACTTTTAAAACATGAAATCGGTCCTAAATATTACATGTACCTTCAAGACGAAATTTCATGAAATATTTATGAAATTACATGTATATTAAAGTGATGTCTTGTTTGAATTTCGAAATCACATGCACTCGGGAGCTCTCGCAGTTAGACCGCGTACGAGTGGCCGTACACCACGCAGCGGGACCCAACTTCCGTCCGTGACGCGACGGCCAACCAACACACGCCGCTGCGGTCAAAATTCACGTATCGTGCGGCGTGTGAAATCTGCGAAAAGACTTGAGTCATCCGCGACGTGCGCGCTCGAGTCGCATCCCGTATACGCTCACAACGAACCAATCAGCGGCTTTGTTGTGCTCTAAGACGCTAGTCACGTGGTACATTCATTAAGACGATTGACCAATCAGACGGCGTGTGTGTTCTCCGCGGTGGATGTTTCAAAGCCGTGTGTGTACGCGTGTTGTATCTATATCGTTGATTGAGCTATGTACAAACTACACGAGGTACAGTACGTACGCTCAAAACATCGCTGCAAGATCGACCACCCATGCAGTGTACACGCGTAAAACAGTGACCGAAGAAGCGAGAGTTTTCAGGGGGCCTGTCCGTGTTATAAACCAGGCGCTTTCCAACAGTTTCGGTCGTTCGGATCAATTTACTGGCACGACACTCGCAAACCATGGATTGTCACAGCTGAAGGGTTTTATTGCACTGCCCTGAAAGTCTTTCCGCAAAAGCGAGCACCAATCTCTTTCACCAGTCTTTTTTTATATATCATACAACAAAACGTGGAATCCATTGCTTTTTTAATCGTCAGCTATACCGTGCATGTCAAAGTTCCGCACCATTTGATAAATACAGAACAATTTCGGCACATCTACGACAAACTGTTAGCAGTGCATTCAACACACTGAACGAGTGAAATTGGTTTCCGTACTGTGAAAGTCAAGTTTAAAAACTTCAATTGATGTGGACGTCTTTCACCCAAATTACCCTCAACCGGACTCGGATATAATACCTCAATTTGCAGACATAGACACCACCCTCAACATATTTGGACGCTGTCGGTTCTTCGTATTCTACACCCTTTCGTCCAGTGGAAATAGACAACAGTTTTGTGGCTCTTTTTTTTAGAGCTGCAAACACCAGGACTGCTAACTCTGAACCAAGCATGTCGACCATAACGCTGTCCATGTACCCCGCCGATCAACCGCCCGAGAAACGCCGGGTATCTTGTTGCGTGGGGTGCGGTGGGCAGATTCAAGACCAGTACATTCTCCGGGTAGCCCCAGACTTAGAATGGCACGCCTCTTGCCTAAAATGCGGGGACTGTGATGCGTATCTAGACGAAACTTGTACGTGTTTTGTACGAGACGGGAAACCCTACTGTAAACGGGACTATCTCAGGTAAGCCTATATAATACTTCCAATTTTATCTCAGATTTTGTTTTTTTATATGCACACAAAGAAAGAGTTCCTCACTAAACTGTGCATTATACTGCATGGAGACGATAGTGTAACAAAACTAAGAAGTAGCTGACAGTTTTCTCTATAATTAAACGGTTCATAATTTCAGTGCCAAATGTCTTCATAATATCTCACTATAGGCCTAGGCCTATATAAAGTGTCAAAAACGCAAATTTTCAAAGTTTCATAATATACAGTTATGCTTCGCAAACTAACTGTTTACCCTCGCTCGTTATTACGTGTCGGTGGTGTCATAAAAACGTTTATCGAAACTAAATCCATGCAAGGGACGATTTGGCACGTTTATATTTTAACTTTTTGGGAAAGTTTTGACATTACCAATGACATGTGTTTTCGGCTATAACTATATAAGTACACTTAACCACTTTCCAAGTACCCAATTCTACAATAACATGGTTTTGTTGAACGCTTGGTCTATTTTATAAGTATTACATGAATTTGTACAAGTTTATATAATGTCCTGTGACGTTATGAACACTATATATAGGCCTACATTGCAGTACTGTGCTTATGCTTACAATCAGGCAGTTATATAGGGCAATATACATGTAGATGATGTCAATTTATTTTTGAAGGCATTTTTCCCAGCTAACTTATAACGTATGAAAATATTTAGTAATCGCTGCATTTTTATTCTGTCATGATCTGAAACATTTTTTATAAGCGGTTTAAGATTTAAGTCTAGGCAATGGTCGATGTTTTTTCCAACTTTGGGAAACGTACCGATTTGATTTCATTAATAATAATATTGTAAAATGATTTTGAGGGAAAATGCACATGTTCTGATGGGGGAAAACCCCACTCGCATACAGTCACAACAGAGCTGCTGATCTGAGCCCTCAAACAAGTGACTAGCTGTTACAAATGTGGTGTCGTTGTGAAAGTCAATGAATGAGCTTGCCATTGATATGCCTATGCAACATGCTATGAACAGGTCACAAAATAATAACCGAGATATATTATTGAAAACAAATATCTTAAATGTTTTTAGTGGGTTAAATTTGCGTTTTACATTGAGTAATTATTGTTGGTAAACCGTACAGTTCGTGCCAAACGGCCTTTTCAAAAACGTTCAGTCTCAGGTGCTCTATAGTATAAGGCTTATAAAATCATGAAACACATTTGGCTTCGACCTTTGCAGACGACCCCTAATCCGAACTGATCCCCGCTTTCATGTCTAGTGTTATCCCTAATAACCCATCGTGTCCCCTTTCAACCAGCCGACCAATTGACAATTGCTATTAGCGGATAATTAGCGGTATTATACCCGAGTAAATAAAGGCAGCGACTCTCGGCATTCACAAACAGGAATTGTTGGAAAACATCGGGTTTTCAATAATTCTCTCCCGCAGTTAATACATGATCACTGATGATTTTGTGACGGCAGTTAGAAAAGCAAAATCGTGGCTTTTATGAATGAGTTTTGCTCACAAAGGGGTATTTATTAATTATTTTGTGCAGTAGTGGTTGGGGTTTTGTTGAAGTATTCACGGCACACGGAGGCTTGTAAGCCGGGGGAACTTGCGAAGAGAAGAAATGGTTTTAGCCGGAGGGGGGAAAACGTATACAGAGCGTGCAAAGGCAAAACTCACCGATTTAAAAAGAGAATCTTAATTAATAATAATGATGGGTACTTTCATCGCCTTCCAAGACTTGGTGTGGCCCCGGTTCGAATCCCGTCCGGGTCAGTAAGTGGATTGGTTTATCAGTCCCTGTTTGACTCGGTGGTTTTTACGTTGACATGGGTGGAATTTTCCTTCACGTTTTGTATATAAATTAAATAGTTAAATGTTTGTGTGCATTGATAAAACTTGGTGGAAATGTGCTCAAATTTGAACTTGGGGCAATTATACAATTATTTCGGTTTTAAAGCACAGTTGAACATGGTTTGGCGACAATAGATTTTTGTTTTAAGTAACAATATTTGTTTGAGTCTGCATGGTATTTTTGTCAGATTGTTTAATATGTGTGTCTTTCTTTTTACGAATGTTTTTCTGTAACAGTCTGTATAATTGCGACCTATTTAGTTTGCATTCGCTCCAGACTTTATTATGTTCTTAGAGCGGGAACCAATGGCATCGTTTGTGGGCGTCAGAGAGTGGATTTTCAGGGTCACAAGTTGGCTAAAATCACGCTCGTAGTAATACAGTTAAAACTGCTCTTGGCAGTGCACGGAATCTTTGACTATAGGCCTATATCACAGATATTCTCATATATCATATTCAACAAAACGGGAATCAATATTCAAACTTTGTGACAACCAATTTCCGAAAGAAACTGCAACATCAGATTTTATAGTGTTTCAATTCACAATTTTGTCAAATTTTAAAATGTTATCGCCTTTTTTACGTTCATGTAATCTTCTTTATAATGTGCCTCGAAGATTCCAAGATTATTTTTACTGGGAACGTACGTCCTGTTTTCATGGATCACTATTATTAGATCGATTAAAACAATTAATATCATGGTATTCAGTCAAAATTAATTGACAATGTCTGCGTAATTTCACAAGGTATTGCCTAAACATTTCACGTTCTTACTAGTCTTGTTTAAATAAGATTTAAGGCAACTGTTTCAATGAGGTATTTCCACAGACAATTATTTTGTGTAGGCCTAGTGACCAGTGGCAAATATTTAGACATTTTTATTGGAGAAGACCTCGGCAAATTTACGCAATGATTAAATTGTGTGGGATACCGTGAATGTATGAAGTGGAGTGTTGAGAGATATAGCCGCGCTGTGCAACTCAGATCGAGGGGGAAACTTCTACAAGTTACCCGCCAAATTAACCGGCCCGCATTGCTCGCGCGTGGCTAACTCGCGTGTCAAGACAACTCTCCGTATAGTCGAACTTATGAAAAACAAATTGACAAAAAATGGGGGTATATAGATCACACCTTTTTTCACTATAGGTATAGTTTTGAACGTCGTGTCCATACATATCAGTAACAATTTGAAAAAGCAATGTTCGTTTTCTACGGCCACATAACAGCCGTCGAATGGTGATACATTGTATTAGATTTGCAACCATGCACTTCCCTCTACCCCGGGGATTATCACTTTTCAAGAGACAAACTTCCCCCACCCCTGGGCAAAATATGAGTGTCAAAATCCCCACCCCTGCAGGGGCAAAACTATGCGGGTTTTGCTCCCATGTGCTCTGAAAATTTGGTTTTATGTGTCAAACTTTCCACCCGGGGGCATGAAAAACGTGACCATATTTTAAAAACAATAGTGTAAAAATTATTGCAAAATAACATGGCTATTTTATTTCAGTGTTCACAGATTTATATACGGCTTAGTGTGCAAGTGAGTTTCTTAAAAACAGGAATAAATTATAATAGCTCTTGTGCAGTTGACGTCACAACGCATAGGCCCTATGCTCCAAAGAAGTTCGATTTGAATCTAATCGTAAGAGTGCTGGTGCGTTAAATAATCGATCGTCGGTTCGAAACCTGTTTAGTCGATATTCGCTTTCTGATTACGTATTACTTATATTGACGTCTGTAAGTTGTGTCTAGTGCTTATAGAACATACGTGGCTGTGAAAACAATTCAGTAGGTCGAACTTGGCGTTGATTTTTCACGGGGTATGATGAGCCATGCAGAACTAAAACGTTGACAGAGGGTCTCCGAGGATCGTTGTTTACGCTCCGTGCCGATCTTGAAACGCGCCCGGGCTGAAGCAGCACACGGCCCGCAAGTAATCACACACAAACACGCTCCGAGCCCAAAGAACTACGCCAGATTTTCCAGACATGATTAGACCATTTGGTGGGTAGCCATACTCGCCTTCGCTTGCCCCGGCCATGTTTAAACCACATCTGTCCAATCTTTGCAATATTTGTGGCGGTGCAAAACTCCCCTATTCGGCCACGCTTCACGCGCACGAGACATGATGAGCAATCCCTGTCATTAATTAGCGTGTCTCCAATGTCACGCGATATTCTATTACAATGAGCGATCCCTCTTCAGAAACCCTCAAATTATGAACGACACTTTCAAGTTTCAAACTGTACGTAGACAATCTGCTGTGTAAGGCGTCACGTGTGTATCTTAATACAGCGACTCAAAAAATTAACCCCGTTTTGTTATTTGTAAATTTAATTCGTGCAATCAAGCAATTTCAACGAATTCCATTTTTAAAAAGGGAAAAAATGCACATTGTTAAATTCGCTCGCACATTCACAGGTCTGTCAATAGCCACGAAAATTTACTGAAAGATATGAAAGTTTCTTTGAATATTCACGTACATAATTATTTGTCTTGTTCAGACATGTTTTGTTTGTATAAAGTGTATAATTTTCGATAAAATCAACAGAGACAATTTTCGACTTTCATACTCGTTACACTGCTCAGTTGCGCATCCATGCAACACTAAGAGAAAAGTTGGGGTTTTTTTTTGGGGGGGGGGGGGGGAGAGAACCTTAGGGAGTATGCCACTGACTCATAGCTCAGCTGGTAGAGCATCTGCCTGGTGTGTCAAAGTCTTGGGGGAAACTTGGAGGTACTGTGCTTGATAGCTGAGCTGGTAGAGCATCTGCCTGGTGTGTCGGAGGTCTTGGGGAAAACCAGAGGGAGTATACCACTGTGCCTCTTAGCTCAGCTGGTAGAGCATCTGCCTTGTGTGTCAGAGGTCTTGGGGAAAACCAGAGGGAGTATACCACTGTGCCTCTTAGCTCAGCTGGTAGAGCATCTGCCCGGTGTGTCAGAGGTCTTGGGGAAAACCTGGAGGAGTATACCACTGTGCCTCATAGCTCAGCTGGTAGAGTATCTGCGTAGTGTGTCAGCGGTATTGGGGGAAAACCAGAGGGAGTATACCACTGTGCCTCATAGCTCAGCTGGTAGAGCATCTACCTGGTGTCTCAGAGGTGTTGGGGGAAACCTGAGGGAGTATAGATACCACTGTGCCTCAGCTGGTATGCATCTGCCTGGCGTGTCAGAGGTCTTGGGTTCAACTTCCGGTTCGGATGTTTCTCTCGTCCCATGTTTTGGTTAATTCATTTTCATGGTGATTAGGCCCATAACTGCCTATCACCTAAAGAATCAATTGAACATGGGAGATTTTTGAATTACATGTTTTATTTCTTTTATATTGCAGGCTTTTCGGAACCAAATGTGCCAAGTGTGGCCAAGGATTTGATAAGAACGATTTCGTGATGCGAGCACGGAACAAAATCTACCACATCGAGTGCTTTCGGTGCGTGGCGTGCAGTCGGCAACTCATCCCTGGGGACGAGTTTGCGCTACGAGAAGACGGTCTGTTCTGCAAAGCGGACCATGAAATGTTGGAGCGAAGCGGGTGCGGGCGAGCAGGGGACAATACGGTGGTTCTCAACAGTAGTCCGCATAATAACAATAATAACAATGGGAATCACCGGAACTACATGAATGGTAAGAAAACAATCACACAACTAGTATAAAATTGTAGGTTGGTTAGGAAAAAGCACTTTCCAAAAAATAAATTATACATAGGTTTTAATATGTGATGAGCTATTTCATTCACCTAATACTTCAATTTCTATTTCAATGGTTGGAATTCATTTTGCATACATTAGTTGTTGCTAGGTAGGACAAGCCCCGGACAAACTTTGCGGTCGTTAAGAGCAACCTTTTGTTATTTAAATATGCTTGGAATTTGCATAAATTACGAAATTCATCATTTAATAGGCTATACCTCTTTGCACAAACACGTTATTTTATTAAAGCATTTCGGCAACACACCAGAAAAAACATGAACTTTAACTATTAAAACTCGACTCGGCCAATGGTTGACATAAACTACACAATAAATCTCTCTGTATCCGATGTGCTCACAGGTGCCACCAAATCGACCCCAACCTCAGTCGCTTTGTCCTTCGCAAGCAAGCCTTTTGTCGCCGCCAATAACCACACCAATTGAAATATATTACTATTATTCCAACACCAAAATGCACACGAGTTTAGTCATCTACGATTTCTAATTCTTGTGGCTTTTTTTTCTCGGACCGTGAAGCGACCGCCGGGCCACCTGATGCCCCGCTCCGCAACCTCCGTGGCCGGTAGCGTGACTCGCTGAATAGAACTCGGAGTTTTGCGGTGAAGGAAAAAAAATGATTGTAGGCAGGGCTCCGCGGCCAATATGTCGCGTGATAACTTACAACAAAAAAACCTCCCCAGTACACATATTCATATCGAAAGACCAATTTACTCTGTTGTTGTGATGAGGGAGTTTTTTTCCCCCGGTGTAATATTTAGTTGGCCTTGCCGTGAGTCCACGGCCAAACTCAATCACTGCGCAGTCGGGGAACATATGGGGGATTGAAGCCTTGGTACTGTGGTGTCCCGAGGGAGGCACCCGACCAATTAGAATTCACCCATGACGATTTTAATCGCGTTAATCCGATAGGGGTTCATCAGGGACATGAAATAGCATTGGGCATCATATCGCAAAAATATGCGCGACATGTAAGAAACGACCACATGTCATAAATATTGGTGATAATCTACGCACACGTAGGGCCGGCTATGTCATGATAAAAATTGATTCTTAAAAAGCCAGTGTGCATGTAATTGTTTTAGATACATCTTTGGTTGGTTAAAACTAAGAGAAACAGGAGGACAACATCTGAAAGTGGACGCGGGAGCCTAGAGTGTAAAATTTCTCGTAACAATGGCACTATGAGGCATAGTGGTATAATAATCTTGAACGTGACTGTGCAGAGCACCAAAATAGCAGTATTGTGGTGTACGCCATATAGCAGTGTTCTATGGTCGACAAAAACCACTGTATAATTTTTCAAAACTTTTTCTTAAAGGCTATTTTAAAAAGCCGGTGGTTTAAGAAAGGTAGAAATTATTTCTGTGTGTAAGCAGAAATTGTTTCTATTTTTTTATTAAAAATTGACGCAAATCCCATGTAAAAATTTGTCAAATGTTTTAAAATAAAATGACCCGAAATAAAATGAACTCTAAAAATACGACGATTTTTGAATTGTATTCCAGGAAAAATATACATGCAGATTTATCAGGAAAAATAGTTTTTGAGGGTCCACGCAAGATAGAGTCCACAGCCTTCAAAAAACACTTCTATAAGCGCGACAGGCTTTTTTTTGTATACTGACCCCTTTACTGCCTGTTGTGTCGTGGGCAAAACAAAAACGGAGCCTTTCTCCCATTGTGTTCGCCATATCTCGAAAAGGCTAGCGATTATGGCCAAACGCATCGGCCATCTGTGGCCTCAAACGGACACAGGGACACGCACGTGCGCCATCAGACGTTGGGTTATAGCTAGCCGGGTTTTTTCCCCTGAAAATCGTCTGTCGACCGCAAACGACAGCCTTACATCTCAAGCATCTGTAAATTTCAACTGGAAATCTTATCTTTTCTCTCCCGCACAGTCATTATACCGATGCGGCGACAGTCGAGCGGTTTTATACAAGTTTAAAAACAGATTACATGATTAGAAAACTTTTAAAAACAGGAACAACAGCATTACATAGTTAAAGATAGTATACATGATTTGTCAACTGTTACAAATAGTTTTATCCTCCTGTGTGATTGAAGATATGCATGATTAAAACCAACCTGAGCAAAAACCAGCTCCGTACTTCGTCTAACTTTTGAGAAAACAGTCAAAAAAGGGTTTGCAGTCATTTCGCCCCAAAACCATTTCGCCCTGAACCACGGTCTGTGCACGAAGTGGTTTTGGGGCGAAGTGGCATTTGGGCGATGTAGTGTTTGGACGAAGTAATTTGGGGCAAAATGGCACTCGGGTGAAGTGGTTTAGGGCGAAATGGCACTTGGGCGAAATGGTTTTGGTGCGAAATTAATTTTCGTCTCATGAGACGAAAACTAATTGTTTTACTCATTTCTCAAAGACTATAGCACTTCAGACAAACCCATTTCAGGGGAAGTTTTCTACGGTCATCGTGTTTATATTGTGTAAGTTAGGCGTAAATCTAAGAACATTTCTGATTTTCGAGATTACCAATGATGTATACTGCCTTTAAAGAATAATGTTGATAAACTGCCTTGTAGAAATTTCTGAAAAATCCATGCATGGTTTTTGTGTTGAATGAATGGTAACAAATATTGTCTGCAGAGATTGTCTTAAAACACCTTCAGTAAACTGTTGGCAATTTCTCCAACAATGGTACAATTTTACACGGTAAAAAAAATCATGTTAACACTTTTAGTCAGGTTTTTCCCTACTTGACCGCGTGGGTTTCCCCCCAGGAGATTTCTCTGGGGGTTTTCCTCCCACTTCTAAAACTGAATCCCCTTCTTCGTCATCTTGAGATGATAACGGGCCTTAGTTGCCGAAAATGCCATCAAATTAGCAACAGCTTTCTAGAATAAAGCGCTTAACCACACATGCTCCATCCTTCGGAAGGGATACAAAGGCTCGGACTCGGTTGTAATGTAGATGATACATTTTAGGATACAGAAGTCATAAATATGCAAATTTTAAACTCTATGCATATCGAGAATTACTACTTTTTGGACTTTCAAAAATGTTCAGAAAATAGGACGCCGCGCTGTAGTATAGGCCTACCTCTCATAACCGCGTTCCAGAAACAAATTTTCGCAATTTCTCGTTAAATTGTAAGGCCAGATTGCAACGTGCCATATACTAAATAATTAAGGGCAACAAAAAAAACACACAGTGGAAATTGTTTAACATCATTCGGAGTGTATACAGACATAAGGACACTTCATGACTCCATTGTCAGTATATTCGAGCAGACGAACAGAGTTGTAGGAGAATTGGCGGGAAAATGAAGGGTCGGTCAGCTTGAAGAGCCTCGTTACGTCTGTTTGCTTGTTTGGTCTGGCTCGGGGACACGCCTCCGAATACAAACACATTGAGAGGTCTTATCCCCAGCCGCTTTTTGCCCGTCTGGTAACGCGGATTCCTTTTCTCACGGTTCTTGTGCAGTGCAATTTTTTTTGTGTCGACATTTTTAAACCACCTTCAGTTGTTAATTTCTTACAGAGAGTATACCATCTTGAACAGAAATAAACTATATGGTGTTTGTTAGCATTGCTATCAACACTTTGAGTAAGGTTTTTCTTGTCAAATCATGTAGTAAAATTTAGGGTCATTACATGCAGATGACACATTCGCGTCATCTGTAAAAACAATGTCGGACTGTTCCACTCGACCTCAATTCGTTACATCTTCCGTACAAGTTCCGGGGTGATGGCCTATATGCCTATACGTATCCGAACTTCAATGAACACCCGAGAGCCCATGTTCTGTAATGGCCAATCGAGGCGATGGACTTTATTCCCAATCAGGCGGTTCTCAATTGGTCCTTGACGCGCCGCGGCTCGCCATGGAGTCTGGGTGCGTGTGTCACGCCAAAAGACGCACTGTCGATGCAAAATACCAAAGAATATAGTGGAATACATGTAATTTGCTTTACACGATAGATGTTTTCTGTTCAAATATTCTGTTCAAATATTCGTTTGGGATATGTTGTTGCTGTTGTTGTTGTTAAAGGAAGCGTGTCCAGATCACATTTTTAAGTCCCCCTTTTTCCCCATCGAGATTTTGATACCATATCATGTGTCATATTTTTCTCAATACCATTTTGAAATTTCGCGCTCCCAATCCACATATTTCCAAGGATATCCGGTTCCATAAAGCAGGCAGTGATTACGCCAACCTTTTTATTTTGCTTCCACATCCAAATTGGAGATTGCAAATTTTCTGTTTTCTTCCCATGGATAGGCCTATTTGGGGAGGTTAGAATCCATTTTCAGGGAAAAAACTGGACAGGCTCCTTTAATTTTATGTTATCTTTGGCACGCTCTGGAGTCGAACCCGGGACGCCAGAGGTGAAAGGCGGGGAAAGAACCACTACGCCAACCCGACCTCTCAAAATTTTTAAGTCCCAAGGACTTTATCCAAGGTTTTGACTATATATTTGGCGTGCTTTATGTGCATTCAAACTCACTGGGCTGCTGTTAAACCAATTATTTTTAAAGGCAGTATCGATACCAAAATAAGGAATTAAGACAACGTCTTAAGAAACCGGGCCATCAAAGTCTATTTGTATACCTCCCAAAAACCTAAATTATTGACATGTGCTTAAAAGCTTCTTATTACCAATTTATGCCAGCTCGCTTATTTGTTTGTGTTCCCTATTGTCGATGTCTCTTAAAATATTAAGATTTTCCTATATGCCTCGAGGGAGGAGAGGGTTGAAAAAGCCTCAGAGCTCAGATATTATTCATTGCCTTGGCCCCGTGGTAAACCGCTTCGTAATAATGATCATCTAGCCACGATGTGGATCCCTTGAGTTCGATTCTGCGTCGGTCGTTACGCATGGTTGCTCTGTTCGCTTCGCCAAAACCTTGTTCGCCTAAACCCTACTCTTCCCCGCGGCAAACCGTAGACGTCACTCAAGCACATCAAATAGCCGTCGGGTGGTGATATCTCATTGGTCTGCATGTCATACTAATCATAGTTATTTGGGAAGGCGAAAGAATAATTTGAATTCATTACTTGAAACGCATGGGAATTAGACTAAATGATATTCTAGCTAATCAAGGGGAATTTGTGAATTACAAAATGTGCGCGGGCGGAATGCGTCAGCCAATCAAATCATCTTTTGTTTTGCGCCTTTGTTTTCGACGGTTGCTATGGGTACCGTTCAGCGCCCCCGGGACTCAACCTATTCATTTTTGACATGAATAAAGCAGGGAACAAGACATAGAAAATGTATAAAATACCCGAATTTTATTTTGTAATTTTATTTTTACATTTCAGTTCATGCATTTTCGTGTTGTTTTGCAATGTTTGAAACTCACTATTAACAGTCTATTAACCATGTTCATGTACAAGTGTAGAGAATGTTATGTTCGTTGGAAATTATTGCAAATAGTGTTCATTTAAAATTATCAACTTGAAAATTAGCAATAAAAAGTTTGAGGTTGGTAATTTGGCCTCAAATTCCAGGTAGGTCGGGTTACCGTAAACACACCATTTATTTTGTTTGGCCTTAGTACTATACTCAGTGTTTCCCCAAGAAACTTTGAGAAAACCTTAGGGAATAACGTGCTCGGGTGGGACTCGAACCCACGACCTCCTGCAAATAGGCAGATGTTATTGCTTGCAGTTTCGCAAAATAGGGAGTTTTTAACTCAATGCAATTCCTGATTATCGTTTGTACTTTGTTTGATTTCTTTTTGTCACAGATGATGACCTATTAATCCCCTCCCCCACGGGACGCCAGACCCGCTCGGAACCCATGCCCAACCGGACAGGGCGCTCACACTCCCACAAACAGGAGAAACCCACACGCATCCGCACTGTACTCAACGAGAAACAACTCCACACGTTACGGACTTGCTACGCGGCCAATCCGCGGCCGGACGCCCTCATGAAGGAACAATTGGTCGAGATGACGTCACTTAGCCCCCGGGTCATCAGGGTGTGGTTTCAGAATAAGAGGTGTAAGGATAAGAAGAGGACTGTGTTAATGAAACAGATGGCCGAGCAAAATGCAAATAAGGTAAGAACAAATGCAGTGATTGTGTAGAGATTGGTGAAATTTGATTGTTGAAAAATATGAGCAATTTGGAGTTACGAGTGCGCATGTGGTGGCCGCCATTTTCTTTTTGTTTTGAAGTGTCATATATACAGTATAGCACCCGCTACTCGGTGTGTTTTAACAGTATTTCCCCCTCACACTGTTCTGCGAAATTACCCTTTTGCGTGTTTCATATATGAATAGCGTCTGGTGTACTGACGTACTTCCTTTTACACGCACACTTAGTAATCCACTTGACCAGACTAAATGTTTGTTGCTATGTGGTGCATGCGGCAGCTGTGAAGTACAGAATCAATACCGTGTTTACGGTAGGAGAAAATGGCATAAAGCTGATTTCAAGGCATTGGCGTACTACATGACTTTCTAAACTGCACTTCCATTTGAAAGTAATGAATTGGGGGGAGGGCAGCCATCATGCAAAATTGCTACATGCTAAATGCTAATTAGGACACGGCCTAAGTCACCAAACCATGGGACATTGTTACATTTTCCTCAGTGGCTTGCTGTACTTCGTAATACATGACGTCATCACTTCAAAACCATTTGGGGTGATTATAAGCTCGTTCCAGCCATATTAAATGTCATTTCCTAATCATAAACCGAAGACGATATGAAGCTAAAACCGCGGCTTCTATTTACGTATACGCGCGCGGGGCCCCACAATGGCAAAAAAATATGCTTTTAACGTGATTGGCAATTTGAACTTTAGATGTTCGTTTAGTTCTGTGGCTTTTTAGAAGTCTGTATAAAAGGTACGTTTTTGGATAACCTTATGTGAACTTTATACGGGCTAAAATCGCCAAATGATATGAACAATTATTTGAAACTGTTTCTGGCTGCTTATGGTTGCTAAAGGTACAAAAACAATTAGACAGTTGATATAAAGTCTTAACATGTATTTCACAATATTCAGATTTTTAATTTCTCTAGAGTGGTTTTTGTAATACATGTACATGTATTTTGGAACAATCAGAATATAGGTGTCGAAAGAGAGGCTTACTATGTACAGCCTCGCTATGAATCAAACATGGCGGTTTCTTGCAAGAATCGACTGCCAAAACCCGTTTTCATTTTCCTAGAACACAACTAGCAATTTCGCCATTTTACTGCAAATTGTGTTCGTCTGTACGAACCTTACCTGCCATGAATAAATGTCACAATCGTGTACAAAGAGAAAATTGATCGTTATCATTCAATGAGCCAATATCCAAATCAGA
This sequence comes from Henricia sp. BOLD:AAB3569, assembly GCA_037783545.1. Lineage (NCBI taxonomy): Eukaryota > Metazoa > Echinodermata > Asteroidea > Spinulosida > Echinasteridae > Henricia > Henricia sp. BOLD:AAB3569. The sequence goes on from JBBELK010000121.1 coordinate 361,904, forward strand.
AATTGTAACAATTATACCCGTTCATAAATAATGACTTCATATTGGACCGCGCTACACAAAGCCCGCGTATATATACATCATGATTACCTATGGAAGACAAAATATATTCTTCCGCAGACAAGACAGAAAAAAATAATCTAGATACACAAACACGACACCCAATATAACAGCAATTGTGACAAGTAATATGCAGGGAAGAACACGGTTTAATTGGATGCCTACAACGGGGAGAAATGGGGCAGACGATAATGACATTACACGGGGAAGGGGAAAAAAGCGCGGGAAAAAAATTGCTCTTAATAATTGAGCGAGTTTGATTTACCACGTGTTGTTTTGGCGCTTGAAATTGACACCGACGCGCGCTCGGCACACACTCTTCATTTTGAACAATGGCCTTGTGGGAAAAGAGGGTCGTGCATCTGTTGGCGTTTTCGAAATGAGATCTTTAGGCTCTGGTTTTGACATGTATAGCCTGAACGTGGGGTAGTCGATTTAAAAACGACACGGGTCCGTTGCGTTGGCGAAAAATATTTGTTGCAGGAACAAAAATGTAGGTTGAAAGTACAGAAGTGGTGCACAACATGCATTCCACATGAAAGACATGCTTTTGCTTATTAATTTCGCACATACTTTAAGTACACTTATAGAAGATGTCTTAATTAGTTATCTGTCCAGTTATTGAAATAAGTCCATGCAGCAAGATTTATATACAATGTAGGTGGCCTATAATAATTTTTTGTGAATACATTTTACAGATTTAGCAAATATTGATCGCCTATTAAATTATATTTAAATTCTGAAGAAAAAAACCCCTGTAGGCCTACATCAATTTATTTGTAAATTTTCGGATTTTGCTGTTTTGGCTTGTGCATTTGATTTTGATTTTTAAAAATATTTTATTATATTTTATTTCTTAATACTTTTTTTATTTTGTTAAAAATCTGAACTCCACACAGCCTAATCTTATTTTAGATGTAGGCCTACACCACTCACTGCACAGAAAACACGTTTGGTATTTGATCTTGGTACAAATAATTTGACACCGATAAAGCGGGACACGCTAAAACAAAGAAATGTTTCACATTCAAATAAAATCTGACCCTAAACTCGGTCTCATATTTTTTTTCTAATTTTTGTTAAAATCAAATACCACATGTCGGTATTATGCCCTGACTGCACTGCAAACGGTAATGAATTATCAACAACCAATCCAATCAATAGGACTACAGTTATGCACTATACGGCCACTGGATATTTCTGAATGATAATACCTAAGTAGTCTTGTGGAGTGTGTTTACGCAGTGCCCTTGGAGCGCACGGGGCCGGGGGCACGATGCATGATATTACGGGTATCGATCGGCGGGACTTAAGCGGCGTTTATCCCAAGGACTAGCCAACGTAACTCCGCAAGGCTCTCCCCCGTGAAATTTCTTCGAGAACGCTTCCTCGCAAAAGGAAGCCCGTGTAATGATAATAATTTTCGTATCGTCGTTTATGTGAGTATTTTTAAAAGCTTAAACAGGAAAAATGGTGTTAATTTCTGTGTATAGTTGAGACCTTATAGGACTAGCTCATACAAAGGCAGCAAAATAATGAATTGATTATGAATAATTTAAAATAAATTTGGAGCACCTTATTTAATAGTGCACCAAGTGCATGTACTATAGTCCTGTTATCCAAACTATTTTGTTTTCATTGTTCGACGTAACTGGGACACTTAAAACTGCATTTCGTCTAGTGCAAATTACAGGATCACAAAAACACATTTCGCCCGAGTTACTTCTGTGATTAAAAGGCAAACATTTCACATAAAACTTGACCAAACCTCAAGTTTGGTCAAGTTTTTCCGAAAGGTTTTTATGCAGGTACAGTGTGGACAGCCCATAAAACATTAGCAAACAACAGCAAACTTCACCAAACCGTGTTTGCCGGTGTTTGAACATGCAGCTATTGGCAAACATCTGTTTGCTCATTTTTTATGTCTGAACCAATCAGAAACTAGTTTCAGGTCATGTGATTAGAGCCAGCCAATCGTGATCAAGTGACCGTTCAAGAACTTTGCTTCTGTTTGCCAATGAAGACACAATAAGGTAGAAAAACATCAGCAAACATGTCTGTTTGGTGATGTTTTCAAACAAAATGTTTGCAAGTGTAGACGAGGCTTAGTAGGCCTACTCCAAATTCCCTCCACCTCGCTTTTTCTCAAAGAGACGCGCGAAAAATGTACGCGCTCGGTGTGAATCCACTTGTCATGTATGCGAACACTGTGCATAACGTACCTTGTTTTAACCGTACCATTTGTCATATCTCATACACTAACATTCACTGTACCGTTCTGCAGTCCAGTTACTCCCTGCATGCAGAAATGACTAATTTCTATATTAGACGAATGCCTATAATAAGTTCGGCAAACACAGGATAATTTGATTACGGCTCCGGTAACCGGCAAGCGAAACCTATTTCAAACGCGAGGTCCGTTTGGGTTCCCGCGTGTAAATGATATAGATCGGTCCCCTCCGCGCCTAATTATGGTGGAAACCACGGCATATTTTCAAGAATGATATTAAAGAGAACTATTATTAATTTCATTTTGTTTTGGCTCAACATTTTTTACGATGTTCTGGATTTTGCTGTGCGCATGTTCTGAACGCCACACGCTAAAATCTCGCCGCTAAAATCATTAAATATTATTCAAAATAATGATAATAATGGTGTATAGCGCACATGTCTATACCCTACAGGGTACTCCTAGCGCTGCTGCCATTATTATCGTTGCCATCATGGAATCACCAAAACCATTTCACCATAGGTGGCTGCCTGCTATGGCCAAGGCGCACAACCCTATATCAGCAGTTAGATTGTGGCATTCCCCTAACAGTTCCACAAATATCGCTTGGGTTGACGATCGAGGCAATTGAGAATTGAAGTGTCTTGCCCAAGGACACAAACACGTTGGCACAAGTGGAGCTCGAACCCATAACCCCTTGAGAACCCGCTGTGTACCCACTACATCACATATTGGTCAGTGTGTGGTTAACACGCCTATACAGCGCCACCATTCGTCTCCGCAGTTGACCCTGTCGCCAATTATTTTGGCGGCAAATCCGATTACATATAAAAACCCACTGCACTGTGCATTGTACTTCCAAGTGCAAGGCCGTTCTTTTCCCGCCTAATAACGGTTGGCATGGCAACCACGTTGTGTAATATTTTAATGAAGATGGTCGTGTCCCTTTGTTGTCCGGCAAAATAGCTTTGTGAATCCACGTATACAGCGTATTATCGCATTATATGTTGACCCGTGTAGCCGGTGTGTTAAAAAGCATGTGCAAGATATCCTGCTATACGATTGAAAATAACTTATAACGAAAGGATTCTTCGTATACATGTACATGTACTTGGGACCGACTGCTGTTTAAATTAAAGGTGCATGTACCTACAGAACTGCATGTCTGAAAAACAAAACAACCGGTTAATAGACCCTATTCACGCGTTAGAACGGTTAAATCGTGTCTCCTGTATCAGTCCTATTAAATGCAAACGGCCGATTGGAAAGGTGCCAGTTTCTAAATCTCGCTTTCAAGACGAGGCTTGGAACGCATAAGTCTGGTATCTTTTCAATCAGTATAGTTTGGAATCTATAAAACTGATTCATGGAACCGTTCTAACGCGTGAATAGAGTCTATTAATTTGTTCTGCGGAATTTTAGAGCGTTCTGCTGCGTTCTGCGGCGTTAGAGCGTTCTGCTACGTTATGCTAAGTTCTGCTGCGTTCTGCGACGTTAGTTTTCTGCAGAATTCTGCCGCGTTCTTCCTTGTTCTGCCGCGTTCTACTGCGTTCTACGGTATATCCAAGCGTTCACATAATTTAGTGTGTTTAACTTTATGAATAACAACCTTGTTTGTCTTTCATTCAGAATATATTTTTGTCTTTTTCAAATAATTTGTGAGATACGTTATACATAGTTCGTCTTCATGTGCCAGCAGTGCATGTCACAAAAATCCACGTCATGTAAAATCCTGTGGATTTTCCCCTCCTGTATTTCATCGCGAAACCCGAGAATTTAACGAAGCGACGAGGAATTTACGAGGCAGACTCCGGGTCCCAGCGGAGCCGTTAGCGGAGTCTTAGTGGGGACGTTTAAGGGCTCGCTCCGCGCCGATGCTGCTGCCGGTTCACGCCTCGTGCTGATTCCGAGGCCTTGTTACGCGATGAGTGAGGGATGGGGAAGCGAGTTCAAACGGGCACCGCGGCAAATTAAGGATTAATTATTCCAGTTCAACAAATTGATTCTGTGCATTTATTAGTAGAACTGAGAAGGTCACTATATAAACTTAAAGAGGTAATCAATAATTTCTGAAATTGGGTGCGATTTGTTTTAATTTAGTGCAGAAAAATAAGTATTTTCCCATTTGTGTCCAAATCACATTTTTGAGTCCCCATTTTTCCCATGGGTGTTGAGATTTTGATATACCATATCATTTGTCATAATATTTTTCTCACCATTCTGAAATTCCGCTCTCTCAATTCGCCTATATTTACAAGGATATCGTCAAAAACCATTGATGTTTTGTAAACTAATTTGTAAACTAAATTTATCCAGTGCCATAAAGCAATGCAATGATCACACCAACCTTTTTGCTCCACATCCAAATTGGAGATTGCAACTTTCCTGTTTTCTTTCCATATATAGTATTTTGGGGAGGTGTTCTATATAATTGTTAGAACGAAATCCATTTTCTGTTTTGATTACTCGATTTTTCGTCTCGTGTAATAGGTACAAACAGTCGCTATCCGATTAATACTGGTATACAAATATTGACTGCTCATGAGGGTGATGGTGCAAACTATCGTCCCGAGGTTATTTTGAGACGGCAGGCCTGCTATTTTCCCGAGGCCGTAGGCCGAGGGAAAATAGCAGGCCTGCCGTCTCAAAATAACCGAGGGACGATAGTTTGCTCCATAACCCGAATAAAGAGCAGTCAATATTTGTTTTATATACCTCATACATTGATTTTATGTGTCAAAATTATTGGTATTTTTGACCTATGACGCAGAGGTCAAACAATAGTACTTTTTCAGTTGCCCAAAATTGTACTATCCTTTGACCTATGACGCAAAGGTCAAACAATAGTACTTTTTTTAGTTGCCGTCGGAAATGGTTAAACTATTCCATGTCAGGTGATCTGCTTTTAACCAATCAGTTAACGAGACTCAATGTATGAGGTATATAATACTAATTATTTGTGGTACTGAAACCAAAGATTCCTCAAAAGTGTCCGAGGCACTGTAGCTTGTTATCCTGAAGAAACCTGTGAAGAGAAGACGATGAAGAAGTGCTCATGCAGTTTTAAAGGTGGGAGGAAAACCATTACAGTTACACACACAAGGGAAAGCCTCAGAATCAAGCAGGGACTGAGAACCCAATCCACATACTAATCCAGACGGGATTCGAACCAGGGATTCGAACCAGGGCCTCATGGGTGGAAAGCAAGGAAAGTACCGCTACTATAACAGGAAATTATATACTTCCGGCAAAAACACTCTTTTATTATGGGCAAAACTTTCTTTTTACATGCAGTGGCAGTCACATGGGCCCTATGTCACAGGAAAACCGGGTTTCACAACACATACACCCAGAAAATTCGGTCACTGACGATTTTACTGTGTCCTCTGGCTAGTGTGGCTAATTGACCACGGAGCGAGTCCGGGGCCGTGCATTAGCTGTCCCTACAGAATACAGCTTCTACGTTGCCTATATGCCCGAGGCCAGACTAGTCCATATACACACATGGATTCATTGGTTTACTCCTTAATCATCACGGCCTATCGACGGCCATTTTTGAAAATGGAAGTCGATCGCAATAAAGTCTCTCAGGATTACGAAAGGAAGTAATACGATCAGAAACAAAGGGAACGAAGTATAAAGGTGGCATTGTCAGGTCTTGCGATGTTGCCTTAAAGAAATATAGATTAGATTGGAAAACTGTTATACAAACAGCGTTATCTCCATGTGTGATTGAGGACGTGATAAAAACCAACATGTGTATAAGTCAGCTCAGTAACTCATCTTCGTGGTTTGGGAATGCAACAATGAAAAATGTGTCAAAAACTGTCCATGCTTTCGAGAAATTGTGAGAAGCCACCATCCTATTCTCTGGCTATACTGCATCCAAAATGGATCCCCTGTCCATGTGTGATTGAGGATGTGTATAATTGAGGATGTGTATAATTGAGGATGTGTATAATTCAGCTCAGTACCTATACGTTTCGAGAAAACAACTTACAACGAAAAATGTATAGCCTATCCATGCTTTCGAGAAATTGTGAGAAGCTACCGTCCTATATAGGTCCCCTGTATATAGGGCTGTATATAGGGCCTACACTGCATCCAAAATGGAGCTTCAATACCGGTACCACGGAAATAATACACGGTGTCTCTAATGTGAAATCACGGAATATTACATTAACTTATACACAAATTATCCTTGAAAATTTTAATTTATATCGCTAAGCCGAGTAGAATACGGTATATATACCCCTAGCTTAATTGCATGTAATGTTATCGGGAAAAGGTTTCGGTTGGTACACGCGTATGACAGTATATCACCAGAGACTTGATTGAAACACAAGGAGGCCTAATTTGAATGTCTGCCGCGGGATTATTGTTTCGTTGAAATTCAGATTAGAAATCCGATACCAAGAAACAGCGAGCCGCTGACGTGAACTTGTAGATTACAGCTAAATGAATTCTGATCCGGGGTGTCTTGTCTGGGAAAATTATCGCTCAAGAGCCGCTAAATCAAAGGGAATCTCGATGAGGTCGAAGGTTTTTAGAAATGAATAATTATTGTGGGGAGATTTTCTGATAAGCAGTAAGGGTCTTAAAATGGAGGTCCAAAATAGATTTGGTATCCCAGTTACATCTGACAGGCTTTTTAAAATATACAGGAATTGGGGGATATTTGGTTAAAATTTATATCTTCTCGTGTCTAATTTTAAATCAGTAAAAATTCAGTTAAAAATTACATGTTACTGATGAAGCAAATTGTAAACAGCATTTATTCATTTCAAATTTGTGTAAGAGTAAAAAGTATATGGGGAAGAGGTTTTGATCTTTTTAAAATCTTCATGTCGCAAGAGGGCGCTTTCAACATGGAGGGAACTTGTTAAAGCATTAAACGTCAAGTGTGGGTTTGGTTTACAGATATTGACTTGATAACTGCAAAGCATGCATTGATTTAAATAATTTATAAATAAACAAATTAAAAAGAAAAAACTCTAGTATGACGTCACAATTCTAGTATGACGTCACAATTCTAGTATGACGTCACAATGTTATGAATATGTATAGACCTATTCTTTTCTGCATAAACTTTAAAAACTGCAATACAGGTTAAAATTACTATTAAAAATATGGCAATGTAAAACAAACTTTTGTATAAGTTCCATATAAATTCACACAATAGACTGATTGTTAATCGCCTTATCTGGCATCTGCCGACCCTTAATGAAATAACTGACTCCTAACACCGTACCCCATGCAGCAGCCATGGATGGCAAAACAACGCGTAATCCCGCGTGAAAATCTCGCTATACTGCCTCCAGAATATTGAACATAATGTATGTGGGCAGAACTCCCAGCGGTATAGCATAAACAGGCATTCAGCACAACATCTCGCGTCCCAGCACTTCTCCCACGGGATCTCGCGAGTTCGTGCGTACAGACGTGAAAACAGTCGTTAAGTATTGCTGATAAGCACGTGGATGAAATCATAATAATCAAGCCACTTTGCGTACACAAATCTGACTATGCAGTACTGAGGAAACAACGATTCGATTCAAGACTATTATTTGACATTTATAATTACGCTGATTTTGTTTCGTTTCATCTATATATGGTGTTGTGCTATAGTTTTAGGATTAAAGGCACAGGTTCGTAAGCAATGCGCACGCGCCAAATCCGTGCCACGAAATACGCAGCTAGCTCCATGCCTTTGTTATGCACTTGTCAATTGTAACCCGCGCCCCGGGGGACCCTGGACTAGCGGGGACTTAGCCGGGAACTTCCATATTGAAATTTGGAAACCCCCGGGTAGTCCCTGGTAAGTTTCTAGTCAAGTGCCACGGGGCGGGGACACTGTTTTCTTGGAACCCATGGGTAAGTCCCCGCCCCTGACCGCTGGGCATAAGTTGGAAGTCCCCGCACAGTCCAGGCCCTGTAACGCCGGGCCTAATGTCGATCCCATGCTTATGCCCCGGCCGGCGGGGCATCTGTTTTTGGAAATCCCTGGGTATCGCCCCGGCTTGCGGGGCAACCCCTTTGGAAGTCTCGGGTCAGTCCCGGGGTAATGTCCAGGGTAGCGGGGCGCCTTTTTCTTGGAAACCCTTGGGTAGGTCCCCGCTAGTGCCCCGCTATAGCCAGGGTCCCCCAGGGCGCGGGTTACAATTGACCAGTGCATTATGGAGCTGCGTATTTCGTGGCACGAATTTGGCGCGCGCGCATTGCTGACGAGCCTGTGCCTTTAAGTAGTTGAGGTCAGTGATCCCGAATGTCAAATTTCCACAAATTAGGTCATTGTAAAAAGCAACTGTTATGAAATCTGAGTTTGTTCTGATTTCTTCCGTATTGTGCCCAAGGCTGTGTGAAATGGGCCAACCATTGATAAATCGATAGTTTGGAGCCGGTGTCGCGCGCGCGCGTTGTGTCAAACACGCCGAGTGCGTGTTGGGATTGTAGGTTGACGGATCCTAATCTAGTTTTTGGCAATCGATTGCAAGATAGCAACTCACAAAACGGTTACAAAGCCATGCACATAGTGCGACCATGGCCATACTGAGGCATAAAGTCCAGACATAAATCCTTTAGCCCCAATAGGCCTACATCATTTGCAGTTACCCAAAATTTTACTTGACAACAAAAAACCGACTAAAAGTGTTTATAGCAATGGTAACAAACACCATTATTTTTTTCCCGTGTAAAATGGTACCTTTGTCGGAGAAATTGCTAACTGCAAGTACAATTTTTGTGTATACCATTCATTCAACACAAAAACCATGCATGGATTTTTCAGGTTTTCTGAAGTATTACTGCATTTATATGGCTGAAATTTCTACAAGGCAGTTGATCGACATTATTCTTTAGTTATGTAACGCTGTTATTCTTGTTTTTAAAAGTTTTCAAATTCTGTCTTCAAACACGATTTGCTATTTTTTGTTAGCAAATAGCAAACTCTTTGCCAAGTTTGTTCCGAGCCGAGGTACCGAAAAGGTACCGTTTTTCAGCCACACGGAGACGCAGCCTCGCGCGCACCGTGGACCCGATCAAGAACGTCTGTGCGTCTCCGTCAATCCCCGCCCCCCAGACGTCATCCGATCACGGAGGAAGGAAACCCAATCGATTTCTAATGACAGGGGCCCCGTGTGCTCTCACTATTCTCCCCTTCTTTTCTTACCCGTGTTGTATAGACGTCATCGTCTCCAGCCCTTTGTTTGTCTTGCGTTGCAGGGGCCGTATAGTGCCCAAAGTACATACTCGGTACAGTTTGCTGGTCGCACTATATATCGACAAACGCCTGTATCGCTAAACCAACAAAATTTATTCATGGGCCAGTCGCATTGAATTGAGAAACAAAATCTTCATTGTCAGGAATAAGCATCGAAATAAAAGTTAATTGACAAATTTCCAATTGACACTGGCATGCTTCGTTTCAGATGCTGAGCCATTGTGTTAAGTCACGTGTCTTTTCATTTGCAAATTATGCACCTATTAATTGTTTTCCCCACCCTCCCCGGGGTGGGGCAGCGCGGGCGAGGGGGAGGGGGGTGGGGGGAACAATTGATAAAGGTGCATTATATCACAAAGGAAAGCACAGAGACCTTCGTTTTCGATAACTAAAATTCCTCACTACCTAAATTGGAATTTGCAATCTCCAATGTAGATGTGAAAGTAAAAAGGTTGGTGTAATTACTGCACTGCTTTATGAAACCTGATAAATTAGTTTACAAAACATCGGTGGTTTTTTGACGATATCCTTAAAAATATACGGATTGAGAGCACGAAATTTCAGACTGACAATGAGGGAGAAAATGAAAAATGATATGGTATCAAAATCTCAACACCCATGGGAAAAATGGGGGTGCTCAAAAATGTGATCTGGACATGCTCCTTTAAATGAAACAACAAAACTTGGGATGAGGGAAAAGTCATAAGTAGTTTCTTAGCAAGGGGGAGGGGTCCCTTTTTTCGCGAATAACGGAGAATGAAAATGTATCTGATAATGTATGTAACTTGATGGATGTGTTTTTCAAGACACTTGTGCCGCAAGGTGCGCAGGTACCGACCCAAGGGCTGACTACATCCGGAGAACAACTCGGCTGTGTGCCGATCGAGATTGGCAGAGCGTTCGGTCCCAGATGCCCGTTTTGTATCCTTCATCGCAATTGATTAATCCTGCAAAACGCAATCCATCATGCGTTGTGTGACGTTCGGGCGCAGTGGTTCGGTGTTGGCTATATACCCGAGAGCTTTGCTCACAATTTACACTGGAATGTCACGAAGGTTTTAAGGTTTTTGATTTTCTTTTTGAATTGCCAAATCTATAAAGTGTTTAAAGAGCCCTGAAATGGTCAGTTAATGCAAACTCATTCTTTGCAATTTGGGCTATGCTATAGATTATTATAAATGTACTAACAATACAATGCAATTGTTAATTTTCGTTTGAAAAAATAAAATAACAATAAGCAGCCTTTCTTACCTTTTCAACTTTCTTTGCCGAGAGAGGGCGCTGTTTGTGTGATGTCACACTTGAGGAACCCATGCAGTGAAACTGAAAAGTATAAATGAAAAACATTAGAATTCAAATTGTGTCAAACTGCTGCGGTTTACATCCCCAGTTTTTATCTTGACCGAGAACTGGGATTTATAATGCAAGGAAAAACAACAAAAAGACGATTAATATTTATGCATAAACAATGGAAAATTGAGTACCTAATGTGATGTCACAACTTTGCTCATGAATATGAAAATTACATTAGCATAAAAACCAAAAACGTGTCATTACACCTTTAAAACGGGTTTGAAGGTTTTTATGACTGAGAAAAACATTTACCCAGATTAAAGTGATAACAATTTTATTTCATTGTTCCTTTAAGAATCAATCAGCACGAGTCTAATGACGCCAACTTTTGTGCTTTTCCGTGAGAGCCTTGGATAACGAAATAATCAGTAGTCCATAGAAAAAGCGTACATGTAAACAAATAATGACGTCATCGGTGCTTTAATTTGTCATCATGCGTTTGTGTTCGCTGCTTTTTTCACCTACAATTAAAAATAATTATAAGTTGCCTATATTCTGAAAATACTTTGTCTAAAATGTGTTTTTTTTTCCTCCGTGTTGATTATTTTTCCCTCTGTGTTTGCGATTGAAACTGTGTTATCCTTAGACGTTTCAATCGAGCATGGCATCATTTATTATTCTATCACTATCCCATGTCCAAACACAGCTCTTCAATTTTCCAATCATAGCCTGCCCAATCTCCGCTTGATTCGCTCTATGCACACACGCGGAATCAAACGTAGGGACTAATTATTCCCCGTGTCTGATCACCGTGTGTTGCCGGCGTTCCGCAGCGATAACCCCGTCTTTTATCCCGGGGATGCGTTGGTGAGATTTCTTTGTCCGAGCTTGCGAGCACGCGGGGCCTAAGATTCTAGCCTGACGCGTACCGTGGCCTGCTCCGTGTTCCGTGGCTTCATGACTTTTCATTTTCGCGCGTCATTGGTGCGGCAAATCGAGAGCGCTCCGCCGAGTGACATCTCGTTTCATTTTCTTCGCAGCTCGCTCGCGCTCTCTTGCTCTGGGGCAGTCGGGCTCAACTTTTGAAGGTCGGAGTCATTGTGTCAAGGCCTGGCAAGTCGCACCCTGACATGCCATCGTTACGAACTGTCTATTAGCCACGGAGCAAGCTAGCTAGCTAACTCAAGTTTGCCTGATTACCATAATCCTATGACCAAACCATTCCCTCGGGCGTTTCTATTGAAAATCGCGTACAAACTAACATCGTCTCCGTATCTCAAGGTCGAGTATTAATGAAGGTCTCTTCCGTAAAAAATATAATTTCTGACTCTACATTATACCTTCTCGACCTCATGGGAAAACCACCCATATACCGGTACCCCAAATACTGTTTTGTTATACGTGACAAGCTACGACTTTGTGGGGAAGTCAAAAACGGGAATTTTTGAAAGGCTTGGGTTGCGATTTAATTTGATCCATTCGCAAATTGTAAGCGGAGTTTCTAAAATAAATTCGATTAAGATAATTTTGTTTCCAAGCCCATGTATTAGAGACCTAATTTTTATTGTGACGCGTCTATCGCTATATAACTCGATTGGTGTGTCCGCATAGGGCTGAATATATCCGAGTTAGTTGGAATGCGCTGATTTTAATAGGATAATTAAGACAAATTGTTGTACGTCGGATACCCACCCATGTATCTCGATGTTATAGGTGATGGGGTATTAGCTTCGTAAAAATCATTATAATGTGAAGCGCATGGGAACATATCCATATATGGAATATGCACTACAATAAAGCAAAAACGACAAATTGCATGTATTTCTCCTCCAAGATTTGTGTAACTAGACTAGATTTTGTCGATCAAATTGAGTCTTTCACTTCGATTTTGCATAAAGCTTCGGGAGTTGACATGAGAAAACACCGCTTCTATTGCATTAGAGGCATTGCGTCTACTAGGCCTAGATCAAAACAATATGCACGTTCTGGAGGATATTCGTTTTTTTCAACGACCTCGAAGCGAACGGATTGTTGAAGATTATTTCTTAAAAAATAACAACGGTAAAACTGTAATTCGAATTTTAAAAACCCGCAAAATTATTCATCCTTAAATTACAATGAACGCAAATTTAAGGTACATATATACAAAATATTTAAAATATAAAACGTATTATATTTATGCATATCGTTGACTGGCGTACATAATTGAGATTTGAAGATTGGGCTACAAAAGGACTGCAAAACAATGGGAAAATCAGTAGAGGATTTTTAAATTGTCATCAAAAACGAGTGCCTCGGTGCTTTCTTTTGTGATACAATTTGCAAATGAAACGACGCGCGACGTAATACAATGGCTCAACATCTGAAACGAGGCTGGCAGTGCCAATTTGAAATTTGTCAAAAGAGGTTGCGTTTGTCTCTTAAAAAATCTCAAAAACACAACTTTAATCGGTATTTTTAGGTAGCATGCAGGCAGAAAGATATAGAACAAATTTTCCAACAGTTTTTGTTTTCGTCTCCTCTCCACCCTCACTCCTACAGGACCCAAGCCGACGGGTACAAAATTTCAACGGTGTCCCAATGGTTGCGTCCAGTCCCGTAAGGCACGACTCACAAATGCAAGGGAACCAGGTTGAAGTACAGAGCTACCAGCCGCCATGGAAAGCACTCAGCGATTTCGCCTTGCAAAGCGACATGGAACAACCGCCGTTTCAACAACTGGTAAGCTATATGCTAGCTTTTTTTTAAATATATATATTTTTTATTAAGCAATAATCTTTAAAAAATGGTGTCAAATTTGTGTGTTTTTTTTCTTCTTTTGGTCACAATATACGCCATCAAACGCCACCATGCCTACAGTATAGTTGAAATGATAAGGACCAATTTCATTAAAGCTGTTTAGCCGGGGAAAAATTGCTTAATGCAAAATGTGGTTTGAAGATATTAAGTATGACACATAAAACAGTCGTAGACTCATCGGTCATCAAACAGCCGCCGACTTGTCAAATCCTTAGCCTCTCCTCAAGGGGCGTTATCATGCCTGACTGACGAACTACTGAACTGACGAAGAAAAAAAAACCGAAAGGTATTCCTGAGTTGGCAGGACGCGCGATGCGGGCTCGTGTATCGGGTGTCAACAGAGCGAAATAGAATATACACGATGGGGATGTTCTGCCGAATTCAGGAACAACCCAAGACCCGTTCTCATGGGGGTTACATCCCATTGTTGTCACCGGGTCGTGTATGGACATTGTACGGGGCTGTCGCGCTGCATTGTCCCGTATACGGTGCCTTGGAGATTGTAAGCTGATACGCGGAGTACATCGGCGGAAACTGTACGCCTAACTTGTCCAAAAGAAGACGGTACAAGACACATTTCAGTGCATTACTCGCAGTTGTTGAACTTTAGCGACAGTAAATAAACACAGGCTACCTTAGTAAAGATCCTTGTTATGTAGTGACAGCCAAAATGTTAAGGAAAGTACGCAGTATACGCACTGTTGACTCGCTATTCACCGTATAATTTCGCCCGAGCAGCAAGGTCAAAGACGTCTTTCGAAAGGCCCACTGTATTATTTGGAATGACCTAAAATTTTAAATTCATAAATTTACAAGAACAACCTTACTTAAATCCCAAATACATCATTTGCTAAATTTTACTTCACGACGAAAAGTCTTGATAGCAATACATGTACATGTATAATAGTAACAAACACCACATGAATTTATTTCTGTTCCTCTGTATGTCCTATAGTCATTCTGCCTTTGAAGAAGACCATGCTAGGGTCGAAACGTGAGGCCATACTCATTTTACAGTGTGAATTTATTTCTGTCCAAGATGGTACTTTCTGTAAGAAATTAATAACTTAAAGTGGTTTAAATAAGTGTGCACACACATTTTAAAAAAACATTCGCATGCAAAAAATGCATGGATTCCAAGGTGTTCTAAAGCACTGCAGATGCATCTGTGTAGCCGAAATTTCTGCAGGCTAGTTTACCAACATTCTTCTTTAGATATAAGATCGTAATGAATGATACAATCTTTTAGCCAAGTTTTACACAACAGTACATATAAAATGTAGGGGTCAAACGTTTCGATCAGACATGAACGAGTGACATGAACGAGTTCTGTCTGACCTATAAATACTGACAGAGTACAAACTGCAAAATAAACTACCAAATAAACTAAACTATATTATAGGCAAGTAAACAATACAGGTGTCATGAGTCATCTACAACCAAACAGGATGAATATTTAAGCCATAGTCAATGTTTATGTTGGGAGTTTGCTGTATGAATAGAGCTTCCCTAATCATTCTGGGCACAGTAAACTGTTCTTTGTCCAAGATTGTAGCACTGGTCCAGTTTATTGAATGGTTGGTGTTGATGGCATGTAAGGCAATGGCGTTGTTCCGATCATTGTTTCTCACTGCTCTCTGGTGTTCAATTAGTCTCACTTTGAGGCCGAGTCCTGTTTCTCCGATGTATGAATTCCCACATTCGCGTGGTATCGAGTAGATTACCCCATTGATCGTGTTAGGGTTCTGTTTTGTTTTCACCTTTGTCAGCTGCTGTCTAAGTGTGTGGCTGGACTTAAACATTAGATACGTTGAACCCTTATTGCAAACCCTTTAAAAAAAATAAAGGTCCATCTCGCAAATGATACGTTGGGCTTTTAAAAACCTGCAACGGACACACTGAACTTTAAATGTTAAGTGCTACGTCACTAAAAAACCAAAACGGACAGATTTGTTTTTACAAAATATCGTGAGCATGTCTCGAGGTTGTACGCTAACGGCAACAGGCCTAAATGTTAATGAATGCACGAGAAAATTGAACAGTCACCCGATCCGACCCAAAATTCAAATCGCTGATTAATTTGAAACTCAGTCGGGCAAATCACTTGTGAAATGATTGGGAAGTAAATGAATATTGCAAAATTCGGTTTCTTGGCTTATACTTGCCGGGAAATGATATTCCCGTGGTGGATGAACTATGGCGTCTAATGGACATGCGTGGATTGAATATATTATCACCCTCTTGGAGGTTTTTAGTTCAATATTTGAATTATTAGTAGATAGCGAGAATTATTTTTATGAAATATAAATACTCCACTTCTTTTGAATGAATTTGTATTGCGTCTCAAATGACAGCAAAGATGGGATTTTTTTATAGCGAGGTCAGCAACAAACCGTATCATTTTACGGTTTTATAGTAAGTCGACCTGTTTATGTGAGCCCGTTGATGTAGCGATATGCGTTTCTTACTAAATCTAGATCAATTATTCTGCCGCTTTGGTTCCGCCGAATTAATCCCGAAAGAGAGAGAGATGGTCTGAAAGCGGATTTTACACTGCAGTGCGTGCGCTTTGTCTTTTTCAAAATATTGGCATAATATTTAATCAGGCAGCTCGGTTTCGCTCATGCGGAGGGGTCCTGCCTTTCTGCGAGATTTTGTTTATTTATCCTGACTGTCCCCGGTTTATCGGCTAATCCTCCCCGACCTTCTTATGATTTCTGGCCGAGAAGCAAGCTCGTGCTAATCCCACTCGGGGACCCCGGCTAATTTCGGTCCGGCGTGTCGCTCTTGCGGAGTGAAAGCGAAAGATATGGACAGCGGGCAAATTAGCAGCAGATAGAGCTTTGCGGGTTCTTGGCGAGCCACGGATGAAGTCATCTCTCTCCGGCCCTTGGCGTCCTGACCTGACCCCGTGTGTCAGTGGTTGTAACACGCTCTCTGCCCCCGCGCGCTCATCCCGCCGTTCATTAGAAGGTAATTTGCACCCGAATGACTCGGCGCCTGCTCGGGCTAATATGCCAGCTCTGTTTGTGTCAGTTTGGTGATGTCCTCCTGCCTGATCAATCCGTGATGTTTGTACTCTGTCTCTTCAACCTTTCAATGCGGCTTAAGGGGCTTGCCCTGACTCAACTCCCGTCGCCCTATAGCGCGGCCTGCGGTGGAGTGAGATGCGGCCATGATGGGCCATCTGAACTACTCGGGATGCGATCAGCCTATACACAACACCAATAACCCCCAACCCCTCCCCCCCCCCACCTTCTCAACCGTCAATTACATTCTACATTCCTGTTTCACCACCCCAATCCAGCGAAACATCGGCGCCTTTCCGACGTATAGCTAATGAAACACAGCCAAATCCGCAGCACGCGCAGACAACGCACACGCTATATTACATGTACAAGAACAACCTCACGCGAATTCCCTCCGAAGTGATGTTCAATATCTTCGGTTTTGATAACTCGAGTTTAAATCTGCACTTAACACTCTCCTCCCGTATACGAATCATTCAACCCGTATAGTCATTAATTACTCCTCCAATCAACATAGCCGCAAGGACTCGGCGATCTAGTGGCCTTACTCATCAGGTATTACAAGCCGGAACTTTTTTTAAAAGCAAGCTTCACGGCTCAACATCGCTTTGGACTAGTTTCGGGACTTGGGCTCAGCCCCACCGGGTGACTTGGGCCCGGTGACCGGTTCTGCTCTCGAACATGACCGGGGGACATGCGCCATGCATCCTGCGCTTCTGTTTTCTCTACCTTGTTGGAAATAGGCCACGGTTGCGGTTCTATATTTCGCTCTCAATAGCTTCGAAGGAAGACTATTTAGCAGTGGAAACCTGATGATGGCCAACCTGGCGGAAATTGCCGGGTCCCGTGTTGGGAAGAGACGCTGATAAACAAGCTCTCTCGCCCAAGGAATCGTCGTCGAGATCTCTCCACGTCCGTCGTATCTCACTCGGAAATTTCACTCTTTAAGGAAATAACGCAGATATGTGAACAAGTCGCCTTATAGACTCTCTCCTCGGGGGATAAAGTTCGAAGTGTAGTTTCAAAATTACATTTAAGCCTTTCATGGCTATTTTTTGTCAATCAATAATAATTTCATCTGTAAAAATTCTCGGATTCGTATTTGCAATGACAGTTTCAGATAATAAACATGATATTTGGTACGACGCCTAATCACCATGGAAATAAAACAACCAAACATGGGATGGGAAAAAAATCATATATCCTCATCGAGATTCGGACCCGAGACCTCTGAAACACCTGGCAGATAGATGCTCTATACCAGCTGAGCTACGATACACATTGTGTGTGGTATACTCTCTCAGGTTTCCCCAAGACCTCTGACACACTGGGCAGATACTCCATCAGCTGAGCTATGAGGCACAGTGGTGTACTTCAATTCAATTCATTTATTTCCACCTTCATAAAACTCAAATGGCAAATTTAACATTCACGGAGAATTAAACAATAAGTAAAGGAGATTCCATAACAAAAGGTTACTCTTAAAGACTATACAAAGCTTGTCGGGGGCATGTCCTATAGCAACAACTAATGTAAGCAAATGAATTACAACAATAGAAATCAAATTTAAAGGAACAGGTGAATGAAATAGCTCATCACTGGGCAATGTCACAAGAAACATCGATGAATTTTGATACATTGCGGAAAAGGCCTATTCTGTCTGGTTGAAACATGGGATACACCGTATGCAACACAGTCCCCTGTGCATGGGTCTCGAGTGGTTTCCTTGCTACTCGTATGGACGTGTCCTGAAAGCGGAAACCTCTCTAGCTTGTGCCTTCCCAAAGGGCATAGCCCTGACCGAGGACTTGTAGGACATACGAGGACACGAAGAATATACGGGGATGGACGCAAACACGGATTGACCTAAATTGAAGGGTGCTGTCATTTGTACAAGTCTCGCGGGGCTCTCAACAATTATGCATAGTGTTTTTCTTGTTACCCTTACTTGATTCCGTGGGTTTAATTATCTATACATGCATAGTGTTTTTTCCCATGGACGGGCGGTTCAGCGCTTTGATTGTGTATACTTAGCGGTCCTGGGTTCGATTCCTGGCCGCGTCCATGTCGTGTGTGTCCTTTGGCAAGGCACTTTGTCATAAGTTGCCTCTCTCCACCCAGGAGTAAATGGGCACCGGCAAGGGTTGTAACCCTTGACCGCTTCTATCAGGCTGCTGGGGCAGCATACTTAGGGAGTTGTTCCCAATGACCAGGGTAATAATGTTGTAAAACTACACCATTCTGAAGCTTAGCATTTCTCGGCTCGGCTCGGCTCGGCTTACCTCGGCTTACCTCGGACTCGCTCGAGTCGGACTTGGATTCGGATTTGCACTTTAAATGACGTCTTGCGGACAGTTCTAGCCCTAAACTTTCCACATAATGTTGCACTAAATAGGGTGAACTGATTCTGTGTCATGTCACAAAGATGGTCTGTCATACAGTCCGCGTCGCCCTGGCTGAAAGAAACTTCAGCAGACGGTCGGCTGCATGGCCGGCTACGGGTCGGCGCAAGACGAGTGCAATCGCTAGATTGTATGCCATTGAACTTCGCTTGACTTCCCTCGTATTCACTGTGCGTTGCATCGCTGAATAGCAAGCAGTTGAGTTGCCGTGTAAGCAAAAACTCGCGCTCGTGTGGCAGCAAGCGACTTATTTCCCCCTCCTATAACACGAGCCTTTGCTCGCTCGCTGTCCGTGCCTTCCACGTCCACACGACCATGACGGGTCGCACGATGCATCGCTTGTTTGTTGGCGACACGTCTTGGGCTCGCTGTGCCGGAAATTTAAGCTCAGAAACCGTTCCCAAACTAAAGAAGGGGCGAATTTTAGACTCCGTGTCCCGTATCGAGTCCCCGGCTTGTAGCCTGGGTAGGGCCAAGGGTCCTCGGCGTCCGCGTCTCAAACCGGCGCGTAACACGCATCATTACCGACGTATATCTTGTTACGGGAGTCGACCACACGGCTATTGTTACGGACACGAGCTGTATTAGATTATTTATCGATCCGGCTATAGCCTTGTTTTTTAAGCAGTCTAAAATAAAGAAAAGTGAACATTCCGTAATATATTCATGGAGTATACGATACCCTATCTTGCTTTTGTCTACCCTATACTTTCACGTTCACATAAAGCATGTCATCAAGTAAGCGATTTCATCAATTTCGATTATATCAGTTTTCTTCAAACAAAACGTGCACAGTGAGACATTTTGTATTTTGAGATATGTCTTTTGCCTATAAATTTAGTTCTGTTCTGTTCATGACATTCACTTTCGTCAACACAGTCCCCACATGGCGTTATCTCAAATACAAACAGATTCTCTCCGAATTTTGAATTCTCACAAACTTGGATTCCGATCACACTGAGAATGTGTATAGACACACAGCAACGTGCGCCCCATCCCTCGTTGTCAATCAAATCGCTAATCAAATTGTGTGCAAGTGTAGACTGAAATCCACCCGGCCTAAGAAGTAAAAAGGTCCGTTCTTTGCTTGATATCACGGCGATAAATAAATTTGTGTTTTGTCTTGATTGCACGGTGGTGTGTATCATCGGGAGATAGCATAGTGTGCGTGATCAAAGCACGAAAGGCGGTCTTTGCCTTCGAGTATTCGTCAGATCTCTCGCCGGTGTTTCAGTGTGTGTACCCCGGCTATCATTTGCCGACTTTGTTTAGACACTGTCTTGGGGGTTTTCTTCCCCCGGCAAAGAGTCCTAATAAGATTACGTATTATATTCATCTTCATCACGACGTGTTTGCAGCGGACGGCAGACGAAATCTCGCCGCGGGGAGGACGGATAAAAAAGCCGCTATATAGTTCCCCGATACACTGTGATTTTACATCCGTCCATAATTTAACAGGAGGTTTCATAACACGGCATAACTTAATGATCTTACTCAATCCATTTACCAATTTGCCAGTTACATTTTAAGACGTAGTTTTTTTTTTATCGGCGGAAATCCGCGAGGCTTTCTCTATATTGCACCTCGGTACATGCAATTATTACGTTTTCGGGGTGAACGTTCGGAGATTTTTCTTTGTACGGGAACATGAAAGAATTATCGTTAATCTGCAACGGGGTACATGTGTTCTAACAATTCACAAAATTTCAGCCTCGGCTGTTTATCCTTAGGCTTTACATTTTAATTGGCAAGTCTTTCAATATTCCGAGGAAGATGTTTCCGAAATTTAGTCTGCGACGGTTGTTTACTGTATTTTCTTTGGAGTTTGCTCCAATGTCGCATATTGTGAAAATCGTTTCGGAAAGGAATCTAGAACACAGTTTTTGATATCAGCATTAACACTGTTTTTAATTTCCAGGTCAACTTTTCTGAGCAAAATCTTGGACAGTCGAAGGACATGCGAGACGACAACTCGGCAATCATGAGCCTACCGCCCACGCCCGATTCATCCGACCGTATGCAGGGCGGTTCTAACGGTCACATGGACCGACTGGACTCGCTCAGTGTCAGCGATTGACGCGAAGCTCGTACACGCATTGTACTGAACGACTTTACATCGTGTTCTTGTTGAATACTTGTACAAAACGTGTAAGAAAATCGACAAAAACATTTGTGCCGGCCGTGTAATATGGATTGTGTGTAGAGAGGTAAGGATCCCGTTGACCACGGCGTGACAGAACGATTCAACTGTACCACACAGAGTTGATTCTCCCATCGAAGTGGAATGGCGCCAAAATACAACAAACTGGAAACAGACAGCGCCCTCATCGGCTGACAGTCTTACTTGTCAACCCGAAAATGTTATCTACCATGGATTTAACTATTCAGTTGGACGTACAAGTCCCTGCAAGTTGGTTTTTGCTTCGTTTTGGAGGTACACCTTTTGTGGTACATATTTGCACGACGGTGTAATGGGTGATGTTTTGTCAGCTGTATCGCTGCCACGTGTGCAAGAACACTTGCATCAAGCATGCCAATCTGGTCCCACTTATTCGTCTTCGGGCTAATGGTGAATATTGACCCGGGACACCCAGTTTAAGTCTTTTTCTGTATCGCTATCGGCTACCCATTCAGTAGTGGTTTATACACCTTATAAACAAGCCGCTTTCGATCGTGTATCCTGAACCAGATTTACAAAATGAAGCCTGCTGTTTGGGATGGTATCAGACTTATTTTGTTTCTAAGTAATGTATAAGGTTATGCTGAGTCACACACTTCATCGCAAAGTTTAATTTAGTTCCAAAATTAACCATTACCTGGATTTCAATGAAAAGGCTCTATAACCTTCCTTCCAGGTGGAGGCTTAGACTCTTTTCGTGGCTGAGATTGGGGTAAAATACGGCTATACCATGCCATATCAGATACAATGACTAGCACGCATTACGACGCTTTAGACCGTTGACATTACCTATACGTCTTGTAAACTAGTCTTTCAAAATGTTTACAGGATTGCAATTTGAACGTCGGGTTGTGGTTTTTTGTTCGAATCAAGCACATGGGTGCTCGGTTTACATGTACTAAGATCACGCCTTTGTGTTATACTACACCGCAGGTCAAAAATTCATGTGCAATTGTACAGTGCTCATCGCAATTTGGAGGTTCCGAGCACTTACTTCAATTTTTTTTAAACGTATTCACACGATTCATTTGTAATATAGATCTTAGTTTTCAAAACATCAGTACCAATACTTTTTACTACTTAGCTTTACTGAAATTGATTTAGAAATGTAGACAGTACTATCAAATTGTCAGTTGCCTATAGGCATTGGTTATACACAAAAATCACTGAACAAAAATCCCTGTCAACAAGTCAGTGTTCAGAGCCAATTAACATGGCAAATTTGCCACATTTCGGCTCCTTATATAGCAACATTGATACCCATATTAGAAACAACGAAACTTTCCCTTAACCTTAAGCGGCCTCCCACTGTGCGATTTTTGCCACGAATTTCCTACGATTTGGTACGATTGTGTGTAGAGTGTAGTAGACAGTCTCTGGTAATACCAAATCGTACCAATTCGTAGGAAATTCGTGGCAAAAATCGCACAGTGGGAGGCCCGCTTTAAGCAGGCCTCCCACTGTGCGATTTTGGCCACGAATTAGGTACGATTAGCTACGATTTGGTACGATTGTGTATAGCGATTGTGTATAGACTCTATACACAATCGTACCAAATCGTACCTAATCGTAGGGAATTCGTGGGAAATATCGCACAGTGGGAGGCCCGCTTTAGACAGTAATAATGGTATTTACGAGGGTGCTGTTTAAAAAAAAAATCGCATTTGATTTTTATTCTTTTAGGCCACAAACAGAAACAAAATATAAACTTATATTTGGGTAAAAGATCACCGCAATTTTGTTATTTATATTAGAAAAATCGGCAAAGTGTATTCTCTGACAGTGCACTCAAACCTGTTTACATTCTTTTTGCAATTTTGAAAAATTTTGGCGTTTCAAGCCGCAATTTCTGCTTTGAGATGTGTGATTTCATGTAGAAATTACATTATAAATTACATTCTATCATCCGAGTGTTTACAGCGTATTTTTGATAGTTTTCTGTAGTTTAATTCTTGTTGGTAAAAAAATTGGCAGATAGAGTTTGACCTACCATAGGGTTTCTGCTCAAAACGGCTGGCCAACAAAACAAAAGTGCTCTGCACAAATGAACTATTTTGAGGGTATATACTACTCACTATTTATTTTCTTGCCAATATATTTTGATGCAGTATGTTTTTATTTCTCTCGTTTTCAAGTGTGCGCATGCGCGAAACACCGGCTCGTCCACGTTGTATAAATTATATATTGCAGAGTTTAAATTTCATTTTAAACGTTACATTATTTATTACGTTTTTTGGTCTTGTTGTTACTGTGCACATTTAAATTTCATTTCCTATATTTGAACCTTGATACATGTATATGAAATGTATTTGATGAAATCTTTACATCTGGTTTGTTTCTTTGTTTTTTGTAAGACTTTACATGGTAATAAGTCTGGATATTAGCGCATTGTGCCAAAATTCCACCCTGTATTGGTCTGGCCGAATGATTATAGTTCACCCTTATTCATTAATAATAGAAGTTCTTCAAACAAGTACATTGATGTGGTGTCGTTGTGAAAGGCAATGGATGAGGTTTCCATTGATATGCCACATGATATGAACATACAAAATAACTGAGATATATAGGTGATTGAAAACAAATTTCCACCCGTTTAATAGTTTGTATCTTTTACACAATTTGGAATCAAAATGGCGCCGCTCAAATCCCCACTTGCAGGAACGCTATACCCAATGAACTCGCACAGTGTAACGCTTATTTTACTCGGTGGTGGAACACTGTTATTGAAATCTTTTCCCAGCACCTGTATGCATTTGAATACCGTAATTTACAAACGGCGGGCATTTTAACCGGACCGTGACGGCACAAGTGGCCGTCGAATTTGGCCTGCTCCCGGTCTAATCACCGTGACCCGTTTCCCATGTATAGCCAGACCATGGCACCGAATTTATCTATTCATTTTACCGGGGTTGGGAATCAAGGCTCCCCACCGACCTCTGTCTATTTCGTGGGAAAATTGGACGTGGCGTAACTATGACCACACGAAAATCTCTCGGGGGTTAAAACAGTTTATATATAGTACATGTCAATATTACGTTTTGTTTTCTTTGTGTAAAAGCCAGATCATTCAAGTTGATCAACTAAAATGTGATTTTTGTTTTAATCAGCAAGATATTCTCCAAAACAATTGTACGACTATGAGAAATGTGGCAAATAAGACAATGTAATACGTCATGGAATGAATATTGAAGACATGTAAATGTATATGTACTTATGCATCGAGAAGTTATTGGTCATTAATATTCATGTGGTGACGTCATACGTCTACACAGTCGCATTTTTTGTGTTTCGATGCGATATTAATTTTTGATCCCACAAGTTTAAAGTTAATTTTAAGAGTGCAATCCTTAATCCCCACAAGGCATTGTTTTTGCTTTCAAAACTCCCAATCACCATCATTAATTTTCGCAAGAAAGTTTTCGTAACATGAACACCATTAGCATATTTTTTTTATTAAAATCGAAATTTTGCAAAAAAATATCGGAACGCATATTAATTTTAAGCCTTTATTTCAGTATTATAATCCATGTACTATTGATATTGAGGTTTCACATCGGATATACTTTACCTTCAATTATTGTTAATATTACCTTTATTGTCATTTTCGTCTGTTATTCGTATCCGAAATATTCTTCAGCAAAATAGTGTTACGTGTACATACGACATACATCTTTGCTATTGTTATTTTTTTCTCTCTAACTTTCTGAAGTTGAAAAACAAATCTGTGAATTTATTATGTAAAAAAAGGGATCTTCATCGATTTAACGTATTTATTTGTTGTCGGTGTTTTATTGTACTTTGCTGGTGTACATTTGTAACTGTGACATTTTACTGTCGCGTTATTTTTTTCGCAAATAAAGGACATCACCGGCGGCTGAAAAAAATGAATTGCGTGAGATTGAACTTTATTTATACGGTATCTTTAGCATAGAAAGTGTATAAGGTTGACTAGCTATCAAATTTAGTGTGAGGGCGCTGTTTGCCATGTAAGGGACTCGAAATTTAAAGTGCAACCTCAATCATGACTTAATAGACTACGAAATTTTCATATTTGGGAATTTGGTATAATAGCAAATCACCCGCTAACTACATTAAAATGAGATAGAATTAAGACAAAAACATAAGACAAACTTTTCAGTGAGACAAAAAAAAAGTCTCAATTATATCCTTATTGGCATAAATTGAACAACAACATTTAATTCCTTCGATATTACCCTTAAAATGGTTATGTTTAATTGAAATGTATAGTTTTAGCCTGGATTCAAAGTTTTGTGTTGGCAAACCACAACTAAAACCTACAAAATAAAGTTGGTTCGCAGAGCAAGCCTCATAACACGCCCACCAGCTGGCGATTACAAAAACTGTCAATTTGATGCACAAACCATTTTCTTTCCTTTGAGAGGTATTTTAGCGAGTATTTTTGGCGGATGATAAACCAAGTATATGTATTGAAAATCAACAATGCGTGAAGAACAATGCTTTGTCGCGGGCCAAACGTCAGGTCAATTCCCCTAGCAATACATAATTTATTTTCATCACAATGGGTAATAGCTATGTATTTTTTAAAATCGTTTTCAAACATCAGAGAGGTGCCGCTTTGGACAAGCGTTGGAATAAATCATACACGGTACGTGGATATTACAGAGTCATTTGAAAAGACTAGTAAATGAGCCCCGTTGGACACAATGCACACGCGCCACAAGCGAACAGTTTTGGAAACCTCCATAATTTCAGTGACAAGTCCTATTTCAGCATTAAAAAAATATGATCATCTCTTTTTCATGGATGTGCAACACTGCACGTACGATTCGAGTACACTGGCGCCGAATTTACCATAAAAAGCGAATCCAACAGGCCAAAAACGGGTCAAGAATTTACTGTTTTTGTGGGTGTGAATTCCAGAACGTGCGATTCTTCTATCGAAATGTATAAACCAACTTGTTGGTACACAAAGCTGCTTTTAAACGCACCTGCTCGTAAGTTGACCCTATATTGATGGGAATTCATAATCTTCACTCATCCAAAACGTTTGGTATTTTAGATAAAAAGAAAAAAAAGTCAAGTCAACATCACGGTTGAATTTTGCTGGATAATAATTGTTGAACATACTCCCAAGCAAATTTCAAATTTGTATGAGATATTTTAAATTGAGTAAAGCACCGTTGCTGAGTGGATTACCGAGTTGGGGGGAGGGGGGAGGGGGGGGGGGTGGTGCTGCTAGTTTGGGGGAGGGGGGTGCTATATAGTTTGAGATTGCTCGCTCGCAGGAGACAATTGTTCGATCCTTCGGAAGGGATCCAAAGTCAGGCCCAGCCCAGTGCATTTACATATGCAAGAACAGATGACAACACTTGCTCGCAATTTACACACCGAAGTTCGACTTCTCTTTAGCAAAGTAACAAACGAACGAACGCAATAGAAGATCTCCTATATCATGTAAATATCAAGAACTTTTTATTGACAAAAGAGCAAACGAGCGGCTTTTAAAAAGACCCATCGCCCAATTATCACCCACTCCCGGTGATGATAATAAAGCCAGGCCTGGGAAACTACCACACCGGTCAAACCCTGTAATCTCCCGGGGTGGTTTCGGCACCTCCGCGGAACATCCCTCTTTACCTTTCCCGTTCAGACACCACAAAAGGTCGAATGGATTAAGGAACAAAGGCATACCGACATGGAGGGGGGGGGGGGGGGGGGATTATCCGCAGATTAAGCTGGCCGTCTGGCAGTCTTCTTCAAACCGTCTAATTCGGAGTGTTAAACGCACAAGGGTAACGTCACTTGCCACGGTAACTGGGTCTTAACATTCGCTGGTAATCTAAAACGTCCATTTGTTGATCGCATTTCACTGGTTTTTGTGTAGACCCATAGTAACCTAAGCAACATACAGAATGTGACGTGTTCACTTTAGTACCCTATACAGAAAGGTTTGTCATAGATTGCAGAGGAACTCGAATTAAGGAAAGTGTTAGGCCACAGACCCTTTGCACCGGCAGCCATGACAGGGGCGGGTGTTTATATTTAAATGATGCGACAATAGTGCCTACTCGTGCATGACACACGGTGACAATGTGACTGCCCCTGTCATGGCCGCTCGTGAAAGGGTCTATAGGCTATACGTGTGTGTATGGGGGGGGGGGGGGGGGAGTCCTCCCACCTCATCATCGTCTTCTCTTCACGGGTTTCTCCAGGCCTATGAGCTACAGTGGTGCAAGCACTTTTGAGACTCCTTGCAAAAATAAAAAAATGTATTGTGTTCGTCACAATTTGGACTAATAATGAGCAGTATGCATGCGCATAATACAATGCATCATTGTTTAAAAACCAGCGATCCAGACGTGGGAAAATAACGTGAATTTTTAAAAACGAATTCCACCTTGTCTTTTAAAAATCCCCGGGGAATTTCATTTTCCCCAAACAGCGTGTCTCGGAGCAGAAGTCGCCCGGTGCTAGACCGGTTTGTTTACGCGTCTCCTGACAGTTTGTGTACAGTGGGGAAATATTTGTGTACCCCAGTGGGAATTATGGTTTTTATTCGTCACATTTTCCGTATGCTTCGGATGTTTATTTCTGGTTTATTTCATCACTTCACGCCGGAGGCTACTGTGGGGAAAAGTTTGTTGTAATATGCTGTCATCCGGCTAGTTGAGAAATCAATGTATAGTGTGTTATTTACAAACGTCAGGTTGTTAAAATTCGTCTGTTCTCAGTGTCAGTTTAGCCTTTAAAAAAATAATAAAGTAAATTGACAATGTACTTTATGTTCATTTTTAGTCAAAACTAATTCTCTGCATAGCGCAAGCGTTTAACAGTTAAAATAAAAGGTTTTTTTTGTAATTTAAAAAACCATGCTTGGGGATATTAATTAGGGTTTGTTTTGCCCAACCCGACCTAACTTGATTAGCACTGTATGCTCAGTGCTTCCCCGATACAATATGAGAAAAACTTTATAGCGTGCTTGGGTGGGACTCGAACCCACAACCTCCTGCCTACCAAGCAGACGTCTTTACCACTCGACTGGTGTATGTAGCGAATTTCGCCTCGCTAAATGACCCCAGTTCGGGAGCAATGTCCCGCTTACGACCCCACACTCAAGAGATAGCATACAAGTTCAAAAAGTCCTCCAAACCATCGTACACTATACGACAACGGAGTGTGATCTTCAACACATGTAAAATAAATCAACTGAACCTCGACAAAAAAAAGATAATTTCTTTACCCACCAAAACGACATTTTTGTTGGAACAGCGTCAGCCGTATCTCACAACGTGCATGCCCACCCACTTTGATAACCCGCTTGATGTTTTTTGGGGAACTTCGTTTTCCCAACGGTCGTATTCCGTGTGTTAAATCACTCGCAATTTACGGCTAGGTGTATATCATGGTGACGGGGAGGCTAAGATCTTTATGAGATTCTTCAGAAAATGTTTACGATTCATTACGGCGCCTTGAGTCTGACTTACGTCTTGGAGAATTATATTGCAAAGAAGGTCGACGGAATGACTAGTGTTATGTCCCTTCTGCAAGCAACCACGTATAGACCGTATCGAATAGCCGCCATTTCGTGGGGCACCTTTTGTTACTTAAACCATGGAGCTATTATAGCTCCATGCTTAAACTGTTCAACAATGGAAGCACAATATGTGCAACCATGCATGTACTCAAGGAACAAAGAAACTGCCCCACAAAATGGCGGCTATTCGATACGGTCTATACTAGTCAACCAAAGTCATGTGCGGAGAAACTATCACACATAATTTAAATACAACTGTACGTGTACACTTCAAGATACAAATTCGAACAGGGTAAGTATATAGTCAACAACAAAATAGGCCTACCCCAAAAACCACGCTAAGTTCCAATGCAACCTGAAGATTGCAAAAATACAGGATCGGAAAACTGTTACAAACGGCGTTCTCCATGTGTGATTGAGGATGTGTATGATAAAAACCAACCTGTGTATAATTTATAATAAGTCGGCTCAGTACCTCATCTACGTTGTGGGAAAACAATAAAAAACTGTCCATGCTTTCAAGAAATAGTGAAAAGCCGCCATCCTATTTAGGCTGGTTCCCAGGCTATACTGCACAGAAAACTGAACCGTATTAACATGGTAGCCAGGTGCCTGTTTTTTTTTAGTCTGGTTGCCAGACCAAAAGATTCCGACTATTCTAAAATCATCTTTAGGTCCGGCAGCCGTCAGTTCGCCATATTGAAACACGAGGACTTCCTCCCGTTTTGGAGTTTCCCAAATGCACGTCCGGACGTTATCGTTGATCGTCGGGTGCGATTCGTCAGTGGAACCACATTTTACGCTCCCTTGACATTTATTATTGAAAGAAGGTAGTCGGCCGTAAAAGTGTTTTACATTTACACATAGGGAGTTCTTCAGCTTAATAATAGAACTCTCTCGCAAACCTTTGCATTTCAAATGTCCTCTTCAGGCGCCCTTAGTTATTTCCCTAAAATCGCTCCGTTCAAGTCTCCGCATACTTTGCCTGTTTATTCTGTAAAAATGAAATGTTCCGCCCCTTTCTAAAGAACATGTTCTTTCTGTGCTTCAGCGTACATGGCTAGAAGCAAAATTCAAGGGGGAAGTTATCACATTTGCGCGGCCCATAATTCACTCGATGTGCCCATCACATCACGTAAACTTGTTAGTACAGTGAAGCTCGCAAGTGCTGATGTTCGTAATTGAACCTAAATTGATGTCATTGTTTTTACACATGGGTGGGCCCGTCAGGACCACTTTACTACGCAGTTGGTGGCGGAGTATTCCTACAGGCTACCGTGTGATGAGCTCGTACACACGGGGCCAAATTTGGCATCGAGTTCTTTCCCGCGCTTTTTGGGCCCTAGCAACCGGCGGGCACGATTCGATTACGCCCGCTGCCTGCCCCTCCCTGAGCGCTGCCAAATCGCATTTGGGCCAGGACAAATTGGACATCATACAAGGCCCCTAAAACACGCTTGACTTGGAATTGGAAAGGGTAGGTTCGCTGCGACGACGATAATTCGAAGAAGCGATTGACCAAATTGTGTTAGCGATCCCCGACCAAAATTTATCTCGATATTTGACGCGTGACGCGGGTTGCGCGCGACGCGGGGAACGACCGGCGGCCCGCACATTTTACACTTCGCGCCATCTGAGTTGGAAATTGTCGTCTGATAGCAAAAAGCCATCAAAGTAAAATCCATTATCGTGATTGGGTACATGCTTCTTGGCAAAAGCGAACAAGTCAATGAAAAAAAGGAGGGAAAATGTGGTACTGGTAATCAAATTCCGAACACTATGAATAATTACAAACTGTGTCTAGGGCACACAGTAGAAACATTACTTGAGATAGTACACCCTCCAGTTTCAACGATAATAGAATGACACCCATAATTGTGTCAGAGACATCCATCAAAATAAAATCCTCTTTGGCCTTGAAATAAATTCACAAAGAGCTTTCAAGGTTAATTAAAACCAAAGGCTAACCCAATATGGGTTAGCCACTAGCTAACATGTTGCAATGTATAAAAGCTGATGAAAAAATGTGAAATTTGTTTTCCACATTTGCAAATCAGTCCCGCGGTTACATATTCACCATGAATATGATTACATATTCATGGTGAATAAACATATATTTGTCTTTTTAAAAATCTTATTTATTACCAAAGTAAAGTAGGCCTACTAGTGGTGTTTCAAAACAACACGAAATATCTGTCAACCAGTTTCAAAATTTAAAGTGACTTAAAACAACCTTATCTCTGCAGATTTTGAATAAGTGTAGGTCTACTCTCTAAATGCAAAAGAGTTAAAAACTCACTCTTCAAAAAAAGAGTGAATCCCTTATAAAACCACTGACCAAAAGAGTGAAAATTACTCTAAAAAGAGTGGAAATCCTGTAAATAGTGTGAAAATCACTCTAAAGGAGTGAGAAAAAAACACTCCAAAAAGAGCCATATAAGGGACAGCTCTTTTTCTTTTGGAGTGGTTTTATAAGAGATTCACTCTTTTGAAGAGTACACCATATTACATGTACCTTTTGAGAAGTGGCAATGTTATAAAGTACTTTTCAGCAGGGTCATTAGTTGTTCCAGTTAATAGATATCAAAGTGATAAATGAGCAAAACTTGGGGTTATGCATGGTACAATCTTCAGTTGACACAAAAAGAATTATGCATAGGATATATTTCTAAAACAACCATTCCAAAATGAAATTTGTGGGTGCACATATTAACGTTGGTGATGCTCAATAGCAGTCAAGTCCATCACAAGTCTATCACAAGTCCAGAGCCGATAAAAATCACAAGTCCCGCTTAAGTCCGTCACAAGTCCAGTAACAAGAAGCAAAGAATGAACACGCACAAAAGAATGCCTTTGTTGAAGTTCATTTGAATAGCTTGTGACTTGAATTTAGACCCAGGGACTTGTGGTGGACTTGTGAAGGCTTGTGAGGACTTGTGAGGACTTGTGAGGGACTCGACTACATCCCTGCTCGATAGACAAGACATTTCATCATAAAACATTTTAAATAACTGAAGAGTAACGGCCGAGCAGCCTGTTACATGAACATGGAATGTCATGATATTTTGAAACACATGTCACCATTACACAACTTACCATTTTCCTCTGTTGTAGCACATCGCACATCTCTCTTTCTTTTGCATATCTTCAGTGACTTGTATTCTTCATTTTCCCTTTCAACAATTGGACATGGCATTCACTTGTTATTTTCATCGGCGATATTCCAAGTTGCAAACAGTTCATCTTTTCAAGTCCTGAAACATAAATCAACAATACAAGTCAGAAATGAAGACGACGTCCAACCTGGGCTACCATGGTGGGACTATAGCCTATACACGCACACTATAGACCTTATCGCAAATACCGCTTGGGTGAGTTGTCACAAAAGCAGCAATGTATTAAATTGTGGGAATGTTTTCGGGGCAGAATTTGCCCCGTTTTCCTTCCCACAGTTGTGCTTTTGTGCAAACTCGCCCAAGCGGTATTTGCGATAAGGTCTATGCACGAACCAAACATTTTGTTTCACAAAATACTTCATAAATTACCATTTGCCTGGAGAAATTCACTCTTAAAATGACACATTTCATACGGCCATGATGATGACGGTACGAGCCCGAGTCAGGCGGCTTCCAAAATTCCATGCGCGATAATGGCGCGAAATTTAAACGTAAAATGTGAGCCAACACGTGCGTATACCATTGTGCATATCGTACACGTACGTGCATGCATATAAACTACTCATCGCGAAGCATAACTTTGCACCCCCAAAATGTCTCATTTTATCGCCTAAAACCCAACACGGATTGTTCCACTGTTATCTATAACCTCTAATGAACAAGCTTCTTCGTAATTTTGGGTGATGGGTAATCTTTAAACAAATGAAAATCCGGTTGAAATATTTACTAAAAAATGCAAACATACATGTACGTACCTGATTTTGGCAACGTGGAGTGGAGCCGGTCAAAGGTCACGCAGATCACACATTATTAACGTGCAGTTCGTGTTGCTAATTTCGGCAAACACTAACGAACATGGCGTAAGTAATGCATAATGGCATAATGATTTTTATTTGACAAATTTTGCATCTCAAGAGGTTAAGTGTTTTGTGAAGTGTTCTGTACAGAGTAAGCATATTTCGTTTGACGTAAAACACATCGTCACACTTTGAATACACGTGCCATGTGCGTATGAGCTCGGGAACCAACTTTTTGTTGGACCATAGGCAAACGCACACGTAAACAAACTGTAAGGTCATTAGTGTTATGTTTATTATGGTTTTTGTAGTTGTTGTCTTTAATGTTGCATACTGCATTTACTATGTCGTTTTTAAGAAATGGAATATTTTAATGCAATTCGCAGCCCGTAGGCTGAATTGCATGAAGCTCACAAGTATCTTCCACCTAAACATCGAGATACATAGGTGGGTGGCGCCATTGGCAGCCGACGGTCAGAGACACCGTGCTCTGGGATCTTTAAGTGCGTTACACAACACACCGTGGACTTACGGCTTTACATCCCTTCCGAAGGATGCAGCAGCAAGCGTGTTTAAGTGCCTTGCTGAAGGGCACAGGTACCACGGCCGGGTGTCGAACCCTCAACACCAAGTTTTCACCCCTGTTGCGAGTCAACGACCTAAACCGCTTTGTGCGTAGTTTTAGCCCAATGGAACAGTATAAATGTCTATAGGCCTATGTGATAATAATTATCCAATTTTGATTTGTATTGTTTTCCTTGTCAGCCCCGTAAGGGTCCCGTTCCTTCCCCCTCCAACTGCCCTTCCGGGGTAGGCCTGAGGCCCCTTTGTTGCTAAAGGCTCTCTGCCACGCGCTGTTCCAAGCAATTTATTTGAAACCCGAGCCCGCCAAAACATGTAAAAGGCGGGAGGTGATTTGATTGGTCAACGACATACAAGAAGTGCGCTCCTTAGAGCTAGTGCTATATCGCCTTACGCGCATTGAGAGGGTATCAAGTTTGGCTGTGAACCCACAAAATGAGAGACAAAAATACTCCGGCTTTGGCCAGGAAAGAATAAGAAAACGCCAGCATAACTTTTCTGTAAAAGGGAAAGATTCCACATCATATGAGTTTGTGTTTTTCACTTTTATAGGCTAAGCCTTTTAGGTGTGATGAATTTTTCCCCTGATAAATTGAGTGTTTGGATTTCCACAAATCGTTTTGACAAGCTGTGGCATTAAAGGCCATAAAATTACATCATTTATAGTGATACAAAATTTTACTTTGTTTTTAAGGTTTTCTGAAATATCACGACATATCGCTAAAAATTATACACTGTAGTTTATTCACATTCTTCTTTAGATATTTAATGCTGGTGTTCGACAAATGCTCAGCTGGTGTTCGACAAATTTATTTTTAAAACAAATCATCTTCAAATGATAATGGCCTTTAAACGAATAATTCCTTCGTGCCCTGGAGGTATAAGAAAAATACAGATTCTAATCATCACTTCATGTGTATATATGTCAGATGAAAACAGGCCACGCGCGATATGCCCTATCCTAAAATGACTGACATATCTTGTTCTCCAAACACAATCTCTAAAATTCTCCGATGGCACAAAAACAACACAAATACGTCGGATGGCCCCCGTCTGGTCGGAAGGATGAAACCGGTCGAGCGTTAAGCCGGTCGCTCAACATCTTTTTGACACCATTTTTACTCGAGAATCTGTCCTCTTAAAACAAATAATCTCCTTCAGACACGTAAACGTGGCCTAAAAGCGATATGAAAAGTTGTCGCACCAGTACAGTTTGCGTGCTGTACGTTTGTTTGTTTGTGGTACTTGTCACAAGTCTAAACGATCTTTGCGAAACATTGGCTTCACTTCGGTATCGGCGTTATATGCCAGCCTTGTTCCCCGGTGCCTTTTGCCTTCCGCCATACAAATTAGCTGTGTTCATCAGTGAAACAAGGTTGACATTTTGGCCCCTATAATAACCGTAGTTGTTGTACAAATGTATCTTCTTCCAGTTTGTTAGTAATTATGAAGTTGTTCAATTTAGTATATTTGTTCTATGTGTGTTTGCAGGGCCCCAATGGAAACCAGTTTTTGTAAACTGTTTGGGCACACCCTGGGTAAATAAATGGAATAAATAAATATAAATAAATAAATCTTGTGAGGCTACAAACTGTGCAACCATGCATGTCCTCAAGGAATAAAGAAAATGCCCTAAAAGATGGCAGCTAATCAATACGGTCTATACATGTAGGTATCTGGCTTTGCTTTCCTCATCAGTACGAGCGTCAGGGAACCAGACCATACGATAACAATGCTGTTTTCACGACCACAAACTGTTTAAAAGGTCTATTTTTTATGTAATAATTTTAACTGCAACACACAAGCATCCGTTGCTGAAAGTATAATGTTGTCGTTAAAGGAGCGATCCAGATCACATTTTCGACCCCTTTTCCCTTGTTGAGATTTTGATACCA
The DNA here is from genome assembly GCA_037783545.1 of Henricia sp. BOLD:AAB3569. NCBI lineage: Eukaryota > Metazoa > Echinodermata > Asteroidea > Spinulosida > Echinasteridae > Henricia > Henricia sp. BOLD:AAB3569. The sequence goes on from JBBELK010000121.1 coordinate 397,078, forward strand.
AATCATTTCTCAATCCCTATATTTTCAAGGATATCGTAAAACAAAAAACAACCATTAACGTTTTGTAAACTAATTTATCTGTTTCCATAAACCAGTGCAGTAATTACACCAAACTTTTTGCTACCACATCCAAATTGGAGATTGCCAAATAGACAGTATTTTGGGGAGGTATTTTATATGATTGTTGTAGATTAGAACAAAATCCATGGCAAAATCTGAACACGCTCCTTTAATATCACTTTTAAAGTGTTACCGTCTGACCAGAAACGTGTAGTTGGTGCAAGATGTTATCGTTGCCTGATGAAATCAGTACGTACGCTCCCGCGGCACTCTCGTATACTAATCAAAGATAGACATCAACAATGTTCACACCGCGTAGTCTTCTCTTTGATACAGTTACAAGGGGAATATTAATTTAATACCATGGCGGCTTCGGCTGAAAGACAGTAGAGCGGAGTGATGAAAAACACTCGAACAATACAGTCAATGGTAGTTAGAAGATGGAAGGTGCAGTACTAATATTTTATATGCCCTCTATAGTCTGAAAATACAGTATATTGGAGCCCTTAATGTAATGTTTTAAAGAAATGCGAGTTTACAAAAAAAACATGGTTCGTGGTCATACAACTCTGAGATTATTGTGTGTGAAATGAAGGCTTAAAAATTGTCTATTTGCCCTGTACTGGGGGCATAATTTCAAAGATGGCGACCTTTGGGTTCTCCTCGGAAAAATAAATGGTCGACTCAATGAAAATTGTAAAGAATTTAAAACTTGGGTTCTAAGGGTCATCCTTTCGTCAGTCGAAAATCAAAGGTCACTTGGTCGCCAAAAGGAGCCATTTTCCTGGAAAAAAATCTGGACTCTTGGAGTAACGATCATTAATTTGTTCGTGGTTAAGTTGACGGCATGTACGTACGGCCAAGGGGCCGCACATGTCAGAAAAGATAGCCTTGCAAGAATCCACACCGGTCCGTTTGTTCTGGACCAGCAAGCACGACAACTCGGCTATGTTTGTTTGCTTGTGTACTTGCATTGTAGGTGCCACATGTTTAGCACACTTTCTCCTTTCATTTTTGGCGTTTCAGAGTGACTCATTTTTGTGTGTTCTTCATTATGGAAGAGGCGGACATCCGGGAACTCATAACATTGACTTTGTCTTGTTTCCTAGCTTCATTCAGTTGAAAGTGAATTGGTCGTAAAGTTGGTGCAGTGACTCAGTGCTCGTTCGTTTTCATTGGATGTTACGTGTTACCTGGCACAAAACAAAATGTGCCTTCATTGGATAATGTCGCATCCAAATTCTTCGAATATACAACAAAATGTGTGGAGCATGGCCCATGCTATATAACCACATCTTGGAAACAAGATGGCGTCTTTAGAACCCATCATGTTAAACTCGATGACGCCTGCATGTGAAATCAAAATTCACATTCATGTCAGATTTCACATGCAGGCAATTGTATGTGAAATAGGTAATGTTTTATGTGCCGTGGACCGGAATCCATTGAGAATAGACACTTTGCACGGGCGGCCATGACAGGTTTTCATATTTAAATGATGTGACAATGGATCCACAAAGTGTCTACTCGTGCATGACGCAGGTGACACTGTGACTTCCCCCCTGTCATTGCCGCTCGTGCAAAGGGCTTATTACATTAGCAACAATGCCATCATAGGATCATAGGCATTGTTCAATGCCGTCCATGTGACGTCACTTCAGGCCTTCGACACAAGATTCGACTATGCGGTTGGACTGTTAAGGTCCGTAAAATTCAGAGTTAAAGAGCTACGTTTTAAGCAAACAAACTTAGCGTCCCAGCAATATGTTGACAACAACAAACAAACAAGCCGTCTTGGTCTCGACGAAAGGCGGTAGGTCTACTCCCCGACAAAAGTACGCCTCGGTGCTCGTCAAAAGGTAAGGAAATCCCCGCGATGACGGCAGAACAATCAAACGAAGCCTTCTCAATCCGAGCAAACCGCCACCTGTGTTCGCTGCCGAGTCGGCTTGGCCAGTCCCACGGGGCCTCTCAGCCGAGTTTTTTCCTCTCTATCCCCGCGCTTGTCAAGCCGGGAGACGGCCAGCTTTGTTAAGACCGCAGATATCATCTTCCTATTTCGAGGACTTCGTTTTTCGTCGAGAGGCCAATTGGATTTTTTTTCCTTCGGAAGATTTGAAAGAAATTTGAATATAAGCCACAGGTTGGCGGATTGACTTCTGGTGCGTATACATAATGAAGCTGGATGTAGGGGGGAAAACAGGGTTGTTGTGCGCTCGTGGATCATGGTCGAAGGCGACTAGCTATCCTGAGCTTGTGATGAAGACCGGCCGACCAACACGCCGCACGGCCACGCAGCTCCCACGGGTCTCCACTTCAACTAGACCGGCAGGAAAGCGGAGCAGACGGCGCTGGTGTTGTGTTTCTCGGAGAGGCGAACCGGTTACATCGCCAGCTCGTACCCTCCTGGGAAATGACCAGGGTTTTGGCGATGCTTCGGCTGCGGGATTGGGGCTGGGAAAGCGGGCCGCGATCATAATCAGTACCACAAGCCGATGAATTTCCTCGATATGGGGCCGAGTTTTACGCAGATGTAAGCATATTGGGCTGTCAACACAGGTCATAAACGATGCCAAGTTGTCACTGACATAAAACAGAAACATCCGAGGAAAAAATCTTGCAAATTCTACATCTCCCAACTGACATCGCAACAACATCGCGATTGGATGTTAGGAACAACTTGTAGCTCAATCTCGAGCCTATATGACAACCAGCTATTTGACTGACGCCATTATTGTTTGCTTTCAAGGCTCAAGTTATCATAGGAAGATCAAATTTCAGGTTTGACAAAACCTTTGGAAACAAGATGGCGTAAATCGCACTCATGTCGCAACCACCCTGTGCCCAGTTTATACCGTTTTCCCTCGCAGTTAGCCAAACAACTTCCAAAGGTCAAGTATGACAAAATTGAAATCGTGTTTTTTTTCTGGCCGAACGTTTTAGCGTGCTAGGGTGAGATTCGAACCCCGACCCTCTTACGTCTTGTGCGTAAAACAGTTTGCCAAAATTTGTTTGAGTTTTTCCTTTACTTTTCACCAGTGGGTTACTAAAAGGACATCACACAAATAACGCCCTCTGTTGGCAAAGAAGGTTGAAAAGATAAAATGGCTGCTTCCTTTTGCTCCACTTTCATCGTCTTATTGGTATAACAACCCTGCATAATATTGCAAAGTATGAGCCTCAAATGAAAATTTCAGGGGCCCTTTAAAACTGGGATTGAATATTTTGACCTTAAAATGTATGGGTTATCCACCCCGACAATCACTTCGCACAATAACCACCAAACAGAAACAGAAGCAGAAGTTTGGAAGTTTCAGGCCAAACTTTGTCCCAATTTGCATCATTCTTTTCCCGTTGTATTTGGCCACATCACGCGACCCCATGAAGCCCCGTGGTCAACGCCCTTTGTACATAGGCCCTACGGTTTGTCATATTACGTTTAATCAGACTTGTCGCGTGCGCGTATCTCACCGTGTCAAATTGATGACTACGATCGTGTCTTTGTGATGTGGCGCGTCCATTGTGCTTCTCCCAGTTCATTTATGCCTGGTCTGTTTGTAATTTCCTCCCGAACAAAAGAAATATTGCAATTTTGTTTGTCTGCTCACCAGCGCGTCCAGCAGTTGTTTCCGAGGGGATTGGTGAAATGAACTCACGGGAGAGGTCTCGCTTATTCCGGATACATGTATAATTTCGCTCACGAAAGTCCTTCGAATAACCAAATGAATGTTTCCGTGTTTTTTTTTTTTTTACATGCGCTGTCCTTTGAACAGAAAGGTTGTCCCCATCGAATATAAACACTGGATGAAGTATGCAATAGCAGTTGGCTATACGAGAATTGAAGCCATGCGCATGCTGCCATTGTACCCCGCGAACAATGCTTGGCATAGACTGCTCCCCGGTCCATGCGATCGCTTGCATTCCACTTAACACACGTAGACCATGATGTAAACTATAGTGAAGACAGTATGACTAGTCTAGGCATGTATTTGGTGGGGTAGCCTGGCGGACGGTGGCTTCAAACATTTTAGACGTCGTTGCTTTATCCGGTGTATATATATCGATGCAATGGCTGTGCGAGAATTAAAGCAACGTTTCCGCCATCTTGCTTCGGTTAAACAATACTTTTCCTAGAGTGCTCCTCGGTCCACAAGGTCGATTGCATTGCACTTAAAACATGTACATATAGTAAAAGTAGCATCTCCCGCACCAGATAGATGATGAACGGTTGACTTATGCTAAGGAGCCACGTATCCGGCCATTGTATGCAGATCAGTGTTTCTATAAAGGGAGAACAAAATTAGTTGCTAAAAAAATATTCGGACTCAAACAATCAAACAGAATAATAGAAACCGTTTCAGGATATCCCATAAACAAATTCCATTTCGTCACTTTCCCGGTTCATATTGTGACACAAATACGCCGATAGCTCAACAGCAGACGATAACCACGATGTTTTAGAGAAAATGGCGCGAAGATATGTGTAAATCTGTCAGCGTGCTTTTTACCACGAGCTGACCCGGGAAGAAGCGTGTGCGCCACGTGATGGGATTCTTTCCCACCATTCCTTGAAGAAAAAAAGCTAGTATCTGTGTAAACATTTATATCGTCTGCTCCCAAATAGCATTTGGGTTTTTTGGCGGGAAGTGAAGAAAGGCGGTCAACCGCGAATTGTAGGGCGTGGTATCTGGGTTTGTTGTCATTCGTGCTTGTTATGAAATCCATCGATCTTTTTTATTTTATCGTGGATGAGTATGGGTGACATCTTAAAGGCATGATAATTTTTTTCTCCAAATATTAACAAATTTTAGCACTGGCAGGTTCGTTTCAGGTGCTGAGCCGTTGTATTACGTCACGTGTCTTTTCATTTGCAAATTTTATCACAAAAGAAGGCACTGAGACTCTCGTTTTCCATGACAATTAAAAATTCCTCAATAACTTTCCCTAACCAGTTTGCGTTTTCGTATCCACAGGACATCCATAAAAATCGTGCGTTGTGTCACAAAACAGCGTCGAGCAGCCGTCGCGTTGATCATCGATCCTCACAAGTGAGTTTATTTCACGTTTGCCCGACGACAGTTACATGTATAAACTGTCTTGCAATGCAACTTGAGAAAGTGACGCTGTTCAAAATAATAAAAGTGATCGTCTGGCCACTTTTGGAATCGACAGCAAACATTTAATCTCCTTTTAAAAAAATTAAAAAAGAAGAAGTAAAAACCAGAGTTTACTTGTCGCAGTAACGTCGCAAGGAATTTTGGTAGTCGGTTGTTAGGCCTACTTTAAGGCACAGGCTCGTCAGCAATGCGCGCGCGCCAAATTCGGGCCACGAAATACGCAGCTCCATGCCTTTGCTATGGAGCTGCGTATTTCGTGGCACGGATTTGGCGCGCGCGCATTGCTGACGAGCCTGTGCCTTTAATAGTGTCGGAAATGTAGGCCTTACGTTGTATAAGTTAATAAGTTTAAATGTTGACTTTTGGTTTTTAAGGAAACTTAGGACAGACAGGGTGCCGAGATGATTTTCCGTGGGTTCTTTTAGCTAAGGACATGATGCATTTTGGGGAATGGATTATCCCGGGTCCTGGCCATTGGTCAAAAAACAACATCATCCTCGTTCCCGCCAAATGAAAACAACGCGTCGTCTGCGATGCACGCTCTGCAATTTGGCGCGCACGAGTGACTGTTTTCCTCCACGGGCCTTTGAATACACAAACATTTTTTGTCTTACAAAAATTGCTTCAGAAATCAACTCGGAGCGCGGGAAAACGTCACCGGCGGGAACTGTCGTGTGTAGTATTATTTTTGCTGCGGATGCAGTTGTTTTTCCAGGGGGAAATGCGATTTGGAAAAATATAGCTGTCAGCCAAAGGAAACTGCTTTTGTTTTCTTTTTGTGGCGTTCTCTTTCGGAACTGTGCCGCAGAACAGGTCATCTTGTCAAAATAATTACCAGTCACATAATGGCGTGCGCGAATTGTTGTCATCGTATTAAACAGAATAAATATGAAACACCCAAAAAGGTAAAGGATTAGAGTTAAAGTTAACAATTAAGATTGAATGAACTGGATGATAAGCCTTATTTTTGAGGATTTATTCTGCTCGGTTATAAAGGCCACTTCGATAAAGACGCCACCTGTCTATAGTGGCCACCCGTCTTTGGTCCCAAATACCATGTGTATAATGCTAATGTAACCTCTATAAAGAGGCTACCTGTTTATAGTGGCCACCATAGAGAACTTTTCAATGTATTTGCATAGTTTTGTCCGTCTTGAATGACGCAAGAAAATCGGATTAAAACAGCATCCGGTCAAGATTACGATCCAGGCCCGCAATTAACGTCTGTTTTTAATTGTTCATCGATTAGTGACGTCAACGAGGGACTAGGATCGATCGGATTAATGGATTAAGGCGATAGGATTTACCGTTCACACCGCCGTGGTCGATGGAGGAAGAGAATAAATTAAGCTCCACACCGAGCATAACGATTTAGTTAATTCACTAGAGCCTTTAATTAGAAGAATTACAAATTCATTGGAAAGTGTAAGCTTAGTCTTTGAGCATGACAACAGACACTGTGAAAAATAAGGATAATTTGAAGTTAGTGGGTATCAAATGTAAACTAATTGTTTTATCACACGTCGATACTTTTGCTAAACGGAAAGCTTTTGCACATTTCACATGAATAGCGTCTGGTGTATTGACGTACTTCCTTTCACATACACGTTTAGAATCCACTTGATCAGACTAAATTTGTGTTGCTATGTTGTGCACGCGGTAGGTGTGAAATACAGAATCAACAATACTGTGTTCACCGTGGGAGAGAATGGCATAAAGCAACCAGACTTTCTGAACCGCGCCTCTATTTGAATGTGAAGAATTCGAGGCACCAGCTAAAGTGTAAAATGTTACACGCAAATGGCTAATTCTTGTCCAAGTTATACATTTTTTTTTTTTTTTAATGTGAAACATTTTATACCAACGACACGTAAAGAGTTGTGTTGATTTAAATTTATCAAGACCGAACGGCTTGCGCATAATGGCCAAGTTAAAGGCTTATACTTATAACCACACTGGGATAAATGTCCGGTCATTTGGTGTTGTTGTAAATTATTCTGGTGGCCGTAGGCATGGACACTATCAAAATTAACACGGGCAGGGGGAGAAATTGACGGAAATGGCTTCAGTGTGCGAACATCGTCAGTTTTTGTTTGTGAGCGAGGGAGAAGACTCGCTATTCCCAGGGCAAGCGTAAGCTACCAGCAACTCGCGATGACACTGTGAGATACGAAGTTGGGGCCCTATATCAATTTCCGCTAACACGGGTATTTATTACGCCGAGCTGAGCGCGAGATCTCCCCGTAATCGTATTAGCATCGGGGTTGGATTGCGGTGCTGAACCGGAGATCAACCCCAGAGAAGCTCTTTGGTTAATGGCTCTGCGTGGGTGCATGCGCGGTGTTGAATTGGCCCGCGAGCACGATGTTAGAAACTGAAAACCCGTAAAAATGGTGGCAGCGGTGGGATGAATAATTAATGGAGAAAGTTGTGCCTTGCTCGAAACGTTTAATGTTTAAACGTGGGTTGGTTATGCAGACGATCACAAAATTTGGGGCACATTTCTACAACAACTGTTTTGGCCCGAAACAAGCGCCAGTAAATTGGTGGCGGCAGGTGGGATACTTATAGTATATCCTAAATATGTGTATAAACGGCCTCGCCTAAAAATCCCGAAAATGTCAAATGACACTTGTACGCTCAAAATTATACATTTCCCCCTCTAAACACGATATTATCACCTGCGTGTTGGTAAATTTAAGTCAACAAAATTGAAAAGAATAATTAATTTTTGATCATTATTCGGTCACACATTTTGTAAAGAAAAAATGACATAAATGCAAGCCGAGTAGCCGACTACGTTCCTAAAGTTTTATAGTGACCTTTCAAATATTTGTTGGGAAATTTAGTTTTTACATTTTCTTTTTCAAATTTTTTTTTTTTACCAAGTAACAGTCCATATAAATTTGAAAATTTGCGACATCAAATCTACAATTTTACAAATTAAGGAAAATTAAGGTCACGACAGAAAAAAACTGTTTTTAGTAAAATATTTTCCCTTTCAATTTTTTTCCCAGAAAGGACATATAATTCAAGCTGGCTATACTCCTAAGGATACTCTGTTGTTAAACGTTCTGTTAGGAAACCCAAGACATTTTTGTCTTAAATGTGGATTTTCTCATTTTTCTGACTATATATTAAACCCTGAAAGCGCAAGCGCTGGAAATTTAAATTGGATTCCCTTCGCAAGCCATCCCCTCATAAAAAGCCAGAAGCATAATTCTAAATTATTCCAATAAAATCGCATATAATAGTCGCCATAAAGATATACCTCATAAATTTCTGCTCTCGCTTGTACACATTTCAAAGTATCGTGAATTTTATTGTTGGGAAACGGGCAAGCTGTTGCGGAAATAACTCACTCCGGTTCCAAGTTACAAAAAATGAAGAAAGAACCTATAAACCGGGTGTTTTTACGCGTCTTTCCCCCGTCATAGCTCACCCAGACGCGGGCAGTTTGGCTTAATTAAAGGCCGTGTTTATGACCCTCCGCCCTGCCGTTGCAAGTTAATTTGTGTCAAATGATTACATACTCTTAAATTCCTCCGTTTTAGGTAACAACCTTATTTAATCACCTGTCGGGCATGGAGCACTTTCCCACCCAAAGGTAGTGCAAGAGAAATTCGTTCTGTGTCTGGAGAAAATGGAATGGTGTATTTTTTCCTCGTCCCAATTTCCTCCTTAATTCCTCCTGTCTTTATTCACCACAACTATCGATCATCTTAACTCCATGGGTTTTGTAAACCTTAAAGATGCATTTTGAATCAAGGATATTTTTACTTTTCCGAACGGTTTTTTTTCCAAAAGTTTTCTTCATCCAGATAGGTATATAGGAAAACACCACGGGGTATAGTTGTGCTATACTCACAATTTTGCTAAGAATCACTCAAGTTTTCATATATAATTTTATTAAAAGCAGTAATTAAGACCTTTTAAAGGTAGAAGACGAATAGTAAACCGTTACAAATAGTTTCATCTCCCTGTGTGATTGAAGATTATGCATGATTAAAACCAACCTCAGTAAAATCCAGCTCCGTACTTCGTCTAACTTTTGAGAAAACAGTCAAAAACTGTCACAGTCACTTCGCCCAAAAATCAATTCGCCCTAAACCACTTCGCCCAGAACCACGGCCTGTGCACGGCATTTGGGCGAAGTGGTGTTTGGGCAAACTGGTTTTTGAGCGAAGTGGTTCAGTGCGAAGTGGTCCAGGGTGAAGTGGTTTTGGGGCAAAAATAATGTTCGTCTCATGAGACGAAAATTAATTGATTTACTCATTTCTCAAAGACTATAGTACTTCAGACAAGTTTTCTATACCGTCACCATGTTTATATTAACTTTCTTTAATATAGAGCACAGAATAGCGGATGAAAAAACAATTCGGAAATCATAACTTGCAAGACATAGGCCTAATCCCGAGCGAGATAACGAACACATTCTAGGCAGCTACGAGTAAGATTTGAACCAGCGACCTTCTACTTAGTCGAGCAGATGGCACTGCCGTTGTACGACCACAGTTGGCATCACCTAACGGATGGACTGCCGAAGTGAATACCCCATCTTTTGTTAGTTGCCTACAGGCGATGGCTCTTCGCTAAAAAATCACTAAACCATGTTCCTGTGCTTTTGCAATGGTACTTTTTCCGACGGCCATGATGTTTAGAGCCAATTACCATGGCAACACTTGACACTTCAGCTGTTCAAACCTTACAAAACATTTCAGACGGAGGCTTTTATATTTCTCAAATTATCTGTTATACGAGTGTCCCCTGTGCGAGTTTGTCCTAGATCTCCAAAAATAGACAAAAATGCCCCTTGAAAAGCACTCGCTTTATTTAGACTTAAATTTGAACAATGCGACAGTTTATACAACCTTGGAATCAAAGGTTTTTCGGTCTAACCGAACACGTTACTAAGAGAGGGTCGTTTTCACAGTGCCGTTCGGAACACGACAATTCAGCGTGACTGTCAACACTCGCCAACCCGAGAATGTTGGTTTTGGCCCCGGTGAATAAACAAGGACCGCTCGGATGGCAAAGCCAACCCCGGAGTTATCTTCCATGTTCTCCCCTCGACTCAGTCGAATGTCCCCTCTCGATAATTCGAAGGAAAAAGTATTTATTTTATTAAGGGAGTGCGGAAGGCCTATGATTTCAAAAAGTGGATTATGATTTTATGGTTCAAAAAGAGACAATTGGGGTTAAAGACCTCAAATTACGCAGACACGACGTAAACCAAAATTGTGCCAGATAAACCTGTAACATCGCTCGTGAGGAATCGAACCCGAGACATCATATTATTTTGTCAGGCTGTTCTAACAATCACAAGTAGCCAATCAGAGCACAGGTTGTATAAGTCGTTATTGTATGTTAAAATCTCGCATACGAGTTAATTTTTTGAAAGCCTAGGCAATCTTTGCGACGCGAAATATGATCGTACTTTGCTAACGTCCATTTCCCGAATCATCCAAATTGGTTGTGACGAGTTTACGAGGTAACATGCTGAGCTAGCCACACCCCGCAAATAAAACCCGCCGTGTTTTGGACAGATTGCACCCGTGTGGCAAACTCACCGCCCCGCTGTGGGTTACTCGAACACGGTGTGTGTGATAAAACTATCATACCGTTGGGACCCGGGGGCAATTTTTCGTAGAATCCAGGCCCTTTAGCAAAAAAACTGCAGCCTCTAAAACATGTGTAGTAAGCGAAAACCCATGTGGTTTGATTACGATTTGAACCCGAGACATCTGACTCACCTGGCAGATGCTTTATGGGCCAGTCACAAATCAGTTGCGATGCGTCGGCGATGGGTAAAACCGGGAAATTTGAACAAAATCTTGAGACAGATCTCACGATTTTGCACCCGTCGGAGGCGCTCTCCGGACGCCTGCGGCTTGTCGCAGATTTTTTTGGCATCGCCACACCCGTCGCGGTCCCCAACTTTGAACTTAAAATTTTAAGATTGCTCGCAAGATTTTTCACCCATTTTGGGCATCCCAGACACAATCTCTGATGACCTACGATGCCCTCCGATTAATCGGAGGCGTCCTCCGAATAATCTGAGACTAGTCGCAAGATTCTGTGTGGGATTGGAAATTCAGGTTGAGATTCAATGTCTGCGAGTGGTCTCCGGCGCCCTCCGACTGAATCGGAGGCGCCCTGCGACGATTCGTACGCTTTCTGTGATCGTCTCCGACGAATCGTACGGTGGAATCGTAGTAAATCGCCGTGTATATAAGGGCGCCTCCGATCGGATCGCTAAAAGTTTGAGACGCTCTTGCTGCAGTGTACAGGGAGAAATACAGATGACCGAGGTCAGAAAACCCTCCTTTTCCCCCACATATACCCGGGGGGGGGGGGGAAATTAAAAGAAAAGATGCTCGCAGATATCGTCTCCGATGCAATCGGAGGCGATCGGAGGCTAATCCCACGATTTTTCGACAAAACCGGGTCAAAATCCTTGAAAAAATCTCAGACAATGTAACTGCTCCACTTTTATTAGGATTATTGCTAGGATTGTTCAAGGCTTCTTTATTTTCTACGACGACCCCCCGCCAAAACTAATCCCCGACAGATCGCCGACATTGTGACTGGGCCATTACCATCGGCGTCATTACCACATCGTGTTTTGGTTGCATAAATGGGTAAAGTAACCGAAAACAAAGGGCGCCGCCATATTACTACATTTATACTAAACAGCAAAATATTATCCTAGTATAATAAAAAAAAAATATTAAAATTCGTTTTTTTCAGAACTTTATAGAAAGCGACTTGCTACGAGCTATTTCGAAACTACGGGATTCGCCTTTAGGCTCAAGTCCTAACTTTTCTTTCTCAAGTTTAGTTGACCGTTTGATGATGCTAAATACGAAAGAAAAATTGGGTTTATATTTATTGTTTTGTACACCAAGTGAAGACGAAGCCCTTGTCAGTCGTTTCGAAAACACACGTCATGACAAAGAGATATAAGGCAGAGGGCGCCCTACAAAACGCCCAACATGTGCCCAACTGGATAATGTTTTCGCGTTCACTACAGGAAACATGTTGCTGTCATAAGAACCAATAGGCCTATGGTCGGCTTTGGTCGTCGGCAACTGAAGCCGTTAATTGGTTGAACCAGTAATTATGCCAGGAACATGTTTTGGTTATATGGTCGCGAAAACTATATGCGACGCCATAATTATTGTTTCCATAAAAAGAAAATCAAAATTGATTCATGAAGAATTTTTAACAACAAAAAGGCTTGGCAACAAAAAGCCGATAAACGGAGTTCATGTTGTGCTCTGTAATGAATAAGATTTTTTTTAAATAAATAAATAATACATTAATATAAAGGTACATCGATTTCTGTCCATAAATAATTATATTCCAGCATGGACAAAAAAAGGATGAAGTTGTTAAACCGAAATCTGCGACATATGGAATCCTGCGAAATTTCGGTCTGTCGACGGAGCGAGAAAACATAAGGCATTACACGGAAGGTTGGACCGGTGGTTAATTACATCTCCAGGGAGGTGGGCCGGGCTGGGCCAGGGTTTTCGCACTTCAACTCCCATGAGAATTGGCTCCGTCTCGGTCGGTCTGATGGAAAAGGCGTCCATGGTCTGGGCATAATCTGGTGGTTAATACCGGTTATCTGAACTTAATACAAGACGGTAAAAGGAACTAATGTATTTATACACGACTACTAAGAACTAGTCGAAAACGGGGGATGAGAGAAAAATCACATAGGCCTTACTGGGATTCGAACTCGAAACCTCCGACTCACCGGGCAGATGCTCTACCACATGTGCTATGAGGCACAGTGGTATACTCCATCATGTTTCCCCCAAGACCTCTGACACACCGGGAAGATGCTCTACCACCTGAGCTATGAGGCACAGTGGTATACTCCATCATGTTTCCCACAAGACATCTGACACACAGGGCAGATGCTCTACCAGCTGAGCTATGAGGCACAGTGGTATACTCCATCATGTTTCCCCCAAGACATCTGACACACAGGGCAGATGCTCTACCAGCTGAGCTATGAGGCACAGTGGTATACTCCATCATGTTTCCCACAAGACCTCTGACACACCGGGAAGATGCTCTACCACCTGAGCTATGAGGCACAGTGGTATACTCCATGTTTCCCACAAGACCTCTGACACACAGGGCAGATGCTCTACCACCTGTGCTATGAGGCACAGTGGTATACTCCATCATGTTTCCCACAAGACATCTGACACACAGGGCAGATGCTCTACCAGCTGAGCTATAAGGCACAGTATTATACTCCCTCAGGTTTCTCCCAAGACCTCTGACACACCGGACAGATGCTCTACCACCCTCCTTCCCCTGAAATACTACTTAACATTTTTCTGGCAGTATCACGAAATGTCAACATTTTACAGTGCATGAAAGTCCTACGCGGCCCTCGACCACCTCCCCCCTTCCTACGCTTTGTAGAACCGTGATAATGTTGACAACTTTGGACGGGCCCTTGGCACAATATGTCCCGTTTCAACTTCTCCGGGACCGGGAGCGTGTCAAAACCGTGTCAAGCCGGGCTCCCGAGGGGCGCTTGCCCTTGAGGGATTTATGGTAATTTTCGCGCGGTTTTTGAGGATGCGGTTATTTGGGGGATCGGGAGTGTCTGGGTTTTGTCAAGTTGGCCAACTAGTCGCCACGGCAAACTGGCGCCGGTTTTGTTCCGTGCAGTCACTGGCCTGATACGCGAAAAACCGTCCACTATCTCACTACAGGGCAGAATTCCTTGCCTAGACTGGTTATTCTACTTTGACTGGACTGCGCGCATGTGTTAAGGGAAATACAAGCGATCGTATGGACCGGGAAGCAGTCTAGGCAAAATCCCACAGCCTACAAACGACGGCTTTCCACCGAGTTTTACGGCACCAAATAAATAGCGTCACAAAACATTTCTCATTTTTGTGTTTTTTATGTTGTGTACTTAACCTTTTACAAGAATTCTGGAAAGTTTTACAGTTGGTGTGAAAAGTTGAATATGAACGTTCGTATTTGCGCATTACCATTACCAAGCAAAACCAACCGACCGCACATTTTTAACTTGAAGAAGGTTCGAAACTGGAATTTGGATACATTACAACAATGGCATAGGCCTATAGAGGAATTTCAAATTTTCATCAAAAACGAGAATCTCAGTGCTTTCTTTCGTGACAAAAATGGCGGAATAAAAAAAAAAGACAAAACAAAATGCGCGACCTTGACAACGCGAGCGTGTGCGTGCGCGTATACAGAGATATTCTCTGGGGTGGCCGGTCCGCAGGGAAAAAAAGGACAAACCGATAAGAAAAGGACTTTTTAGCCAGGGAAAAAAGAGAATGAAGTGAAGCGGAAGAATAGATAAAGTCTTAGGCCGTTAGACTTGCCGCTTTTATCTGCGACGGGCATTTGATGTTGCCGAACCAAAACCCACGCAAGGTCACGTTATAGCTGATAAAGTCTTTAGTCATGTTTTATTCAACACTGCACGTTCACAGACTTGGCATAAATCTTTGACAAAATCCGTCAGTCGCTGGTACATGTATATCAGTCTTTTCATGCCAAATGATGAAATCGACAACTAGAGCTGCATGTGCATTCGAACATCGACGCAAAAATCACTTACACTATACTCACATTGAGTTAGGGATATTGTGGGGGTGTACGCAGATGTTTTAAGGGTACGCATTATGCTTGAATGATTTTGTATATGATTAGACAATTGTATCTGCATGACAGACACACCTTGTCACAGGAATAGGTGAAAAGTCATTTCGAAAGAAAACAATCCAAAATTTACAACATCCCTAGCTTAATGTGATACAACAGAGTACTAAAATGAAAACGTCACCCTTTGTGTGTTGCCAAGGTTACTGGATCGACACAAAAACCAGTGAACTGTTTCCCTGCGAATGTTTAAACCCACAGTCGCCCTTGTAACTGACGTCACACTTTAGTATAGTATATTCTGCTTATAGGTTTTTTTTATATTATTATGAGGCTATTATTTATTTCTGGTATTCATACCAAGGATTCCTCAATAGCTCATTGCACTGTCACTCGTAAGCGTGAGGAAACCCATGAAGAATTAGAGTTATAAATGGCCAGAGACACCGGGGAATCTCCTTGCTCTTCACGAAAGAATGCTCTGGGATCTTTAGAGTGCGTTACCATTAACTAACACACTGGACCAACGGCTTTACATCCCTTCCAAAGGATGGAGCAAGTGTGGTTGAGTGCCTTGCCCAAGGGCACAGGTACCGCAGCCGGATTCGAACCTGCAACCCCAAGTTTTCACCCATGATTACGAGTCAATGGACCTAACCACTCGGCCACAGTACCCCTTTGTTGTTCGTCGTTTATAATGCAAGGTTCCTGATATAACAAGGTAACATGCAAAGCCAGCCAACATGTAACGTTAAACTCTCTACAAAATTTCTCCAGGCTAGTTTAGCAACATTCTTCTTTAGATATGTTATGCCCATAGGAATCTGTCAAAAGTTTCATCTTGCATTAGGCCTTTAATATCGATAAAGTTGTGGACGTCACACATCAGTGCCTATTACCAGTCCTGCGCATGCCCGATATAAAACTTTTTTTTAACACAGGGGTGTTTGTCCCGGAGTGACCCAAATCGGGAACAGGTCGTACTCGGGGTGACTACCGGGCGACGACAGCAATTACCGCTAACTCAAGAGCGGCTTTCATTGCAATAATAATCGGTAAATTAGGGCCGTAAACTGTCAGAGGTGTTAAAGGAAAGACACTTCAGAGCGCTGACTCCTACCATGGCTTTCGGCTTTCTGAGTTATTAGGCTAGATTCACTGAGCTATTTCGCGCGAAAATCTGATGCGCGTCGCTTCGAGAAAAAGAGATGTGGAGGGAATTTGGCGGGAAACGACGCTTTGAACATCACAGAATCGCAAAAGGAATTTCCATCCCAGTTTATTCTGTGGTTTTCAATGCAAATGTTTACTCCAAATTCCCTCCACGCTGCTCAGTGTGAATCCAGCTAGACAGACTACATGTGTGATTGAGGATATGTGACTGAGGATGTATGATAAAAACCAATCTGTGTAAAGGTTAGCTCAGTACCTTATCTACGTTCTGAGAAAACAATATATAAAAAACAAGTGTCCATGCTTTCAAGAAATTGTGTGAACTGTGAAGCCACTATCCTATTTAGGCTGGTTCTATATATACTGAACGAAAAACAAGGTCATAACATAGCGGTAGCCAGGGACCCAGTTTTGTTCACCCGAGATCGAGCGCATTTAGATAAATCCTTCTTCAATTATCGTTTTCTTATAAAAAGATACCTTGGTGGAATCATTGCATTGGACAGTTGGAACCACTTCTATCTTCCATAGTTATGTTGTTCTGGTAAAAAAAAAAGAAGGTTGATTAGTAAGTTGGGACATTGCAAATCCTGTATACAGGCTTTGAACTTTATCGAAAAGCTCTTTTTACGTTAATAAATCCACTGAAATCCACTGAAAAACAGAAATTAAAAATAATAGAAACGGGACGCCTCTTTAACGTGCTCGGAGGCCATGACAGTGAGTTATTACCCAAATTTACACAATTCCGCCCTACGAGAAAAAGACGGGAGGCGGTGTCGTCACTTTAGACTACGGAACGAAATCTGATTTGTGTCACTACTGGAATTCCGCTGTCAAATCGCGTCGGCAAGTCTGACCTCGGAGAATAGTAGGTCAACCGAAAAAGGGGAAGTCGTTAGTGGTAATTTGGGGGGAGGGGTGAGTGTGGGGTTAGGGTGGGGGCGGGTGTCGGGGGGTGAGGGCGCAATTTGTCCGAGTCATGATACACAGCGACTCCAGCTTTTAGTGGTTGTAAGTCGGTGTTAGTCGTTTTATTCAGGGTTCGTGCCAAGGATTTTGATACCAAGTTTGTTCAGTAGATTTTTGATTTTGCGTCTGATCTACTGACGTAATTCCTTTTCAATGCATACTTAGTATCCACTTGACCCGACCAAATTTTTGTTGCTATGTAATGTGTTTAGAAAAAAATATTGCTTAATCCAAAACGTCTTTGCTTTACGAAAATGAGTTAGCAGTCAAAATCGTATGTGTATTTCAATTTACTGGTGTTCTGCTACTCTTGCTGAGAACCCGAGTTGACATACAATTTTGACTATTAACGCATTTTTATAAAGCAAACAAATTTTAGATTAAGCAAATTTGTTTTGTTTTTTAGCTAAACAGCATAATGAAATTGGCCCCTGGTGCATGCGGCAGAAGTGAAGTGCAGAATCGAGACCATGTTTACGGTATAGGAGAGATTGGCCGGACTGTTGGTTGTTAGGCATTGGAGTGCACCACGTAGCAACGACAGCATAGTATGTGACTTTCTAAATTGCACCTTATTTGAAAGTGACCGACTGACGCCTCGAATTCTTCACTTTTAAATGGAGGTGCAGTAAGTTGATAAAGTCACATACTATGCTGTTGTTGCAACGTGGTGCACGCCAATGCCTATAGCAATCAATAGTCTGGTTGCTTTATGCCATTCTCTCCTACAATAAACACGGTGTTGATTCCGTACTTCACTCCTGCCGCGTGCACCACATAGCAACACAAATTTAGTCTGGTCAAGTGGATACTCAGTGTGCATATGAACGGCCAGTACGTCAGTACACCAGACGCTATATTTATGTGAAACACGAAAAAGGATAATTCTCATTAACACCTGTTGTAGCTGTATAGGCCTATGTTTCCCGCCAAAAATATGTAAATTTGGGGTTGCGAGACACATTTCCATCATCTTTATTGGAGAAGAGATATAATCGTATTCGCAACGAGAAGCACCAGACTAGTTCCGTTCCCATAGCAACGTCATCACCTGACACACATCCCCCTCAAACAACCTGTTCTCATATTTCAGTCCGCAAGTCGGCGGTGTCGGAGCGAATTTATTAGCCAGGAGAAGACAAGACAACGATTGGAAGCAATTATCGTCTGATTCCCCCTTCGCCGAGTATATAGTCTGCATGACACCAAGTGAGCAAACACGAGACGAATATTGCTCTTGACAACCGGTTCAATTGCTTCTGGTCAGCCCTCGATCTGTTGACAATTTTTGCTCCATTTTGGTGGCTGCTTGAATGCATAATTATCTCCTTATTAGTCGGGTTTTCTGTCTTTTTTGTAAAGCGGCTCTTGTGATGTACGACGGAGAGGAACCTATTCACGACTGAGGTATATAAAGGGAGAAATAAAGATGTACCGTTTGTGTTTTACGGATGATTTCATTTTGGTACAAATTAATTTGAATGCAGATTTTAATAATTTTCTAAGTCTGCCGAAGTTATGAGTTTTCCAATGAAATATTGGTTTATGGTTGTGCAAATTCGAATAATTTACTACCCGAATATTGTTATCCAAATTTCAGTCTAATTTCGAATATTCGTTTTAACTGTTTTGGTTCCACTTTTTGTGTATAAATTACTGCAATCATTACAATGTCATAAACACAATATTTTGAGCCAAATCAATTCCAGAAATCAAACATTGAAAGAAAAATTTGATTCTTATATAGGGAGCCTGAGGGAGTATACCATAATGATTCTTTTGTCATCCCGTATTTTGTCACTGTACAAGGCAACTATTATAGTAATAATAGTATCAGCAGTTTTTTGTTATCTTTGTGAATCACATTACTTTATCTGATTTGCATATTCATGAACATCAGCCGTGTCTCTTTTAATCTCGATCAAAATCCCGACAAAGGATTTTTCGCCTCGTTCATACATCACCGCTCTAGACAAAGGAATCCTCTTCCGAAACCGACAATTAGGAAGACGGGACTTTTTTTGGGAAAACGCTCCTTTCCTGTTATCTGTCCGATCTCGCGTCCGATTCCGGAAATTTGCTCCCGTGTAGTGACTCCGGCACGTGGGCCGCCGGAGCGATGTTTCGCTCGCGGGGACAAGGGGACAACACGAGGACGGAGAGAGTGGGTCTGAGACAGACAACACGGCATTGCAAGACCCCGGGCCGGGAGGAAATGAACGAGTGAATCGCCAGGTTTTGACAGGTCTACCCGTCGGCGTGATGGGGGCTCTCACGGGTACTCTCTCTCACCTCCAGATTTATTTCCAGAAGTCGTGAACATTGTAAAAGCAAGGAGGCAGGCTGCTTTCCCCTGCAAATAGGACACAATTTGTGACATTTAGAAGTGGCAAATCCGTGTCTTCACGTCCTTTGTCTAGTACTCACATTTCAATCATCATAAGCATTATTAAAGCCCGTATGCACGATTTGCTATGTCCCAAAACTTGCTATGTCCCAATAATTTGACCAGGAAACCGTACTCAAATGGAAGATAGAAGTGGTTCAAGATGTCCAATGCAATGATTCTGTCCGAGATAATAAGAAGTAAACCTATAAATACACGTGCACAAACATTTTTTTTAAAAGGGCGCCCTCATGTTAACAAAACAAGGCACCAGACTACGGTGGTATCATAGCTCCGTTTTTCGTGCAGTAGAGTCAGGGAACCAGCCTAAAGAGGACGGTGGTTTCACACAATTTCTGGAAAGCGTGGACACAGTTTTTCATTGTTTTCTTTGAACGTAGATGAGGTACTGAGCTGACTTATACACAGGTTGGTTTTTATCATACACATCCTCAATCACACATGGAGATAACGCCGTTTGTGACAGTTTTATAATCATGTAGGCCTAATCTGTCCTTAAAAGGTATTTCGCAAAGAGATACCCGCAACGACAGTTAAGCCAGTCTAACACTACAGACAGTATAGCCAGTCTAACATGGTGTACAGAATGCCCCTGGCCATATGAGGGCGCTTTTACCAAATTGCGTACAACAGGACAGCATAAGCATCGAGTTAGTTGATGGCATATTGTGTATGAGAAAGGGCAACCATGGAATTAATACGGGGAATTTTCGTAATGTATGCAAATCCTTGCATACTTTAATAACAGAATGTTGCTCTTAACCACCACAAAGCTTGTCCGGGGCTTGTCCTATACACCTCGCAACAACTAATGTATACTATGCAAAATTAATTCCAACCATAGAAATCGAATTTAAAGTAACAGGTGAATGAAATAGATCATCACAAGGAAACGTCGCAAAAAAAAACATTCATGAATTTAGATACATTACAAAAATGGCATGTTAGGGGTAAGAAAAATGACAATTTCGGCGAGCCTCAAATTATGGCGCAAATTTTAAATGTGGTTACAAAAAACTTCGAACCTCGGACTAAAAACGACATTTTGAGAAGGTTCAATGACCGACGACCACGTGACAGATGTATTCATGCGAAAGTCAAATCGTAATCTTATGTTCATCTATAAATCGAATGACAAGCTAACATCAATTGTAATTATGGACATCTCTGCGGAGACATGAATTGGCTATTTGGGGGAGATAATGCGCGCATTACTTCATTTGCAGAAATTTGAGCAAATTTTACCGGCGGCTATAATGTTCTTGGTGTTTCCCGAGCTTTCAGATTCTATGTGTCATTTCTATAAAGTAAAACATCACTGCGTTTCAAATTCACTGTGTCTGCAAAAACCATTTTTAACGCAGAGTGATTTTATGTTTTAATGTCCACATCATTTTTCGTTGTTTCGAGACTTAACTTTGTCTTATGTTTGTATAAAATTTTGATCAGAATAAATTCTGAAAGATATGCACAGCGAGTTATGTCTCTGGCCGCGTCACACAATGACGGCCAGAGCGGTAAACCGCCCCCAGCGGCCGGGTTATTTTGTAGCGGGTTATTTTGGTAGTGAGAATTCTTCTCACCCAGGACAGAGATTTCCAAAGTTAGGGTACCTACACATAGAGGAACTCATACCTTTTCCAAAACACGTTCCCTTATCCAGAAATCTTCATCCATCTGGCCAAGAAGCGACGATCATTCTGCAAGTTCATGAATTATCATTCTTCCATTGCCGTTTAAAAAACATGGCAGCGGCCTGCTATAGGCTTGTTGTAATACAAGGCGCGTAGTTACACGCGCCCAAAAAAGTCCGGCCGCTGGGGGTGGTTGACCGCTCTGGCCGTTCTGTGTGACGGCCAGAGGCATTCGGGCTAGTTATTTTACTACCAATCGGGCAACCAAAACCATATTTTTGTGTAGGTAATTAACAATCGAAGGTCGCTTTATAATGTGTGCGCGCACACATTTGTTTTTACCATTCACTTAACACAAACATCATGCATGGATTTTATAGGTTTTCTGAAGCATTGATGCAGTTGCAATTTATTACTGCTAGTTTAACAACATTCTTCTTTAGATAGGCCTATATGACTTGTTATGCCCTTATTCCGGGAATCCGTAAAAAAGGTTCATCTTACAAATGGGCGTTTAATTAAATGTGTTTTCTGAAGGATTTTGGGCGAAAACAGTCTTATAATGTTGCCAAAACGTACCTCCTGGCGTGGAAAGACCCATATTCCTCTAATTTTCCAGACATTATCTCAACACTTTTTTGGCGCCAAAACGTTCTCGAGTATACCAGTGAGCTAATCAACTCGCACGTTGGTTGGTTTAGTGCGTTCCGAATTACACCCACGTCTGTTAATCACGGCGCGCGCGCGGGAAAAAGATGGGTATTAAATTTTATGGCGGGAATCCACGTGCACCATAAATCAGCTTTGCCGTGTATTTGGATATCACCGGCGGCGCGGGCGGGCGTGCGTTCCAAATCAGCTGTGCAGTTGGTTAAACCAATGTTGCATGCCTGTTGAAAAGATTGTCTGGTAGTCGCCTAAATTGGTCATTCTTCGACTACTGTGTGGATGATAGTACGGTATACTTCATCAAGTTGTATAATTAATCAAATTTAAAGTCAGTATGGATTTGCAATATCCTAAAAAAAATGTAATAAACCATTTGCATTGCAACTTTGCATTTGGTCTTTTGCGTGTTTCGTATATATGAATAGCGCCTGGTGTACTTCCTTTCACATATACACTTAGTATCCACGTAACCAGACTAATTTTTTGTTGATATGTGGTGCACGCGGCCAGAGTGGCTATTCACAGACTCTGAGCACAGCAGGTCACGAAATCAGTGGAGAGAGCTAAATCGAGAGCTCGATGTGGACGAAGGACAGTTGAGACGTATGCTCTATCGCAATAATGAGCTAAATGCGTGGCTCCGAAGCTGCGAAACCCAATAAGCGCACAGTACGCTGGGTCAACACCAATGATGATGATGATGGCCAGTGTGAAGTACAGAATCAATACCGTGTTCACCGTAGGAGAGAATGGCATAAAGCAACAAGACTGTTTGCTAAGCAATGGCGTGCACCACGTAAGTGTGGATTCACCCTTTTCGCACTGAAAACCCAAGCTCATAATCAACTTTGGAGGAGCGTGTTTTTTTTGTGATTCTGTAAATTTCAGTGCGTCGTTTTACTTTAAATTTCTTTCAAGCTGCTTTTTCTCAAAGCGACGCGCGTCAAATTTATATACGTGAGAATCCACCCTGTTAACGGCACAGGCTCGTTAATGCGCGCGTGAGGACAAATTCGTCCCACGAAATACGCAGCTCCCTATACCAAAGGCATGGTGCTGCGTATTTCGTGGTACGAATTTGGCCTCACGCGCGCATTGACGGGCCTGTGCCTTCAAAGCCGGCCGTACACCTTGCGTTTCGTCCGTGATCCGATCACGATAGCGCATGTTGTGCAGTCGCATCACAAGGTGTACGGATTCTGCGATGCGTCCCGATGGCGATGTGGTCACGATTTTGTGTACTAGTCTCGCAAAGCAATCGCAGTTGGCGTGTCTGTGCAATCTCAACGGAGTCGGAACGCAAGGTGTACGGCCGGCTTAAAGGGCCTGTGACATCCTAAACAACTTTGTGCCTAAGCTTTGCTTCATAATGACGGATTACTTGTTCAGCAAGACATACTATTGTTCGTTTGGATGTAAAATCAATAAAAGTTGGCATTTTTAAACTTTGAAGATTTCATTGCAATAAATCACAGACAGAGGGCGCTGTTTTGAGTGCATCACATAAGGAAGACAGAAGGGAAAAGTTAAGAAAAAACATAAGACTTCAAGTTGGACTTGTGGCAAATTGCTGCAGTTTCTACCCCCAGTTTTGTCATGGCTTACAGCAGGCAACATGTCAAACAAACTCAAACAGGCACGGATTACAAAAGTTTCAGGAAAATTTAGAAAAAAGTGGAATCTTTTGTGCACAGTTCAATGTGATTTTCTTGTGTTTGCCTCTTGTGACGTCGTGACCTTGGTCATGAATATGCATATTTGCATTAACATAAAAACTAAAAACCTTTGTTTTAACCCCCAAAGCAAGCTTTAAATAGGATTTTTATGACTTTAACTGAGTAAAGTGGTTTTAAAGCATAGATTTCATTAATAAAAATCCTAAATAAGGGGCCCTATAAGTATAACAACTCAGTTGCGCGAAATGGTGATAGTTTAATTACACGTATAGGCTAGGACAATACTTCTGTTTCAAACAATGTACAAATATCACTGCGAAGCGTGTAGGTGTTCCCAAAGGGTGGATTTTTTTCAAACAAAATCCCCCCCCCCCCCACCCCCTCCCAAAAAAGTCGTTGAATGACAAGGTCGTTAAATTCGTGTCATTATATTCGCGCTGCTTCCCGGTGTGTATAGGAGACACAATTTATACTTGGCATTCACTCACAAAAGACAACTCGAGATTGGCTGAGAAAATTAAAACAACATGTTTTCGCACCGGAACTTATCCTCTCGCCCCCCAGTCCAATCTCACGGCCATATCTCCATTCTAAACAGACACACACAAAAATTTGATCAAGAGTAATTCATCTTCCAAAACTAATCAGAGACAAGTTTTTGGACAAAGGGGGAATTCCCTGCCCACTCGCGCCCGGCCACCGCGCGGCAGTCCCCCAGGCCGGCTGCTATCCATCACGGTGAAAAAAAAAGAACGACTGGAAAACAACGCGGATCACAAAACCGCTTTGTTGGCGCTGGCGGGAAGATTCTATAGTTTCATCTTCGACTTTTTTCCCGCGCTTTTTTCATTCTCTGATGACCTCGTTCGGGTGACTCAATTCATAAACCAAACTGGAAAAATTAAACATCGTCCGGGTTAGATTAACCGAGCAGTTTGGGATGAAGTCCCAGCGGCCGAGGCTCTTTATTTTCTTCATTCGGGGCCTTGGTGCCGGGGTCTATTCATCGGGTAAAACCCGGTAGAATTGCACCTTAATTGGACGAGGGTTGCACACAATGGCGGCAACGCGCGCGTATCTTTCACAGAATAATCTACGCTCGCAAAACACAAATTGCCTGGCAGGGATGATCTGGCCACACGCCTGCAGATATCTCATTTTTCACCATGTGACGACCTTTTTTGTTGAGAAAATATAGAAACATTTTATGGATTCGTGAACTCTATTTTCATTGAGACAAAATTCAGTGTTCCTTTTTTGCAGAAACTGTTTATTTTGGACAATTTGATTTGTCTAAATCTATGACGGAAGATATGACAAATTTCCAATTAACACTGGCAGCCTTGTTTCAGATGCTGAGCCATTGTGTATTACATCACACGTCTTTTCATTTTGCAAATTCTGTCACAAAAGAAAACAATGAGACCCTCGTTTTCAAAGACTTTTTGAAATTCTTCTATATTAAAGGCACAGGCTCGTCAATGCGCGCGTGAGGCCAAATTCGTGCCACGAAATACGCAGCTCCATAGCAAAGGCATGAGGCTGCGTATTTTGTGGCACGAATTTGGCCTCACGCGCGCATTGACGAGCCTCTGCCTTTAAACCTGATAGGCCTATCACTGAAATTTGACCGTAAAACACATGAAAGAGAGCTAGGTTCGCAATTCAATTAAAAATCAATTACAAATATCTACTGGCGTAAATTGGCGTGTAACTTCGACAATTTTAAAAACGGTACCCAATCAACTGTTTTAATTGTCATATTTGAATTCAGTTACATCAAAATCCATAACGGCACATACATAGTAGGCCTACATGTATCTAAAAAAAAAAAGTATCCCAGAATAACAAATATCGTATATACATGTGTTGTACAAGTATATACACAACTATAGCACAATACAGCGTTTATAATTGTAAGGGCGCGATCGAAACAACGTCCCGTCACAAAATGAGCCCCGGCCGGCCCCAGCAGTGATTAGCGCGCCATCCTTGACTGAAATTACCAGGTTTCCCCAAAAATTAATTCCATTCCAAGGATTTTAATATAACCGCCACCAGTTCGTGTGCACTTTCGGCAACACGCAAATTAGTATTAATACATGCACGGGCAGCTAGCGCATCAGACACAAGCCGCAAACAGACGTATAGGAAATATCGATTAGCCTATGATTTAAACGGGCTTACAGATTTATTGTAATTTTTCAGAACGCATCCAGTCTTAAGAATAAAACGCACCACCGTTTTGTTTTGATTTAAAGACGTGTCATGTGATCGATTTACTGTCACGTGTGATACAATTTGAAATTTAAATTTTGAAGCCGTTTCGTGTTTCCGCTGTCTCCGTTGTCTCCAGCGCGCCATAGTCACATTTTATTTCGCTGGATAACGTAGCATAAAATTCCTAATTTTATATACAGAATGATTTCTCTATTTAAGATTCAACACGAAAACCATGCACGGATTTTTATGGTTTTCTAAAGTATTACTGCATCTATGTGGCTGAAATTTCTACAAAGCAGTTTATCAACATTCTTTAGTTATGTAATGCTGCTGTTCCTGGACTTCGTAAAAAGGGTTTCGCCCATCGTTATTCAACATCGTTATTCGCTCCTTACATGGAACCGCCATTTTGGATTGACAGCGAGGCTGTACACGCAAGAACAATGACTCGCGTCGTTCAATAAAGAAAACTAGAGTGTAAACTCGTTATACAGGGACTGTGCCAATATGGGCGGCGCCATTTTGGATTATCGCGCGCCATGGGTTCAAATAGGGCAACAGGTACCATGCGCCATTTTGTAGTTTTTGGAGTTTTTCCGACATAACTAAATGAAAAGTCTCCAATATAAATCTGTTGACTTCATCAAAACAGCGACAACAAAATGAACTGAAATTGACCGGAACAAGCAGTAATGATACTGATATTACGGCACCGTTTCAGGCAGGTTTAAGACCGTGTCATTTTGACGTCAAAAAGAGTGCAATCGCCCTTGGGATAATTAATATCTGATGAATACAATTTTGCTATATATACGAGTTTGAAAATTAGAATTGTGTTTTTCTCAAGCAGTTTAGACCACCTTTCCTGGCACTTGGGTCAATTACGTGTAATGACGTCAACTTTGTGCGCTTTTCTACGGAGCTACAAATCGGCGGGTTTCCAGAAATTGCTCATGGAAAAACTTACATGCAAGCAAAGTGTGTATATTCGAGTCTCAATAATACGAGTACTGTTTATACAACATTCCGCTTATAACGAGACAAATATTCCGTTCTTGATTTTCATTCCCGATAATACAAGGTTTCTGTTATAACAAGGTAATCTGCTAATTTTCAAGGACCTCTTATTAACGAGGTTTGACTGTACATGTAAACTCAAATTTCTAGACAACAGTGTTTCTCGACAAAATGGGAGGGGCGACCCCCACTCCCCCGAGCCCCACCCAGGCCAGAACAAAAAATCTGACAGCCTATATACATGTACTGCCTGCTATACATGTCCCCAAACCTACCGCTTTGCAAAAGAGACAACAAAATGTAGATTAATAAAGCTTAGAAATAATTGGCCACCCTAACACGACACACGAGCCAACTCAACCAAAAGATATACCGCGTGTGCTTGGCTTTAACTGGTGTCCATGCCATCCAATTATACGAAGCGGTTAATTCGGGCTCGTTCGCCCGTACAGCAAAGTACAGGAAGCGCGCTATATAGTCTTTGGCCGGGCGGGCGCGGCTCGCATCGCACCGAAACACGAACTTGGCTTGTTATACACTTCCGACGACAACAAAACTCCCAGATTTCTATTGCGGGGTTTAATTCTTTTAATTTCCGACTTTTCCACTTTGGATAAACGGGATTGTGCGATCGAGTGTGTGCTTAATCCGCTTGAGTGACTGCACGACGTGCGAAATGGAAAGTCGATATTAGGCATTAAAAACCAGGTCATGAAGATTTTCAGAGTCTGTTAATACTTGGGTTGTAAATAATGTACTCGTGCTCAAAATGTTGAACTTTCCTTAGGAAAGAAAGAACAACGAACTCTCTCAAGTATTCAAGGGTTTATCCCTCTGTAGGGCTTGTTAAGCTCACGTGATAGCCAATCAATGAGGGACAACTGCAAAACCGTGTTTCGAAACCACCAGTTGGCTTCATTATTGGCACGTCAAGCAGAAGGTCTAGGGTTCGAATCCCGGTGGAGCCAAGTTGTTTTTCACTGCATCCGGATTTCCCAAACTCGTGGACATTTTCTCCACGTTTTTATCAAATTAATTCACCCTGGCGATCGCTATGGCATTATCCCTAAAAGAATACACTCACGTATTATGGATTAGCCTTCCGCCCACAGTTCTGAGGGACTCAGTTCGAATTCAGCACGTGGATTTAAAATAGATTTAGCTCCAAGAAACAAAAGACCTTGTGCTAAATAAGTGTAACTCGTACATTATTGTTATACAAAGAACATGAAATATTACCCACTGAAAGCAGACACAAACTTCACAAAAAATGGCAAGTGCAACGATGCCTCGTATAGTATAAGGCGCCGCCATTTTGTCCGAAAACTATGCGAAGAATGACGGTTTTATTCCGTGTATATTGCATGGCTTCTCCCAAAGGTAGTATACCACTGTGCATTATAGCTCAGCCGGTAGAGCATCTGCCCGGTGAGTCAGAGGTCTCGGGTTCGAACCCCGATAAGGCCCTTATGATTTTTCCCTCATACCAAGTTCGGTTGTTTCATTTCAATGGTGATCAAACACCATACCAGCAGATACTGCATTCTCCCAAAAGACAATTGTTCAACGAAAATTAATTATTTTAAGTACTGAGAAAAGACTCTTACGATTTATAGATCATCCTAAAACACCAGTAAAATACTGCAGCAAAATGTTGGTTTCCATTTACAAAACAATCCCCTTTCCCGCTCAAAACTTAATATCTTTCGGTTACCTGACCCGTCATCGCCAGCTATTAAAGTATTTTTCAAATTGCGTGTACGAAATGCATCCGTATTTGGGGCACAAAGGCCCCGGGGCCTAAACACGAAGTCACACGAATACGCCCCGCGGGCAGTGTAAATCCTAATCCCTGTGGCTCATGGTATCTACGAGTTATGCGGTCAATGATGATGATTGCTTGTGGTGTTTTATGCTAGATCACATGCAGTAACGGGTAATGACTAACGGTCGTTAAGTAGGTGTTGTATTGCAAATTGTATCAAGTGTCAGGTCGACAAAATCATAAAAGGTTTTGTGCCAATATTTTCATGGCCTTGCTGAAATGGAACCGTGAAAATAGGACAAATAATTTTCACAAACACGAGCAAAAAAATCTTACCAGGATGTCGATAACATTTTCATCAATTTCATTCATGAGTTTTACAACCAATCATCATGGATTACCTGCCAAAGACGACCCAGTGCGCACTACCCATTGGCTAACGAGCTACTAGTGTCATGAATATTCAATACTATATAAATACAAGCCGTAGTATGGACTATCTTTTCGCGACCGTGACCCAAAACGTGTTTAATTAATGATTATCTTCATCAACCAAGCCCGATCGTTGGCTAAATTTGCGACAACGTTACAAAGCGTGATTCTGGTTATGGTCACGAAAACTCGGCCCTGGCTATGGCAAAACAAACAGGATATTACACGACAGTGTAAGGGGCCCCTTTGCGAAAAAGAAGCTCAGAAAAAAATGCAGTTTAGATACGATAAAGCACACGCATGGTTACTTTTGAAAACACCATTTCGATACACGTAATGGTTGTGTGCATGAGCCTCAACAAGTATAAACAATCGATCGAACAGATCAATAGATCGATATACCAATACATCAATATCCAGAAGATTAAATCAACCAAGCAATATCGATCACTAGTAATCGATCAATTGATTACAGACTGCACGTCGATGCACGCATTACTGTCTAGTTGCTTCATAAAATTAGGCACCATATAAAATATTGCGTTCATGTAACAGTCGTCGACAAGATTTCCCTGTCAAACGCGATGCCGTTCAATGGAGTGCGACGCGCAAAGCCAAATAAGCCAGTTGCGTGATAGATTTGCATAAATCCTAGAGTCCTGCCTCTGCGCTATGGCGCTCGCATAATAAGAGAGTACTGCACCAGACTACCAGGCCGTTGGCAACGGTTGCCAAGTGGCAAGGGGGTGCACGCTAGAACATGTTAGCCGGCGCGAAAGTCTGTACGGTACCTGGAATACCTCGCACAGTACTCTATGCATTTTGAAGCTGGACCATCCGAAATTACATGTTGAAATTGCATGTTAAAACATGTACTCGCCATGAAGTTTCGTCAAAATAACGAGTTAGAACGTCTTGTTTGACTCGAAATGAACGTTAACTTTGAAAGCTGGATTGTTCCCAATCTGTGCATGATCAATTCAAGAAAAGAGTAACGATTTCGGGTTATGAGACCGGTTCAAAGTTGCCGATTGAACGTCGAACCCGAACGAAGGGAGACGTATACACTTTACAGCAAACTTGACTTGAAATAGGGGAAATAAGATGACATGCAGCTAGTAAATCTTGCCACAATATGATAAAAAATTAATATCGCCGTTGATTGTTTAATATCCATTCGACGGAACTTCGTCAGAAATTGGCGAGTTTTGCTGTTTCAGATCGCCGTTCAACGCGACAGCGAGCGACTCTCGTTTTGCGTACATGACCGGCATATTCCGAAGCCCAAGTAAAATCGCGAGAAATACATCAACGTACGCGACTTAATTAAGTGGAGATATAAATACCGTACACCCTCGCCACTAATTCTTTCTAATATTACATGATATTATGCCCCCATAAAGTTTAAATTTGGTTAGGAAACGTGATTTGGTTTAATAGGAAACATGAATTTTGCGTGTGTGGACCGGGAAAAATGGAAATGCGAAAATTATGCGATGCCTACTAAATATACCAAAATAAAAAGGTCGATCGTATCCCGGTTCGTGTTTGCTAGACAGATTTGTGAAACTGAGGACTGTTAGGAGATATAATTGTTTGTCTTTGTTTAAAATTTTATTCTAATCGAAGTGTGTTACGGGTGCTGTTAGTCGCCCACAAATTAGAGCCTGCCCTTTTTTCCCATCTCAATTTTTAGTGGTGAATTCCGTATTCCGCACGGATATAGACAAACTCAACAACGTATAACACAACAACCGCTCGGTCAAGTTTTTGCAGCCAAAGTATTTCTAAAATCTGTTGTAACTTGTATGTAGCTAGATAATCATTTTAATTCATAATTGAATTACTTTTGATTTTACCCAAGTTGCTGCGAGACGTCGATCATTTGCGGAAACAAACAGGCATGACCTTTTCTTTTCAAAAAATTCGGAAGGTGTATTTGAAATCGTATGCCGGTCTTGTACGCAAAACGAGAGTCGCTCGCTGTTATGTTGAACGCGCGTTTTGGAACAGTAAAACTCGCCAATTTCTGACGATGTTCCGTCAAATGGATAAACAATCAACGGCGCTATTAATTTTATCATATTGGCAAGATTTACAATCTGCATGTCATCTTATTTCCCCTATTTCAAGTCAAGTTTGGTGTCTAGTGTATACGTCTCCCTTCGTTCGGGTTCGTGACGTTAAATCGGCAGCTTCAAACCAGTCTTATAACCCGAAATCGTTACTCTTTTTTTTGAATTTATCATGCACAGATTGGGAACGATCCAGCTTTCAAAGTTAACGTCTATTTCGAGTCAAACAAGACGTTCTAACTCGTTATTTTGACGAAATTTCATGGCGAGTACATGTTTTAACATGCAATTTCAACATGTAATTTCGGATGGTCCAGCTTCAAAATGCATAGAGTACTGTGCGAGGTATTCCAGGTACCGTACAGACTTTCGCGCCGGCTAACATGTTCTAGCGTGCACCCCCTTGCCACTAGGCAACCGTTGCCAACGGCCTGGTAGTCTGGTGCAGTACTCTCTTATTATGCGAGCGCCATAGCGCACAGGCAGGACTCTAGGATTTATGCAAATCTATCACGCAACTGGCTTATTGGGCCACCAGCGCGTTATGGACGCTACACGCCGGCCAACGCAGCGCGGGATAAACCACTCGACGACCAATTCTTGACCTCGTTTGACTTGCTAATGACGATGGGCCAGCATCGAGCCGGAGCAAAATGAATTTTAATGGCTATTATCGGGAGTACAGTCGGCGTGCTTATGTAGACGAAGAGAGGACTTTGTATCGCTTCGGAGTGGATCGAAAGCCGGAACCTAGAGCGAGGGAGCGGGATAGTTCAGCGGGGTAAGGGGTCCGGGTGACCGTAGGGATGAGTCACAACTCGTCGGTGGTTAGACAAATATTCAATGGTCAAAACATTTAGATAATTATGTTGAGGAAGCTTTTTTGGGATAATTTGACCGAGCAGCCAAGTCTATAAAGTAAAGTATGCAGGATTTCAATTGAAATATCCCAAATTTTCGACCGGAGAAAAACAAAAACTTACTCGAAATTATGGATGATAAGTAACGTGGTTTCAACTGTCAATGATCCTGCCCAAGATTTTTTTTTTTATAAGAAAACGATACCAGAAGAACAAATTATATAATTGCGCGTGAACACGCCGTTTTTTTTAACACTGTGTGCCTTTAAGTGAATGAAACTAGGTTCCTGGTTACCGAGATAACGCGACTCTAGTTTTCCGTGCAGTAGAGCCAGGGAACCAGCCTAAACAGGACGACGGCTTTGCACAATTTCTCCAAAAGCATGGACACAGTTTTTCATTGTTTTCTTGAAACGTAGATGAGGTACTGAGCTGACTTATACACAGGTTGGTTTCCATCATACACATCCTCAATCATACATGGAGATAACGCCGTTTGTAACAGTTTTCCAATCCTGCGCCGGACTTACTATGCCTGAGCTGGAGACGAAGCTAATCGTTTCGAAAACAACCATAAATACATTCAATAAAAGGAGCAAACGAAGAGCGCCCTCACGCAGTCATTGTGCAAGAAATGATGGCATATTACGATTAGTTTTACGAAAGTTTTAGACAATATTAACAAGAACACGCTTCACAAATATTAAAATTCACACGGAGCTGCCACGCTCGCGCACACGAAAATATTTTGCTCACGAAGACTTTGCACCGTGCAATTCACGAGAAGTTGTTGTTTGGGTACACACGCGGCCAGGGTACCGCTGCGCAAATTGACAAGGGCAGGGAACGCCGATCGCCGGGCCGGATCAAACACATTACGGACGGCGGGCTACTCGTAAGCAGCGGATGCCATATCGATCCGATGCATAGCTTCTTCGGTTACCTGTGGAAGGGGGGAACGAAGTCGAATTCCCCGGCGCGTGGCTTTCAGAGCGAACTGGGAATAGAACAAGTTAAATAAAAAAATCTGGCTGTTTATTGAAGAGCGTGGCTGGGTCGATTCTAAAACGCCTCTCTAGAGCTCCACACGTTACAAAGTTACATACCGACTGGTCTATGAATATTCATGGTCAAACATTCCACTAAATTTGATTTTTTTTTCTTCGTCGTTCGTTCTTGTTTTTACTTCAGTCTTTGGGTGAGAGTAAGTAAGCGAGCGGGCGAGCGCTCTGCGGGCCTGGCGTACCGGCTTGTTTGATCAGGCGGTATAGCGAGCATGGCTGAGCATTTATTTAAACCGGCGCTTCGGACTCGATTTGGGTGTATTGAATAAAAACAAAGCAACCAGTAAATCCCAGTGGATTTGTGAAGGCTTTTCTTGGATGGTCAACCATCACACCGTTTCAACACTGATACTAAAGCAGTGTTCTTTTTGTTTAAAAGAAATTTGAAAGGGACAAATTAATCATTCGTCTCCTCGCTTCTGAATTTCTCCTTTTTTCGCCAGCTTAAAATTTCAACCAGAAACATGTTTTTGGTCGTGGTCACGAAAACACCCCGGCGCCTCTGGATATGGTTTGATTGAGATTTCTCCCAGAATGCTTTGCGACAGATATTAATGCAATATTTGGTATGGTGCTAATCGCCATTGAAATGAAACAACCAAACTTGGGGTGAGAGAAAAATCACATGGACCTTATCAGGATTCGAACCCGGGACCTCCGAGCTATGAGACACAGTGGTATACTCCCTCAGGTTATTTCCCCCCATGACCTCTGACACACCGGGCAGATGCTCTACCAGCTAAGCTATGAGACACAGTGGTATACTCCCTCAGGTTATTTTCCCCAAGACCTCTGACACACCGGGCAGATGCTCTACCAGCTAAGCTATGAGGCACAGTGGTATACTCCCTCAGGTTTTCCCAAAGATTCTGACACACCGGAGAGATGCTCTACCAGTCGAGCCGAGGCACAGTACAGTGGTATACCCTCTCAGGCTTTCATAAAGATCTCTGACACACAAGGCAGATGCTCTACCAGCTAAGCTATGAGGCACAGCGGTATACTCCCTCAGGTTTTCCCAAAGATTCTGACACACCGGAGAGATGCTCTACCAGTCGAGCCGAGGCACAGTACAGTGGTATACCCTCTCAGGCTTTCATAAAGACCTCTGACACACAAGGCAGATGCTCTACCAGCTGAGCTATGAGGCACAGTGGTATACTCTCTCAGGCTTTCATAAAGACCTCTGACACACCGGGCAGATGCTCTACCAGCTAAGCTATGAGGCACAGTGGTATACTCACTCAGGTTTTCCCAAAGATTCTGACACACCGGAGAGATGCTCTACCAGTCGAGCCGAGGCACAGTACAGTGGTATACCCTCTCAGGCTTTCATAAAGACATCTGACACACAAGGCAGATGCTCTACCAGCTGAGCTATGAGGCACAGTGGTATAGCCTCTCGGGATTTCATAAAGACCTCTGACACACAAGGTAGATGCTCTACCAGCTGAGCTATGAGGCACAGTGGTATACCCTCTCAGGCTTTCATAAAGACCTCTGACACACAAGGCAGATGCTCTACCAGCTGAACTATGAGGCACAGTGGTATACCCTCTCAGGCTTTCATAAAGACCTCTGACACACAAGGCAGATGCTCTACCAGCTGAGCTATGAGGCACAGTGGTATACCCTCTCAGGCTTTCATAAAGACCTCCGACACACAAGGCAGATGTTCTACCAGCTAAGCTATGAGGCACAGTGGTATACTCCCTCAGGCTTTCCTAAAGACCTCTGACACACAAGGCAGATGCTCTACCAGCTGAGCTATGAGGCACAGTGGTATACTCCCTCAGGTTTTCCCCCAAGACTCTGACACACCGGGCAGATGTTCTACCAGCTGAGCTATGAGGCACAGTGGTATACTCCCTCAGGTTTCCCCCAAGACATCTGACACACCGGGCAGATGCTCTACCAGCTGAGCTATGAGGCACAGTGGTATACTCCCTTGGGTTTTCCCCAAGACCTCTGGCACACCGGGCAGATGCTCTACCAGCTGAGCTACGAGGCACAGTGGTATACTCCCTCAGGTTTCCCCCAAGACCTACGACACACCAGGCAGAACCGTTTTCTTGTGCTTTGACAATGGACGTTTCAGATTACCAGGGAATGTTTAAACCCAGTTCCCTAGTAATGACGTCACACTTTAGTAGCCTATGCCTCGTTTATTGTTGATTGTAACAATGGAACAAGGCACATTTTACGACGATAAGAATTTTAGCCTAAAAAACCCGCGGTGTCCCTTTAAATCAAAGGTTTTAGCAGTAGCAAGCTTCGTGTCATACGGGCGCAGAATATTTGATTTATAGATCTTGATATCAGCCATCAAAATCTCGCCGCTTTAATAATAACAACCAAAATCGCCGCAATGGTAGCACTATAGTTTACCGCGGCACGTTGTTCGAATTGTACCGTACACAGCGCCGTGTTGTCGGCCCGTCGCCTCGGCCGCCGCGCTTCGAGATCTCGCATGCGTATTCATGAGGCCGCAACGCGAGCGGTGTGCGTTCAAGCTCGAGTGAAAATGACGATTTGTCGAGGGTGTCTACGGGCTTGTAGGGACCCTAGGGCTTTGTACCGCTAGGGCCCCAAGCTTCGTATATGATTCATCGATGTCTAAACTTGAATTTTTCACTGCAGAGAAATCTCAATACTGTAAGAATTTTGGAGTACTGTTTTATTGCGAGGGGAAAGTACGATAAAGCTGCTTACATTAAATGAAATACGATACTCGCCGTATCGGCGAGTGGTTCATACATTTTTCATGGCACGAAAAATCTCACTGACTGCCTCTTAGTTCAAACCGTCTTTATTTCCCGTTATCTTTATTATGTCTAGAAAAAAATGCCTTGGGTGCTGCGAACTGAACTCACTTGAATTCGGAAAGGTTGCACATTTTACTTGTATCCTAATTTCGATAAAACTGAGGTATGTGCCGTTGGCATTACTGTACATGTATTTTATTCTACCTGAATTATTTATTTGTCTACAAATTTGCCAAAATTGGATAGCTAAGCTAACAATGGTACAGGTTTCATTTCCGCATGTAATTTTGATGAACATTTGAGGTCTAACTTCACTTGTTGCCCTTTGGACATGAAAACTGCGAAAATTGGGCACTGCGACATGCACAGCCTTTTGAGTGTTTTACATGTATAGCGTCTGGTGCACTGACGTACTTCCTTTCACATGCACACTTAGTATCGACTTTACCAGACTATTGTTTGTTGCTATGTGGTGCACGCGGCAGAATCAATGCCGTAGAATAGAATGGCACAAAGCAACCAGATTGTTGATATGCTAGGCATTGGCGTGCACCACGAAGCAATAATAGCATAGCATGTGACTTTCTAAACAAACAGTTCACTGGTTTTAGTGTAGACCCAGTAACCTTGGCAACACACAAAGGGTGATTCCTGCAGTGTATTGCATGGTTTTTCCCAGTGCACAACTTCAATAAATTATTTTGTCCCTCGTGCGTGTTCTCTCGACCGGTTTTATGCAAATTTCGTCGCTCGGTTTATTTGAAGCTAAACAAAATTAAATTGACTGTCATTTATCACACAACCACTTAACACCGCAAGAGCTTTGTTTAAATCAGCTTCTGAATAAAAATTGGAAGAAAGATTAAAGACTCTGAAAACATTTACGGTAGCGGAAGTCGTTTCATTCTAGACAAAAAGGAAACCGGCAGAGTGCTTCTGGTTTTCACGAAAATGTTTTTCGCGGTCACGTACAAAATTTGGTGGAGACATTTTAAAGAAAACTCAAGCGTGAGCGGTAAAGTATTCCCCAAAGAGCCGGGGTACCGGTGCCGTGTTTCAGAGGCAAAGGGCCGGAGCCGGCCAGCTTGCCGGCTGAGCAAATTGGCGGTGCGGGACCGGGGATGGTTGATCGAGTCCACGGCACGGAACTGGCATCAATTGATTGCCCTGTCGCTGTGTGCTGCTGCAGCAAGTTTCAGACAATCTATGGCCGAGTAAATTAAAATGCGAGGCGTTGTAGCCGAAGATGTTTGACCTAAAATGTCTGGAAAGGATCAAGTGGCATAAACTGAAACGTGTGTGCGGCTGTGCTGCCCCTCCCCCCTTCCCCCCTCCCCCATCACATGCAATGTGATGGTGCATTATAATTTTAAACACGCATGTTCCAAATCATGGGACAAATTGTGTATCTAAAAACAGCCGTAGTAACCTAAAACAGCCGTATGCTTACTTTCAAAAGAATGGTCTTATGTTACAAACGGCGTTATCTCCATGTGTAATGGAGGATGTGTATGATAAAACCAACCAGTGTATAAGTCAGCTTAGTACATGTACCTCATCCACGTTTTGAGAAAATAATGAAAAACTGTGTCCATGCTTTCAAGAAATTGTGTCAAGCCACCGTCCTATTTAGGCTGGCTCTCTGATCATACTGCATGAAAAACGGAGCCACAATACCACGGAGTCAGGGGCCTAGATTTGTTCGCATGAGGGCGCCTTGTAAAAAGGTGCTCACACAAACACATTTATATAAATTCATCTTTAATTTTTGTTTTCTTATAAAAATAACATTTCAGGCAAAATTATATTTCAGCAGAATGTTGAACTGTAAGGCTCTCTGATATCTTTCCTTGGTTCAACTTGCGGATATCCACTGGAGTATAGCTGTTGATCTAGCAGAATGTTGAACTGTAAGGCTCTCTGATATCTTTCCTTGTTTCAACTTGTGGATATCCACTGGAGTATAACTGTTGATCTAGCAGAATGTTGAACTGCAAGGCTCTCTGATATCTTTCCTTGTTTCAACTTGTGGATATCCACTGGAGTATAACTGTTGATCTAGCGGAATGTTGAACTGTAAGGCTCTCTGATATTTTTCCTTGCTTCAACTCGTGGATATCCACTGGAGTATAACTGTTGATCTAGCGGAATGTTGAACTGTAAGGCTCTCTGATATTTTTCCTTGCTTCAACTCGTGGATATCCGATGGAGTATAACTGTTGATCTAGCAGAATGTTGAACTGTAAGGCTCTCTGATATTTTTCCTTGCTTTAACTTGTGGATATCCACTGGAGTATAACTGTTGATCTAGCAGAATGTTGAACTGTAAGGCTCTCTGATATCTTTCCTTGTTTCAACTTGTGGATATCCACTGGAGTATAACTGTTGATCTAGCGGAATGTTGAACTGTAAGGCTCTCTGATATCTTTCCTTGGTTCAACTTGTGGATATCCACTGGAGTATAACTGTTGATCTAGCAGAATGTTGAACTGTAAGGCTCTCCGATATCTTTCCTTGCTACAACTTGTGGATATCCACTGGAGTATAACTGTTGATCTAGCAGAATGTTGAACTGTAAGGCTCTCTGATATCTTTCCTTGCTACAACTTGTGGATATCCACTGGAGTATAACTGTTGATCTAGCAGAATGTTGAACTGTAAGGCTCTCCGATATCTTTCCTTGCTACAACTTGTGGATATCCACTGGAGTATAACTGTTGATCTAGCGGAATGTTGAACTGTAAGGCCCTCTAGCCGATATCTTTCCTTGCTTCAACTTGCGGATATCCACTGGAGTATAACTGTTGATCTAGCGGAATGTTGAACTGTAAGGCTCTCTGATATCTTTCCTAATTGCTTCAACTAAATTTTACTTTGACAAAAAGACCACTATTTAAATGATATATGTGCTGGCTGCAAACAATTTTAATATATAAGATTTTACAGAGTGTTTAGCTGATGCATAGACAAACTACATGTACCAGCTGTGTACACAAAAAACAGTGCAAGGAAATCAAAAGCCACTGTTTGAACATAAATAATACCGACTTGGAATGAAAAAAAGATATCTTAAAGCTTTAAATAGAGTTAAACCGACTCAGTGGAAACATACAAAAAGTACAAGTTTTCATGCTGGTTACGGCATAATTCACAATTATTTTATAAATATACAGACCAAAATGCGCAATCCAAATTGGTTTTTAAGTACAAAAGGCAAGCAATTCAAAGTATGGGCACGTTACTTTTAGATACAATATTTTACATACATGTGTAACTCGGGATGGTTTTGTCGAAACTTCAGGCAAAAACTACCTTAATTAAGCACACATTGTAGAAACACTATACACAAAAAAACTTTTTTTAAACGATTGGTGTAATTTTATGTCGGGTTCCAGGGCATAATTTTCCCGGTGTTTAGCATAGCAGTTTGCTTTGCACTATTTCACTCTTTGCTAAGCATTTTATCAATGGATGGCATATTGTATTAATATTGCATTAATATTAATCATGCATAACAAAAACTGCTATGCAAAGTTTCTTGTCAAAATCGTAACCCGATTTCTTGAGCGCATACAACCGTACATCACAGCATGTTACTTTAATTATAATTTTCTTCTTTTTGCAAGCCATGTTACAACCATTATTGTGAATTTACGACTTTTGTGAATAGGTAACGAGGTTTGTGATTTTTTGACCACTTTTGTGAAAAGGTCACGAGTTTTGTAAAAAATTCCTCTTTTTGTAAATTTTAAGCTCGCAGGTTGTGAAATATCGGCTACTTTCGTGAAATTTCACAAAAGTGGTCGAAAATTCACAAAACTTGTGCCCTATTCACAAAAGTGGTAAATTCACAAAAATTGTTGTAACAAGCAACAAACGATCCTTTTTAACAACTTGTGATGAAAGGTCAAAGTCTGATCACAGACTTTGAAAAGTTTTACCTTTGTACCGCCACAAAATCCTTATACCACTTTATAGACGGTTTTTTTTGGACGGGCAGACATCGATATTAACAATGTTTCATGTACCGTATATATGAGGGCAAAAGAGGGCAAAAAGTGTGAACATAATTTAAATATAAACCGAGTTGTGATCTTTAAATGGATTTTTTTTGCCCTTATAAGATGTGGTATACGTACACAATGTGCCAAGTGCTATTCCCTAGAATAAATTAAAAACTCGAGTTGGACTCGAACCAACAACTAGACAGACGGCTTAACCACTCGACCACCGAGATTGCCTATGGTGGTCGACCGTAATTATATGGAATACGGTAATTATCGCGGTAATTATGGATGTAGTTTGCTCATATACGACGCAACATGTGCACTATACACTTAGCAATTTTTCTCCAAGAACACGCTAAAAGCTCGGTGTGCTCGGGTGGGACTCGAACCCACGTCTTCAACTGGGTAGTGTGAAAAGTACTGAACTACCTTCAAGGAGCAAAGATTATGAAATATCTGACAAACATTCTGAGATGAGAATGCCAAGAAATTTTGAAATTAAAGAATTTCACACAACTCAAATAAACTAAACAAAACTAAAATAAATGTCAAGTGTCCAAAAAAACAAAATTAGTGCTTGTTGTGGTGTTATACGTTTCAAGTGATGAAGCATTGCACTTTATTTGAATGCTATTTGAGACAAAATTAAACACAGTGTAATCTGAAAGCACTCCTATCTTAATCCGTGCCTTTTTTTAAATTTTATCCTTTTCACGCGTAATAATAATTTTGCTCTTTGGAGAATGTTTAACGATTTTAGGGGTTCATTTTGTTGACATAATCAAGTATCTTCAGTGAGAATTTTTAAAATGCATTCAACGAGTCGCTTATGGATGGCTGTGACTAAATAGCTAGAGGCATGTTCCCATTGGACTTTCGCTACCCCAGGAAAAGTTACTGTGTCCTTGCGGTAATTTTTACTGTGCGTTCTCATTGTCATTTGTCTTCAGTGCCCATGTGCAAAGTTACAATGTGCAATCTCAATTGTTTACTGCAGGGCCGCTTTACCTGTACAGGGCAAAACCATTCCCACTAGACTAAATACAGCCCTGTAAAACTACCGCAACTGTGCGGAAAGTTTTTGCAGCCCCTCTTAGCCTGGAAAGGCATGTCCGCATTGGACTTTTTGGGGGAAAACTTACCTAGACGATGGGTACTTTCCCCATTTTAAGTCCAATGAGGACAGTTTAGTACGTTTTCCTCTCAGTAACTTTTCCTGAGTCCAGCGGTTACTTCTCCTGGCGAACTTCTGCCCAGGAAAATTTACCAGGGAACGTTTCCCGAGACGGTAAGTCCAGTGCGGACACAGCGAGTTGGTAAAAGCGCTCTGGACACTGCGCATGCATGCTCTCCCACGGTCTCGGTAAAAATTTCCAGTGTCAAAAAGTCCAAGTGCGGACAGCAGTAAAATTTAGCCATTTATTATTTTACCATCGTCTTGGTAAAACCTGCTGAAAAACAAGTCCAATGCTGACACGGGTTAAGTTTTACACCATGGTTGCGAAAAATAGACAAGGACACTAGTTCTCCGTGTGTCCCCATTGGACTTAATTTTGCACAACCACGGTAGTTTAACCAATAAAACGCCCAAATCTCAAACACAACAAAGCATGCCTCAAAGACAGTGACAATGTCAGGACGAAGTGCTCTTTTCCAAACATGCCAACATTTTTGTGCTGTTAGCCATAGACAAATCATTTTAGCTCTCTGCTCTTAACTCAGATTTAAATCACAAGCTTGGTCCCTGTTCACATACCGCAACCTTGCAAACCTTTAATCGCTAGACAATGGCAGACGTCACGACGCCCCTTCACCAAAGAATTTCAATGCATCATCCCACACGGACTCCGGGAAACGAAGCTCGAAAGATGTGCGCGTGGCGAAGTCCCTGTCTTTGTCTGTAAGACACAAAAAAACGAAGAAAAAGATTGTGAAAATTCAGAAATTTTGAACTATAAACTTATAAGAGCAGTGTTTTAATGACCCAGACGTCTGAAAATTGTAAAGCAAAATGTTGTATTAACAGTGCTCATATATTGTCTAATTTGTGGGGTTTCATAGCTGAGCAGTCTAGTGAGTCAAACTCACTGGTTAATTCTGCAGGTTGTGGGTTCGAATCCGGGTCTGCTCACGTTCGTGGTGTGTGTGCCCTTGGGCAAGGCACTTTGCTATGAGTTGCCTCTCTCCACCCAGGAGGAAATGGGTACCTGTGAGGGTACTACTGTAGTGAAAGCTGATGTGTTTGATTAGTCCCTGTGCGCATATTGCAGCATGGGACTGTATACTCCCCAGGGAGCTGAGAAGGATTAAGGAATGATATTACTGAGCCCAATGACCAGGGGTAATAATGTGACAGCGCCTTCAGCATCCTTGGGATGGATATGTGCATGATATAAATGTCTAAATTATTATTATTTGTACAGTGAGGTTTTAAAGGCCCATTGTATCATTTGCAATGACCCAATTTTGTTTTTCATGAGTTGACAAGAAAAACCTTACTCAAAGTGTTGATAGCAATGGTAACAAACATCACATGAATTTATTTCCATCCAAAATGGTATTTCATGTTGGAAATTGACAACCGAAGGTGGTTTTCTAAAAAGTCCCATGCACGGGACTTTTTTACCATTCACTTGTACACAGAATCCATAGATTTTCTGAAGCATTGATAATTCTAAGTAGCTAAAATTTCTTCAGGCTAGTTTACCAACATTCTTCTTTAGATATATGTTACACTGTTATTCCACGAATCTGTAAAAGGTTTTATGTTGCAAATGATACATAGGGCCTTTAAACAAGTACATGTATGTTGTCTCTGTTGTGTTTTGGGGCTTATAAGCTATCTGCTTGGAACAACCAGAAGTTATTTCTTCGATTGTGAGACAGAATTAAGGTATTTGTATGGATATCTGGTCTTCTATGCCAGACATGTATAGACCGTATCGAATAGCTGCCATCTTGTAGGGCAGTTTCTTTGTTCTGTAGGGACATGCATGGTTGCACATTGTGTTTACATTGTTGACCAATTTAAACAACTAAAGTTGCCCTACAAGATGGCAGCTATTCGGTACTGTCTATACCCCTTGGAAGTGGGAAAAAACCCAACAATGAAATTAACAGTCAACGACATACACTCACAATATAATGATGGGATCAAAATGAAAACCATAAAACATGTGGTAGTTTATCTTGTATATCAAGAAACTCGCCCGGAAATCTATCAGACGATTCCCACGGGAGTCTTAATGGAATTCTGCTCACGTAGAGACGATGCACGA
Organism: Henricia sp. BOLD:AAB3569; assembly: GCA_037783545.1. Taxonomy (NCBI): domain Eukaryota; kingdom Metazoa; phylum Echinodermata; class Asteroidea; order Spinulosida; family Echinasteridae; genus Henricia; species Henricia sp. BOLD:AAB3569. Next base: position 439,941 of record JBBELK010000121.1, read on the forward strand.
CTTAGTTTGCATGTGAATCTAGTGTTGTACGTGGACAGGAAGAGTGGGAGAAAAACGGACAAAAGACCAAACTCTCCGGAGCAAAAAGCGGAAGGTATTCAAGGCTCATGAGATTTTATGCAATGTATTTCTCAGGTTTTTTTGTCTGGAGTGTCTATCCACTATGCAGTTAGTTTCTAACTTTTATCGCTTGATTATTAAATACATTTAATTACAATGTGCACGTTACTACTGATCATACGTACAATTACAATAGGACTATTTTTAACTATTATTTATAACCGAGCAAAAAAGAAACGCAAATTTTCGGTTTAATCAAAATTTGAAAATTTCTTTTGTAATTAAAGTCTCTGCTCACTAATGGGAATTTATTTCTTTTAAGGATAATGACCCGGGGACTGTTGGGGTGAATTAATTCGATACAAATATGGACAAATGACCATATGAGTTTGGAAAATCTGAATGCTTAACGTACAGACGTCCTACCAATTAAGCTACATGTATGAAGCCAGCTGGTGGTCTCGAATCACGGTATTGCAGTTGTTCCTCACTGATTGGGATTAGCTATCACATGAGCTTAGCAAGCTTAAGAGAGGGATAACCCCTCCCAGAAATCACTTAAGATATGGCCCAAACCCCTGCCACTAAAAAAATCCAAAATGGCATCCCGATACTTGGCCACACATGTTGGCATACCACTAGAGGGCAGTATATACTTTTCACAGAAGTTATTATAGTAACGTTGGAAATACATTTAAGTTGCGAGCACACAGGCTAAATGGTCAAGGACTACCGAACAATTGAGAACAATAATTTGCTCTGGGTTGGTACAACTAAGAAACCTCTCAACTACCGTCAACGGCAATTCAAAGGAAAATATCAACATCTATTTAGGGGCCGTCAACATTTCCACACTTCTACAGAGAGTAGTATTTTTCAAGACACCCTCCCTCCCCCTAAAATACTACTTATCAAAAATGTTCTGGCAGTACCATGAAATGTCAACATTTTACAGTGCATGTAAAGTTCTACGCGGCCCTCGACCACCCTCTCCCCTTCCTACGCTTTGTAGAACGGTGAAAATGTTGACAACTTTGGACGGCCCCTATAGTGAATACACCCTTGGCAATGTCACATATCTAATAGCAGGGAAAAAGGGGTTGATTTTTAACAAGTGTTAAGCCTGTTAAAGTAAACAAGTGTTCAGACCACAGAGTTTTTGTCTGGGTTTGTTGTAATCCACTGTTTGGGGTTCAGTCTTGTTACAAACCACTTTTCAATAGGCTTAGGCTGGAGGCAATTTTTCTGTTTGTACCAAGAAAAATGGGGGTAATTTTCTGTAAACTTGCAATTGTTTGGCTAGTTTATACATGGGTGCTTGTGCTTTGCCAGCTGAGCTACGGTAAGTGGAATAAGATTTAGAGGTTACCAGTACAGTCCTTGGGACGAGGAACAAATTCGTGCCACGAAATTCAGCAGAATACCTGTTATACCCGTAATAAGAATCTTGTATATTGCTTACACAAAAAATAAGACTAAAACTTTTCAAAAATTTAATTTTTGTTTTGTTTTGTTTTTTATCCTACCTAAGAGGTGGGGATTGTCACTTTGAGGGTGACTTATTCCCCACCCCTCAAGCAATTTTTTTGGTGACAACTGACAAAATCCCACCCAGGGGTACAAAATATCGTCATGCATATTGTGCTGTCAATCTGATTTCTGTGTGTCAATGTCCCCCACCCTGGGGCATGAAAAATGTGACCAAGGGTGGATTCAAACTGAGCCTTTTCTCACGTAAATGCGACGCGAGTCGCTTTGAGAAAAAGCCGTGCAGAGTGAATATGGAGTGAAGTGACGCACTGAAAACCCAATAACCAAAGTGTTTTTGTGATTGTGTGATTTTCAGTGCATCGTTTCACTTCAAATTCTCACCACACCGCTTTTTCTTAAAGCGACGCTCAGTGTGAATCCATCCTTACCGTGAAAAACATCAGTAATCAAATTAAAGTGAAGAGTGAATGAGTGAAACGTTTTGTAACAAAGCTTTATTTGTAACACGTCTTTACACTGCATTAGCATTCCACTGGCTCCCCGGATTTCACCGTCTTGAAACACCCCTTAGTCACCCCTTGCCATATGGTAGATTTGACAGGCTTTGACAAGACAGACCGTGAATCTAAGAAAACCCCCGGGGCATTTAACTCTTCACCCCCCATCCCCCGCCCCACGCAGAAGAGTGCTTTAGGCTTCTGGCCATCCACGCAAGCTTTACCGTTGCCAAGTCGACAAAATATTTCTCACTTTTACCCTTAAAATTACTGAAATTCAGTTGAGTGTTGGAGAGTAAAGTAAAAAAGTTGAGAAGAAAAAAAACACGTCAGTGCCTACCGAAAGATGCTATTTTGGGAAATGACGCGTAACAAGTCAAGAGGAGTACGGTGCCACGCTTGGACATTTGCTTTGGAAAGCGGCGCGTGTTAATATTCAATGGGCCGACACGACTGCCCGTGGTCTGCGCCGCAAGCCTTGCCATGAAGCATCGTGTCAATAGTACTCCAAGCCAAACTGAACACATCGCATAGTGCCTTGCCCTATTAGCTGGTCTAAACACTTACACAACTCCCCGCCGAGTGTGTGGGGCAAACAACCACCAGTCGATGCGTTTCGCCATCTAGCCCACCTTGCCGCTCGTATATCATTTATCATCTTTGTTCACCGGCCCGCATGTGTTTCAACACAGAAAGGAACCTCCGGGCAATATATATCAGCCCCCTACGGCTAATTTGATTATACTCTCCCTGCGTGAAATTAATTACGATGCATAAATGTTTCCCCCGATGTTCGCAAGTATTCGGTTTATTATTTCTGGAGTAAAACCCCATCCAGTGATGCCAAGGTGACGCGACTATGGGTTAAAAGAATTGCATTCCCCGACTAATTTGTAAAGTGATTCTCGGAGCATAAATGTTTACGTCTAATAGTGTCCGAAACATGCTGGACTTACAACACTATGGAATGTTAGTGTGCGATGAATTATGGTCGTTGCGAGTTGAGACTGAATATTATGACAGCCTGAAGTGTTTCAAGATCACAACAAACGATCAATGTTTTAATCAACACGAATACCGCGAAGATACGGACATCGGCGCGGACAAACATCCTGACTTGCTCTGCCAAATTACACGCAATTTAACCAGGGGACGCTTGTTTGAACACTGTTGATACGAAGCGCGCTTCCGATGATATCTATCGCAGAATCCATTTCTGAAATTAAAAACTCCAAGTTAGAGGGGGTCGTGGAAACAATAATCTCTTTTTCTGCTGGCAATACGAGCCTCATTCAACATGCGCAGCGAATCCCACAGGGGCATTTACAACTGCGGCAATTGCATTTTAAAGGCTGCAAAGACACCGTGGAAATTAATGGCATGGTTTTCTGGACACAAGGCCAATCTGGACAAAGGAATAAAAATCTAGACTCTTGATATTCTGCGATGAAATTGAGACCACTAAAATATCAATTTAATATACTTTTATTTCAATAGACAACATTTTTGGAAATGGACTAAATGAAAATAAAACTGAATTGTGCTAAGAAAACTAGAACAACGAAGCCCCCGGATGGCACACTGCTTGAAAAACCAGTCATTCTGAGAGTGGGAATTTTTAAAACTGAAGTTTTATGCAGCCATGCATAATGAAGCTGTTATGTGAATATTTTGATGTCTGCGAAATTACAACAGAAATTTTCAAATTCTTATTAAACTATAAATTTGCAATTCTTTTGTTGTTCAGAATATAAAACCACAACAAAGCCCAGACTACAATACTGCTTTTGAGTGAATTTTGCCGACGCCAGAAGCCAAGTGTAATTGTCTTGTCCTGATGGCCACACACCGTTAAGTAACAGCTAACCCAACTAGAACACCCAGCCACGAGGGAATGGGTTTTCACCTGGCTAACAGGTGAGCTTTGTACCTGGACAAAGTCTCATTTACGAAGGTGTTTCCTAATTAGGGACCACGGACAAAAGTTGTTCGGTAAAAAGGACAGATATTGCAAGACGTACTTTCTTTGATATGTCCACACTGTATTAAACTTACATGTGCAATATCTGGTATGATGCTTAATCACCATTGAAATGAAACAACCAAACATGGGATGAGAAATATTGTATGGGCCTTATCGGGATTCGAACCCGAGACCTCTGACTCACTGGGCAGATGCTCTACCAGCTGAGCTATGAGGCACAGTGGTATACTCCCTCAGGTTTTCCCCAAGACATCCGACACACCAGGAAGATGCTCTACCAGCCGAGCTACAGTGGTATACTCCCTGTACCACTGTACTTACAGCTCAGCTGGTAGTACATCTGCCCGGTGTATCAGAGGTCTTGGGGAAAACCTGAGGGAGTATACCACTGTGCCTCATAGCTCAGCTGGTGGAGTATCTGCCCGGTGTATCAGAGGTCTTGGGGAAAACCTGAGGGAGTATACCACTGTGCCTCATAGCTCAGCGGGTGGAGCATCTGCCCGGTGAGTCAGAGGTCTCAGGTTTGAAAGCCGATAAGGCCCATAACATTTTTTTCATTATATTAAACATGCCGTTTAATCAAGACTTTGTGCTAACTAGCAAATTTTAAGATGTGGTCGCAATAAAAATGCCGGATCTGTATCCACTTTTGCTGTTTTGAGTGTAAACGTAGCATAAGAAATGATCAGATTTACATATTGGGGAACCCACAGAATCGAGCAGTGACTGAAAACAGGATTCGAACCCAGGACATAAAGTGCCACTACACCAACCCCATCCCTAACTCAAACAATGTCATGATTTAAAAATTGGTCCCTTGGTTCTCGGCAAAATAAATGAAAAGCAAACACTGTTAGGAGTAGAGGCCCTATTCTCTCAACTTAAGAACAGGTGTGATATTCTCTACGTTCCTCCAGGGCACCCCCAGGTACGTACTCCAGCTATTGTTTCTAGTCATCAAGAAGTCCAGGTGCCACACACAAAGACACTAATTGTTTCCATGGAAAATAGCCTGGAGCCCCTCCGTTGGCATTGTGATAGTGATTGGGGGGTTAGGGCAGAAGGGTTTAGTACTATGGGGGCCAAGCTAACTTGACCTTGCTTGAGGAAACTTAGAGTTGATTTTGGCAGTTGCTTTGTTTGGTTTAGGATTCAAGATGCTAAAATCGGTGTTTGCATACAGCACAGACCAGAACAGTGTCGAAACTTCTTGTGTCAACTTTGGACTTTCTAAGATATACAAAAGGGGATCTTGTTGGACTTTGCTAGAGTTCCACCTCTGTGGCCCTGGTTCGAATCCCGTCCGGGTCAGTATGTGGATTGGGTTTTTAGTCCCTGCTTGATTCTGTGGGTTTTCCCAATGTTGTATAGGTGTGTGGGATTTTCCTAACACCTCTAAAACAAGGAATGTTTCCCACATCTTTTTGTAAAGCTCCTTTACAGTGTCCCAAAATTGTATTTTGTTAAAAATATTTATATACCACATCCAACAGCGGAGGGACCGCCAATTACAGGAATGGGAGCAAGTGTGGTTGAGTGCCTTGTTCAAGGGCACAGGTGCCACAACCTGTCACGGCCAGGAATCGAACCTACATTCTAGTACTAGCACAGGAACTTAAGTTCGACGAACTAGACCGCTCGGCCATAACACCCCACAATGAACCATTTATTGGAAAAATGGAAGACAGAAGTGGTTCCAACTGTCCAATGCAATGATTCCACCCGAGATGATATATTTTTATAAGAAAATTATATGAAGATGAATTTATATAAATGTGTGTGAACACCCACTTTTTTTTACAAGGGCGCCTTAAGGCTCCTGATTGCTGTGGTATTATTGCTGTTTTTTTGTGCACTATACAGCCGGGAAATTAGCCTAAATAGGATGGTAGCTTCACACAATTTCTTGAAAGCATAGACACAGGTTTTCATTGTTTTCTCTGAACGTAGATGAGGTACTGAGCTGACTTATACATAGGTTGGTTTTTATCACATACATCCTCAATTACACATGGAGATAACATTGTTTGTAACAGTTTTCCAATCCTGTATTCTATCACTAACATTACAGCAATGCAATTTTATCTGTTAAAAGTGTCAGATAGTGTTTGTATGGTTCATACTGTAGGACAGGCTTTGGAGACTTATTCACATGATTACAAGGGTACATTGTGCCAAATATGGCCCACACATCAAAACCGTACGTCTCCTAAAAAAAGTGCATTTTGCACACTGCTCGGCTAACTAAGGTACTCCAAAGCCAACTCAACCGTCATGTCATACATACGTACACACACACAGCGCGGCCCTCTAAACATCTTATGATCAAGTTTACGGCTCTGCGCGCCCCAATCCATCACCCGCAATCAAAGCTCGCCAAATTTTTGGTTGGTTGGGGGGAGGGGGAGAGAGATGGCGTGTACGCAAGCCTCATGCCACACTTGCATGGAGTGCTGCTCAAACACCATATGCCATGTTTGGATGGAGTGTAGGGGCTGGTTTGGGCAAACATTGTAAAAAGCTTCTCGAGTGCACAGAGTGCTCTCGGCTAACAGTCCTTTCTTTTCTTTTTTTCCCTCTCCGTTCTTTTTACGGACTTCGCGCTCAATTCTCACCCCCTTTGGTCTCCCGTTTCGAACCTTAGGCTGGTGGTGCTATTGTATTTACCCCCGATGCCTGTCCGAGTGTGGAAAGGGGTCTTTGAAAACAATTATTTCTTGTGGAGGGTTCCGGTTTAGGAGCAGGATGCGTGTGTGTCTAGGAGCCAGCGTCTGTTTGCAAGGCGCTTCAGCTACTGGGTTTCTGAGCCTAACTAAAGCTTTCGTCCAGGCTTTCGTCCAAGCCTTGGTAAATTTGTGCTTGCAGCACAACTAGGATTAGGTTTCCCTCCGAATGCTAACACTTTGACGGGTTAAACGGACTTCCTGGATGCACTAATAACATTCATAACAGGAATTTACAATGCTGGGTCAATATTAACACCTCTATGTAGAAACATTGTCAGGGATGAGTGAAGCATATTCTGTTTGGTCTGTCTGTTTCGAACGCCGATTGAGGTACCTTTTAGTACAACGTATAAATCAACTTTTTTGGACATGACCCGACAATGGCGTGCATCCTCATGCAATAACATCATCAACAACATTTTTTGGAAACTGACACTTTTCATAGCAACAGTAATTAAGTTTTTAAAATAAAATGTTGAATTAGAATGAGCTTTCAAATCAGACGTGTTAATTTCGTGAAGATTGTTTTTCCCAAAACTTGACAATTAAATAAAGCTCCCCCACCCGACCCCCCAGGCACCCCACTCCCACCCCACCCCAAATCAAAGCAAAATGCTTCCGGCTTTAAAATATGGCATAATGAAATTGTCATCACTGTACAGAAATGAACACTTATCAAGAAATAGGGGCAAAAGAAGGATTGTTTCCAATATTGTTTTTATCAATATCTAAATCCGATTTGTTCTGTGCTAACCTACAACGATAGATTACCCACATCGCTTCTGGTCTAAAGGCAAACCCAGTCCGTTTCCCCTCACAAGTGTAAAATAAAACAATTCTGATCTGGTCATGCCAAAAACCAAGCTAACAAATTGCCTTGCTTACTGTCGGCTAGCTTTACCCTTTCTCCGCCCTCTCGTTGCAAAGAGCAAACCTGCAAATTTTCCTTGCGCGAGGAGAGACGAAAACACCACTACTTGTCTTTGAAAGTCACCGAGGCCTCTCTAATTACTAGCCTAGCCCTCTCTCGCCCTTCTGCTCAGATATTGGCAGTTAATTGAAACAGCAAACACCATCTCTACCCCCTTTTTACGGACCGACGATCAAGTTGCAGGACACAGATTGCGGGGGTGGCCAGACAAAAGCATACAGGGATACTCAACGGGTCTCGGCTTAAAGATACAAACTGAGGGGGCAAACCTTTACCCTAAAATATCTTAGCAAGGCGTCTGACAGCTTGTACTTTTTGTGTGTTTTGTTTACTGACGCTGTACTTGTTCCCGTGCGGTTTAAATTGGTATGGCAAACAAAGTCAGTGGATTGCAAAAATGAGACCTGTTCGCTCTTTCCCTAGTCCGTCTCTTCGGGAAAAAAAAAATGTATTCATAAAAATTTTAGTAAGGAAGGATAAAGATACATATTTCAAAAGTAGCCAAATATGGAATGTGCTGAAATAAAATAACCAAACATTGGACGAAAAAAACCAAAAACAATCAGGATTCGAACCCGAGACCTCCGACACTCGGGGCAGATGCTTTGCTAGCTGAGCAATGAGGCACAGTGGTATACTCCCTCAGGTTTTACCTAACAACCTTTCCAAAAAGAACTCTCCTCTCAGTGTTGCATAAATATTTGTCAAGACTCGGTGTTCACAGAATGTACACACTGCTCATGTCTAGTACGCTAGTGTCACGCGTATCGGCGTACGATAATCAAATCATCAATTCTGTCTCAGACTTGGCAGGGTTGGGTTGAAATTCCAAATCTCGCGAGCCTTGTAAAGAATCCATCCCTATGCCTATGGAGACACCTCGAGGCATGATTAGTAGAACAGCTATGGGGCACGCTGTACTTCTACAGGTTCCTACAGCGCCCCCGACACGGGCTGAATTTAATCCATGTGTGATACACCGAGGCACATTAACAGGAGTTCACTTAGTTGCTTTAAGAAGCTGCTTCTAGATCCTGCATGTATTTGTTTTCGCTGGCATGTTTGATATTTATTTGCCAAAACTGCCAAATTATGAAATACCTCTCTTAGAGGGCTATTTACCCATAAATTAAAGTTGCACTGTCCGTGTTTGGGTGAAAGGATTAAAAAAGTAATTTACACAAGCGAACAAATGAAAAATATCAAAAACTTAAATTTTCTTGAAATGGGCTTCACATGTTGTACATGCGCTTGTTCTCCCAAACAATCGTGGACGTTTTAGGGAGGTCTAACAAAGAGAACAATATCGTCCGCGATTGGCAAGCGAACGTCCGCGATTCGCTCCTGTACAAAACCAACGAGAGTAAGGAAAAATAGACTATGTCCAAACAAAAGAGGAACAAAGGGACGTCCGCGATTGTATGTGGATTCGCACCTGTATGTGCGCGTACGCTCATATGTACATAGTATGTATACAATGTACACACATACGCGCACATGTACATTTGTACGTCATAACCCTGTCGAATAAAAGACGGGGCCTATCGTTTATTATTTCTTGTTTTTAATCGACTGGCATTAATCCTCGACAAATTTTTACGTTTTTGGTACCAAATGAAAGCTGATAACTTTTTCTATTCTAGAAAAATAGCAATTTAATTTTTAAAAAGATTTTTGACGCTCAAATCGAGCTAAAATCGGACAGTCATCTTTAAGGGTATGTGTTCTCATAACTCAGCTGGTAGAGCACATGCCCTGGGTGTCAGAATCCCATCTACATGTACATTAGTCAAGCTCACCAGTGCGAAAATACTTTTTAGTCTTTCGAGAGAATGCCCCACGAAATCAGAATATGCTCAAATAACTAAACTTTCCACAATCTTGACATGGGATTTCATACATGTACTTTCGTGCACGTTCTCATACAGTATCCAACATGCACAATTACAGTAGTGCACATATTTTGTGTCTTAATATTTCAAAAGACAATTCCTTGGCAGTCTTTGAACCAATCGAACTGTTATTAAAAATTTAAACTTTGTGTTAATGGCCTTGTGCAGCTTGCTCTTATAAATAATTTTCTCAGAAAATAGCTAATTTGCCGCATGTATTAAAGTTTAAGCAAAACACAAATGACAAACATGTGCGATTCTCTACATTTGTGATACTGTACGGTGTTCAAGGGCACGTTAGGTACGGATTTATTTTAGAAAATGTTTCTCTGTTTATATTATATATATATTTTTTTTTTATAAAAAAAAAAACAAACCTAGTGTTTGATTTCTGAGGGGAACACAGAAAACAAACCAAAAATGGGTACAAGAATGGTAAGTTAGGTCAAGCCTCACATTACAAACGTAATGAGTCAAATCACTCCGGCCTTGATTTTGTCCAAATTTCAAAGGCCACTGAGGCCAACTGGAGGTGCACCATGGCCAACTTTGTGCCAAATGTGTACTGGTTATTAGTGTATACAAGCCTAATTTAAGAGAGTAGGGGCATGCTGGCCAAATTGGCCTCAGAAAGTGTATATCTTGAAGGGGCCTCGGGGCCAACTCAGCAGGGCATGAGGTCAGTATTTGAAACAAAAGCAGTTTTCTGCAATTTCTGTGAAATTATTGGCTCTAAACGTAATAAGTAAGGTCCCAATAGTTGGGAGGAATGCACGTGGGTGGGCAAAATGTTGCCTACCTGTTGGACAATGTTTGTGTTTAATTTCTGGCACTCGCCTGGGGCACGGAACTTGGGTTGTTCCCAATTTTTGGGCAGGACTATACTTCACCTGACACTACTATTGTATCTTTTCCCTTGAGACTAATCTACAGTTAAAGGCAGTATACATCATTGGTAATCTCGAAAATCAGAAATGTTCACAGATTTACGCCTAACTTACACAATATAAACATGATGACCGTAGAAAACTTCCCCTGAAATGGTTTTGTCTGAAGTGCTATATTCTTTGAGTAAAACAATTAGTTTTCGTCTCATGAGACGAAAATTCAATTCGCCCCGAAACCATTTCGCCCAAGTGCCATTTCGTCCCCCAAACCACTTCGCCCGAGTGCCATTTCGCCCCAAATTACTTCGTCCAAACACTACATCGCCCAAATGCCACTTCACCCCAAAACCACTTTGTGCACAGGCCGTGGTTCAGGGCGAAATGGTTCAGGGCGAAATGACTGCAAACCCTTTTTTGACTGTTTTGACTGGTTTTTGCTCAGGTTGGTTTTAATCATGCATATCTTCAATCACACAGGGGGATAAAACTATTTGTAACAATTTACCAATCATGTATACTATCTTTGAAGGTGTTCCTGTTGTATTTTGGGTGAGAAGCTAATGCAGTTGTGTGGTAAGAATTACAAAATTAAGGCCAATGGGAACACTGATGTCCCTGTCAAATTAGTTAACCCAACTTGGTCAGCCCAAAGCATAGTCTTGATGCAAGACCGAAATGATTCATTGCAACGCATACACTAATGCAGGGATCGCGAACTCCAACTGTAAATTCAGTCTTGCATCAAGACTACGTTTTGGGCTGACCCAAGTTGTGTTTTATCAAATTTGCATGTTGTGGTGGATCACATGATTCGTTGCAACATGGCCACTTTGTAAAATTGTAAAATTATCATTAAGCTAAAAGGAGCTGTACAAACGTTCTGCTCAGCTATGATACATGTAGAATTATTTGTGGGAGATATTACAAACTGAAGGTGGTTTCTTAAAAACAAAATTATGCAGACATTATTTTACCATTCACTTAAAGGAGGGTGACCAGATTTTTCAAAAAAGTTTAATTTCGTTCTAACCTAACAATCATATAAAATACCAAACTCCCCAAAATACTATCCATGGGAAGAAAACAGGAAATTTGCAATCTCAAATTTGGATGTGGAAGAAAAAAAGGCTGGCGTAATCGCTGCACTTCTTTATGGAACGGTAAAATTAGTTTACAGAACATAAATGTTTTTTTGACGATATCCTTGAAAATATATGGACTGTGAGCGCGAAATTTCAGAATGGTAATGAGAAAAATATAACAAATGGTATCAAAATCTCAATACCCATGGGAAAAAATGGGGGCTCAAAAGTAGACACGCTTTTTTTAGGCATTATGCATAGGAGTCTGAACAATAAAGATATTTAGCTTTTTCATTGCACGAAGGTTTTTGACAGGATTCGAGAAACAACACATGCACACACAGCAAGGACTGACCCCCACCGCTTCTTGTTATTGTACAGCAGTCGCTTTATCCATTACGCCGTCCAACGCAAGAGATAGCGAACGCGATGCATTTAAGACACAGTTTTGCCGCAGTCTGTTAAGAGGGGTAATCCCGTAGATGCGGCACGATAACGCGGACACCGCTGGGAATCCGTCTAAAAGCATGTTCGTCTCGGAGGCTGATAAAGCGAAACAGCATTAGGGGGAAGAGATCGGAGAGATAGGAAACACGGGTGGCGATGACTTGGGTTGCATGGGAGAGCCTTGTGAGTGTGTGTTGTATGGACAGTTATACATGTAGCTATACTGCGGAGGACAAGCAGTTATGTGCTGTATAAGACCCATTTTAATTCACAGGTTTCTTTTAGAATTTCCCTTAATAAAATGAAAATTGACACTCGACCATAAATCAAAGGAGCTACGTTGGTTATGTACCTGTAATTCCTGAAATTAGGGGTCTAAATTGTGATATTTAAAAAAATGTGTTTTAGTTGATTTTTTTTTATTGATTTAAAATAAATTTGGAGATCAAGTTTAAAAGAGATTGTTCAGATTTGTCCAGAAAGTGGATTTCGTTCTAACCTAACAATCATATAAAATACCTCCCCAAAATACTATCCATGGGAAGAAAACAGGAAATTTGCAATCTCTAAGGTTGGTGTAATCACTGCACTGCTTTATGGAACTAGATAAATTAGTTTACAAAACATCGGTGGTTTTTTGACAATGTCTTTAAAAATATACGGACTGAGTGTGAAATAGTAATGAGAAAAATATGACACAAGATATGGTATCAAAATCTCAACACCCATGGGAAAAATGAGGGTGTCAAAAATGTGATCCTTTAAAGACAGAGATTTAAACAAAGAATAATGTTGATAAACTGCCTTGTAGAAATTTCAGCCACATAGATGCAGTAATACTTCAGAAAACCTGAAAAATCCATGCATGGTAAACAAATTTTCAAGAAAATAAAACCACATGGTAATTTCTCACACAAAGGTACCATTTTACACGGGAAAAAATCATGTGGTGTTTGTTACCATTGCTATCGACACTTTTGGTCTGTTTTTTCTTGTCAATTCATGAAGTAAAATTTTGGGTACATTTAACTGCAAATGATGTACATGTACTTATACTGTCAGTCTTACAGAAATTTGTATGCAATAAACTCATTCACATTTGTGAACTTTTGTGTTTTTTTTTTTTTTGGCACTCCTTTTCTGGTTTATAACCTACTTTTTTCCATTCAAAATAAACAGTCATGACATATACATACATCTTTGGTGCATGGATGAAAAAACTACGCTAAACCCCAAGGCAAAAATTTTACCGGTTTCAACCGTTTATTGCTTTTGCCACCTCCGAATATAATCCCATTTGGTCGTGCCCCGTGACCTCCCCGTCTGGAATTCATTTGCATACGCATCGCCGCACATAAATATTTATATGACAACTGTCACAGACAAAGTCACTCATCCCGATAAAGCGTGAACCCTGAGGGTCTACGCAAAACACACAAACATGACAGAATTATAACAATTACAGAATTTGTGGGATTTGAGGAGTTCCTTCTGGGACGAAACCGAGGGGTGAGTAACTGAGTTCAAATTCTTTCCTGCCAAACTGTCTATCAAACACACCAGCTGGCTTATCATAAGCCATGTCGAGATGTTTATTTATTTGAACTGTCAGTCCTATGAGTTTTCTGCTTGGTGGTAAAACTGCTGTTTGCAAGCTTGATTGGTCAATATGAAGACCATTTTATTTGGTCGACTGAGCTTGGAGGGCCAAGCCTCAGGGATTTTTTGGGGGTGGGTGGTGGTTAAGGGTGCTAGAAGTATGCCCCATGACTGTTTGAAGATGTCATGCTTGTGGCAATTCTTTTTTGGAACATGATGGATGAACTATACTTTAGGCCTTTTCCCAACTAGACACAATTTTGGGGGTGGCCCTGGGGCGAACTCAACCGGGCTTTGTTCTTTAAGATGTAAGACATCTTAAAGGGGCTTATAGCTATAGACAATGTCCCCTTTGTTTACATCTAATGCGGCTTCTATTCAAATCTTGCCTGCCGTTGTAGGCATGCTGTGCATATGTGACGATCGCGTGTGTTATGTTCCAAACCGAACCCAAACCGGTTTAATACGGTGATGTGCCATTCAATAACACACTGTTTCTTTATTAGCTTTAAATGGAAATCTGTACCGGCGATTCATTACCCAAATTGATGTAATACCTGATGCGTGTGCATAACGCCGGGCATGTTTTGGTTGGTTGTGATGTCAAAGGGCACATCGTCTATACAGGATTTGCAACGTAAAAGTTGTTCCAACCGTCCAATGTCATGATTCTGCCCGAGATGTCTTTTTGTTAAAAAGGGCGACACTTTTTGTGTAGAAAGTCGTGTAAGGGCGACGCGGTCGGTTAGGGCGACAATTTGGCGTAACCCCAATATTTTGGAGGTCAAAAACATTTTTTTTTTTAATCGAGAACCATTTTTATTAGGTCTAGAACCATCTCTCTTAGGTACGGAACCATCTCTCTTAGGTACGGAACCATTTTTGGAAGCTCTGGGTACAGAAATTTGGTGTCCAATCGATGTCTTCTAGCCGAAATTTCGGTGGTCGTTTGGGAAAGTTTTATCGGTGCGTCGCCCGTTTGCAGCATTAAGAGATATTATTATTACTATTAGTATTACATAATTATTTGAAAAAAAGTACTTAGTATTGCAAACAGTTTGTATATCAAACGGGCTTTCTCTTTACAGAAATAAAATGAAACAACTAACATACTAATTATGGAAAACAACTGCTTATAATTATTATCAAAGAAATAGAGTACTACTAGTACTAGAAGTAAACGTTTCTCCCTTTGTGTGTTGCCAAGGTCACTGGATCTACACTAAAACCAGTGAACTGTTTCCCTGTGCTTTAGCAATGGACGTTTCAGATTACCAGTGAATGTTTAGACCCAGTAACCCTGGTAAATGATGTCACACATCAGTAGTGTACATGTGTATGTCCTACATTTTGGTAGGCACATCCCACGAATGGACTGCAATGCATCTAAGGTACCTCAAATCTTAAGCCAGAGGTGTCCTACATGCACCCTTCTTCCAATTTTAGCACCTCTGTACTACGCAAACTCTGAGTCAACATCAACCGATCTTTTACGGGTCGTAGGTCACCAATCCGTCATTCAACTACAAGACAGCATGGAATACTTGTATCCTTGAGGGTGCGATTGAGGACAGGCCCAGAATAATAGGAGAAATTCATTAACCGTGAACTCCCTCGGCTTCTTAAAATAAATTGTACAAGTTGCCTGAAGGGCTGGAGTGGGAAACCGCAGGCCGATGGTTGTGTGAGTAAATAAAGAAGGGGACGTACAGGGTCTGTCTTGGATTTTTGGTGAATGTGGGTGGGTTAACAAGGTACAAAACATCTGCTAGTACAATATTTCTTGGTAGTGAATTACATGTAGTTTTAATTTCTTGAGTTGTTTCTGAATTAATGCTATTTCTAAAACTGGTTTTGTGTTTCTTTAGACTTTTTAAACCCTTTCACATTTTCACTTGTTTTAATTTTTTTTTTATTTACAGAATTAATCGAGAAGCACCATAAACCGAGTGATGGATTCCAATGAACAGGATTCCGAGGGGCAGTGGGTTAATTAAGAGATTTTTAAAAATTAATTAAGAGGTATTTTAGAGATATTTTCTTAATTTCTCTGAACCAGTGAACGCCGGGATTATTTCAAACATTGCTGTCCGTAGGCGCGGGTTTATTTTTAGTTGAAGTATGGAGGACGGTAGACAACTGAACTCATTAACCATGGGCGGTAAAGTATTGTTATGTCGATATGCCGTCATTGTACACCCCAATGCCGCTTTGTTATGAACTGTTTTGCCCATTGTGTACGTGTAGACGTCAAAAGCAGTAACAAGTGAATTTCCCCATTAACAATTCCTCCGGTACACCAATGCGAAAATCTTGGCGTGTTTATACGTCCTTCGGAATTTTTTTTTTGGCGATTTTTTTCCCTCCCTTTGTCCCAGTTATTTTTAGGAAATAATTTACTTAATTTTTAGACAGTATTAAACTAGATTTAAAATTTATATTACATTTTGAAATTTCTGAATTTCACTGACCGATCCTAACGTTAACTCTCCCTTACCCCAGACTCTTTGTAATGTGGCAGCACATTTGTTAACATGTTTAAATACTGCCATTTGGATGTTCAATTGAAAGGAAACACTGAACATTGCAAAAAATAAAATAAATAAAAAACAATTATGTATCATGTTTACTTTCAGTACAAAATAAATGCAATTTGTACGAGTCTAAAAGCGACTGATAATGCAATTCAGCAAATTGCTATTTTTGATAATAGTATGGCTCATTTATGCTATCAACAGACTCGTAATTTCTTGCTATTGTGATGTAAGCCAAACACTGGCTTTGTTTGGAACAGAATAGCCGGTAAGAAACTCTAAGCTGCACAATGACAATCTTTGAAAATAATAAAACGCGACCTGAGGCAGGACAATATCTATTGGACCACTACCAGCTTCGGATTATAATCCTGATCAGATAGACGTGGGAAAAGCGCGAGAGAAGGGGGGAGGGGGGGGAATGGTAGAGATAGTGATGAAGCGCTCGGAGCATCACAAACCCGAGTCGCTAATCCTGTTAGATCATGGAGGCATCTACAGCGAGAACTGAGGGAACGGAGAAAAGAAATAAGGAGAGAGAAGGGGGGAAGAAAAAGTGTCATCGCGGATATTGATGGGTGTTTGTTGGGCAAGTGTCATCGCAAAGTCTCGGGCTTAAGGCTGGTGGGGTTCGAGGGACAGCGTAAAAAGGATTACTCCACGGCGGACCGTCGGCCATTTAGCAGGCAGGTAATCTGGTAAACGCTCCCAACATCTCTGCCTATCAGATTCTTGGCTAAATTACACGTTAAAGCCTTGTAACCCGTGTGATCTCATTATGAGATTTTTCTTTAGCGTTGGGGGGTCGGGGGAATGATATACAAAGATAGGTCTTATGGACGACTGGTTTGGGTTCGCGGAGTCCGGGGCGAAAAGTGCAAGAAGAATGTGTGCTGTGATGCGGGGTTTCATCGCGAGTCGCCTAGCCTGGTGTCCGTTTTGCAGTGGAGCATTTTAAATTTGTGATGAGTCCGTGGCAAAACCAGCCAAGTGGACGCGACTGATATTCAACCGTGCCCGGTGATATTATACGGCGGTATTATGACTTGAATCGCCCGGCTCAATTCTAACTTAAAATACTCATCTGAATTTGATTGCTTCTTCTGCACGATTCTAATGCCGTTCTTTAGGATTTTTTCCTTTCTTTTTTATCTGCAGAATTATCATTTACTTTCATTTTGTGCCAGGGGGATTGCCCAGGAGGCCATGATCACAATAGAAACCTTCCCCCCTTTGCGGTCCCTCGGACTGGTTTTAATTTGGAAATGCACTCCGGGGGAGATGGGGACAAATTTACCGAATTGGTTTTAATGCCGGGGAACAGCGCTGCAAAGCCGATAATGAGATGTTTTACTGGTGGCTGGTTGGTTTTTAAAAAAAAGACATTCTGAACGGAGGAAGAAAAAAAAAAAATTCATTCACGGTTTAGAAAAAGGGGATGTCTAGGAAAATGCCTGGAGGAAATTGGGAGGCTCGTGGCAGGGGTTTTTGTGCAGGCTCAGATTGCTTTTTGTTGGGCCGTTTTGTTGTTAAGTGTAATTGGTTGTATGACAAATGCCTAAAGAAGTAACTGATAAGCCATGGGAATAAGCTCCTGTGCATCTGTCATGGATGTGTAGTGGGACGGATAGATTGAATAAAAGGCTCACAGGAGGAATTTCGTTTAATCCAAAATTACTATGTCCTTTTTCCTCCAACAATGAGTTGGTCTTCAAAAATGCTAGAAAGGCACTATCTGTGACTCCCAGCATCAAACCAGTCGGTAGTTGCATAGCCATATTTTTAGATAGCCACTAATGCCCTGTATAGGTCAATATTACGAAGATTCAGATTTGAGTCTTTCCACAGTAAAGGGGGCATTTTGGCAACACAGACCATATTTTCCAGAATATACCTTTGTCTGGTCTCAAAATAAAATAAATAAGTTTGAGTTGTTCTGAAGAGATAACTTAAGCCCAAAAAGGGTTACAAATAGTGTGACAACATGCCTTTCTAAAAACCCTATGTACAAATTTCCAATATACGCTCGTAACCGGTACGGCCTAAAATGTAACACAAGTGTCCGTCCCGGTTACGAGTGTATATTGGAAATTTGTACACGGGGTTTTTAGAAAGGCATGTTGTCACACTATTTGTAACCTTTTTGGGCCTAAGTTATCTCTTCAGAACAACTTAAACTTATTTCTTATATTTTGAGACCAGACAAAGGTATTTCCTCGAAAATATGTCTGTGTTGCTAAAATGCACCCTTTACTGTGGAAAGACTCATTTTGGCATTAAGAGCTAGGAAAACATGTCTTTTCATTCCCAGTACAATTTTTAAAAAAATACTACCATAAATACCCCAAAACTTGCTTTTAATGAAAGGGTGTAGTATATTCTGTCACAAAATCTCTCAGAAACATTTTTAAAAATGTGTTAAAACAGTCATTATTACAAGACGAACAGGGATTCATATCTCAAATCAAAAGTCATAACTCTCTGTCAGGAGAGCCAAAATCTTATTTTCTAAAAATTTACCGATGTGACTGGTTTTGCGCAGGTCATATTTCACCCCTTTTATTTATTCAAAATACAGTAAAATTGTGCTCAAGTCAAACCATTAAAGGAATTAAAATGTTTAAAAGCACATTTTTCAGTTAAACAATAAAAAGGGGTTTTGCATAGTTTTGAGTTAAATATGTTATCCCTGTAGTGTCTTTGACAGGAATGGATATGCTTTTAGTTTAAAAGATTTATTTAATCAGCCAAGTTTGACTTTTGAGATTTCTCTCAAGTAAGCTCAAAATCCGAGTTAAGCAGAGTTTCAAGTTAACCACGGTAAAAACTATCCTTACACTTGATAGGGTTGTTGTGCTTAATAAGCAAGTCTGAATTACCAAGATTTTATTAACAACTTAATAAAATGTACTGCAAGAATGAGTGACAAAAATGTTTATCATCTTTTAAATTTTTGAAGCCACTTGTTTGAAGGCAACTGTATTGTAGACATCTTTCTTTGTGATTGCCCAAGTGTACAAATTTGAAATGTCCACTGCACCAACTTTCCCGTGGACAAAATGGTACTTCAGTAAACATATACGTAATTTTGAAGCTTTCTGCCCCTTCATAAAAAAAGTAATAAAAAAGAACACACTTCTACGTGCACATAGTACAAGTACACAAAGGTGCATTGTTGACAATGCACAATGATTAGTTTCCATCAAAAGAGGGCGCTCTTCATATTTTACAGACTGGCTAGAGCACACAAAGAATGACACCTGCATACATGCTATTTATACAATGCAATATTTAGTATAGTGCCTACTGTAATCACCATTCAATTCAAACAACCAACCTTGGGATGAAAAAGAAAATGTGCGAAAATTTGACAGCACTTTTTTCAGTGTCGTGTAAAAATATTTTTAAAAAGCTTTATGCCTAGCGTACATCGACATTGTAACTGGAAGCAACTCAACTGATCAGTTGCTGTCGATGTGTGCGTAGTGCGCTCATCGACAGCAATTGAGCAATTGATCAGTTGCGCAACTAGCGGCAACTCAGAACATCTAGTTTTCAGAGCACGCACATCGACACGGCAACTCGGTAAAGCCTACAGTATTGACCTTTCAACTGGAAGCAACTGTTGCTTGCAGTTGCTATCAATGTGCGCGCATATATGTACATGTATTCAGACACACACGTGCAACTGACAGCAACTAGTTGCAACTACGCGTACATCGAGGCAACTGACCACAACTGGGTACAACTAGTTGCCAGAAAGTAGAACATGAGCAACTCGCGGCAACTGGGATTTTTCCAGTTGCCAGTAGGTGCAAGTGCGCGTACATCAACCTTTTTAAGCAACTGATCAGTTGCTTCCAGTTGCTGAAAACACCAGTTGCCTCCAGTTGCAATGTCGATGTACGCTAGGCTTTAGGCAATGTCACAACAGCATCACTGAAAGTCAGTGCTCAAGGATAAAATAAAACACTAACCGTTGTACACTACCTGCTTGCGTGACTTCATTAAAACCGTAAACGAGCAGACGTATACTGTAAAGCCCCCTTAATTAATTTGAGGATAAGATCCGTTTCTTACGTTAAGCTTATTAATTAAAAACCTGAACCATTTCTAATGACGGTCGTCCCATTAGCAACAGTTCCTCGCATTGGGTTGATTTATTGTGATACGTTCCTTAATTAATAAAGACAATGGCCCAAACTGAACACTTTGTTAGACGTACAGTGTCAAGTTGTATGTATGTGCGCTATAAATCTTCTGGATTCATCAATTTCATTTATTGGTTGTAGGAGTGTATAATGGAATTTTGCGGACATGCCAGCATTGATTCATTTTTTCAGTTTTTATTTATAGGTAGTCTACTTGTTTGGTAATTACCCTCCCAAAAAAAAATCTGAATTATTATCTTTAAGCTTACTTGTTATCAAGATGTAATGGTAACATGTAGTAATCATCCTGTGAAATTATTTCGTCTGAATTGTCCCCATTCATTCATTCATGCACGAAAACCATATTTGGATTTTTCAGGTTTTCTGAAGTATTACTGTATCTATGTGGCTGAAATTTCTACAAGTTAGTTTTCTCGACCTATGCTTTCAATTACCAGTGGAAATCATGCCGTTTTCAACAGTTTACCAAACAAGTATATTACCTTTAAAGCCCAATACATTATTCGTAGTGACCCAAAATTTAACTTCATGAGTTGACAAGAAAAACCCAACTAAAAGTGTTGACACCCCATGTTTTTCCCCCCGAGTAAAATGGTACCTTTGTGATGAAATTGTCAATTGA
Source organism: Henricia sp. BOLD:AAB3569 (assembly GCA_037783545.1). Taxonomy (NCBI): domain Eukaryota; kingdom Metazoa; phylum Echinodermata; class Asteroidea; order Spinulosida; family Echinasteridae; genus Henricia; species Henricia sp. BOLD:AAB3569. The sequence continues at coordinate 460,865 of JBBELK010000121.1, forward strand.
AGGTGATTTTTTAATATATAAATTGTCTGCAGACAATTTTTTTACCATTCATTCAACACAAAGACCATGCATGAATTTTTCAGTTTTTCTGAAGTATTACTGCATCTATGTGGCTGAAATTTCTACAAGGCAGTTTATCAACATTATTCTTTAGTTATGTAATGCTGTTTTTGTTTTTAAAAGTTTTCCAAACATGTCATCTGTCTTTAAAAGATTTTCCATTTTAGTGGAAAAAAAATGTAAAAGGGCAAGAATCTGAGGGCAAAAAATTGCAAGGTCAAAAATTGACAAGGACAAAGCCCATAGCCCCAATAAAACCAAGCTTGGTGCGTATGTATTACAGTCCGTTTGAAACACCAAGAACAAGGAGAAACCATGCAATTTTCTCGGGTCTAATTTCCAATCTCCGGCCACCGTGTCACTAGATGCGCATCCCTAACGGCGAGAACAACGTATCATGGGCAGTCCGCCCTGGGGCGCGCAAGCCATTAACAGGGCATGTATTGTCTAACTAGCATGTGATTTCATTAGGTCTGTGAGCAGGGGTCCGCGTTTGTGCCAGCCCTTTTTTGATATGATCCGATAACCTAATTAAACCTGCATATTATACAGCTAGCTTTTTTTAAGTTGGGGTGAGGGAGAGTTCTGTGATCTGTGGTATTGATGAGAGAAGGTTTTGGTTGGGGGGTGCGGGGTTTACTGCATACAAAAATGTCCCGATCTTTAGAGCCATATTCTGACAGGCAATTCATCATACAGACTTCCTGATTCCGGCCCGGGAATGGCTCCCACGAACAGGTTTTCTGATGTTCGCTTTTACCGCCACATAACATCAATTTTCCCCCCAACCCTTTTTTTTCTTTCCCCTGTCCGGTCTTTTTGCTAACTGGCAAAGTGCGGCTCATTACTCGCACGACCGACTTGGCGGCAGTGCAAATGTTTCCGGCCTTGAAGCCACCGGCTAAAAAAAGAGGGCCCTGCACTGTTGTCGGACGGTAGTGTGCTTTTTTTTTTTTCATCTCTAACCCTCCCCCTCAACCGAAAACATCATCTTCCTTCAACAAGTGGTGGAAGTGACTCTAAATTATTGTGAAATTTACTTATGGAATAAAGTCATCACTAATTGTAACTGCAGCACATGCGTGAGCATGTTGCAGCACTAGTGCCAGATTGGTCAATTAAATCTACTACACGGTGGGCACTGCCCCAACGACATTCAAATTGCCGAATCCCTATTCGGGTAGCGTTTACACTACAACTAACAAGCGACCTTGACAATTGCGGGGTTCAACCCCGCAATTGCAGGGTTCAACCCTACCCCAATGGCGACTTGAAAAGGGCGAATCAGACCCAGGTCTGATCCGCCTTTTTCAATTCACCTTTTCCGTTTACACTTAGCGCTTACCCGGCTTCAACTCCCTTTTTTGAAATTGCAGAGTTCGATTCGGCAAAGGCGAATCGAGTGTAAACGGGCCCAAAGAGAGTGAAATTGAACAGGCACACTATGCACAGATAAACTCAAACAAAAACATTTCTCAGGAATTCTCCACAAGTCACCAAAAAAAGAAAATGATGCTGTTAAAACTGTATATTTATGCCCGGAGGCAAACATGCGGCCTTATCGGGCATAATGGCTTCGTTGGATGAGATAAGAGCACTATCTTTATCATGGCCTGTCAAATTACTAAATTGCAACCGACTGGCGTGACAAAGGCCCTAGGAATACAGGAAATGGTTCATACACGGTAAAAGGAATATTTCCATCTTCTTAATGAGACGTAATGGCTGTTGCTTTCTGACTTATGACTTTGGGTGTTTCGTTTTATGCCGATTGCAAAATCAAACTGGATTGACTGGTTGTTTTTGTAGTTTCACAAAATCACAATGCGTGGAGCACAGTAGCCGAGCGGTTTGGGTTGTTGGTTGACAAATTTAGGTGGAAACACCCAGAAATTGTGGGTTCGGACCCAGCCGTGGTGCTTGAGCTCTTGAGCACAACAGTTAATCAAACTTGCTTCATCCTTTGGACGGGATACAAAGCTGTTGCGTTACATAAAGCTGTGATATGTAATGCAGAGCATTTTTGCAGAAGGGGGATTTTCCTCAATGTCTCTTGATTGGCTGCCTACATGTAGGTTGCCATCTGTTTATATGTATCTCATCATTTCTAAGCATTAAGTGCTTTAGGTTTTGTAATAATTGGACAATTAAGATAAACTTACAGTAAGTGATCAATAAAATGCTAAACAATAAATTGGAAAATCTTATCAACTTTTTTGCTTTAATTTGTTGAATGTTGTATCTAGTGTCTACGACTACAAAGTTGTTTTCTGGAAATTTTTCTATCAAAAGATACTGTAGTATTTTGACATTAAATTCTGAAGCCATTTATTGCATTTTGAAATTATTTCTTTGTAGTTTTGCTAAAAACTTCATTACTGGCACCTAACTGCCACTATATGCAGTACACAAAGACACATTTCGGGGTTCTGAATTTTCCACATCATGCTGAACATGAACGGAAAAACAGCATTACAGTATTTCGATTGGAAACACCCCTGTTTTACTTTTTAAAAATTACTAAAAATAACTAGCAAAATTTGGAAATTGTAATTTACAAAACAGGAATCTGGCAAATATTTTTACAAATTCAGGAAGTTCATCTTAAGATTTTTAAAAGTTTACTTCATTCCTACTCCGCACTATATTCTCTGACGGAAAATTATGAGAGTTTCCAAGAAATCCATTAGTGAATTGTTGAATCTTTTTCACAAAAAATGCCAGCGTCAGTAGGTCGGTTTACACAAAGTACGTTTTTACAATTTCCTCCTGGGGAACAAAAATACAAACTTGTGTGTTTTATCTTTGCAATCCAAGGTTTTTCATTTCCCTTTTGGCTAAAAAAAACATTTTTGTCTAAAACGCATTTTTTGTCTAAAACACTACCATCAATTTTAACCAAACAAGTGTTGAGTGTTCTTCTTGCCATTTTTCTTAGACTAAAATACTGAAAAGAAAAAAAAATCCACATAAAAAAGACGGCACAAAAAAAATGTCCCCAATAGACATTTACCCCAAGCTGTTGATTCAGGATTCACCTAATGCAAATTTAAAAGTACCTTTTCGGCAAAAAGGCCGGGCCAATTCTAAAGAACCCCTGCTTGGAATAAAAGAGGGGCACAAGGTACTCGGGAGGAGCGTATGGTCTCATCAAATCGGGGCGTGAGGCATGAGATGAAAAACTCTGGAGGACGACTTCAAAGCAAGGTTGTGTCTCGAGGTTGTTGTTTCAGTGTTAATGATAGCGCATGTTTGAAGTTTTCCCCACCGACGATATCGATCCTTAGAGTATGATCTGGGCTGCTAAATCTGACCAAAGAATGATCATGGAGCACTTCGGCTCTCTCCACATGAATGGAATTATCTCGTGGGCACTCCCCTCGCAAGTCGTTTTCAACATCAGCCTTCCGACACACACCCATAGGATATTATTTCAGCATGATAGAACACGGTTGTTCAACCATCTTTCCATTTTCGGCCGATCTTTTCAAGAAGCCGCCCGACCTCTTTCCAACTTCAAACAAGACTACCAAAGGCGCAAAGGGGCTTGCATTATCTCCAACAATAAACCTTTGAGAGGGTATTGAGGGATTTAGTTAGTGTCTGTTATTTTAGGACGTGGCTTAAAGCTACGAACTTAATGAGAAATAGATTAGTCTAGTCTGTTACTGTTCCCCCTCCTCCCCTGTCCCACCCCATTTGGCAAGTCGGACAGTGGACGCAGTACAAGTTGAATTTTTAAAATCTTGTTAACTTGAACTAAAAATCAAGAACGCCTAATTCATTATTAGACAATATTTTAGGGTCTGCTGTTTACAGTCTTAAATTATGAACAAATACATTTTACCAAAAAAAATTGCAATGTCAGCTTACACTACTCACAATAAGTTATAGATATTGGTGGTTCAATTTTGGATTTTTTTTTCCAAATGACTCTTTTCACCTATTCCTGTCTGTCATGCAGATACAATTGTCTAATCATATACAAAATCATTAAATGCATACCCTCAATAAAATATCTCCATACACCCCACAATATCCCTAATTTACTGTGAGTAGCGTATATTGGACCACTATTTTTCTCTAATGAACAGAACTTGTAAAAAATAAGTGAAAATTTGGTCAATCAAATATACTCAACAAAAAATGTGCCAATTTCAATTCAATTTCGTAAAAATTAGGTGAAACACGTCTGGCAGACCCAACAAGGTCAAAAACCTAGACAATTGGTGCAGATGAAATTTACAATGCTTCACGTGAATGATGTGAAATTGCGCTGCTCCATGGTGGCTAATTTGCAAAATATTGGCAATTGCAAATATGCAAGTTTTTTTGGGGGGGGGGGGGGGTGTGGGTGGGGGGGGGGGGGGGGGGGGGGGTGGGGGTGTTAAGCATACATTCTGACCAACATCTAATACTACTTGTAGCAAAACCCATATTCTCTTATTCTGCGGCTGGCTACTGAAACCCAAAGCAAACGATACAGTTCCTTATTAAAACTAATGTCTAATTAATGGGGCATTAATATCAAATACACCCCCACGGTTCTAAACAGCGAGGCATTTTCTTTCCCATTATTACAAACCTGTCTTTAATATTTCACACCAGCACAACAGTTGGCAGGACTACTGTGTTCCAGTGAGCGAGCAAGCCTTATTGTCTGCAGTTAAAGAACCCAACGCGCCAGCCGGTCAGCCAAGCGCGAAGGCACGCTACAGTGGTGTTACTCTCGCCGCGTGTTTCAAGATTAATAAGCTTAATGGGCTTCACATAGGTACACTGGCTTGCACTGTGTGAGGTCGATGTGATGTGCAAGTGCGGTATGAACCATTGGTTGAGCAAAGTGGAAAACAAGCTTTTTTTTCTTGCGAAAGGGATTGCAAAACATTTGAATTCTACACCACCTCCCATCTGCCCATGTTACAAGTAACATCTAAGATCAGATGAATGATCAAAGTATTTTTTTTTCATGAATTCTCTATGTGGTTCTTTTTTCACGAAAGACAATTTACGTATGGTAATTTTATTGTATTCTTTAGCAGCACCATGTGCGTATCGGGAGCTGAATTTTTTGTTCGGCAATTTTTCCTGCGTGTCGGGCCGGAATTTCAGCGTATCGGGCCGATACGCACGTTTTTACATGGGGAGAACCCTAATCTTGTAGTTTGTACATCAGGACATATTTTTTTAAATTCCTTCTATTTCAAAGAGTAATCACATAAAATACAGTTCTTCAAAAGAATGGTTTGAAGGCAATTTTAATGATACTTGCGTACATGTTAGTACTTATGAATAGAATACTCAAAAAGGTAAAAGGTATTTTGGCACAGTCCTATCCACATCATACATTCATACTGTACATTTATACTATATTCTTTCCCCCCACGTGTTAATGCATGTAAATTTAACATGCGTTGCTTCAGGGAAAAAATGCGGCCTGGAGAGATTTGGTGTGAAACAACGCACTGAAAACCACTGAATCAACTTGAATGGCAAGCGTTTTTGTGATTCTGTGATTTTCAGTGCGTCAGCGTCAATTTGGAAAGGTGTCTTAAAGGCCCAGTGTATCATTTGCAATGACCCCAAAAAGTAATCGACGAGTTTACAGGGGAAAAGTTCTGAAAGTAAAGATTGAATTAATAGCAACTACCCAATGAAAGGTTTCCGCTCAAAATGATATAATTTTACCAGAAAATAATCCGACTAAAGATGAAATTATTTAGATCGTTTGCAAACAATTCACTTATTTTTGGTTCGCATCTACGCGGTCCAAAATGCATGGGCGCTGTGTACTGCGTGTGCGTGTTCCAACGCGATGCATTTTTATGGATTGCGCACACGCAGTATATGATGTGCACCACAGAGTGCATGACACAAGCCACATGGTACCCGATCAACTGAGAACGAATATTTGAAACACCCCGCCAAGACCAGGAAAACGCATATGGATTTTCATGGTTTTTTTTAAACGTGGTACATTTGACAAAGCTGAAATTTCTTCGGATGAGTTTGTTGATGTCTTTCTTTTGATTTATAATGGTTTTATTCGCAGAATCGCTCAAAAACAAATCATCTACAGGGCCTTTAAAGCCTGTTGAACTCCCATGAAAAAGAAGAAATAAAAATTTACTGTTAGGGGATTAAGGGCAGCAAGATATCAGGCCTGATGGCCTGGGCTTTTAATTCTTTGGATTAAAACCAAAAAAGTTGCATTACACATTTCTGTATTCGTGTTTCACTCACGCAAATTTGCCTCAGTATGCAATCCCACACTTGACAGTATTTATCAATGTCTAGAAGTTCGGCAAGACTTGAAAAACAATCAAGAATGAACAGATATAATCAGAGTTGTTGCGGGAACAGCACGTTTCTAGTGCCGTATCAGGCATGCCAGATACAAATCAGGCTTTATCAATGACGTCGCTCGCGCCTTTACGGGAGCCCATTTAATCTTGATAATGGTCTCGGAGATGGGGTAATTATTTCTCATTGGGCAGAGCGATCCTCATTTGCCAGCGACAAGATTTTTTTTTCCGCCGGTGACTGGACTTTGGAAGATGTTTCACTCAAGTGCTTAGGTCGTGCTGGGTTACCGTGTTTACACGGGAAAAATCGGTGATTATTTTTTCATCCACTGGTTAAGTTTTTGTACGAGGGTTTGTCCACAAAAATGGATGCCAAAGAGTGACATTTTGATGCATTTTTAAAAATAGCTTTTCCAAGTTATGCAATTTTTAAATAGTGTTGACATGTCTTTCTTAATTAGCGTTTTTTGCCCTTTCCCGACGTAATTATTAACACTGTATACTCACTGCTTTAACAAAACACTATGAAAAACTTCATAGCGTGCACGGGTGGGACTCGAACCCACGACCTCCTGCAAACAAGGCAGACGTCTTAACCACTCGACCACCGAATTAGCCGGTGTTGAATGGCCGGTTCGATTCATGTCTTGGTGGTATGGTTTGGATGATATTCAAAAAAACTATTTAAGGCCGTCAGGGAGGACACAAAGGCATTTTTCAACTCTGTCACAATTTTTATCAATTTTCAAGGACAATTTGTAAATTATCTGGCTTTGTGCTTTCCTAATCCTCAATCTAAAACTACTGAACATCTACAATGCATGTAATATCACAAATTGTTGTTTAAATGCCTTTTGTCAAATTAATTGTATAGAGTGGTGCAGCCCAGTAGAAAATGCATTATGTTCTTCAACATGCGTGAGTATTGTCCTTGTGCAATTTGGGACGACCGCGTTCAACAATCGACAAAAGATTTTCCCGACCGGCCGTAATTTGTATTCATTGTACACCAGCAATAACACGAAAGCTTCAATTGACTTTGGAAACTAATCTACCATCTCGCGCGCTGACAAAGCGGGACAAACAAACTCCGCGGAGAGTTGTTCTTAACCAAACTGCGCTCTGCGTCGATGAGTTAAATTTGTGAAGCATCCGCCCGCCTCGCCTCTTCTCTCTCGATTTGTTTGCACAAAGTCACATTACCGAGAAGGACCTGAGTAATAGTGCAATCACTTTGACGATGTTTACGCGCAACATTTGGGTTTCAATTTTCCACTTGTATCAACTTAGCTGACAATATGGCCACCTGGTACCTGCGGAGTGGAGAGGCCCGGCGCGCCAGCGCGAGCCGTGAAACACAATAAGGTTCGAGGCTCTCCACTGTGGTCTAAAATTACCAAGACCTACAAGCACTAGAGGATTCTCCCCGGGATGGCTATTGTCTTATGGTCTCAACGGACCTCACACGCCAACTGGGCCCAATGTGGCCCTGGTGTCTCCTCTTACACGGGGGGACGATGATTCGTTTTCCCCCCACACCCCGGTTCTACTCTCAATTTGCGCCAGCCAGGAAGCAAATTTTCCTCATAATGCTCGCCGTTGTTTGCTTAACACAGAAACGCCACACCGATGGTTGCGAAACGGAATAGCACCCCTATAAATATCCTCTTGTTGGTCGTACTCATCGGGTAACGGTCGTCCTTATGTGTGTACGTTTCAGACACTAGCAAGCAAAATTGCTGTGTGTAAAATGCACTGATACCAGATGTTGTGTGAAACCTGAAGTCCACAACTTATGTGCAACCTAACAGTCACATGTTTGATTTGTTAACTAAATACCTGCGTTCAATTTAAACAAAGAATTCTCGATTTTGTGGCCATATAGAAAACAAATCCTGGAGACCATATGATTTTTCTCTTATCCCATATTAGGCTATTTCATTTCCATGGTGATTAGGCACCATACAAAATATTGTATTTGTTACTTTGCTCGGTTGTGAACCCATGTAGCATTGAGAGAAAAATTGAGTTCTTAGGGAAAACCTGAGGGAGTATACCACCGTGCTTCATAGCTCAGTTGGTAGAGAGCATCTGCCCGGTGTGTCAAAGGTCTTGGGGGGTGGGGGAAACCTGAGGGAGTATACCACTGTGCCTCATAGCTCAGTTGGTAGATCATCTGCCTGGTGTGTCGAAGGTCTTGGGGAAAACCTGAGGGAGTATACCACTGTGCCTCATAGCTCAGCTGGTAGAGCATCTGCCCGGTGTGTCAGAGGTCTTGGAGGAAAATCTGAGGGAGTATACCACTGTGCCTCATAGCTCAGTTGGTAGAGCATCTGCCCAGACTGTCGGAGGTTTCTGATTCGAATCCTAACGAAGACCATATCATTTTTCTCTTATCCCATTCCAAATATTGGACCTCCCATGACTTTGACGAAGCCATGCAATGTTTAAAAAAAAAAAAATCAAGTTACTGAAATTCAATACTATATGACAGTACAACCTATGTTCTCTAATTCTGATGTGGAGCCAGTCTTGGTGATAAATGGCACGGTCTAAGACAATATGTCGTGTCTTAAACTGGTTAAGATGCCTTATGGGCAGCCGGGGCATCTCAGAAATTGAAGTACTGCCTTTTATTTTGTTTTAGGCTTAATTCACTCGAAAGCAAATGGTCAGGGCTTTTTGTGTTGGTTATACATTACAAGGCACAAATTTAAAAAAAATATATTTTTTTTTCATTATTGAAAAATGGAATTTAGTAAAAAAGACATGCTAAAGCATTTTACTGCATTATCAAAGTATGCTAACTGACAACATTATTAAAGGAGCATGTCAGATCACATTTGAAGGTGCCCTCCTCCCCTCCCCCAGCCCCCATTTTTCCCCCATAGGTATCGAGATTTTGATACCATATCATTTGTCATATTTTTATTATTACCATTCTGAAATTTTGCGTTCTCAATCCATATATTTTCAAGGATATCTTAAAAAAACAAAAAAACACCAATGTTTTGTAAATTGATTCATCCAGTTCCATAGAGCAGTTCAGTAATTACACCAATCTTTTTGCCTCCACATCCAAATTGGAGATTGCAAATTTCTTGTTTTCTATCCATGGATATATTTTGGGGAGGTATTTTATATGATTGTTAGGTTTAAACAAAATCCATTTTCTGGAAAAATCTGAACACGCTCCTTTAAGGGGTTTATGTATTTGCAACAAATATATTTTGGTAATATTTCCCAGATTCACAACAATTTGGTGACAAATCTTCCAAAATGAAGACAGATTTAACACATTCAGACCCAAGTCAACCACACTGCGGACGTCTTGTTAATAAAGTCCGTCATCCTTCACAGAAAACCGTTAATATTACAGCTCACGACCGGTTGTCAAACAGAAACGGTTCGATACACAACGAACGCTGTTTGTTCACCTGACGTCTGCAGAAACGCAAGGCTTTTTTTTTTCTCTCAAAATGCCGCGGCCCGGACGGCGATGGTAGTTTGGTTTTTCATTCTTTCGCGCCCTGCTTTGATCGGTAGGGAAGGCCTGAATTGATTTGGACTGTGGATTAGGCAGACTTTGGTAATATTCACTATGTTGGGTGTTTGGTGATCGCACGGTAAACACAGATGGGAGATTATGCGCTGCAATGATTGAAATCTGAAAAATACTCGGCATGGAAAGTAACTATGGACATCTTTCTTAAGATACACATGTGGATAAATCGGTGTTAGAGTGTTAATAGAACCTCATCACACTATTATCGTTTCAACATGTGCTGAAATTCACATGTGTTGGAAAAAATTTAGTACAGTTTGAAAACAGGTCAAGCATATGCTGCTTCCAAATGTTGAAATCGTGGTGTGAAAATGCATCTGAAGTGCTAAGCGTTCATGAATACCGAACAACAAAATTTTCAGTTTAATCAGAATTTGAAAATTTCTTTTGTAATAAAAAAATCTAAATGTTCACATAACAGCTCCATTATGCATGACTGCATAAAACTTCTGTGTGCTAAAAATTCCCACTCTCAGATTGACTGCTTTTTTAAATCAAAAAGTTGAGAAAATGTTTGCTAACGTGAAACAATTCAACTAGCCCTTTTAAAGGAGCATATGCAGATTACATTTTTGAAACCCCCATTTTTCACACAGGTGTTGAGATTTTGATACCGTATCATGTCATATTTTTCTAATTACCATTCTTAAATTTGGCGTTCTCAATCGGTATGTTTTCAAGGATATCGGCAAAAAACAATGGATGTTTTCAGTAATTGATTTAGCTTGCGACTGGGAGAATGTATGTTAATTGGGGTTTGTAAACTAATTTATCTTGTTCCATAAAGCAGTGCAGTGATTACACCAACCTTTTCACTTCCAAAGTGGCGATTGCAAATTTCATGTTTTCTTCCTATGGATAGTATTTTAGTAAGGTGTTTTATATGATTCGTAGGTTAAAACGAAATCTATTTTCTGGAAAAGTCTGAATGTGCACTCCTTTAACCGCATTCTGTGCAGAAAGGAAATTTACCATGACAAACCGTTCACACTGGACTAAAGTGACCCGGGTCAGTTTTCCTCGTTGCTCAATAAAAATAATATAAGTGAGTTTCCCACAATGACTGTCCTTGACACTTGTTGCCGACGCTGCAAAAAAAAAAAACGTCAGCCTTCCAAAATGACAACTTATGAATATTTCAAGCTACAAGCCTGTTGCAGATGGAGACTCCACAAGCAATTAAGATAATGGGGGATGAGAGATGATGAATGTCTACCATTAGAAGCGTTGCGTATACTCTCTCTTCAAAAGGGAAAAGGGGGGGCGGGGCGACGACGGTGTTAGACATCAACAAGGTAAAACTAAAAGCCGTAATATTGAAGTTAATGAGGTTTGAATAATTATACAGTAATTACCAAGTCCCGTAAAAGCATTATTTCTGTTAAATGTTAGAGCCCTGGTCTGAATAATTCAATAAATCATAAAATAATTGGAATTAAAATAAGAAGAATGGGCATCGCTCACGATAAATAGATAATGTCGTAACTACATGTACTATTATCTACTAGTTAATGACGCTTGGCTAGTCAAGTGATGATAATGTAAGTAGGCAGACTTTGCATGCTTTAACTTCAGGGCCTACCCGGAAGTTGATCATAATTTTTTTCTTTCTCATCAAGCATCATTAAGTGCAGATTTTTAAAAAACAAATTTGAGAGTGAGAAAATTTTAAGATTTTGTGAGCTAAAACACTAGGATACAGGCTTGAGACAATTCAACAATAAGCACCACCACCCACGACCCAACGACAAAAGGTTACTTTAGATTCTACAGATACCATAAAACCAAGCAGCGAATAGAGCATGATTATACCGCTATACAATGGCAATCATTTCCGTGTATAATTTAGATTTCAATCTTCCTAATGACAGTGTAGAGGCAGTGCAGACACGCTACGGCGGTTACGCTCCCGCTGGTCCGTAGAGTCGACTCCCCGAGTGATGCTGATTTTTTAATGAAAATGCATATTTTATTGAGTTTAATCGGACCGCGTGGAGATTCGACAACCCGTGAAGTCTACAAAAGTTGGAAAAGATGAAAGGGCTTGAAAAATCTTCAGGTTTTTCTTTTGTTCTGTTGAACAGAAGGTATGACGGGTTGCAATAAAATAAACCGTGTGGATTTGTTTGTGTTCTTGCAACAAGGGTTAGAGCTGCGCAAGGGCATCGGGAGAATTTGCTGTGGGGGGAGTGGGGGAGGGGGGAGGGGGGTGGGGGAGGGGGTATATCCAAAACTGAGGTTTATTTTTAGACCTTTCACGCTTACTGAGAAAGACATTAAAATTAGTTTTACGGGAAATACCGGTACATTTCCATCAAGGATGCTTGAAGAACATGTTTAAAATCAAACTTGAATACGTGAAGTGCATTACAAGCCCTCAAATTACACTACGAGTTCACAATAAGTTATGGACATTGGTACCGGGTATGTTGTAAATTTTTGAATTTTTTTCAAATGACTGTTTTTACCTATTCCTGTGACAAGGTGGGTCTGTCATGCAGAATACTATACAATTGTCTAATCATATCCAAATCATTCAAGCGGAATGCATACTCTCAATAAAATATCTGCGTACACCCAACTTATTAGTAGTGTAATCTTAATTTCTGGTATTACCATATGTTTAAAGCCCCTGTTTATTATATTGGGAATCTCAAAAAACAGAAATGTTCACAGATTCACACATAACTTACGCAATATAAACATGATGACGGTAAAAAACTTCCCCTGAAATGGTTTTGTCTGAAGTGCTATAGTCTTTGAGAAATGACTAAGACAATAAATTTTTGTCTCATGAGACGAAAATTCACTTCGCCCCAAAACCACTTCATCCCCAAACCACTTCGCCCTGCACCACTTTGCCCCCAAAACACTTCGTGCACAGGCCATGGTTCAGGGCGAAGTGGTTTTTGGGGGAAGTAACTTTAAAGCTTTTTTGACTGTTTTCTCAAAAGTCAGACGAAGTACGGAGCTGGTTTTTGCTCAGGTTGGTTTTAAATCATGCATCCATCAATCACACAGGGAGATAAAACTATTTGTAACGGTTTACCAATTATGTGTTCTGCCTTTAAGCCTTTCAAACAATCTCCTTCATTTGCAAATGTAAGGTAAACTATGGACAACTAAAACAGGTCAAATATGACAGGAACAAATTTCAATCCATTAAAAACATGACAAGATTTCCTAAGAAATGTTGAATACAAATGGTTATTGTGAAAGAAGAAAAACCCAATAATAGCCACTTTTATTCGCCGCGTACTTGCAATGCAACACGACTTCATTACCCTCCCTATTCCATATTAAATTTTGAAAGCCACGCAAGAAAACAGATCGTTATTAACCTAGTTTTCCCTTGAACATCTATTTAGACCCCATTTATATGATTATCCCACTCTGGAATAAATGTCTACAGCTCTAGATTACTGGAATTGAACTAGTTCTTTTTCCGACTGAACAATGACAGAATTGTGAATAAATTCTGTGGAAAATGAGAAAAATGTATTATTTGCAAAAATTAACTAACAGATCACTTGGTGTATAGGCCTATGTTTAGCTATAAATTGTAAAAACTGCACATACTTGTGAGAACTTAATAGTAGAACTGTAGAGGGCGCTATACCCAATAAACATGGTGCCTTTCAGGTACACCACAACTAAGTGTCCACTGACAACAGAGATAATTGGACAAACTTTCGTTTTCTTTTTAAATTTTCACTTGATTCGACAGACATGTCCACGGGTGAATTAATTTCTATCAAACTAATTCACCCCAGCGTCGGCGGTCCCTAGGTCATCTTGCCTAAAATTAAAGGATTGCGTCCAGATCACATTTTTGACCCACATTTTTTCTCATAAGTGTGGAGATTTTGATATCTTTTTCATACTTTTCTCATTACCATTCTGAACTTTCACGCTCTCAATCTATATATTTTCAAGGATATTGTCAAAAAAAACACAAAAAACACCAATGTTTTGTAAACTAATTTATCCGGTTCCATAAAGCAGTGCAGTAATTGCACCAACCCTTTTGCTTCCGCATCCAAATTGGAGATTGCAAATTTACTGTTTTCTTCCCATAATTAGTATTATGGGGAGGTATAATATTATTTGTTAGGTTAAAGAAATAAATTCATTTGCTGGGAAAAATCTGAACACGCTCCTTTAAACTTGTACACTTAATTTTCACTTAATTAATAATATTTTACCACTAAAATGGCTCTGAATAACCCAACCACTAAAATAAGCACTCACAACCCCTCCCCCCTCCCCCCTCCCCCCTCCCCCCTCCCCCCCCTCCCCCCTCCCCCCCTCCCCCCTCCCCCCTCCCCCCTCCCCCCTCCCCCCTTACCCCCCAAAAAAACCTCCATACCCCAATTCAGAAATGTTGGTAATTGTGTCTGGCCCGTTTTGCACAAAAATCCACAAACCGTATCTTGCCAATATGGGATCAAAAGTATATTACGAAGAGATAAAAATGCTCGGATCACACAAATCTCAAGTGTAATGAAAATGGAAATCGCACAAAAGATGACGATATAAACAATTTGAGAACGTATTCATAGAGGGAACCAAGACTCATGATATGTCGAACACAAATGATTGCCCCAACAAATGAATTGTAAGGTTTCAATTCCCTAGTGATGTAATGGACGAGAAATCTAGGTCGTTTGGACAACTATGCATGCCGGAAGAATGAAATGAAATGCATGGCTCTGGGGTACTGCAGTCAAAATATGACATTTCAATACATGTCTGATTGCTAGATATATATGTGAAGATACAGAAATAATTTGGATGTGACAACACAATACTACGTTTGGGATAATTTTCAGGATTTTTACAAGCACTGGTTCGACGATCGTCGGATAAAATCACAGATGAAATGTCTATTTATTGAGCTTGAAATTTGCTAACAATTTGTATAAAAATAACGGTACGTCTCTCTTGTTTACACCCCTTGAAATGTTGAGTCATTTATGAAATCCGAGAGATTTTAAACAAATTTCACATTTACCGGTCCGTACCATCCGTTTCAGAAACGGCCTAATCGCATATTACATTGATATTTTAAATTCCTGTGGTTTTAAGCAGCAATATTTTGTTGTTTCAAACGTTTTCTGAATTTCTAGTCTGCGGTGTAATTTTGAGGTTTTAAATTTAATTTATTTAGTTGAAAAATCTCTGAAGTGTGGTATTTCTGTGTGTGTGTTCCTTGTCATATTGATCATGTAACTTATTTTTTTGTATTCATGTGCAATTTGGCCTTTACATCACGAGACAAAGAAATAAACCAATAATAAGACAACTGTCCTACTATGCATGAGGTCGTGGGTTCGAGTCCCTCTCTAAACATGCATCAACTTTTTGACACGGTTCAAAAGAAAACACTGTCCTGATAACTTACATTGTAAAGGGCAAATAATTTCTAATTATAAAGGGGACATTTTGGCAACACAGACCATATTTTCTAGGAAATACCTTTGTCTGGTCTCAAAATAAAAGAAATAAGTTTCAGTTGTTCTGAAGAGATAACTTAGGCCCAAAAAGGGTTACAAATAGTGTGACAACATGCCTTTCTAAAAACCGTGGAAAGACTTAATTATAATCTGTACTAGTTGAAAGTTGCAAAATTGCAAAACTGCTAATGTTTTTATGAAACACACAAGGACAAGGCAAAATTTGTGCACAAAATGCTGTTGTAGTTCCAAGGTATTCTGCAATTTAGCTACATGAAAAGGGAGAAAGCCAACTTACCCCTTATCTTCGGCGTTGTTGGAGAATGCTTTGCTTTCTTTTTGTCTTCAATTTTTTCCTGGGCACAACCAAGTTAAATTAAAAATCACATAAATTTAATTTGAACATGTAAACACTAGAAACAGAAGTGTTCTATATATTTGTTTTTGTTAAGGGGAAATAAATAGCATTTCACATGACATGAGATTCTCATTAGAGTAGTTTTCACATGGTGATATTGCAGGATCTAGATTCAGATCTGCGACAAAAACAAACGTGCTTTAAAATATGCACTGCGATTACCTCGAGAAAGCACGACAGTAGCGAACAGCTCATTTCTTGTTCCAGTATGGTCTTGTTCTCCGCGTTATTGTAGCAGCATGCCATGAGAGTAGGGAAAAGCACCATGGTCAAGCGCGGATCACTGAAATACTGGAATGGCAGACCGCACAGCTGTTGCAGTAGGCTAGGCGTGTTACCAGACTGCACCAGCACCTAGATACATGGACAAGGAACCAGTATATAAAAACAGTGCAGTGTTTTGAGAGGTTAAGTTTCACATCCGGCACTAAAGAATTATTTTGTCATGACCTAGAAACCTGAAAGAATTTCATATCTGGCCATGTTTTTGATCAAGACAAATTTGCTCGGTAAAATCTTAACGTTTCTTCTGACTAATTTTGTGTCTTTATCACAAAACGAATAAGTTTAATGCATGTAATTTTTAGGTTTTTGCATGGGGAACCAGGCAGTTGCTGGGTGTGCAATTCTTTCTCTTTTATTATTATTATTTATTTGGCCATGACAAATCACAACAAGGACATACATAAGCCTTGTTATAATCTTTTACAGTTAAAAAAGTAAAGAATTCTCAATTTTGAAAAACTTTCATTTCAGGCTAACTTTTTGTGAGTATTTATCACCCCATTCCACTAGTATATAATGCTGGTTCCCACTCAACAGTTGGAATATATCACACAATTGAAAAAGTGGCCTACTACAGACATCATTTTGGAAACTTTGAAAACACTTTGTTTTTCGTCTGCGCCGTTTTTTATTTGCATTTGTTGCCGATGTTGCAGAAAGTTGCCATGATTGCATAATGTTGTCATGTAAAACCCCTGGGGTCATGTGACACGCCTGGGGTCACGTGACTGGTCATGTGACACTCACCTGGTTCTCTGCATTGAGTACAGTAAAGTAACCCACAATCAGAATGATTTCATGCAACAAGTCTTCACAGCTAGAAAAATGGCTACAGTTCCATATTAAGTAGGTAGCGATGTGACGGAACTCCAGTGATATGCCTTCAGCTCCCAAGGCACCCTGGATAAGGACAAAATCAACAATCATATTTTAAATATTTTTGCAAGTTTGGGTGAAACTGGACACAAATTTACATGCAGAATCAATAAAACAAATTCTATCAGTATTAAAGAATATTATCTTTTCGCATACACGATGCGGTATATGAACTACATACTAAGCGCTTTTTCGAAGAACATGCTAAAATATCATAGCGTGCTCGGGTGGGACTTGAACCCACGATCTCCTGCATACGTCAGACGTCTTAACCACCGAGCATGCCAATGGTGAACAGTGGGTTCGATGGTCCTACAGCGGGCGACTGTAATTACATGAAATAAGGAAATGATTGCGTCGTACCATACAATGCTAGGCTAGATGAAGGCTCGGTGGTCGAGTGGTTGAGATGCCTGCCTAGCATGCAGAAGGTCGTGGGTTCGAGTCCCACCCGAGCACGCTATGAGTTTTAGTGTGTTCTTTAGAAAAGCATAGTATATATAGCATATACCACGTCATGTAAGGACAAATTTAATACCGAATGGATCGACGCAATAATTCCTTCATTTCCAATATTATCTTCATTATTACTGAAGTTCCAAGCAGTGGCTGGGTGTGGAATTCTTTCCATTAAAACTGCCTCCTCAGAAATTTCAATGGAAAAACTTAAGCTGAAGTTTTAAGTTTCTGACCTGCATCATTTGTAGGTCTAACGCAGCGATACTACTCAGCATTTTAATTCCAGCCGTTGCGACATTCAGCATGTGTTCTGGCAATTCCCGCGGTGTCGCAGTCTTACTACGTGTCGGATTACCGCCGTGTAGTAAGATGCCGTAGAGTAATGAAACGATACCACCGAATCCTGTCGCTCTGAACGTCGCTAGGAGTTGGGTGGGGTCTTCTTTCTTGGAAGGCCCGAGGTTGGTAGATCTGGAAAAGAAAATTTAGATTAATTTAATGATTACATTTCATATGTTTGTGTGTGTTTATAGAACTTCAATTTGCAGCCCGTAGGCTGAGTTACATGAATCTTACAAGCGTCTTCTACCTAAACATCGAGGTACACAGGTGAGTGGCACACTGTGACAAAAATTAAATACACGGTTGTGTGCGTGCACATACAACATGCCTGCAATACGCATAACGCGCGCGATCGAACAAAAACAACTCGACACAAAGCAGTTTGAACGAATGCGAAACGGCAAGCTTACTGTCAGAGAATTTCGTTGAGTTTTACCGAGTTACACATAAAAGTATTTATGAATGGGAATAAAAGTTGGTTTGGCCAGTCTTAAATGGTACATTTAAAACTGGCTAGAGGTCTGGACGCTGATTTCGTGCGTACAGTTCTTGTTACACCGGAGTATTGCATGCACACTGCACTCCGATTACATTACGCGAACGGCAAGTCTGCATGCGAGAATGGCCATCAGTCAAGATGGCCGTCTCTTGCCATGAATGTGCAAAAAATGCTGTTTCACTGCTCACAAGAAACTGAGGAAAATACAGACGTACAGTCATGAGAATTTTGCGGAATCATTGGTGCTGTGTAAAACAAACCTTACTCAGTTGTTTCAAGTTATCCAGTTAACACGTTGAGCAAATTCACCCAAAATTCCCTCCCATATTCCGCCATCTTCGTACAAATCACATGACACTCATCAGGAGTAAGAGCACACTCCCCATTTGTCGGAGAGTAGCGAGAGCATACTCTCACTGACCCGAGTGTCGTTATTCTTGCCGTTCGCATGCGCAGGAGTATACTCGTGTTAACACAAGTACATGCTCAAACGCAGCTAATCATTATCAGCATCCAGGCCCATAGCCAGTTTTAAACAAACAGTTTAAAGGCCTATGTATCATTTGCAAGATAAAACCTTTTACAGATTCGTGGAATAAGAGTGTAACATATCTAAGGAAGAATGTTGGTAAACTAGCCTGAAGAAATTTTAGCTTAGATGCATCAATGCTGGATTTTGTGTACAAGTGAATGGTAAAAAAGTCCCGTGCACGGGACTTTTTAAAAAGAAAACCACCTTCGGTTGTCAATTTCCAGCATGAAATACCATTTTGGACGGAAATAAATTCATGTGGTGTTTGTTACCATTGCCATCAACACTTTCAGTAAGGTTTTTCTTGTCAACTCATGAAAAACAAAATTGGGTCATTGCAAATGATACAATGAGCCTTTAATGCCGGCCAAGCCCACTTTTATTCCCTAAATAATCAAGCCTACTTTGTAGATGCCACCGACACAAATTTGATCATGGCTCCAAGAAGACCCAAGCTGTGTTGTAGAAACTCGGCAAGTGATGGGTTTTCCTCCACGGTCCCTCGGACTCGGTTAAAGTAGGATGTCAGATTGTCGATCACGCCGCAGCAAACTAGGTAACTGTAGACAATAGGAAGGAATGTTAACAGTTTCATCACAATCAACTGCCTAATGTTGTTTCATTTTTAAAAGAATAAATGTGTGGTTCGATCTAAACATTGAGATACATAGGTGGGTGGTGCCCATTGACAGCTGACGGTCAGAGACACCGGAGAATCCCCTTACTCTTCACCAATGAATGCTCTGGGATCTTTTAGGTGAGTTACACAACACGCTGGACCAACGGCTTTACATCCCTTCCGAAGGATGGAACAATTGCAGTCGAGTGCCTTGCTCAAGGGCACAGGTACCACGGCCGGGTATTGAACTCGCAACACCAAGTTTTCACGCCTGTTGTGAATCAATGACCTAAACCACTTGGCCAGTTTTGTGACCCGAGAAAACATTCTTGATATCAGGTACGGGGGGGGGGGGGGGGGGGGGGGGGGGGGGAGTGCAGATTGTACCATTTTAGACTTATTTCAAGTTTGAGATCGCGCATACTTCACAAATTTATGAGAAGTATACCTAATTAATGATACCATAATTGGTGATACGCAATATCAGACTTGAAATAAGTCTAAAATAGCACAACCCGCCCCCCGTACCTGAGCATTATTTTTTGCTTGAAGCCGAGTGTTTAGTCGTGGCGTAAGAGATTCACAGGTCGACTTGAGGGTGGCATAAGAATGTTAAACAGACCCCCAAAACTTACTGAATCTTTGTACAATTGTTTATACTCTAAAACTGAGGATATGAACTGTATTTTGCCCCATTAATGATTTTCAGAGTTGTAAGAACTCTGGATGCCGCAATAGGGCGACATTTCGGGAAGCCTCTCCCCGGGAACCACCAAAATTTCGGCAATAATCACTCAAATTGACAGGTTATTTTTTTTACCCGAAGCTTCCAAAAATAGTTCCAGACCTAAGATATTTTGGTTCTAGACCTAATAAAAATGGTTCTCGATTTAAAAAAAATGGTTTTTGACCTAAAAAAATGATTTTTAATCTCAAAAATATTGGGGCGACACCAAAATGTCGCCCTAATAGAGCGTGTCGCCCTAATATAGCTTTTTTACACACAAATTGTCGCCCTATCCTAGCATCTAGAGTTTTTTCAGTTTTTGTACCTGATAAGGTCTTGTCCACACTGGTCAAACATGTCTATTTGTTTCTTCTGAGCTCCAGACCGGCTGTCAGACGTTGGGCTTTGAGGCCGATACTTGCCCAAGCACAGTAAGACCGTTGAGAGTAGCTGCATGAGGCAACTTGATATGGGGTCTGACTGGGTTTGGGTTTGATCCTGTGATTGACCATTGGGCTGGGGGGTAATTAGCTACATGGAGAGAACACAAACAAGTAATGTCGGTAAATAAATACAAATAAATCAAGTAAATTTCCAGGAAATTTTTAAGAAATTGAAGTAATTTTTAAGCAATTTAAAGGAGCTTGTTCAGATTTTTCCCGAAAATTGATTTTGTTCTAACCCAACAATCATATAAAACACCTCCCCAAAATTATATTCATGGGAAAAAAACAGGAAATTTGCAATCTCCAATTTGGATGTGGAAGCAAAAAGGTTGGCGTAATCAAAGCACTGCTTTATGTATATGTAACCAGATAAATTAGTTTACAAAACAGTGGTGGTTTTTTGACAATATTCTTAAAAATGTATAGATTGAGAACGTGAACTTTCAGAATGGTAATGAGGAAAGATATGACAAGTGAAATGGTATCAATTGATATGGTATCAAAATCTCAACACACATGGGAAAAATGGGGGCCTCAAAAATGTGATCTGGAGACGTTCCTTGACCGATTAGATACATTTTTGTCAGCCATACCTTAATTTTTTTTTCCACCCAAATTGAGATACAATAAAATTCAAGTCAGGTTCAAAATGCATCTAACATTAAATTACGGTATTTAGGTTACATTAAATTTTAAATTATCGGCAAGTTGAACTAACAATTGAGCAGTTTTCAAAAATCTTATTCCTGTAATGTTTTTTTTTAAAAAGAAAATTGATATATCTTTAACTACAAGCCAATGTATAAAACAGGTTGCTTTCATGTGAAAACATACATTCATAAATACCTTGGACAGTTTACGCATCCCTATTGGCTGAGAGCACGTCACGTGGGCAGTCTTAAATTAGCGATAAAGAATAGTGATAATGCCTGGCTGGCTGTCCCGCGTTTGTGCCCTAGTCAGCGCGTATATGGAACACGCACATGCACAAAGAAACTGCACCCGCCTGAAAGCAAATTGTGCACTTATATGGAGCTCAATGCTTATATGCGAGCAACACGCCTGCGTTGCGCGTAACGCGCGCGATCTAACAAAAACAACATCACGCACAACTCGCAGTTGTACGAACGCCGTGTTGACACTAGACTGTAGGCATAGGAAAGTGAACGCAAAACATGGCAAAACGACGAGCTAATTTTACCGATTTACACGTAAAGGTATTTATGAATGCCTGGCGGCTCGGGCATTACCAGTGCCCAGGACCCCTAGCTGGCTTTAAACGTGTGTTTAAGATTGGCCAAACCTACTTTTAACCCCTAATTGAAAAACAGCACAATGAAATATAATGATATATTCTCACCCCAAGTTGATGGACGAGTAGTTCTACAATGGGAGCCAGTTTGCCACTGTATAACGCATACTGGCAGTTGTCAAAACAGGCTTTGCATGCTAGTCTAAAGGCGGTAGCCGCACTGCACACAGACCTGTGGGAAATTAGGGCGTTAAAAGAATTTGCTTTAAGAAAACATTTATAAGATTACTATGATGGCTATGTTCGAGTCAAGTCAAACTGCCTTCAAGTCTCAAGTCAAACTGCCTTCAAGTCTCAAGTCAAACTGCCTTCAAGTCTCAAGTCAAACTGCCTTTAAGTCTCAAGTCAAACTGCCTTTAAGTCTCAAGTCAAACTACCTTCAAGTCTCAAGTCAAACTGCCTTCAAGTCTCAAGTCAAACTGCCTTCAAGTCTCAAGTCAAACTGCCTTCAAGTCTCAAGTCAAACTGCCTTCAAGTCTCAAGTCAAACTGCCTTCAAGTCTCAAGTCAAACTGCCTTCAAGTCTCAAGTCAAACTGCCTTTAAGTCTCAAGTCAAGTCAAACAGCCTACGAGTCTCAAGTCAAGTCAAACTGCCTTAGAGTCCCAAGTCAAGTCAAACTGCCTTCGAGTCCCAAGTCAAGTCAAACTGCCTTCGAGTCCCAAGTCAAGTCAAACTGCCTTTGAGTCCCAAGTCAAGTCAAACTGTCTTTGAGTCCCAAGTCAAGTCAAACTGCCTTCGAGTCCCAAGTCAAACTGCCTTCGAGTCTCGAGTCGAGTCAAACTGCCTGTGAGTCTCGAGTCGAGTCAAACTGCCTCTGAGTCCCAAGTCAAGTCAAACTGCCTTCGAGTCCCAAGTCAAGTCAAACTGCCTTTGAGTCCCAAGTCAAGTCAAACTGCCTTCGAGTCCCAAGTCAAGTCAAACTGCCTTCGAGTCCCAAGTCAAGTCAAACTGCCTCTGAGTCCCAAGTCAAGTCAAACTGCCTTCGAGTCCCAAGTCTAGTCAAGTCAAGTTAAGTCAAACTATTTTCAAATCCAAGTCAAATCGAGCCAAACTGCCTTTGAGTTTCAAGTCAAGTCAAGTCAAGTCAAGTCAAATTGTCTTCACGTCCTGAAACACTGTGCAATTTGATTTATTTGTTGCAGAATAAAAAACTTTTTCCTGTTAAAAAAAACCATACAATTCAAAAAGTCTCACCTTTTTATGAATTACTCTTCAGACAGAAGTAGTAATAGCAATTACAAAAGTGTTAAGCCATCCCAAAATGATTAAAAATTGGAATCATTTAGTGAAAAATCGAATCAAAGTATTAGCTGGCAACTAAAAAGAAAAAAAATCAACTCACTTGCTGGGAATTGGGTTTGACGGTGCGCTGGAGCCAGAATCAATCAGCATCAAAATACGACTCAGTGTAGATAGGCCACCACAGCTCCTAAATGCTGCCTGATCAGCTAGCTCCTACATGCAAACAGACACAAAATCAATCGTCTTCAAGAAACAAAGAAGTCGCTTAATGTGAATGGTACTGATCTTATTTGATCTTCATTCGATCTTCGTTAAGTGAGATGTGAATGCACGCTTCATTAACTAACGATGATTAACTAATATTCATTGAACGAAGCGATTTCTCTGGTGAGAATGGTGTCAACTGAAGGACAGTTACCTTTTTAGCTAGAATGCGATTCAGTTCCCCCAGTGCTCTGTCCATAGCCGACACTTTGCTCTGTTCCCACGGTCCGGTGTTGGATTGCGACTGGAGATACTTGTTTAAGTCTTTGATCAACTTCTGAAGCCTGTTATAAACACGTAAACAATCATTAGGGTGAATCTGATTGTTTCAGGGTTGTAACTATGCTGGTAAATAGTGGTCGGTATCAACTAGCACGCGGTTCCACTAATTGGTACTACGACAAACATTTAGTGAATTTGAGACAAAAATGCTTTCACTTCAGAAAATTCATACTTAAAAGCTGTTCAAGAAAAAAAAAGCATTTCATCAACACATCAAAAAATTACGTATACACTTCCATCAAGGATACTTGAAGTATGTATTTAAATATTTGAATATATAGCTTGAATATATAAAGCATTACAAGCCCTCAAATTCTCTGAGATGTATGTCCAATTTCTGGAATTGCCCGGCAAAGGACAGAAAAAGTTTAAACTCACTTTGCCCTAAGCTGCGACTCGGTGCCTTGCGGTTTAGACAGCAGGTTGTTCTCATACTCCTTGCCTTTAGCGGACATCCTCTGTCGTAGCTTGCGAGCCCTCTTACGACATCCCTTCTGACGTTCTTTCTCTGCCAGTTCTTCAGGGTCGGGACGATCCGGCGAAGCCTCCACCAAGAGCTTTAGAGAATAACTCTCCTGTCAAGACATTTAAGGTTAGAATTCATAAGGCTTTTTCCCATTAGATCAAATCTCGGAGCAACACAGGAGTGAAAATAAGCTAGGATTTCCACTTGAAATTCTCACCTCTGTGCAACCTCCAAGATTGCTCTTTCCCTGGGGCAAGTTCAACTCTGCTGGGGACTCTTTGTAAGTTTACAAAAAAAATCTTATATTTTAAAGTAAATTTTAGGGGAATTCTTAAAAATAAATTCACATTCAACTTGAGAATTTACACATACTTGGACTTTAAAAAGAAGAAAAAAACGGAATTTTTACTTCCAACATAAAGTTCAAACCAATGTCAGTTGCGGAGAAGAAAAAAAGGATTTTTCACGATTTCCTTACAACTTCTTAAACTGTGATATCCAGAAAACTAACAGTGGGACTTCTACTTACCATTTCTTCATCCGTCATGTGTTTGCCTTGGTGTTTCTCCAAGACGGCATCTTTGTGTTTCTTGCCTCGTAGATGACTTAGAAGATACACTTCTGATGGAATCTGTAAACAAGTTATTAAGACAAGTTCTGAAAATCTTTCCACGAGTTTGAGATGTGCATACATAACACCAATTTTGCAGATTTCTCATTTTAATATCTATTAACTGTAACAATTAATGTCCCTGCTAAAAAGTACTTTAAAACATTGCCACTTCTCCAAAGGTATGGTGTACGCTGGTTCAAAATCTGTACAGATGTGGTTATTTAAGATAACTTGAAATTTTGGTTGAAAGATATTTTATGTTAATTTGAAACACCTTGTACCTGAACCAAGTTAATGATTTTGCAATTTTTTTTTTAAAACAAGAACTAGAAATTGGCCCGTGGTTTTCAGCTCAGTTTTAGCACTGTACATTAAATCAGATTTCATAATTGATATAAAATATTCAAATACATACCATGACACCGCACAGCGAACACATCTTTTTATTCTCATATGGGTTGTGGTGAGGTGCGACGTCGGTGGTGCGGTAGTGTCTGAGCATGCTCAGTTCGATGGCTTTCTCGCGCTTCTGTTCTATTTGTTGGTTGTGTCGACGTGTAGTTTCATCGTGCTTTTAAAACATAAATTGAAAAAGTCTATTGGTATAAAATGCCTGAAAGTTTAATTTTTGAGAAATTTGTTAAAGGAGCGTGACCAGAGTTTCTGGAAAATAGTTTTCGATGTAACTTACCAATATTATCAAGTAACTCCCATACACACCTCCCATGTCCCAAAAACCCAAAAACATTCGCAATTTCCAGTAACAAATTGAACAAAACTATCGAGTCGGCTTTCAGCGGATAAACGTCGATACTGGAAAATTAGTTTACAAATAATCGGTGGATTTTCGACGATATCCTCGGAAATATGCGGCCTAGAAGCGTGGGAGTTTCAGTTTCGTAATCAGAAAAATATAACGGATGTTATGATATAAAAATCTCATGACCCATAAGGTAAGTCCCGGGAAGTGAGGGGTAAAAAAAAGTGATCTGGTCACACTCCTTTAAATAAATCTGTTTTATAAACGAACCTGTAATGCAACAGAGAGCAATTATTGCTTGCCAAAATCCAGGCGGCACCGTGGTGAATGTGCCCTTGGGCAAAGCACTTTGCAACACATTGCCTCTCTTCGCCCAGGACTAAATGGTTACCTGCGAGGGTAATAAAGGTGTTGTCTGCATGCTCCCGAGGGAGTTAAGATTTAATGGAATAATATAATGCAAGAATCATGAGCATCTTGCTTGAAAAACACTACAAGCCTCGACGAGGAAATAGATACAGCAAATTGCACCAATTTTTATAATTGTTTTAATAGCTCCGACATTTTTGCCAGCTTGTTTGTTAATGAACATCGCTTACTTTTAGTTGTATCTTTTTCTGGATCTCTTCCTCCTTGGCCTGCTGAGCTGCATTCAAGGCAGACAATCTCTGCTCACGCTCTCTGAATTTAAAAAGCAAAGTCAGCTCCGCAGATTATTCCATAAAAATAAAAATGTTTTTAAAAAGGGCCAAAGTGTGACATTTTGATGTAAACTCCTCAACAAAAGTTTGGAAAGTCAAGTTTGACTGACGATTTCTCTCGTTTCTAAATCATTTCCCTTGAATTTGGTATCATTGGAAAGCCCTGTTATTCCTCTTTACAGTGATGTGCCATTAATCAATTGGGGGATGTGCAGTATAGCGGAATACAGGGGTGTGTGGAAAGTGAAATGTCACAAAATTCACTGCTATTGTCATGCAGTGCATTCCCCTTTTGCTTGGAGGATGGGAATGTGTCAATGCACTTTTTGACAATAGCAATGCATTTTGTGACATTTCACTTTACACCCGCCCCCATATTCAGCTGTGCTGCACATCCCCCAATTGCTTAATCATAACAAATGACTCATCATCGTAAAGAGGAATAACAGGGCTTTCTAATGATACCAAATTCAAGGGAAATGATTTAGTAACAAGAGAGAAATCGTCAGTCAAACTTTTTTTGAGGAGTTTATTTGTAAAAATGGCTTTTCCAAGTTAAAAATTTTTTTTAAAGAAATTCCTGTGCAATTTCTAAGTAGTGTAGATTATATCGATTAATTTAAAAACATGCCATGAAGTTTTTCTGACAGTGTCTCGGGGAAGCTCGGAGTATAAAGTGCTAATCAAGTTACATCGGGTAGGGCAAAACAAACCCTAATTAATAAAAACAACTCAAATGTCATGACGTAAAGGGGACATTGTGTCCTTCCTACCTAGCTCGTTCTTTAACTGCCGACTCCCTAGACTGCTCCCTCTGTTCTCTGAGTACGCTCAGTTTGTCCTCCTGGTCCTGTCGATGTTTCTGCATTTCTTTCAATCGCACCATTCGTTCTTCCTCTAACGCTTTCCTTCTTTCCTGCAATTTAAGAGCAAATATACATTTCATCATTGGGTTGATTTCTGCCTTCTGAAACGACACACTCCGAAACGACACGTGTAAAATTTATGCACTTTAACGCCTAGAAAAAAAACAGTATAAATCCACCCTAAAGACCAGGGACCCATTTCATGAAGCTATTTAGCAGAAAAAAAATGCTTAATCCAAAATTTGTTTGCTTTATAAAAATTGGCTAATGGTCAAAATTGTGTCTCAACTTGTGTTTTTATTAAGAAAAGCAGAACACTGGTCACTTGTAATACACATCATATAAGATTTCGACTTTTTTATATTAAAAGCAAAAAGTTTTTGGATTAAGCATATTTTTCTGCTAAACACCTTTATAAAACTGGCCCAGGCCTTAATACTGTACTCTACTTACCTGAACTGCTTCCTCTTTAGCAGCTTTCTCAACATGCTTTCTTTGTCTTTCTTCCACAATATCTTGAAGACGTGCCTCGTGCCCCATGTGACGTGCCAAGATGTCGTGTCGCTTGTTCTGAGCTTCTAAACTGTTGATGAATGCAATCTCATTGGCCTGCACAAAGAATGTGGATTCACGTTTCAAAAACAAAAACGCAATGTTCTTAAAATATCGATTCTTGATCATAAAAGACGTTTGTTGAATACAGTAAACTTGTGGATTACAAGGCACTGAATATTTTCAAGACTGTTCTGCTATGCTATTTCTCTGTCAGGCCATTGATTGCAAACAGCTGTTGTTTACATCGTGTCACTGGGCCAGATAAAAAAAATATCACATAATCACTGCACTGTTTTATGAAACCAGAAAAATTAGTTTACAAATTTTGACGAAATCCTTTAAAATATACGGATTGAGAGCGCGAACAATTCAGAATTGTAATGAGAAAAATAAGACAAATGATATGGTATCAAAATCTCAACACCCATGGGGTCGTCAAAAATGTGATCTGGGGTCGATTTCAAATAGATTTGTGACACGTCGCAAGTACCCAAGTCCATCACAACTCGCTGAACCCGTTGCAAACTTACAAATGGTTCGGCGAGTTAGGATGGGTTTGGTACTTGCGATGTGTCGCAAGTCTCTGTGAAATCGAAACCTGGACACGCTCCTTTAAACTGACCTTATGTTCTTCTTCCTGTGCCTTTCTCCTGACAGCTTCCAGCTGCATCTGCCGTTTTTGTTCGGCTCGGTGTTGTTTTTCTCCCATTTCTTTTTTCTTCAGCATTAAGAGTTCTCCTTTCCACTCTCGGACTTCCTGGATCTGTGACGAGACCACAAACTAAATAATTTAAACTACTCCAAATTTAGAATGTCGACCTAGTTTGTTTCCCACAAACTAACCTATCAGGCACTTTGATTCTTGGGATAGAGCTGGGTTTTATTACTCAGGTAGTGTTGTATAGACTCGGATTCGAATCTTGAGATGACTCGAGTCTACAACCTCAAATTACTTAAACACGAGTCCCTCACAGAAATGACTTAGCACTTTGGAACCGCTTTCAAGATTGTTCCACTTTATTGATTTTATCCAGGTCCCAAAAAAACCTGTTTGAGCAAAGTGATTCAATATTTTCTGTTTCTGGGAGAATGTTGCAGTTAAGAGCCCTTAGAAAACCATGTTTGTTTAACAACCTGATTGAACCTGCAAGGGATGAGCTGACCACTGCATTTGTACACACCACATGCACTGTGCAGTAGCTCAGGGAGGCACTTTAGGCAGAGTGGCGCACCCTGCCTTAGTGGCTCTAACGGAGGCTGGTGCAGTCAGCCTTGCCTCAAGAGGTGGTCATACACATTAGTGACCAATAAAAGGTTACATCTCTCAGCCTTCTTGATCTTTTGGTCCGATTTTGTTTTTTAATGAGTATACTATGCATTCCATTTAGACTCCTTCACCAGCCGTTATATCACCTTCTCATGTAGCATCTTGAGTTTAACACCCTTTTCATCCATGAGTGTGTCTCGTTTCTGCTGTGCCTTGGCCTGTCTCTCTTCGTGGTGTCTTTGGGCCTCCGCTCTTGTTCTAAAGTTGATACACAACAAACCGAGCTGTGGTTATCAAGGTTAAAAACACTCACTACACTTGACTAAATCTGACAATCGGTACAATTTTGTCAAGTATTATTTTCCCCGGTACCTTTTTCTGGAGGGAGACGAGAGTTTCTCGTGCATGTGCAATGCGTAACCGGGAGGGCGCCCTTCGATCTCGTTCATCTCAACCATCTCGGCCCAGTTGACGGGCGACTGCGACTGTTGGCGCTGACGCTCTTCAAAATCTGCTACGATGTCGTTCCAGTCCATTGTGCGTTGTGAACTGTCCAGGGAACTTAGGGTGTTCTGTATAACAGAGGCCAATACAGTATATCTTGATAATAAGAGCACTGATCCTATAGACGGTGTGACGTTTGACGTCACGCCAGGCATGGGGGTGTGGCTATACCTGTGTGCATACATCTTGCTGTGCATACATTTTAATAATGAATAGCCGACTCAGATTTCCATTAACAGCTAGATAAGAAACGACTGTTATTGAATGGCACATCACCGTCAAACCAGTTTAGGTCGGTTTGGAACGCATACGCGTGTAGCGCATTTTGTGTTCGAACACAACACGCGCGATCGTCACATATGCAAAGCATGATGCATGCGCACAACGGCAGGCAAGATTTGGCTTTAGATGTAAACAAAGGTCACACAGTCTATACAAAAGGATGAAAAGGTCCCCACAAGGAAATTTCTATGGCTATGAAGCCAACTGGTGGTCTGGAATCATGGTAGTGCAGTTGTTTCTCACTGATTAAGATTGGCTATCGCGTGAGCTTAACAAGCCCTACAGAGGGATAAATTCTTCAATGAGATAACCACCCCTCCCAGAGATAACTTAAGATACGACCCAAACCCCTGCCTGGGTTGCCCCATTTATTATTTTTTTCAACAAGAATTATATTTCCAAAACCTTTGAGTAGCGAATTTTGACTCACCGTGCTGAGTGCGAGGTCACTTTCTCCCTCGTCCGTTTCCACGATTATCTCTTTACTTTCTTCTTCCTCGATTTCTTTGGTCAATTTTTCCTCTTCGGCAATCGCAGATGCCAGTGCTTCGTCTTGACATTTCTCAATTTCATTGGTCAAAGTCTCTTCTTCATCAATGGCAACATTTACGTCCTGTTCAAGAATTACAAAGAATCAGTCCTAAAAGAGCCTATTCAGATTTTTAAGAATTTCGTTCTAACCTAGCAATCATATAAAATACCTCCCTAAAATACTCTCCATGGGAAGAAAACAGGAAATTTGCAATCTCCAATTGGGTGTGGGCGTAATACCTGATCCAGTTTCGTGGCCAACTCATCTTCTGTGTTGTTTTCTCTGTTACTGTCAAGTTCATCTCCAGAAGAAAGTAGACAGTCTGTTCCAAAAATAAAACAAAGACAGAACCAGATTGAAAGAAAACCACAGGAAAAATGAAAAGTATAAACTGTTTTCAGAATGATAAGCTGGTACAACAAGAAGAAACTTACGTCCAACAGCAATTATCGCTGGATCCACATCTTGAATGTTCACATCATGCTCTCGCATCTCTCTCTGCCCTGTACAATTAAGCATCCTCCCTTCCTTTATTTCCTTCCAGTCTTCCGCTTGAATGACCTCCGATCTCTCACCCTTGACCTCAAGACCAATCTGCGATTGTTTGTCATTGACGTTGCTGCTTTCTAAAGGTTGGTTCTCCTTTTCGCTGTCTGTACGGCTGCGATGCGTATTGCTCTGTGGAGCGGTGTTGGTACGGGAGGCGGTGCGTTGCGGCATCTTTTTGGTGTCAGCAGTGGGATAAGGTTCATTCTTTTTGGTGTCAGCGGTGGGATAAGATCCAGTCTGTGATTGGGTGCTGCTGGTGCTGCTGTGTTGGGACCTGTTCTTGGCCGAGGAGGGTCGGGAGCGGTTTGGCCTGCTTCGATGGACGGTCTCCCAGCCTTCCCCGTCGTCTGTAATCAAAATTCAAGCTGTTACTATTATATTTTGGTGTCAGCGGTGGGATAAGATACTGTCTAGGATTGGGTGCTGCTAGTGCTGCTGTGTTGAGACCTGTTCTTGGCTGAGGAGGGACTGGAGCGTTGCGGCCTGCTTCGATGGACGGTCTCCCAGCCTTCCCCGTCATCTGTAATCAAATTCAAGTTGTTATTATTATATTTTGGTGTCAGCGGTGGGATAAGGTCCAGTCTGGGACTGGGTGCTCCTGTGTTGAGACCTGGTCTTGGCCGAGGATGGTCGGGAGCGGTTAGGTCAGCTTAGGTGTACAGTCTCCCAGCCTTCCCTGTCGTCTGTAATCAAAATTTTAAATTTGGCCATGAATTCTTTGTCATCTATTCTTTGTCATCTTCTTATATGGGTAAAAATTATGACTGGAGGGTCACATTTAAAATGCAAAGATATAAAAAAAAAACGAAGACTGGGCAAGCCAGCAATTTTTTATCACAGGGGCATTAGCAGCATTGCACTTCACAAATACTTACCTTCCATAGGTGTCGTATCCCCATTAATTTTTGACCCTGATTTTGGGTCAGACGATCGAGTCTCCGGGTCCTCCTTTCGTCCCTTTTCTTCTGGTTCAATGTTTGTCATTTGCGTTGCCGGAACCTTTGCGATGGGCTTTGTGGTGTTACCTTTGACCCTGTCTGCCCAACTAGCAACCATAACAGTTTCAGGTGGTGGTGTTGTTTCTGGGGCTGCATTACTGTGCGGTTTACACAAAAAACAGGAAAAACATAAATTAATGCTACATGTAGTTAAAGCAATGAATCTGCCGAAAAGGCATGTATAGCCATTTACACACGAGTATACCCATGACAATGCGTCACATTTTGGCATACCATATCTCAAAAACTATGTCTTATTCCAGGCAAACTATACTCCAAAAAAGCAATGAAATTTTCATAAAATATACATTTTTAATCAGAACAGCAGTTTGTTGAATACAGTAAACTTGTGGAAAACAAGGTAGTGATCGACCAATCACTTTGGAATCACTTCAGTGGTTTCCTCCAGGTCCAAGAGGACCTGTTTGAACAAAGTGATTCCTACAGCAATGAAATGTGTCATTTTCCATTTCTGGAAGGAATCCTGCAGTTAAGGGCTCTCAGAAAATCACGTTTATTGGTTATCAACTTGATTGATCCTGCGTGGGATGAGCTGACGACTGCATCTGTGCATCTCCGAAACTGCTTTACAAGTGCAGGAGCTCAGAGAGGCACTTCAGACAGAGTGGCGCACCCTACCTCAGTGGCTCTTATAGAAGTTAGTGCAGTCAGCCTTGCAACATGTAGTTCCTGACTGATAAAATATTTTTGTAAACCTAGTTTCTGCTGGTCTACGCTAAAAATGAAAAGAAGAAAAATTCAGCATTAACCTGTCCTTGGTTTTAGATGCCTCATTGTTGGTGAAGTTGAGAGAGCGATTGACCGGGCTCTGTGTATCACGGCTATCCGGTGTTGGGCTGCTAATAAGCCCACGTCCGGGGGAAATCTTACGGACTTCCCACGCCAGGGAATTAGGTCTAACGAGAGATTCGGAAAGAAAAATGTCAGGGCGACAAAAACATGTTCAATGGTTTTGAAAGTGAGAAAGAGTCTTTTCTACTAAACACAAGTCTGGTACACTTTAAAATACAAATGAGCTAAGAGCTTGGGATTTGGCAAAAACAAAATCAGGGATATGCAAGGAGCGATTAATTTTTGCAGAGTGTATTGTAAACTTTAGCCATAGCTTCTGGGCCCAATTTCAAGCAGTATAAACGGCATGCTTACTGTAGCAGATGAATTCAGCGCTATTTTATGGCCACAGCGTGCTTAAGCATGCGCGAGCGTTGGAGACGGCTATTGTCTCGTCACTATCTTCAGCAAAGTTTGGCCCTGCAGCACTGCAAAAAAGTCACTTTGACGAGTGATGCAAATTGATGCGTCTGGCATTATTTCTACCCAAAAGAAATATCTCATGGAAAACTGGAATGCGAGTGGAAAACCCCCCAAAAAAGTAAATGGAAAAAATAAAAGTGCAGAACAAACAAACAAAATTATGTCAATACTTTGCAACAGGTGGAATACTGAAAATGAACGAATAAAAAAAGACAAAAAAGAAGCTCTGCTTTTTAAGCCCCGGTCACATACGGGTCCATGACAGAAAATAGGGCAAAATCCTGCGATAGTCGTGAGACTGTCCAGCGACGAAAAATTGCGTCGTAGAGGACTGTCGTGGGGTTTTGGTCCGGACCAAAATCAAAATGTTGTCGTGGGATTTTTTTCACTCGTGGCCATGTCATAGCATAATCGTACGACTGTCCTACGACATGCGTACGATTATCGTACGATTTTAGGGTCTTCCAAGGCCCTCAAAATCGTACGATTATCATACGCATGTCGTAGGACTGTTTTACGATTGACGTACCGTACGATTGTTGTACGATGGTCCTGCGATGCTCGTACGATGGTTGTTTTGTCTTGCAACAATCGCACAACGAAAAAACATTGTACGAAAAAAAAAGTAGGACAGTTGCAGGACATTCGTACGATTTACCTACAATAAAGTGCCCATTTTTTCCCACGACGGATGCACGACATGATTGTAGCCTAAGATGCTTCTAGCATCGTAAGAGCCCACCCCAACTTCGTGGCCCAAGAATTTCGTACGATGAAAAATATCCTGCGACGTATGTGACAGGGGCTTTAATTGCCTACTAAAACGTTTAAACAAACAAATATCGATTGTGAGGTACAGTATGTTTAGAGTGATAATTTGAAAATGAACAATGGTGCAAAGAAAATCGGGGAAGAACAGAACAGAACTTTGTGGTACGAGTGAGAAAGTGAACTAGCTACAGTATAAGTGTATAAACTGCCCTGTTTTTCCCCATAACTATGATGGGTTCAAGTCACACATCCCCAGTTTTTGCGTCCCGGTGGTGCTACAATTAGACTTTGTAGTTAAGCCTAGTCAAACGTTCTTCAATCGGCAATGTGTCCCGGTGGAGTTTTACGTGCAAAACTTTGTCAGGATTAACCGGGAAGAAATTGAAATCAAAGTAAAACCTAGCAGGACCCTACAGAGCCCTAGTAGACCCTAGGGCCGCCGGCATAGCCGTAGTGGCCCGTAGGGGCCCCTAGTGCCGCCTTGCGCAATGCTATTGAAGCCGGGACACTGCTGTTGCTTTTTGGGGGCATTGGACTTGCCCTCAGACTTCCCCGCTCAC
This sequence comes from Henricia sp. BOLD:AAB3569, assembly GCA_037783545.1. Lineage (NCBI taxonomy): Eukaryota > Metazoa > Echinodermata > Asteroidea > Spinulosida > Echinasteridae > Henricia > Henricia sp. BOLD:AAB3569. The sequence continues at coordinate 495,254 of JBBELK010000121.1, forward strand.
TACCCGGCTTGATCATGAGATCAGAGATTCATCCCAGAACCGTGGTCGACCGTAGCAGAGGGACAACGGGGGGGAAATGGAGCCAACCGTGACACAAAACCAGGAATGTGTGACAGGGCTTTAATAGACCGTATCGAATTGCCGCCATTTCGTGGGGCACCTTTTGTTACCTAAACCGTTCAACAATGGAAGCAACAATATGTGCAACCATGCATGTCCTCAAGGAACAAAGAAACTGCACCACGAAATGGCGGCTATTCGATATGGTCTATAGTCAGCTACTAACTAACGCACCGGCGTGGCGTGGGGGCCCGGCTGTCCGGTGGCCAGCTCGGTGTTCTGTGCTTGGCTGGTGATGAGGACTTGCGCACTTCCCACACTATGGACGTGGGTCTACCATTGCGTAGTGGTTTGGGTTTGTTTTTACAGAGTTGAGTTAGTGCCAGAACAATCAAAACGCACACAGCGATCACAGTGGAAGAAGAAAATTCAAATTATGCGGAAACAAGAGAGAAAAACAAAGAGTGAAAGCAGTAAAAATATTAACACAACATGATATACTCAACAAAAATAAGAAACGCATGTAATGTTATCTGCCAATTTCATTTCAATTTTAGAAAAGTTGTGTAACATGTCTGGCAGACGTAAGAAGGTCACAAGCCTAGACAACTCGTGCAGATGAAATTTACAATGCTTCACATGAATGGTGTGAAATTTCGCTGCTCTATGGTGGCTAATTTGCAAAATACTGGAAGTTGCAAAAATGTGCCTTTCTTTTTTGTTTTGTTGAGTATAATAGAGCTCTTGTGAACAGTGCAGGTAGAATTATTGGCACCATAGAAATGCTCTTGGTACGTCGGCCATTCTATAAATTTGGGGATTATTATATGATATTACCCTTCCCTCATCAGTTGCAGTTCCTGACGTTATATGATTTGAACCGGCCATTCAACACTGGCGAGCTTGGTGGTACAGTGGTTAAGACATCTGCTTAGTATGCAGGAGGTTGTGGGTTTGAGTCCCACCCGTGCACACTACAAAGTTTTGTTGTGTCTTGGGAAAGCACCGAGTATACAGTGCTATTCCCAAATTACATTGGGTAAGGGCAAAACAAACCCTACCGTAACTACGATATTAGCCTTATGTTATTAACTTATGTTTGGTGTTGCTCAAATAAATTAGGCAACTTGTCTCCTTTGAGGAAAAAAAAGCTAAAACAATACATACTTTGGACAGCTGCATTCAATTTAACCCTTTAACCTCAATTTTTGTCTAATGCATAGCGTTAAGGTACAAATTTGTACAATTGACGGTTAGAGGGTTAAGTAACTAAAAAATGTAAAGCAAAATCCGCTTTAATTTACAACTAAATGGGAGGCAGGTCACATGCTACCCATGCATGGAAGATTGCTTGGTCACAAATAGTCTTAAAACATGCTCATTGTCCTCCCACAAAATTTAGTTTAAAGCCCATCGTATCATTTGGAATGATTTGGAATAGTTCATGAGTTGAAAATAGTAGGGTGTTAATAGTAGGGCAATTCCATAAATTCAGATTTACATTTCAGAGACTTTGAAGGCTTGTATTGCTTCATATATTCAAGTTGTTGATGGAAGTGTAATTGCTGAAAATCCTATTGTGATCCCATTCTCAACAAGCATAATACACTGTAGGTCCCAAAAACCCTCGGTTTCGAGAAACCAGGTTTTTTTTTTAACGTACCTCGCTTATTGAGAATGGTATTACAATCAGTTTTTTCAGGAATTACACTTCCATCAAGGATGCTTGAAGAACGTGAAGCATTACAAGCCTTCAAAGTCTATGAAATGTCAATCTGAATTGATGGAATTGCCCACTAACAAACACCACATGAATTTATTTCTGTCTAAAATGGTAGCTTTCTAGAAGAAATTAACTGTAGAAGGTATCATTTACTTGCAAATGACACAATGGGCCCTTAAAATCATACTCTCAACTATTGCTCTGCATTAAACACTTCCATATCAGGGTTATAGTCGAGTCCATCACAAGCCTTCACAAGTCCACCAAAAGTCCCTGGGTCTTAATTCAAGTCACAAGCTATTCAAATGAACTCCAACAACGGCATTCTTTTGTGCGTGTTCATCTGTTGTTTTTTGTTACTAGACTTGTGACGGGCTTGTGCGGCACTTGTCACGGACGTGTGATTTTATCAGCTCTGGACTTGTGAAAGACTACAACCCTGTTCCATACGGAATTAAATAAATATAGCTTTGCCAAACCTAAAGGCGAACATTCAACATTTTCATGAAGCAGGAAATTACTACTTTGTTGAAGCGACCGCTTATTAACAAGTCATGCACAGTTACAAGCTTTTTAAAAACAAATTGCCAAAAAATAATTCATATTTGCAGAATTTTCTGTGGGTTAGTAAAAATTGCAAAGAAAATCATGCAAAATTAACAGCATGCAAACGTTTTAAAAACAGAAAAGAAAGAAAGTGCATTTGTGCTGGCTTTCAAAGCAAAAATCTGGTTTACATGCAAAGGTTATCTTTGAAACACATAAAATACCAACAATCAGCGGAGACAAAGAATGTTAGTCAATCAATTTATGAATCGCAAAATATACATAACACCACTTAAGGTAGTAATTTCCCAAGAAATTACCACAAAAATTCAGTTGTTATTTTTTATGATTGAGTTAACTTCACCAAATCCATGGGAAATAGTCTTCTATCCCCAGCAAAATTCCTGCATAAATTTTGCATTTAGCAACCGAAAAGCCTTAAACAGGTTTAACCAGGCTTTGACATTATAAAAATAAGGGAGAGGTCACTTCGACCTAGGTTGTGTCCGAATTCCAAAAGGCACCGAGGCCCACTGGAAGGGCACCTCGACCAACAAATGAATGCTCGATTTAAAATGGCACTTAGTAACCAGCTATGCAGACTGCAAAAATAAAACTACCTACAATGAGGAATTCTATACATACCTGTTTTCGACGTCACACTGTTCAAAGTCTTTCTGAACATTGATGCGTTTGATGAGCGATTCAAAATCGTGGGTGGCTCTTTTTAGGATCATAATTACTTCCTACGAAAGAAATGTAAAGCAAAAATAAATTAATATTCTCTTTTTTTTTTTAATGTAAATTAAATGTGGCAACTTGTTAATGAAATCATTGCAATTGGAATAGACCTTTTCAGGGTTTTCTGCACACAATGCATATCAAAGATTAGGGGCGCGTTTAATAGCGCAATACGTATGCATACTGACAATACCTTCAACGGTGAAGGTATAGGAAAATACCCAATACCGGCGTACGTATTGTGCTATTGAACGCACTCCTGACGTACCAATAGACTGGTTCCTGATCTTATCGCTTATTGCAAAACGCATCTAGCAAAAGTATAGACATGATAGAATCGGGAACCAATCTATACATGTCAAATGTCAGGTGTACCAATTACATTGTGCGCGGAAAACCCAGAAAAGGTCTATTTGAATTGTGTGACCTTTGAAGTCTATACCTTGCATTCTACAATGCTCTCATCCGCTTCACAAGTTTGATAGATTTCATCCACGGCTCTTTGCAGATTATCGAACAGAAAAGCCCAGTAGCGTGCTCGTAGGTCAACTTTCTTCGCTATGGTAGGTCTAGTGGTCTTGATGCTGCGATCCCCAGGTTGGGTGGTCTCCACATTGTCACACGAGGCATCTCGGGGGGACTCAACGCTTTTTTTGCGTGGGATGTTACTCCGGGGCGTTGCTCGGGCACTCCGAGTGCTCGCACTGCTTCTGGATTTGGGTTTGCGACGTACGTCAGGTTTGCCTAATAAAATTGCAAAAAGTGGAAAATAGAAATTAAATAATGACAAGACATTCTTTACGAAGTGCACTCATCAGAAAGTTAATCAAGTTTTTGCAAGTGTTACCGTCCATTTTCTCATCAACAAACGTTATGTAGCGGCAAAGCAAATTAGATTGAACAGAGGTGAGTCTTTCCACGGTAAAGGGGGCATTTTGGCAACACAGACCATATTTTCCAGAAAATACCTCTGTCTGGTCTCAAAATAAATGAAATAAGTTTCAGTTGTTCTGAAGAGATAACTTGGGCCCAAAAAGGGTTACAAATAGTGTGACAACATGCCTTTCTAAAAACCCTGTGTACAAATTTCCAATAAACACTCGTAACGGGACGGCCTAAAATGTAACACAAGTGTCCATCCCGGTTACGAGCATATATTGAAAATTTGTACACAGGGTTTTTAGAAAGGCATGTTGTCACACTATTTGTAACCCTTTTTGGGCCTAAGTTATCTCTTCAGAACAACTCAAACTTATTTCTTTTATTTTGAGACCAGACAAAGGTATTTCCTTGAAAATATGGTCTGTGTAAGTGTGTTGCCAAAATGTCCCCTTTACTGTGGAAAGACCCAGTTAAGATTTGTTTTGGCCCTTACCCAACATAACTTGATTAACAATTTTTTATTTTTTTTGTTCTTATTTAACACACCATCATCACTGTCATCAGTGTCGTCTATGGGCACATTCCAGGTGACAAGGTTACGAGCCTGCCTGCCTTCTTCACTGACAATGCGCCGAACTTTGTCATAGCTCTGGGAACGAGTGTAAGCAGCCTACAAAAAATGACAAAGAAACAAGACATTTGTTTAATTACCTTGACGGAAATATTACCATGCACAGACACCCATTTACTAAAAGTTTTTCCTTAGTAAATTCATGACACTTTCCCCTCCTAATTTTGCATTTTCATCATCAAACCTAGACAGAATAATTCTGTCCCTACGAGATTTCCCGTAGGGACAGAAGGTACCTCTTTCATACAGTGGATTTTTGTCATTTTGCCTGGAAAATAGAATCACACCCAAAAATGTCCTCCTAGTTGTGTCCTGCAGTGGTTTCAGATGTCCATGATTGGAAAATGATTGAAAGAAAATACTTACAACACCGTTTTTGAAGCAACAATTTTCTCCCAAATGCAAACTGACCGACAGATTTCCATGTTGACGTGTTAATAATTCTAGGTTGGAGAACCAGCCGGAACCTAGCACGAAACCCGGGCCGGAATTTCGGCTGGCCTGATTTTGTACATATTGTTATTTTTACGGCTTCCGGAAATGCTCGAAAGGTCGATGGAAAGTTAGGCACAATTCTACGCACAGATGCCGCGCTTTTTAGATGATTTTGTAAAATCGTAAAAAGGAAATATTCCACAATTTTTTTCTTCTAATCGGTAAAGAATATCCTCAAGTTTATTTTATAAGCGCCCCGAAAGATTTGGTCATGGAAAAACATCGAATTTTTCCTTTTTACGATTTTACAAAATCATTTGAAAAGCGCGGCATCTGGGTGTAGAATTGTGCCTAACTTTCCATCGACCTTTCGAGCATTTCCGGAAGCCGTAAAAATAACAATATGTACAAAATCCGGCCAGCCGAAATTCCGGCCCGGGTTTCGTGCTAGGTTCCGGCTGGTTCTCCACCCTAGAATTATTAACACGTCAACATGGAAATCTGTCGGTCAGTTTGCATTTGGGAGAAAATTTTTGCTTCAAAAACGGTGTTGTAAGTATTTTCTTTCAATCATTTTCCAATCATGGACATCTGAAACCACTGCAGGACACAACTAGGAGGACATTTTTGGGTGTGATTCTATTTTCCAGGCAAAATGACAAAAATCCACTGTATGAAAGGAAAGCTGACTGACTACATCAAACCATGGAGGTAGGAAAAGATGATCAAATTAACATTTTTGCAAGTTTTATATGTCATAACAAGAAAAATCGTGGTTGTCCGTGTAGGGTACCTTTAAACTTGCTAAAGCCATCTTTCAAATGTAACGTCAGAACGTCGTAGAACTAGAAAAACCAAATTGAATTGAAAGAAATCTGTCATTAATAAATACGGAAGAACATGAAGAAAGAACATAAAGAAATCTAACTTTTGAGTTCAAAGATTTCCCGCGAGGTGTTGGGGGTGTAGAACTTAAAGATTTGCCCGAACTGTTCTTCTCCCGTTCAACTGGCCTGTTTGAACTTAACGATTTCCCCACCGGGACCCCGCCACCGACCGACGACGACACGCCTTGACCCGCGGGAGCAGCGACGGGCCGCGAAGTGTATCGGCTCGCTGGAGATTCTCCCCCGTTCCCCGGTCTCTGCTTGGTCCCATTGCTGCTTCGTCGCCTACGGGATTCACTCATATCCCTTCCTTACAAAGTCGTGAACTAAAAATCATCAAATTTTGGCAAATAAAGCTTTTAACCTGCTGTCCAAAATTAGCAATTCGGACATTTTTTTCAGCGCTTCAAGAAATGTCTGAGCCCGGGCATGCTGGGAATTTTGATGTAAACAAATGAAGTATCTTCTCAAATTAATTCTGATTGGTTCATTCCACCGCGCAAACCAATAACTGTCACATTTCAACCAATCACTGTATTGGTTACTCACAATCACAAATTCGCTGCAAAGTTTTGGGCGCGTTCGCTTAGCTTTTATGGTTCTTGTTCTCATGGTAACCTCTGACTCATATCATAAGTTGCACGGACATCCCCAGGTCAGGACCAACGCGAGGAAGCTTCTCGAACACACCCATTGAATGACTTATCAGCTAGCTGCATGCATATCTAGCACAACCACTGCTTTTAATGTATCGATAGGCCTAGGTAAAATGTCGTATTTATTTTAGATTTATATGAGCCGTCAGCGTACCATGATTAAATGGTTGCAGGGACCACTAACAGATAACGTAGCCTTGGCCTGCTAACTCGCGCTCGAGGCATCTCCGCGATCCCGAAGTTGCGGATGGATGAATCTCCAGGGCGCCCTCTACCGGCCGACGCCGAATGTCATACTTTAAAGTTTTACTTTTTTAGCAAGTTTCATAAACCCCAAACTAAAACTGACCCGACCCAAAATTAGCCTTTAGTTTTGCGTGTTACACACGAATACTAATAGCGTCTGTGTACTGACGTACTTCCTTTAGTTTCAGTTGCACATGCAATCCAATCTTAGTATCCACTTAACCAGACTAAATGTTTGTTGCTAGGGGGCCTATGTGGTGCATGCGGCAGTATTGAAATATTGAACATGGCTTCAGACCTTGTGTACAAAAATATATGCTGAAAAAAGGTTTTTTTCAAGAATTTTTAAAAACAAATTCTCACTCCTAAATTTTGGGTTTTCCATCAAATCTGCACTTACTGATGCTTGATAATTCATTAAAAAGAAAAATATTACTTAATCATCAACTTTTTAATTCTTACCGAATTTTTTGCAGCATTGAGAAATGTTAAAGACAGACAAGTTGCTTCAAGTGAAGACGCGACAAGGACGGGTCTTAAAACTTGTGAGGGAGCATTATCTGAGAGAGGACGTACCATGTAACAGTGAACTGTGCTTAGCAGAATGCAGAAAGGGTAAGCAGACAAACTAAGCAAAACAAATAAGCAGGAGTTTTTCTTGACAGAGTGACCAATAAAAATAATGAATTTTATGGGGAATTTTTGTGGTCTACATGTATTGGGTATAAAGGTGGACTCGCAATTGTGAGGTTGTGGGTTCAAGTCCCACTATGATTCCTTGATGGCAGCGGTAATATAGCGGTAACAGTGCCTTCATACTTCTGTTATAAAGCGCTATATGAGAACCAGGTATAATAATCATGATAAAAAAAAAAAATTTGCAATAAAACAGTTCAATTTTTTTCTTAAGATTTCAAATCTTTCAGTGATAATCCATATAATTGTTTGCACAAGTTTTCAAAAATCCTGCATTATTTCCATTTTTTCTGTGCATATAGCTGGAGATTCGACAGTGCCCGCCGACGTCACTCACTATATTGTTCCTGATTGTCACGTGGCTGGTGAATTTCTAGAAATACTGGAGCTACCCGAGTTCACCGGAATCGTCTTTATGCAAACAGTACTTCACTATGTGAGTTTAAAGCCCCAATACATCACTTGCAGTTACCCTAAATTTTACTTCATGAGTTGACAAGAAAAACCCAACTAAAGGTTTTGAAAAAAATTGTAACAAACACCACATGATCTTTTTTTTCCTGTGTAAAATGGTAACTTTGTGGGAGAAATTGCTAACTGAAGGTGCAATTTAAAAAAAATCATTTGCAAATTTGTTTTTTTACCATTCATTCAACACAAAAACCATGCATGGATTTTTCAGGTTTTCTGTAGTATTACTGCATCTATATGGCTGAAATCTCTACAAGGCAGTTTACTAAAATTATTCTTGAGTTATGTAATGCTGTTCCTGTTTTGAAAAGTGGCGCGCCGCTCACAGGGGCTCAAGAAATGTCTACTTCAGGCCGGTAAGCCGCTGTGAGCGGCTCGCCTTTACACATAAAACAAACGGTGGCCTTCAATTAATTACGTCACAGACCTTACAAAAATTATGTATTGAAAGAGTTAATGTTCGTTCCTTTTGTCTGTTTTCAGGTTTTACACGAGAAAGGCCGACGTTTTCACAGACGAATCCATGCTAAAGTCAAAGATATCCGTAATCGTTGCTGCATATTTGCCAATGAGTTTTGCCTCCATGCCTACAGTTCGAGACAGCCTGGAGAATGCCAGAAAGACTGGTTTGTGAGGTAAAAATTTCAAAAAATGTAACAAAAGTAGTGCCATACATGGGAAAGTACACTCCTGGATAGGATGCCAGTCTATTGCAGGTTTACCCCCAGCAGTTAGTTGGGTTTCCCCAACAGGTTGTTAGTTTCCATGGCATGGAGTGACTAGGAGCATTGCTACTCCCCCCTGGATGGGATGCCAGTCCATCGCAGGTTTACTCCCAGCAGTTAGTTGGGTTCCCCATTTGCTTTACAAAAAAGGGCTACCGACTAAAATTGTATTGTATGCAATGTGTATTATGATTGACTGGTATTCTGCTGCTGTTTAATAAAGCATGATTTTGATGCGACTTTGCCATTATTTACAACATGTATAGTATCTGCAATTTAATTTTCTCATATTTTCAGGGTCCTGTATGACAGCACTGCGTGGTACTACAATCATCTCGCGGGGCAGAAACCCATCGTGTTTTTAACGGAGGATGAAAATGTGAGCCATTAAAGGAGAATTGTACCCATGAAACAAAAAGCAGACACAAATTTTAATTTCAAGAAGAATAACCAAACTTTGGATGAGAAAGAATTGTAAGGGTCTCATCAGGATTCGAACCTGGGACGCTCTACCAACTGACACTCTACCAACTGAGCTATGAGGCACAGTAGTATACTCCCTCATGTTTCCCCATAACCTCTGACACACTGAGCAGATGCTCTACCAGCTGAGCTATGAGGCACAGTGGTATACTTCCTCAGGTTTTCCCAAGTCCCCTGACACACCAGGCAGATGCTCTACTAGCTGAGCTATGAGGCACAGTAGTAAAAGTATCAATAGGACAAACTACATCTAGCACAAAAATAAAAATAAAATGGCAATAAAAATTACATATTTTACTATGTGTCGTTTCAGGCTATTGCAAAGTATGGGAGTGAGACGGTTGGTGTTCACGTCATGAATATTCAACAGTATCTGGAAGTGTTCTGGCCAATGACGACGCAGGCTCATGACATCTATGAGTCTCTTGCCGCCTCATTGGCTGATTCCACAGAAAGCAAGAAAACCAAAGGTTGGTATCACCAGTTTCTTACCAAGTCTTGGTAATACCATGGTTTCGGTAAAATTTACCCAAGTCTTAAAGGTGAAGTGTTGATAGCAATTGTAACAAACGCCTTATGAAATTATTTATGAAATTAACACATGAGTTGGGTTTTTAAAAAATAAGCGTGCACGGTCATTTTTTTTGTATTTACTTAATACAAAAATCGTGGATGGATTTTCAACTCAACATGTATTTGTCACTTTAAAAAATGTGAGATTTTTTCTCCCATTTTTAAGGGTTTTCTCAAACATTGTTGCACATTTCTAAAGGTTAGCTTACCAACATTCTTCTTTAAATATGTGAAACCTTTTGTTCGTAAAAAATTCAATCTGCAAATGCGAAAATACATGTTGGCCTTTAACATTTAAATTTATGTACAAATATTAAAAATTTCCACAATTATATGCATTTACAGGAAGTAGCAAAGAGTATACGGACTACTTGCCAAGTGATGTTCTGGCCGCTGGTATTAAATCGGGACTCTACGTAGAGGGCGTCCTTCGTGTCAATAAGCACCATGCGCAGAAAGAGGCATTCGTAACTAGAGGGCTGTACGTAGGCTAAATTAAAGTTTTCGTAACTCGTACTAAAATTTATAGCCAAATACTTTTAGTAATTTAGCTAGTAGTAGGCCTACCATTGCTAAGACCAAAATGTACAAATGGTTTTTGCCAAATCAGGATTCGAACCTGAGCCCCCTGGTTTGAAATACCAGCCTTCTACTGACTGAGCCCTATGTTAGGGACAACATAATGAATTGCTTAAGATTGAATTCTGGTTCGAACAAATTTCACACAAATTAACTGACTTGAAAATGAAATAGCTCAATTTTTTCCTAATTCATTTTATTCAAACTTCTAGACTGTATGCTACTTTTAAAATTTCAGCTTTAATGTCTTCTATTTGTAATTACGTAACGAGATTGCAAAATAATTCAGTTTCTGGTTTTTTATTTTACTTTGAATTTCAGTGGAAGCAAGGGTATTGATTTGGACTCAGACATTCTGATAGCTGGAATGAAAGATAGGCAAGTATGACGTCTGTGACGAAATAACTTTTAACTTAATTTGAGAACATAAGTTAAGCCCCAAACTTATTTTGTCCCAAGTTATTTTGTCTGATTACTTTTTTGCCTCATTAACTTTGCAGGAATCGAGCCGTACACGGCGATCAAGTGGCTATAGAGTTGTTTCCAAGATCGCAGTGGATTGGCAAAATCAATTCATTATCCACAACAGGTAGTTTGTTTGCATAAAATCATTCTGGTCCTGTAGAAATGCATTTCTAACCATCATTTTATATTAGTTGAAAAAGAAAATACCCAGAAAACTGCTAAACAGCTCACTCATTATTTTTATACAAAAATAAAGAAAATGGGAAATATGATCCACCGACCTAAATGACAATTGTTGTATGGGTGCCGCCATTTTGTCCAAAAACTGGGTGAAGAATGACGTTTTGTGTACAACTTTATTTACTACCATAAGAATGAAAAAAGGTCGCTGCAATTGCCGTTCTTTGTGAAGTTCGTATCCACTTTTTAGTGGATCATATTATTTTCCTTTTATTTGTATACAAATATTGTATAAGTTGTACTTGTTAAGCATGGTGTATTTTGTTTCTTTGCTATACTTATTCAAAGGAAAATACACAAGAAACAAATTATAATCAGCTATAAAACTTTAGTCCAGTTTTTAATTATATGTAATGGCCCCCCAAAAATTACTAAATTGTAAAAATCTTAAAAATCACAGATGAACCTAGTGATGGGAGTGATGTGAACAGGAGTGGTGTTAAACCTACTGGGCGAGTAGTCGGTGTCCTGCAGAGGCACTGGAGGGACTATGTGGCTTGCTTTCCTGAGGAACAAGAAGTAAGAAGTACAGTTACCACACACTGTATGTGAATGCATATAGTGCAATTATTGCACTTTTCAAGTGAAAATGGTCAAAAAAATAAATAAATTAATTAATTAATTTGTTTATGCTGCTCAGTGTTTTCCACTGGTCGATACTTTGTCCAAGCGCAGTGAGCAGCGCCCTCACAGAGCAAATACTGACCTGTTGCCGCATGAGGGCGCTGTTCTAAAGAGATGCATGTAACTGTCACGGCCGTTATTGACTGCAGATTGGGTCACTCACTGATGCGATAGATATGCTGGTAAGTGAATGATAATGACACCAACAGCCAGCAAATCATGTTTGGCGACCTAACACGTTATTTTGGAATGACTTGGCCGTACTTTTGAAGTATGTACGTTTTCAGAGGCGAAAATTGATTATTTTTGCCGAGTGGCCAATTTGTTTTTATCCGGGCACTAACGGTACCTTTGATGATTTTGTGCGCACCGCCCGGACAAAACAGATAGTGGAGAACCCTGCCATCACTTATCACTAAACAATTGAAATTATCAAATATTTTTTTCTCGGAGATCTTGTATTAAACCAGTCAATTCACCAGTCTGCGCAATTCTGTCGGTGATAATGAACAATATCATTTTGTTGTACAGAGCCAGGGGTCTCGAGCCGGTAAAGTCTTGGTAACTCCATGGGATTACCGCATTCCCAAAATACGCATCAGCACAAGACAAGCGGAATCACTCCGAGATCATAGGTTAGTTCGAGAAATTATGTTTCTATGAGGAGAATGCAGGGGTTGGTTACATACGTGGTGGAAAAACAATCTAGCACTGAAAAATGTAGCTTTTTATTGACAATAGTTTGGGTTGTTGGTAAAATTGGGGTCAAGACTTGGTGTTGCGGGTTTGATACCCGGCCGTGGTACCACCTGTGCCCTTAAGCAAGGCACTCAACCACAATTGCTCCATCCTTCAGAAGGGATGTAAAGCCGTTGGTCCAGTGTATTGTGTAATACACTTAAAAGATCCCAGAACTCTCTTTCATGAAGAGTAAGGAGATTACTCGGTGTCTCTGGCCATTGACTGCCAATGGCGCCACCCACCTATGTATCTCGATGTTTAAGTGGAAGACACTTGTAAGCTTCATGCAATTCAGCCTATGGGCTACAAATCGAATTTCTCTAGACCCATTAAATAAATGGGAAAAAAATTAAAAATCAGCCTATTAAAATCAAGGTTTGGTGTCATTTAAAACCCACAAATTCAGAAAATCTCTGAATAAATCTTGGCAGATAAAAGTTGAGAATTCCCAGGTGCTTTAGGTTAAATTCTTTCTCTTTTTTGTTTCTAGAATTATTGTACGTCTTGATTCATGGGAAATGGACTCCCAGTATCCTAACGGCCATTTTGTGCGATCTCTTGGACCAATGGGAAGCCTCGAAACGGAGATAGCAACCATCTTGGTCGTGAACAGCATCCCAGTCGGTACTTTCTCCGAAGGACAGGTTGGTTTTAATAGATTCTAAAGAATGAAAATTTAGCTAAAAGCAGACAAGCAAATCATTACGTTGTATTACTTGAAATTAACCCTTTAATGCACAGATTGTTTTAAGATTCGCCTTACTCTTTAGAAAGAGTACTCTGGGACCTTTTAAGTGCATTTCACAACACAATGGACCAACGGCTTCACATCCCTTCCGAAGGATGGAGCAATTGTGGTTAAGTGCCTTGCTCAAGGGCACAGGTACCATGACCGGGTGTACATGTAGAAACCACAACACAAATTAGTTTTGTACTACATGCTTTTGTGGATTTATTTTTCCTTAGCTAAATGAACTACCCACAAATTCTGACGACAGCCCATGGACCATAACGGAGGACGAAGTTACGAAGCGACGTGATTTGCGTGAGACGCATCTCATTTTTAGTATTGATCCTAAGGGCTGTGAGGATGTGGACGACACTTTGTCAATACGGTTAGTCAACAGTTTGCTTAAATGTATACATTAACTAATTGACGCCGGAGGACATGTAAACACGTTCTGGCAATGTATACACCTGTAGTCACAGGGGCGGTTGACGAGGAAAAACGTCAGCTTTGCCGCTGTCTTGCAGCCACTGTCTTCCAGCTCTGTTTTTGCGCCAACTGAAGAGTGTCCCATGTATACACCAATCCGGTAACTAAGGTCTCCTTCCCTGTACATCCGCCATAGCTGGGGGGCTTCCACTGAATGAACTGTATGTTTTTGTTGTTGCTGAAGCTGCACTTGTTTAATTCTAACAAGTTGCGCGTCTTTGTAGGGTTGTGTGTACGCGAAGGAGGCGCATCGCGTGCACGCGGAGGGGGTGCGTTCGTGCATGTAATGGATGAGCGCTTTTCGTTCTAACAGCAACACAAAACGCACAGCCCATGCACTGGACGTCCCCCAGCTATGGCGGATATACAGGGAAGGAGACATTAGTTATCGGATTGGTCTATAACACCATTTAACTGAAACAAATATTGACCCTACTGAAAGTATTTTATAACAATGCTCAGGGGTTGAAATTAACCTGAATTTCTTGCTGGTCAGAAGGACCAGTAGATTAGATAACTCTACTGGTCCTGCTGAAAATTTGGTGGTCCACCGGTGCTTTTCAAAAAGGCACCGAGATACTGCAACACTTTATGGTTTAAGGTCATTGAGTGCAGGATGGATGGGATTGCTTTTTGATCCAATACTGGGAGATGTCTGGAGAGATTGGAGAAAGAAATGTAGTTATCTGAAAATGTATAAAGCGATCAGGAATTCTTTACTGTGGATTAGGCATCAGAGAATGTTTCCATGAGTCAGTAAATGTTTTCACTGGTCCACTGGACCAGCATCTTTGACAGATCTAGTGGTCCTTCTGATTTTTTACTGGTCTCTAACCACAGGACCAGTGTTAATTTCGACTCCTGATGGTACTTCTCAAAATAGTGTACACTGGTTTTAAAAAATTATTAAAGTAATTGTGTTAACTGTGTGAGTGAGCCTGACCATATTTTGGTATATTTCTTGTCACAGAGAGTTGAAGAATGGCAAAATATTGGAACTTGGTGTTCACATAGCCGATGTGTCGCATTTCGTTAAACTGAACTCACTGACTGATTTGGAGGCTAAACAAAGGTATGATGTTATATTCTCATCCAGAAAAAAAGAAGTGCAATTTTTTTTCTGACCAAAAAATCGAGGAGGCAGAGTCGATAATCAGAGCACTGTTAATACAGGGTTCCTCTTTTAAGTAGGACCTTTTATTAAAGGCCATTTTATCATATACATGTACAGATAAAACTTTTTTACAAATTTTTAAAGATTTCACCTACAGAGATGCAGTGATACTTTAAAAAAACCTAAAAATGCATGCATGGTTTTTTTAGTCAAGTTAATTGTTAAAAAAACATGTGTGCAGACAATTTTTTAATAAACCACCTTTAGTTCGTAAGTTCTCCCACAAATTCATAATTTCAGTAATTTAAAAAATAAAAAAAATAAATCATGTGTTTGTCAGAGTTGTAGTCGAGTCCATCACAAGTCCAGAGCTGATAAAATCACAAGTCTGTGACAAGTTCCGCACGAGTCAAGTAACAAGAAGCAAAGGATGAACACGCACTAAAAAATGTTTTGTTGGAGTTCATCATAGCTTGTGACTTGAATTAAGACCCAGAGACTTGTGATAGACTACAACCCTGGTGTTTGTTATGAATATTTTTAATCAGGTTTTTTTGGATCACTGCAAATGATCCAAGGTTTGACTACAATGGTTAGAATTAAAATTTGCCATATTTGGACAGATCTACCACCGTGTACCTAGCCGACCGACGCTACGACATGCTTCCCAGCATCCTTAGCGCTGATCTCTGCTCTCTGATTGGTGGAGTGGATCGTTACGCAATGAGCGTCATGTGGCAGTTAGACCCGTTGACGTATGAAGTACATAAAGTGCGGTACGGCCGGTCCATCATACGATCTGCACATAAGATGTTCTATGAGGTTAGTGTTGGATTGTAATATGGTACTCAAAATTTGCTAATTTAGATCAACGATTATTTTCATACCGAGTACTAAAAGAAATGCAAAATTTCTACATTTTTTATTTGAAGAAAAAAAAACGGCAGTCAATCTGAGAGTGGGAATTTTCAGCACATAGAAGCTTTATGCAGCCATGTATAAGGGTAATTCCCAAAATTAGGGGTCCAAAATGTTTGGTGTCCCAGTTACGTACGACACTCTCTGCTTCAAAAATCACCACTTACGACCACAAATTCTCAGTAATGGACTGTGGCCTGTGATCATAGGGGGCAGCATAATTTTCTTAAATATTTTGTTTTCCGATTCCTGAAAAATATTCAAAACAAAAGACCATAAAGGCTTATAATTTGTCCATGGTATTGGATAGGAGTTTGGTGTCCCGGGTTACCTACGCCAATGAAAATTGGTTGTAGAATGAGTTTGCATTAACCTTGGTACCATATCTACACACAAACATTAAATTTGAGTGGCATTTGTTCAAATAAAAATAATTTGTTTCTACTGGGAAACCACTTTCAATCATTAAAAACACTTCAAAATCTTAAAAAGCATGTCACACTTTTGGACCCCTAATTTTGGGAATTACCCATAATGAAGATGTTATGTGAAAATTAACTAAAAACTTTTGTTTCTAGCATTTAGAAAAAAATTATATCAAAATTGGTAGGTGGTTTTTGTCACACACGGTCTCAATCACACATGGAGATAACGCCATTTGTAACAGTTGTCCAATCCTATCTCAATATGTTAAAATCAATACTTTGACGTGTTCAAGTTTGCGTATTTTTGTCAGGCCGCCCAAGCACTACACGATGGAAAAGACGTTCGACACGACATTCCGGAGCTTACCGACATGAACGAAGAAGATGCGCAAAAAAGGTTGGCAACATTTCGTTTGAACAGTTCATTGGAATTAACTCAACAATATTTCAAAATGATAGCAAAGTGGGAATTACTTGGTCGGTACAAAATTCAACTTTACACCTGAATGCAAATCTGAACATATTAGTTTTTCAAAGGTGTGACTTCTTCTTAATGAGAGAGGTTTAGATGCTCTTAAAACATGAATATGAAATACTTCGGACTACTTGGTCATTATTCTGAGGAAATCTTATAAGAGATGAAAATAAAAACCTACATGTACATCTGTGACTTTCGTGGGAAGATAACTTATACTGGGTTTGAAGATCTCCTCGTTATACGACCAAAGCTAAAAGTATTTTGCTTTCAAATTCGTGCAAGACCTCCCTTATAAGTTCAGCAAAGTATTTTAAACTACACTGTCGAACGTGTACATTACGTACGCACTGTGGACGTTTCTTTGTATTCGTTGTTTTCTCCAAATTCTTCCCTCATCCACCCCAATTTTTTCCTAATCCATATTTCTAAACTTTTCTCCTGAACCCTAACCTTTTTTTTAACCCTCCACCCCCACCCTAACCCCTTTTCCCAAGTTTGGACAACATGACTGTGGACTTGAGCGAACGAGTGAAGTCCACAATCCGTCACTTTCTCCCGCAAATTGTGGACTTTAATGGGTTTCGAGTGCACGGTGCGACCGCAATGCCCATACACACAATCTCAGTTTGTCAAAATTGCCAGCGCAAATTTACTCCAATGGGAATATTTTTCTTCTTTTTACAGATTGTCTGATTTACGGTGGTGCATTGACAAGCTCATGGATATCGCCAGAAACCTGAAAGCGCGCAGAGTTCTAGGGGGCGCTGTTCAGCTGGAGGGGGTAGAGGTCCAAGTTGAACTGAACGAGGAACAAGAAATTGAAGATCTTGTTCCAAAACAGGTAAACTATGGTAACAATTTAAACAAAGTAGGGAAAAAGAGAAATCAAATTCAAACCCACATTTTGGGGATTGAAATTACAGCTATTTAGTTTTTGTTTGTCTCAGAAGCTATTAAGTTTAACCCTAACATACCTCAATCCTCCAAAATCAATATGATTTTTGCATACACCGTAGGGGGTTAGGGTTACTGTAAAATCCAATATTTTCACATACAGATATTTTCGCGCATTTCAACATCACTGACATTTTTCACGAGTTGTTATTTTCGCGGATGGAAATTATGTCACCTTAACCATTCACAGAATCGCCTCATTAAAATTACATTTAGTAAGAAAAACACTTTCAAGAATGCAGGCCTACCATCGATTAGTAAATAATACAGCGCGTCAATCGTTAGTTACCAAGCACAGTAGCGCTCACACAGTGCGACCGTGACCTAGTTTAATAGGCAAGCCTAAACACGCATGATGAGGTGATTGCCCTGGGTGATTGCACGTTGCTGTCTAGCGAGGTGTGCGCTGTGTACAGTATCAAAACATGTGTACAGTACTGTACTAGTATTTTATATTTTTTATTTTCGCGGGTCGTTATTTTCGCGGGCTCTGTCTGGTGTGCGAAATGCGCGAAAATAAAAACAACGCGAATATTTCAGCTTTTACAGTAATCAATTTCTAACATTTTGATTTTCAGACAATGGAAATTCATGAGACAATAGCCGAGTGCATGATCTTCGCCAACCACTGGGTCGCTAAAAAGATTGCGGACACATTTCCTAACTGTGCCCTGGTGAGTTTACATCATTTGCTAATAAAAAAACGTGGGACACATTTACATTAATCATGATTACTCTATGAATTAAAGCCAACAAATTTTCTGATATGGATTATCATGTTTCTTTGTATCTGTTTAGCTAAGACACCATCCCTTGCCGAGACAAGACCAGTTTCAGGATCTAGTAGACAGCGCCAAGGCAAAAGGTTTTACCATTGACACGAGGTGAGACAGATTATTCGTGACCCGAGTCTTGGAGATCTAGCTATTCTTACAAATTGAATTATCCTTATTGATCGGCAAATCTCAGAATGTAAGCATTAATTTGCAGTTTGTTGGAAACACAGTTCATTCTGAAGACGAATAGACCTTTATCACGGTGCGTCCATCTTTGTCTTGTTCCACATAGTATGTGTCGGGTACGAGCAGTGCGTCTGTGCTACCTCGCGATAGCGCGTGTAATCTCCCGTTGAGAATCACTGTTCACGCAGCGCGCTCTCTTTATCGCGCAACGCCTGTGCCATTGTGATGCACACAATGAACAATTTCAAAACGATACCAAACTATTTTTTCCGCAAGCCTCGCTTTGGTTACGTTCATTTTAATAGGAGAAAAACGAAGATGGCCGCACCGTGATAAAGGTCTATAGAGTACACTGTTTGAAATATCTAGTTCACGCTCACCGGTTCTTTTCAGAACCACACATCTTTAAAAAAGATATTTCACATGGTACTACATGTACCGCAAACTGTTTGCACATTGATTTCTACTATGCATAGCCTCAAGGCTTACTTACACTGGAGTGTTTGAAACACTCTTAAATCAAGCAAACACTGCAGAAAAACCTTACTTTCTCAGATTAAAGATAGATTACATGATTGGAAAATTGTTACAAACAGTATTATCTCCATGTGTGATTGAGGATGTGTATGATAAAAACCAACCTGTGTATAAGTCAGCTCAGTACCTCATCTACGTTCAGAGAAAACAATGAAAACTGTATCCATTCTTTTATGAAATTGTCTGAAACCACTGTTTAGGCTGGTTCCCTGGCTATACTGCAAGTAAAAGGGTCTCAAAAGCTACGGGTACATTTTTTTTTTTTTTTTAAAAAGTTCGAATAAAGCACTTGCGGACTCCTTGGATAAGTGCGTTGACCCCCAAGATCCGATCTATAACAAGATTCTGCGATCACTGGCGACCAAGGCCATGTCCAATGCACTCTACTTCTCAACCGGTAGCCTGCCCAGAGATCAATTTTTCCATTACGGTAAGACCAACGAATCATTATGATAATAATTTATACAATGCAAATTCAAAATTATGCGCATACAATATTATTATCAACTTGTTTAACACTTCAATAAATGCATTTATTGACAGTGTTTTGAGAATATTCATATTACAACTGTACACAGTACAAATAAAATAAAAGTGGTATTTAACCTTTGTGATTCGCTATCTGAATGAAATCTTCAATGTTTTTTTGTTTTTTTTAGGTCTTGCATTGGAACGTTATACACATTTTACGTCACCGATCAGACGCTATGCAGATATCATTGTAAGCTAAAATTACTCCGTTTTCTTTCATTTTCAATGTTTACTGTTAATGAATTTCAGGGAGTTTTACTGGCTATCGTATGTACTTGCTTTGCGACTCGGGCCATTATCAGCATCCAGTTCCCCAGGCCGTCTTAAACGGATAGTTTAAGACTGGCAAAACACACTTGTATTCCCTGTATTACTTTATCTGTGAGTGAGAGGACAGTGGACAGAATGCTGAATCATACTTTTACATTTTTTTTAAAACATATTTTTAGGTTCATCGTTTGCTGATGGCAGCCATTTCTGATAAAAATGATGATGATGATGATGAAAAATGTCACATCGAGCAACCGTTGCTAGCCAACAGTGAACTGGAGGAGTTGTGCGGACACATTAACAACAGGCACAGGGTGAATTTTATGGGATTCTTTTTATTTATTTCTAAGAAGATAACTTAAAAATCCTAAAAGGGCAACATATTGTCTGACAATATAACTTTTGATAGAACTGTGGACGAGTTTGGGAAATCTGAATGCAGTGAAAAACAAACTTGGCTCCACCAGGATTTGAACCGAGGACCTTCTGCTTAACGTGCAGATGCCCTACCAATTGAGCTATGCAGCCAACTTACGTAACAAGGATAGACACTTGTGGATCATCTTGTCTGTCCTGTTTAATATGTACGTTACATGAGAAATTTGTACAGTGAGGTTTTAGAAAGATATGTTGTCTTACTATTATCTTCTCAAAACAAGTTAAAATTATTTATTTATTTTGAGAAAAGATAAAATCATTTATAGAAAAATATTATCTTGATCTCCAAAATGGGCTCTAGACACATCAGCTTTCGTTTACTTGCCCCCTCAGGCTTCCCAGCATGCACAGCAAGACTCGCAGTCATTATTCCAAACACTATTCTTCAAGGACAGAGACCCAGTTACTGACGAGTGTTGTACGGTAGACGCAGTCATCCACAGTCTACGAGATAATGGGTTCCTTATCTTTATTCCAAGGTACAGTGTCGAGTTTGATAAAAACTCGAGCCTTTAGACATGGAAGGCGTTCACCTATCGATAAGGTTGGAACTTAAAACTGCAGTTGTGGAATGACAAGTTGGGTTTACAATTCCTCCCTAAAATTATGGAACCCTCCAAATCTAATAGGAATTTTCTGACATGTTAAGCCCGCCGCACACCTTTGCGATTAACTGGACGATCAAATGCGGAAAAATTAAACAAGTTTAATTTGCCCTGGTCATTCGTGTACAGTCAGACCGGCCCGAAGTTTCAGCACACACCGTTGCAGTATGTGGGCTAAAAGGCCGAATGGCTGGTAAATCACAAAGGTATGCGGCGGATTTTAGGGATAATAAATATTTTATTACTGATGTTGGTCAAATATACATTTTGCCAAGCATCACCTACTAATACAACAATATTTATCTGTATTTTATTTTAACGTCTCATGTTGGGTTTAGGTATGGCATAAAGGGATCCGTTTTCTTGAAAGACCGAGATGGTCGCGTCTGGCAACTTTTAGAGAGCGGCAAACCAACATGGACTGCAGGTTAGTTATCAGAATTATAAAAAAAAAATTTCAGTCTAGTTTTAAGGTTAATACTCATAACTAGGATTTATGATTTTTGTTTGATCGGTATTTTCTTAAAAATATGAGCATGTTTCTACTGAGCACAATAACCATTTCCGTAATGCTTCGACAAATTAAAACCTGCTGGGAGGTTTTGCTAGTGCGTGCAATCAGTATTTTGCCAATAAAAACAGCCAAGAACAATTTATTGGGGCGCTTTGTTCTAACTGCTGTATAAAGCTGGTATAACTACTAAGTTGTTTATTTATAAAAGTAACTTTCTTTCTGCTGTTCAACAGGTTCAGTGTCAAGGTCTGTCCACTCTGTTACTGTGACAACAGCAACTAGCCAATCAACATTTGCCCTCTTCGATCATGTGACGGTACGTACATTTTCTAATGTTGCTTTAAAAAATGTTCTGTGTTGCTTTGCTTAAACAGCGCCCTCATGCGGACAAACTGTATAGACAATTTGCTATTTGTTTATATCTAAAGCGCCCCCTGTTGAAAATTTGTCGTCGTTATGCGCACGCATCCTGTTTTGCATAAATATGCCAAAGGTCACTAAATGCGACCTCATTCCTAAACCAAATTTATGTAAAACATGATGCGTGCGCATAACGCCGGGCATGTTTTGGTTTAAGTTATTGTGACGTCAGAGGGCACATTGTCTATATGTAGATATTTAAAAACGTTTTATAAAAATCCAATCACTTTTTTTCGTTTAAAAAAATGTCATCTCGGGCGGAATAATTCCATGGGACAGTTAGACGGGTTTTTTTTTCAAGTCAGAATTATCAGACATTGCAAATCCTGTGTACGGTCTGTAAATTCTCATCATTGTTTGTATATGTGGCACAATCTTAAACCCTTGCCACAAGAATACCATGTATTGGACCAATTTCTGGGTAAAATCAACCTTTTCTTTGCATTTATTGTGCATGCTACCAGGTTCAAATCTCCGTCCTCCCGTCACGTTCCCACGCCCAGACTCTCCGCTATGAGCTGATATCCAAAGAGCCACACCCAACCAGTCAACTCAACGAACAGGGTCACGGATTACGTACAGATATCGTAGAGGTAAGAATGGATTCACACTGAGCATTTTAGCGCATAGAGTGAAACAAGGCACCGAAAATCACAAAAACATTTTTTAAAAATAACCAAACTACAAGTCCTTTTCTAATACAGTGAGTTACAAGCAACAAAAGATGAACACGCACAAAATAATGCCTTTGTTGCAGTCTACAGAGCTCCCAACCCTCCCAGATTTTGCAAAAGATTCTTAAGAAAATGACTAATTTTGTGAGTCCTGACATGGATAAAAACCCTCCTGGATTGTCAATTAACAACCTTGGGGATTTTTATATGTGTTTGGAGTCGCGGAATGAACCTGTTTTCTCAGATGTCCTCCCCAAAATCCGGGAGGGTTGGCAGCTCTGAGTCGACTTCTGACTTGAATTAAGACCCAGGGACTTGGACGATTACACGCGGAATTGAGTAGAATTGAAATCATTATTCCAGATTTTTGAGGAATTCATTCTCTTTCACCTAAATTCATTTTCCGGTGATAGCTTGCCAATTCCAGAAATTTCCTAGCAATTCCAAAGCAAAAACACTTGACTTAATTGCAATTTTCACATTATTAAGAATGTGGCACAAGCCGGCATCCTTTTGTGGACATTTAGTCAATGTACACCACGGAAAATGGAAAAGATTCTGAATGAAATCATTTTTTGGGGGGAAACGGAGTTGACTTCAACCCTTGGACTCAGTTTTTACGGTACCAATCTTGCAAGCCTATTAATCCGTTTTTTTCCCAATTTCACAGGAAGTAAGCATTGGAGCTGAAACGACAGATGATAAAATGACAAACCGAGCCTTTGAGGGTGATGTTTTGGGCAGTAGCATTGTTGAGCTGACGAAGGTATTCGGCCAGACAGACCAGGCAAAGAGCCTCTATAGTTTACTGCAAGATTTTGCTGAAATGGGATTGGAGGAAAGTGAAAGTCAACCTGAGTGATCACGCTGTTACATTGGAGTTTGACTGGAAAAACCTTACTCAAATTGAAGATAGAAAATTTGTAGTTTTAATTTCCCAATGTTATAGATCTTTGTTTTGTTCCCCATAGTACGTATCAGGCACGATCAGTCACAATCTCCTGTTGTTGTTTTGAGAGAATCACTGTCCGCGCGATGCAGACAATGAACTCTACAAGCTTTGGTTACGTTCATTATTTTTAATAAGGGAAGATGGCCGCACCGTAATAAAGGTCTATAACTTGCCTAAGTAAACTAACAGTACATATAAATGCATTTGCACAGACAGTTTTTCATTGTTTTCTCAGAATGGACATTAGGCACTGAGTCGAATTATACTTTTGTGGTTTTTATCACTGTTTTCAATCGCATGATCTTTAAAAAGCACATAACGTTTTCTCAAGATGCACAGGACATTCTACATGTATTTTGTGCCAAGAAATTAAAAACACTTCCACGCAGCACGCTCATGTTTTACTTTTTTTTTTAAATATTTGATTATGGTATTTTTTAAATTCTTGTACATAAGAACGGCCTTTAGTGCAATATGGATGTAACTTGTAAGAATCTTGTATTTTGGAGGGAAAAAATCATGGACTTTTTGTGAAATTTTTACGACTTGTGGCATTCAATACAGCCTTGTCCAAGGCTGTCTGCAGGTTTTTTGCTGGATATATTTAGTCTAGCGCATGCAAACTGCATGCACACGGCATCAAAACGAGCCACTTTGAGATAACGACTTCCGTAGTAAACGCGTACGGCAATACATACTGCGTACGGCCTGGCCTAGCTCGATAGACAGCCTTGTAGAGTCTGTCACTTCCTGGTTTAATGTGTTTCTTTATATTTTCGGCCGGTTTTGGCCGAAAATGGGCGCGCTTTGGGTATGCGGATATGCAGGGTATGAATATTTAACATTTGTCTTCAGCCAATCAAGAGTTTCATAAGTAGCACGTAATGCCGCGAAGCATGCATTATGCATGTAATGGCGTCCTCATGTTACGAGAACCGTGGCATGATCGATGGACGAAATCAACAAATATTCTCGGGTTCGTAGCATTTATTGTGCTTGTCTGTTTACGTATTTGATTACACTTCTGGGGACAACGGTCGTAATATGACAGCTTTCCTGAATGATTTGTAGGAGCTCTTAATACTGCCTCGAATGAACAAACTGGGGATCGCACATCATAGCGTTTTTTAAACATAGCCTGGCGTGCGTCGACCAATGAAATCTTAGCTCACGATACATGTATGTGCGCATAGTCGTAGCGTGGCGCGTTGTGAGCCAATACGTGCAACATATTCCGTAGCTCGTAAGCGCTTTGTTCAGTTTTATCTTCAGCGGCCGTCTAGAAGACAAGCCCAACGCCTTGGTCAAGGCTACATTCAATATTGTTTAAAAGGGACGTTTTACTGAAACTTACACTGATCACAATTTCTTTTAGTGATTTTTGGCTTTAATATTGCACAATCCACAATAGACCGTATCAAATAGCTGCCATCTTGTGAGACAGTTGATATAAATGTAAACACAATGTGCAACCATGCATGTCCTAGGCTAAGGATCAAATAAGTTGCCCTGAAAATGGCAGCTACATGTATTCAATATGGTCTATTGGGCTTGTGCAGACTGTCATTTTAGGAGTCAAAACGAAGGCATCTCACTGGTGTTTTGCGTTTAAAAAGGCGCAACACAAGCCCACTGCATTTGACTCCCAGAACAATGCATGTGTGCGTAGCCCTCAACAGCTCTGTACCAATAACACTCCCGACAACTCTAAAATCGGATAAATCAATTTTGAGACTTACTAAGCCAAAGTTACGTCCACTGGCCGACTTGCTCCATCTTGGACGGATTTCACTCCGCCTCTTGAACAACCATACTCTCCTCCGCCGACTCCGAGTCCCATTTCAGAACCATCTCCAAACCCGTACTCTCGCCAATATCCTCTTCTTCATTATCCGAGTTCAGCTCGATTGTCTGTACCGTTGAATCTTTCGGAGGTAATTTGTCTTCCGACAAATCTGCATCAACATCAATAGTTTCCATAGAAACATTTGCATCGTTCTTCCGTGACGAAGTGTCTGGCAATTCATTCGTTAAATCTACGGTTTCAGTTCTTTTATTTGTCGTCGCATCCACGTCGCGACTGCATGATGGCTGCGCTCCATCATCTGCCCGCTCAGAAACCCGTGCCGATTCCGGAGACTTACACCAGATGTTTCGTTGCGACGCTTCAAACAACGCGATATCATTCCACACATCATTCTCCATTTCCTTGTCATCGCCGGCATGGTTCTGTTCAAGGTCCTCTATTTCCTCAGTAGTGATTGGAGCTTGGGAACTTGACTTAACCGCTAATTCTTTAGCCTTGCGACGTTCCAAAGCCAAACGTTTGTTGCGCTCCATTTTCTCGCGCTGTTCGTCAGTTAATTGTACCTGAACAATATGCAAACGTAATACTTTAATGAAAAGAATGAAGCAAAAACTTAAATACAGGCCTTGACGTTATGAAAATATTTGGCCTTGATTTTGTCCAAATTTCAAAAGGCACCGAGGCCAACTGGAGGGGCACCGAGGCCAACTGGAGGGGCACCACGGCAAACTTTGTGCCAAATGTGTACTGGTTATTTTATTTATTTATATACCACATCCAACAGCGGAGGGACCGCCAATTACAGGAATGGGAGCAAGTGTGGTTGAGTGCCTTGCTCAAGGGCACAGGTGCCACAACCCGTCACGGCCAGGAATCGAACCTACATTCTAGTACTAGCACAGGAACTTAAGTTTGACGCACTAGGCCGCTCGGCCATAACACCCCACTTTATTAGTGTATACATGAAATTTAAGAGAGTAGGGCATGCTGGCCAAGTTGGCCTCAGAAAGTGTATATCTTAAAGGGGCACCGGGGCCAACTAAACAGGGCACGAGGCCATGGCATCAGTTGCCTTGGTTACTGCCGAGGCCTGTTTTAATGAAATTTAGAAAAGGGGAACAAAACTGATTTTGGTTTTTCCCCTCTCATCCAGCTTTTGATGATTGTCAAACAACTGAAACCATTTCCAAAAGAAGCCTGTATTTGATGCAGTGTTCAAAAGATTGTAACTTTTTAAACCAAAGGTCGTATTCTCATGGAGTTTTTACTAAGATGGAGCGAGAAGTACGCTAAAAATATGTAAATATCATAAAATTGACCAGCCAACTTTAGACTCATTTTGCTTCACTACATCAGGTATGATACCAGTAAAAACAACCAAACTGGCATTCCACAGAAATATTCAGGGACTTAAGTTTTTTTTGTTTTCAGCCTAATGTCAAGTATTTAGTACCAAAACGCAAACAAATTTTGGATATTACAAATCGCGACTTGTCGTACCTTGCTAGTGGAGGGTGTCCCCGCAGCCTGCGACGACGGTCCAGCAAGTTGCGACGACGGTCCAGCAAGTTGCGAAAATGCATCCATTTCATCCTTGTCCGCATTTGTATCTGCATTAGCTTCAACATCTGTGAACAAAATACGAAAAGTGGAGCTTATTCAGATTTTTCCAGAAAATGAATTTCGATCTAACCCAACAATCATATAAAATACCTCCCCAAAATACTTTCCATGGGAAGAAAACAGGAAATTTTGATGTGTGTAATCACTGCACTGCTTTGTGGAACTGGATAAATTAGTTTACAAAACATCGGTGGTTTGCTTTAAAGAAAAAAATTATTTTTCGTACCTTCGTTCTGTTCCTCAAAGTCGTCATCCAAAAGCGGCATATCAAGACGAATCTTCTTGATGCAAGTCTGAGAGGAAAACAGTTTTAAAAACATCAATTTTTTTTAAATTTAGAGTCAAACTTCAAATCTGTGATGTATTTTTCTGAAATAGCTTTTGATTTGACATTTTAAAAGTCCAGTATTTTTGTGACAATTCATGGTTCAAACATTTATTTAAAAATGTATTGAAATTTTGCTCATTATGTAACTTGAATCGATAACAGTCTATAAGGTGGGTAAAACAAGCAGATACTGGAATTGGTCAAAAAGACTTAAAATGTAACAGCATAAGTTGAAAAATGCCTTGGTGTCCCCCTTGCACCATTAAACAGTTTTGGTAAGATTATAAACACTATGACATCAAGACTTGTCTAAATGCAGATTATTTTAAACCATGGACATTTATCTGTCCATATTTCCATTTTAAATATTCTACATTATTCTGAAAGTCATTTTTACAACTGCATCAAAACGTCACACTTTGTCTCACTTTTTTTGAGGGAAGACCCACGTTCATAACGTACTTTCCAATTTGAGAGAGAGAAATCACGCTTTGTTGTGGCTAGGAATAAAGAGAAATTGTTTTCCAGCATGTAAAATCCAAAAATAAAACCAAGTAAAAATACCTGGACTTCTTTCTTGCGTCCGAGTTTCTCAATTCTCTCGATGACTTCATCAAATGGCATTTTCGGAAACAGTCTGTGAGCCCAGTGCTCCATGGTGGACATGAGAAGGTTCAGGTCGGCGACCTCGTGACCTTTACCCTTGAATTTGACCTTCTCAAAGTGTTTACTGAGGGTCGGTAGGCCTCGATCGGAACAAAGCCTAGAAATAACGGACAAGAATGAAATCTATGTAATCTTTTTCACAGCTTCTTCATTACATTGTCATTTGAAGTAAATGTTTTAAAATAAATTTTAGAAACAACAGCATTACATAATTAACTAATGTTTTCTCACCTCGCAGCATCAAGCTTGGGTTGTGGCTTGCGAATAACGACCCTGCGAGGGCGCTTTTTGTCTCCCTGATTTTCCTTCTCGCCATCTTCTCCTGGTAAATTTTAGTAACAAAGTTAAAAAAGACAATACAAAATAAATTTGCGTTTTTGACAATGAAAATAGTTAAAAAGAAACTTTATTAAAATATAAATTCTTGATCAGAACAGAAGTTTGTTGAATACAGTGAACTTGTGGATAACAAGGCACTGATCGAACAATCACTTTGGAATCACTTTCAAGACTATTCCGCTTCAGTGATTTCCTGCAGGTCCACTTGCTTGACCAAAGTGATTCCCACAGGACTGAAATGCAACATTTCCTGTTTCTGAGAGAAGCCTGCAATTAAGGGCTCTCAGAAAATCCTGGATTGTCTGGTACAAAGCACAGATTACTGTTAAACTACATATCTACATGTACAGGGTTACGTACCTCCACCGCTGCCCATTTGATTATCGTCCTCCGCAAACGGGTCTGCATTGTTCCTGTTTGGTGAGAGCGGGGGTAACTCAGCAGCAAGAGGGGGGAATTCTTCATCACTGAGGTAACCATCGTTTAAATCCCCCATGTCTAGTGGTATCGATTCCATCTTCAAAGTGATAGATCAACCTACATGTGAAAATGATCTGGAGAATGATTAATCTCAAATTTAAAAAGAGTATTTTGTTCGTATACATTGAACAATGATTTGAATGAAATTACCTCCTAGAATCAACAGATCATCAAATTCTAAGATATGGGTAATTCCCAAAATTAGGGGTCCAAAATGTTTGGTGTCCCAGTTACGTACGACACTCTCTGCTTCAAAAATCACCACTATGATCACAAATTCTCAGTAATGGACTGTGGCCTGTGATTATAGGGGGCAGCATCATTTTCTTCAATATTTTGTTTTCTGATTCCTGAAAAATATTCAAAACAAAAGGCCATAAAGGCTTATAATTTGTTCCATGGTATTGAATAGGAGTTTGGTGTCCCGGGTTACCTACGCCAATGAAAATTGGCTGTAGAATGAGTTTGCATTAACCTATGTGCCATACACACAAACATTAAATTTGAGTGGCATTTGTTCAAATAAAAATAAAATTATTTCCTACTGGGAAACCACTTTCAATCATTAAAAACACTTGGAAATCTTAAAAAGCATGTCACACTTTTGGACCCCTAATTTATAGAAAGACCCATATACTTACACTTCTGTCACAAATGTTGCATTTCTGAGATAAATAAATGATAAAATTACTGCATAATATAGTGCACAAAATGACGCGGCGAGTGGTCTGTGCGTAAGCGCGACAACAGAGGGTGCTGCGCGTGCGCATGAATGGTTATCTTGTGCACTAACTGAAGGCAATTTTTGAAGGAGAAAATGTGATTTTTCTACAGAAAAGCTACATTTGCGACAAAAGTGCAAGTGGGAAGTAGGTCCTATATCTTAAAATTACATTATCCGTTGATTCCAGGAGGTAATTTCTTTAAAATCTTTGTTCAATGTATACAAAAAAAAAAAAAAATACAAAAAAAACCAAGTAATTAGACTGGTACCCGGCCGGTTCAATACTTGGTGTGAATTTCGTTCACTGGTCACCACTGAGCATGCCGAGTACGTCCAGATAGCTGAAAGTATATAGGCCTGTTTTTTACTGAAATGATATTATTAAATGTCCTATACTTTCAGAATGAGAAAATTTTTCTCCCACTTCCCGTTCGCAGCTCCAAACGGTATCTTTAACCAGGTTTTTTTTACAGGAAACTGCAATGGTCGTTATACTCTCAAAACTTGCGTAGGCCTACATTCCTTCTTTTTTCTCCAATTGACGAATTCACCTCGACGCCGGAGCACGCTGTTTGTAAAAATGACAAAAATTGCAAGCCGCACTGAAGCATGGGACTTTAGGATAAAGAGGGTGCGCCTATTCACAATAAATGGTCGAGTTCGGGCGATCTGTTTTTGACACGGGCCACACACACGACACGGGCCCGAACGGCAGAAACGAACGAACACGCCCTAAATATCACTAACACATTAGATGTGTAGGACCTTTGTTTCTTCCTCCATGGTAGGACATTGGAAAGATTACCATGGCATGGACAGACACCCTCTCACCATGCTCTCACATGATGACATGTCTGAGACCCCATGGGCTAAACCATTTTTCCCTCTTAATTTTGTGTTTTTGTCGTCAAACTAACATTTTTACACGGTTTATAGATCATAAAAAGGCAAATCCTGGGTGTCCGTGCATGGTTAATGAACCCAACCAACATTTGAATACTTTATTCTCCTTCAAAATACTCAAAAATATAGCTGAGAATATCGAAAATTTGCTTACAATTTTTCGTAAAGTCCGTGCACTACATGTACCTACTTTTTCGGCCTTGCTTTGGTTTTCGCGGGAATTTAAATGCACGTGTCATTTCCGTGAACAGCGCCCTCTAATGCTGAAATTCAACAATATGCCAAGACTAGAATGGTTTCCGGTCCATATTTTCCACATACGAACAATACAATTTGCGTATATGGAATATGTGGTTTGAGAACTAGTCTATGCCCTGACAAAACTTTTCTCAAGTTTTGGTCTCAACTTTTTATTTTACCAAAAATAAAAATAAAAAAACTTTTTTTTTCAAATACAGACCCTTTATTTCCTCACAACACGTATATGGACAAAAATATTGCACTTCTAAATAAGGACATTAAAAAAATACCTCAACTTTTGCTAATAATGTAAATTAATACAAACATGAAATATTGTCTTCTGCACAATAAAGTCATAATCCAGAGTGTGACAATTATAACACAAGTTTACTTTTTTGCAAAAAAATTAAGGAAAACTGAAATATCGCTGTGGCAATTCTTTGGGTTTGTTTACTGTGTATTGGAATTTGCAATAACAGTATTTTGTTACTTTTTCAGTGATAAAAACTATCATTTTTTATCTAACATTGTACTCACAATTAACATCATGCTTTTACAATACAACAAACATTGAAACATTTCTCGCATATTTTATCGATTAAAGTACAGAGCCGGTTTAAGGAAAAATTAAATAAATATAATGGATACAAATATAGCTCAGACACTTTCTGAGGGTGACATTCTATTGTTATTCTTACCTTTGACAATTAAGCTTGCCAAATGTATAAAATAACTTTCGTTTCAATAAAATAAGTACTTCATTATATGACATTTTGTCGCATGCCTAGTTTTAGTTCATCCTCAAAATATATAGAAATACTTTACGTGGTAAAAACATAAAACGTCTATTTTTTACAAAGCTCATCTTCACAGTGAATATTTTTATTTCTTCTGGTCTCGCCCCCGATTCGCGCTCTCCCTTGTATCAATAAGGAGATTAAAGTCACAGGCTCGTCAGCAATGCGCGCGCGCCAAATTTGTGCCACGAAATACGCAGCTCCATAGCAAAGGCATGGAGCTGTGTAATTCGCAGCACAAATTTGGCGCGCGCGCATTGCTGACGAGCCTGTGCCTTTAACCCTTTGGTGTTTTCTTTTTGAAAGAGCAGATATGCAGAAATGAATTTGAAAAACTAATTATGAATGTTGGGTAAATTTATCACAAGAAAATCACATTTTTTTGTGAAAGTGCAAAGTTTCCCCCATACTTTGCAAGAAGCATTTAACACTCTAAACAATAATGTAGCTATGAAATATACTTCACTCAAGCCGCAAAGTGATATTGTGCAAGAAGGCATGGGAATGTGACAATACTCTGACAATATGTATTACAAACTAAGCACAGTAAGCAGGCTAGTTTACCAACATTCTTCTTCAGATACATTATGCCCTTATTCCAGGAATCTGTGAAATGTTTTATCTTACAAATGATATACATGTAGTGGGTTTTAAACTAGCTGTGCCTCTTCGAGATTATACCGAGCCTTGAGAACTTGCACTGGTTTTCTCTCCGAGTCCTCCAGATATGCATCCGACTGCATGTCATGGCGATGGGACAGCAAAGTCCGGAACCCCACCTCACTCATGCCCAACTCGCACTGTAGCAACTTTTGCCAGTTGAAGGGGAAATTGGCCAGTGCTGATTGGTCGAATGCAGCCCCGCCTAGGGTGCTAAAGCGGGCCAGAGGGTCAAACTGATGGGCGAGGGCGTGGGTGGGGGATTTGGTGAGATCGAGCGAGAAGATGGGGCTTTCGGGGGGCTCGGAGGGGGCGGGATTTGAGGGGTCTTTGGGAGGACAAATGGGTGGGATTTCGAGGTGGTGTTCGAACCAGTCCTGTGAAATTAAAATGTAGGAACAAAATGAAAACAGAGGCGTGCATTTTCAGAATTGCCAACCCTTCCGTATTTTGCAAAAAAAATCCTGAAAAATTACCTATCACAGGACTCCTATCACAGATAAACCCTCCTGGATTGTCAATTAATAACCTCAGCGATTTTTAGATGTGTCTGAAGTCGGGAGGTCAACCTATTTTCCAGGTTTCTTCTCCAAAATAAGGGAAGTTGGCAGCTATGCATTTTACGCAAAACTTGATTTTCATGTTTCACTTATAAGCAATTATTTGATAATAACGGCAGTAACATAGCCACGGTTTAATCCACGCCGCAGAAACTTAAAGCATATCTTTTTAAGAGCATGTAGCCTCGTAAACACAAGAACACCATGCAACAATTCATGCACAAAGATTATATTAAGATACTATTACATTTTAAAGTCAAATAAAACAAACTTGACTTTTGGAACTTTCTGGCTAAAACTGTTTTATATTAATTGTGTTATTGGGAACAGTAGCTAAATATTAGTAAATACATATCATTTACGATTTTGGCTGGCAACCAATTTTTGCAATACAAGGCAAAGAAATTCTGTGCTAAGCAAATTTTTGTGCTAAACATCGCCGTGAAATCGGCCCCTGATAGGGTTTAACTAATGGGGTACCGTGGCTGAGTGGTTAGGGCCATTGACTCAAAATCATAGGTGAAAACGTGGGGTTGCGTGTTCGAATCCGGCTGCGGTACCTGTGCCCTTGGGAAAGGCACTCAATCACACTTGCTCCATCCTTCGGAAGGGATGTAAAGCCGTTGGTCCAGTGTGTTAGGTAATGGTAACGCACTCTAAAGATCCCAGAGCATTCTTTCGTAAAGAGCAAGGGAATTTCTGGTGTCTCTGGCCATTTCTAATTCGAATTCTTCATGGGTTTCCTCACGCTTACGAGTGACAGTGCAATGAGCACTATTGAGGAATCCTTGGTATGAATACCAGAATGAAAAAATGAAAAAATAATAAATAATAATAATAACTCACTGCCTGAACATTGAGTTCAACAGGTTACATTTTTGCCTAACAATGCAGTCCAAGTATTTTGGCAGGATTAGTGGCGTCAACAGTTTAAAAAGACAAATGAATCACTTACAAGGTTGTTTTTCAGCATAATGTGCGTTTGAAGCAAATACTTCTCCCCTGCAATGGTAAAAAAACAAAAGCTATCTTAAACAAATTGAGAGGCATTTTTACGTTAAACAATTTAAATTAAAAAAATTGAAGTGACATTCAAATCCGAAAGTTTAGTCAAAAATAACCAATGATATATACGGAATCACAGCGATTAACAGCCTACATACCCTCTGCAGCCTGTAGTATGAGACTAACTTGCATCTCACGATACTGCTGCAAGAATTCAGAAGGTGCCTCCTCTAATGGATACCCAAAACAGCTGGAAAAAAGTCTAGATAAAAAAAAAAGCATTACTTCTAAAACAGAAGAAAAGGTGGGCATTAATAGTTTAAGGGGCGAGAAAAAGGACTCGTGCCAATAAATATTTTCAAATGACTGTTTTCACCTATTTCTGTGACAAGGTATGTCTGTCATGCAAATGGGTCTTTCCACAGTAATGGGGTACACATTCTGTAACATTCAAGATCTTAGGTCCCAGTTCACTTTAAATGTCTTAATTTTATCTTTGAATTATCAAGCTAAACTGAGGAAATAACTTTTTCACCAAGGAGTAAGAACGATAGTCCTACAACATACATTTGTAAAATCCCCGTGCACAAATTTTCCTATTACGCATGTAACAAAGATGGAAACAAATGTCACAAAATGGTCTGTCCACGTTACATACGTAATAGGAAAATTTGTACACAAGCTTTTCAAAAATGTATGTTGTGGCAGCAATTTCTTACCTTTTTGGGCAAAAGTTATCTCCTGAGAACAAAACAAGGACATTTCTTTAATTCTGAGATAAACTAAAGACATCTGAATAGAATTATTGACTTATTTTTCAAATGTACCCCATTACTGTGGAAATACCCAAATACAATTGTCTAATTATAATAAGAACCCTTATTGCTGCAAACGGGCGACATTACGGGAAACCTTTCCCCAGAGAGCACTGAAATTTCGGCAAGAATCACTCAAATTGACATCAAATTTCTCTACCCAAAGCTTCCAAAAATGGTTCCAGATCTAAGAAAAATTGTTCTAGATCTAATAAAAATGGTTTTTGACCTAAAAAAAATGGTTTTTGACCTTAAAAAAATGGTTTTTAACCTCCAAAATATTAGGGCGACACCAAATTGTCGCCCTAATAGACCGTGTCGCCCTAACATAGCTTTTTTACACCAAAACTGTCGCCCCAATAGGTAAAACATAGTTTTATACAAAATCATTCAAGCAGAATGCATACCCTCAATAAAATATCTGCGTACACCCCACAATATCCCTAACTTATTATGAGTAGTGTAAACACACTAATTAATTAATGATTTTTTGGGGGTGGGGGGGTTGAGCTTACTCATTGTCCATGTGGCTTATGATGGTATCAACCTTGCTGTGCAGCCACTCCACATGATGACTTAAGGAATTGTACACTAGTTGTGGAAGGGTCTCCCTCATTTCTGGAAAATTACACAAACAAAATCACACAGATCGTTACCACATACACTATGCGGACTTCTTTTTGTACCCGTGCACTGTAGAAAATTTGGCCGAAATTGTTTTTTTCTCAAAAACGAAACCCAGGATTTCACCCTAACTTTACAAATCGTTTAAGGGCATCGTTACACACCTTATACTTTTTGTTTAACCCCCTCCCCTTATCCTTTTTAAAATGCTAAGACAACTCGTCTGCGAACCTGTGTAAGTCCACACAGTTACGGTGCTACCTGGTTTATGCGGACCTCTTTTGTCCGGAAGTTCGCATAGTGTATCCAAAGCTCGTACACACACAAAAATTACAAAGTCATGCCTTGAAACATGAAGTCTATTCTATCATGTCTATTAAAGCAAGTTTCAGTTTAGTCACCAGTTAGTCACAAGTCCGTCACTAGTCCATCCTAAAATATAGATTCTTGATCAGAACAGAAGTTTGTTGAATACAGTAAACTTGTGGATAACAAGGCACTGATCGACCAATCACTTTGGAATCACTTTCAAGACTGTTCTGCTTCAGTGATTTCCATCATGAAATGTGATATTCTGTCTTTGGAAAAATCCTGCAACTGATGGCTCTAAAAAAACAAATTTTGTTGGGCTAATAATTTGATTGAAATTGCATGAGATAAGCTGACCTCTGGAGTCGTGCATATCCCAAAAAGCCCTGGAAGTGCAGGAGCTCAGGGAGGCACTTTGGGCAGAGTGGCGCACCCTGCCTTAGTGGCTCTTATGAAGGCTGTTGCAGTCAGCATTCCCACAAGAGGTGGTTATATACGTTACTGTCTGATAAAATATGTAACATGTACATCTGTTAGCCTATTCGATCTTTCTGTTAGGTATATTTTTATGCATATACAGAGACTTGCAAAATTTACAATATGAGGGTAAACATTTAATTGAGAAAATCCTACAAACTCTACTCGTAATGCAACTTGTAGTTGATTCAAAACATCACATTCAAATCAATTTAAGTGACATTTATTTCGCACTCTCGATGAACAATAATTTAGAGTTACAAATTACTAGTAAGCTGATAATATTGAGCTGGTATAATTAGTTAAAATGTATTTGATTAAGTATTCGGAGAAAAAGAGAGTACGTGGCTGTTCGCATAAGCAGAGGCTTGTAATTGGAACAGCCAAGACAGAAACAAATACAAAGACATACAAATACAGACAATGGACATACACGGACAATCATTCATGAACACAGTTTTACAAACTCACTTGCTGTAGATGCCGTCAGAGCAGTATAGCAGTAGTCCCCAAATTGACACAGCTCTTCATAGGTCTTGGAACTAACCGACAGACCCACGATTTCCAAGAGAAACTCCTGGTCGTGTAGCTTCTTATGCAAACAGATGGAAATCACCTGTTGATTAATACAAGAAAAATAAACTAAACACATCTAGCTTAATTGCTTAAAACCCCAAAACAACATTTCCAGTTATCAAAAATGTTACTTCACGAGTTGACAAGAAAAACCTGACTAAAAGTGTTGATAGCAATAGTACCAAACACCACTTGATTTTTTTACCATGTGAAATGGTACCTTTGGGGGAGAAATTGCCAACTGAAGGTGCTTTTTTAATAAAAAAAAAATCGTTTGCAAACGATTTTTTTTACCATTCATTCAACACAAAAAACAAGCATGGATTTTTCAGGTTTTCTGAAGTATTACTGCATCTATGTGGCTGAAATTTCTACAAGGCAGTTTATCAACATTATTCTTTAGTTACGTAATGCTGCTGTTCATGGAATTCGTAAAAAAATAATTTATCTGCAATTAATATCATGGCCTTTAATGACAAGATAACGACTTCCTATTTAATTAGAGTTTGTTTTGCTCTTCCTGACGTATACTCAGTACTTCACCAAGACAATATGAGAAAAACTTCATAGCATGCTCGGGTGGGACTCGAACCCACAACCTCCTGCATACTAGGCAGACTCCCTTTTTATCATTTATGCCTTACTTGTAGTCCGATGCAGTCGTGTGAGCAATGAACCTCCTTGTCGTTCAAATGTTGTTGCAGGGTGTTGAGGAATATACACAGAGGCGTCGGAAGGGCGCCGACATTGTCTGCTAAAGACGTGATCAACATCTGCATTGCAGTGAATGTCATCTCTTGGGGACCTACGTTATTTTGACACAAACAAACACGGGATGAGGGCAATACCATATGGTCCTTACAGGGATTTGAACCCGAGACCTGTGACTCACCGGGCAGATGTTCTACCAGCTGAGCTATGAGGCACAATGGTTTACTCCCTCATGTTCACCCCAAGACCTCTGACACACCAGGCAAATGCTCTACCAGCTGTGCTGTGAGGCACATTGGTATACTCCTTCAGGTTTTCCTCAAGACCTCTAACACACCGGGCAGATGCTCTACCAGACCTATAAGGCAGTTATATACTCCCTCAGGTTTCCCCAAGACCTCTGACACACCATATTCTGCACAGTATAGCCAGGTAAAGCACCTAAAAGATCCCAGAGCCTTCTTTCGTAAAGAATAATAGCGCCACCCGCCTATGTATCTCGTTATTTAGGTGGAGGACACTTGTAAGCTTCATGCAATTAAGCCTATGGGTATCGAATTGAAGTAAAACTAAATAAATAAAAAGTCACTTTACCTGTAACTTTGAGAATCTGCGGTTTGCGTTTCAGTCTACAGCCACAGGGCAGTTCCCTAATCGAGTCGATGAATCCAGCTTGATGCTTTGGGTCGACTGGTTCCTTCAGTAGGACTGACAGGGCTGGCTTGATTGCTCTGCGGTGTAAAAACAGAAATACAGGGTGTCTAAAAAATATGCCCAGGCCAAACTAGACAACCTGAGTTTTTAGTGATGTCCTTCAGGTCCAAGTGGACCTGTTTGAACAAAGTGATTCCCACAGCAATGAAATGTTTCCAGGAGAACCCTTTGGAAATTGTCATCTCCAACTTTGTTTAATACTTCAAAATGTCTTCCCTTAAATTATTCAGGCTTTATATACCTTTCTACATATGCCGAGATGAGCTTGTACACACTTGCTAGCCACAATGGTTCAGGCGCCGGTTTCCCCGGCAAACAGTCGGCTTCAAAACACTCCCAGTTATCTTCTCTGCAATTTAAATAACACCAAAATTTAATAACTTTGGTTTATTTGACTTTGGATAAAACAATGAATGAATAAAACAGCTATCACTTTCAAATCTTTCTCATGATGTAACTGATTTGTGCTTGGTCAAATTCACATTAAACTGACCACAACTAAAATGAATTTGTACAAGTGATCACTAAAATTTGAGTTGGGATGATATAAGAGATGATAAATAAAGGACCTTTAACAAGAAATGACAAGAGGGTCCATGATTTCTAAGAGGTTCCCTATTGCAAATTGTGTACAAAACAAATGGAGGTGGTTGCCCAACCCGCCCGCCGCCCGCCGCCCGCCCAACACCGCCCCCTACCCCCCCAAAAAAACAAATCTAAACAAATGAAGGACAATAGAAAGTAATTACATCATGTATCAGCGACATAACTTGCAGGCAACTGCAATCTTCATTTAAAAATATGAATAGATATTCTATCACGTACAAATGTCCTCAAAATTAAACAAACAGATGGCCCAGCTTTTAGAGAAAATATACTGCTAACAAAAAAGACTCAAACAGAATTTTCCCAGAATTTCCAATTTTTTCTTCGGCCTTATTAAGCCTAGGAAAGGGGAGGGAGGTTGAGGGCCGAGTAAGACTTTACATGCACTGTAAAATGTTGACATTTCAAGGTACTATCAGAAAACTTTTGATAAGTAGCATTTCAGGGGTAGGGAGGGGGTCTTGAAAAATACTACTCTCTGTAGAATTGTGAAAATGTTGACAACTTTGGACGGCCCCTAAATCAATTAATGTAGAAAAATAATAATTTGGGGAAAATGTTGCTCTGATTTTTGTGTGTTGAAACCAAACAGAGGACTTTACTTTTCAATCATAGCCATAAGTACTGTAGTCAACGCATTTGGTTGGTCTCCGCATAGAGCTAGGAGGTCTACAATAGGTTGGACCACATCAGGAATCTCCTGGCTCTGGAATGAGCGGCAAGGCTTTCCTGGACACATCCCACCTCTGCAACCATCGAAGGAACTCAGGGTGTTCAGATGGCTGGTCTGGGATTGAGTTGGGCCTGGGGAAAACAAACAAAAGCTTCATTCTATAGACATTCTGATGTCAAACCAAAACATGCCCGGCGTTATGCGCACGCATCATGTTTTACATAAATCTGATAGGAATGAGGTCGCATGTCAAATTGTCTTTGAATTATGTGACCTTTGGCATTATTACCAAACCAAATTTATGCAAAACAGGATGTGCGCGCATTACAATGACCAATTTTCAACAGAGGGCGCTTTAGATATAAACAAAGAGCACATCATCTATAAAATAATTATGGCTTTATGAATCTATTTCATTCCTAGCTTGCTTGATAAATTTAACTTGATTTCTACTTAAACAATGTGGAGTGCTGTGGCGGAGCGGTCTAGCGGATCGTACTCAAAACCTGGGTTAGTTCCAAAGGTAGTGGGTTCGAATCCCAGTCCAGTCCATCCATGGTGCGTGTACCTATGAGCAAGGTACTTTGTCACGCATTGCTTCTCTCCACCCAGGAGCAAAATGGGTACCTGTGAGGGTAGCGAAAGTTGATGCCTTTGATTAGCCATTAAGCGCATAATAGGCAGCCGGGGCTGTATACTCCCCATCCAGGGAGCTGAGAAGGATTAAGGAATGATATTACTGAGCCCAATGACCAGGGTAATAATGCAGAAAGCGCATTGATAGATCTGTCGGATCTGAAATGCGCTATATAAGAACTGTGTTTATTATTTATTATTAAACAAGATTTAAAACTTACCTGTATTGGTCACCATGAGTGTGGGTATCAGGCAGTTCCTCATTAGCAAGGCCTGAAAAGAGAAAATACATTTTCTAGTTTTTTACGGTACAGTAACTTTAAAGGCACAGGCTCGTCACCAATGCGCGCGCGCCAAATTCGTGCCACGAAATACGCAGCTCCA
This sequence comes from Henricia sp. BOLD:AAB3569, assembly GCA_037783545.1. Taxonomy (NCBI): domain Eukaryota; kingdom Metazoa; phylum Echinodermata; class Asteroidea; order Spinulosida; family Echinasteridae; genus Henricia; species Henricia sp. BOLD:AAB3569. Next base: position 535,323 of record JBBELK010000121.1, read on the forward strand.
TGCTTCTGCGTATTTCGTGGCACTAATTTGGCGCGCGCGCATTGCTAGGATAACATTTTCCCAAAGATTTGAAAATAAATCGGTTTACTGATAATAACTAACCTGCAACAGCATTGAGTATTTGGGACATGGTTGACTGCACAGGAGTTTTAGTTGGATGAACGCAGCTTGCTTATCCCGAAGGTTGTCCATTCTGTGCATTTTAAAGAGAAAAATTCATCAGAATATGGAACTAGCTATTCAAATTAACTCCAACAAAGGCATTCTTTTGTGCGTGTTCATCCTTTGCTTTCTGTTACTGGACTTGTGACGGACTTGTGCGGGACTTGTCACGTACTTGTGATTTTATCGGCTCTGGACTTCTGATAGATTTGTGATGGACTCGACTACAACCCTGCTCTGGATGGCCCCTTTACCCTTTTTGTAATCCAGCAAACAGTCCCGGTCTTATCCACCTCAACCATTCCCGAGATGACGTCATCGCCAACGACAGGAGCCCCGTGGATCTCTCCACAACTTCCTGCTCCGAGATGGTTCTCTCGATGCTTCCAGGTGACTTCCGCTGGCTGAAACCCTTCTTAAAGACACGATACAACTCCTCAAGAGGGGCGCCTAGGACGGCGAGAGCTGAGAGGAGGCAGGTAGAGGAGTTGTGGATGGTTGAGCTAGGGTGGTGGTCAGAGAGAGGATCTAGGAGGGCGCCTAGGGTGGGGCAGAGGGACCAGAGGTGGTCAAGGGTCGAGAGGAGGAGGGCAGTGATGTCAGACCTGGAGGTTAGGAAAAAATGAGACATCAAGGTATTAGCTTTATGCCCTAAATGATGAAAAAGTTTATCAAGTACATGTAATTTGTAGTTTGTACCTAAACTGCTTTGTTCTCTTGTAAGACGGCTTTGCTCTGTTATAGCGCTGTGCTAAGAGAAGAAGCGACTGGTTGACGATTTCTCCAAAGATTTCCTGGGCTAGGCGGGGAGGGCAGGTTGAAAACAACTCCTGTCTCGTGGCCTCAATGTGGAGGTGCCACATTTGGATGGAGAAAGAGCACCGTTCATCCTGAAAATAAAGAAATCTGATGAATTTTTACAGTTTCGGAAATGGATAACTTTTTGATTTCATGCAGTAAAAACCTTTGTATAAATAAGTGATTTTTAGGGATAATGACACAGGAACTGCCGGGGTTAATTAATTTGATAGAAATGTGGACAAATGTCTATGAGTTTGGGAAATCTGGATGCAGTGAAAACAACTTGGCTCCACCGGGATTCGAACCTCAGACCTTCTGCTTAACGTGCAGACGCCCTACCAATTGAGCTGTGAAGCCAACTGGTGGTCTCGAAACATACTGCAGTTGTTCCTTACTGATTGGGATTGGCTATCACGTGAGCTTAACTAGCCCTACAGAAGTGTTTATCCTGTTCATACAACATTCTGCTCTTAACAAAATAATTTCCGGTCCTAATTTTTTGTTCATTGTTTTTATTCCTGATAATACAAGGTTCCTGTTATAACAAGGTGATCTGCAATTTAATTCAGGTTGTGACATAGAGATTTTACCTCATAAAACGGTCTTTGGTCAGCCCAGTTATGGCTCTCTGTGTCCTGCAGGATTATGGTTGATATGACGTGGTGTTGATAGTCCACGATTTGTGCTCTTAGAGTTGTTGAAAGATCAGAATACTGACGCTGGATCAAGCTTAGAGCGTGCCTAGGGGTCACAGATGGTATAAGAAACCAAAATGAACAATTAAAGGAGATTGTTAAGATTTTTCCAGAAAATGGATTATGTTGTAACCTAACAATCATATAAAATATCACCCCAAAATACTATACGGGTTGAGAGCGCAAAATTTCAGAATGGTAATGGGGAAAATATGACAAATGATACGGTATCAAAATCTCAACACCCATCGGAAAAATGGGGGGTTAAAAAATAAGAAATTGACACACCCCCTAGATTATTAAACATATAAATGCAAAAAAAGTAGTTCATAAATCAGATGCAAAAATTCAAAATTGAAGTCGCTTGTGGTGACTGTTGCATAATGAACCTACCTAGAATCATCATCAGTAAGAATGTTGCCGTAGTATCCAAGATGACAAACAGCAAATGAAGCGATTGAAAACAATTTGTACTTCTCTACTACAGTGGCACAGGCATGCTTCTCTGATGGGCTGTTCGCTTGACTAAACATCTGTCATGAAAAATAAAAATTAAAAAACAGTTCGGATGAACAAAATAAGACTCGAGGCTTTAGACTGTCAAATCAACTGCGACATGATGACGTCGATGTTGAGGCTTTGTGTATGCGTCAAGTCGTTACTCTCATCCACTGTCACAATCGAGAATGCAGCAACTGTGGTTTTGGTGTTCTCAATTGTAGCAGTGGACATGAGAGATGACTTGACGCATGCACAAAGCCTCAATGTCAATGTCATCATGTCACAGTTCACATAGTCAATGTGACAATCAAAAACTCCCTAAAACATTGGCTAGATTTTGTAAAAGATTGATGTATGGGTACGGACAAATTTACTTCAACGGTGGGAAAATCAGTTGTACTATTAGCTGTACTATTGACCACTCTCACAGACGCCATCTTTGTAAGAAAAAGATGCTACCGCGTATTAAATGCATTCAAGTACCACACGCACACCCTGGAAAATGTTCCAATCAAGCTCGAAATTTGTTCGAAATACGGCGCAACCGATGCGTGTCACAAAAATTTACGGTCAAGATCCTGATGCACGTGACAATTTGTAGAAAGTGACGTCATTTGAGAGTGATCAATACATCACTTATTAGGGAGGTTTAGATGCACGTAAAATGCGAACGTGAACGCGAAATTCTTTCAGCACCGGTCACATCATGAGGAGGTCTTAGAACTCGGGCTCGAATCTTGGTCACATCAAAAGTTTTATCTCTCCACGAAAGTCCAAGATGTGGGTTTTTGTTTCCATCTGTTCTAAGATCTCCTCAGAATAATGACCAAGAGTTCAAGCATTTCACTTTCGCGTTCGCGTTTTACGTGAATCTAAACCTCCCTATTACCTTTGTGATACTTCTGAAGTAGTGTCCCATGCTAGCTGTTACCGAGTCAACGTAGGATGCTCTAATCGGTTTCATTACTCCCTCTGCTCCGTTCACAGCGAGTGGGAGAAGGGTGTCCAAAAAGGTCATGAGATCAATTAAGCTCTGCAAAACATCAAATCAAATTTTATTTTAAAATGTGAGCAAAATGTTATACACGGTGATAAACTTCCTTGCTTAATTCTCATTCTTGTTTTATGGATTGACAAAAAACAGTAGGTTTTAAAAATTAACAAATTACAATTCTTAGCACAAAGCATGTTTCTACTGAGCAAAATTATCATTTCGGAAATGCTTCAGTAACTGACGTAACTCTGTATACTCAGTGCTTCCCCAAGACACTACGAGAACTTCATAGCATGCTCAAGTGGGACTCGAACCCACGACCTCCTGCATGCCAGGCAGATGTCTTAACCAGTCGACCACAGAGCTGTTGAATGACTGGTTCAAATTATTGATAACTCATAAATGCGATTTGGCCCACTAGACTTACTTTAGACACACATCTTGGATAGTCCAGGGAGCTGTTAACCAAATCACCTGAAACAAAAATTCCAACAAAATACTCAATATATTCCGAAACTATAATACATAAATAGACCTTTTCGGGGTTATCCGCACACAACGGAATTATCATAATTGGTAAAGCGGACCTTTGACATGTATAGATTGGTTTCAGATTCTATACTTTTGCTAGATGGCATTCTGCAATAAGCGATAGGATTGGGAACAGTCACAGGTCCGCTGTACCAATTATGCTAATTCCATTGTTTGCAGAAAATCCCAAAAAGGTCTATTAAAGGAGCTTGTTAAGATTTTTCCAGAAAATGAATTTCATTCTAACGTAACAATCATATAAAATACTTCCCCAAAATACTATCCATGGGAAGAACACATGAAAATTTGCAATCTTCAATTTGGATGTGGAAGCAAAAAGGTTGGTGTAATCACTGCACTGCTTTTAGAACCAGATAAATTAGTTTACAAGACATGTATGGATTGAGAGTGCAAAATGTAAGAACGGTAATAAGAAAAATATGACAAATGATACAGACTGAAGACCCATTGAAAAAACTGGGGGTCAAAAATGTGATATGGCCAAGTTCCTTTAAGAAACAGAAAGTACAATGATGCTAAAAGGCAAAAAGACTATGAGATTAAATTACCGCAAACAGGGACCATGTGAACAGACATCGTCTGTGAGTACACCATATCTTCTTGTTCCAAAGCTGACTGGCACACAGTCTTGATTAGACTAGGCAGAGTGGCGCAAACGTCCGAAACAGCCCCCTCAAAGACGGATGTCCACTCCCACTTGATCTGTTTCGGATAACAAATTTTTTTAAATAAATTAATAATTTTTGAAATTAATAAACAGGAATATTTTTTTTTAATTAAGCTTTTTCGCCTAACATTTGCACATTGGCTGGTACCCCGAATTCTTAACTAACAAATGGAGGTGCAGTTTAGAAAGCCACATACTATGCTGTTGTTGCTACGTGGTGCACGCCAATGGCTTTATGCCATTCTCTCTTCATCCTACGATGAACACGATATTTATTCTGTACTACAAATCTTCCAGATGCACCACATAGCAACAAAAAATTTGTCTGGTCAAGTATATATTAGGTGTGCATGTTAAAGGCACAGGCTCGTCAGCAATACGCTCACGCCAAAATCGTGCCACGAAATACGCAGCTCCATAGCAAAGGCATGGAGCTGCGTATTTCATGAAACACGAATTTGGCGCGCGCGCATTACTGACGAGCCTGTGCCTTTAAAGTACATCAGTACACAAGACACTATACATGCGATACACGCAAAAGGCTTATTGTTTTAGTAAAATTCTTCTTTAGATAAGTTATGCCCTTATTCCAGGAATCTGTAAAAAACGTTTTATCTTTATATTTAAAATGATATTTCAACGTACCTGACTGGGCACGCTATCCAGTAGAGTATGTTTCTTGCGACTGCTGGAGTCTGACGCCATCATCCCTGGAGTTACGCCAAATGGAGGAGGTATTGCGTCAGGAAGCACCCCACGTTTGCCCGAATACTCCCCACGGTGTCTGGTCTCGCGGCTGGAGGGATCGCGAGTCTGCTTCAGGGCACCTGCAAAATATCAGTCATATGACAAAATCTGTTACTTTCTGTAAGGTTTAGAGGAGTTGCCAAGAGGGAAGAGTCTGGGGCGTAAATGTGCGGCTGAAAAAAATATGTTCTTCAAAAAAAGAAGTGCAATTTTCTTAAGATATCAATTCTTGATCAGAATAGATGTTTGTTGAATACAGTGAACTTGTGGATAACAAGGCACTGATCGACCAATCACTTTGGAATCATTTTAAAGACTGTTTCGATTCAGTGATTTTCTCCAGGCCCAAGACGACCCGTTTGAAGAAAGTGAATAGTACTGAAATGTGACATTTTCTGTTTCTTGACATTTTCTGTTTCTGGGCAAATCCTGCAGTTAAAAGTTCTCAAAAAACTCATTTTGTTGGTTTTTCAATCCGATTGAATCTGCGTGACGTAAAGTGACCTCTGGATCCGTGCGTCTCCCCCAAACAGTCCTAGAAGTGCAGGAGCTCAGGGAGGCACTTCAGGTAGAGTGGCGCACCCTGCCTAAGTGACTCTCACAGAAGCTGGTGCAGTCAGTCTTGCCACAAGAGATAGATAAAATGTTAATCTCTCTGCCTCCTTGAACATTTAATTTTTATATTTTTTTACCTTTATTTTATTTATTTATTTTCTTTTTTGAGGCGTACACTAAATACAGTCCCTATATTCAATCACCAGAAAAAAAAGTAACTGCACAGTGAAAGTTCAAGAAGCCTTACTCTTAATTCTGCCCTTGGAGCGAGCATGTTTGATCATGATACCAGGATCTTTTGAAGCCTGTTGATGTAGGGTGTGTATGTGGCCCTCCATGCTTGATAACTGCTCAGCGATCGTTACCAAGTCAACTAACTCATCCCGAATCAATGGTGGGATGTCTGAACACAAATAAAAAGAAAGGAAATTTAAAAAAAAAAGTGTGAAATCTTCATAAATCATAAAAATACAAAACTAACCGTTTGATTTAGGATGAGTTTTATTGTTATGCTTTAGACTGAAATAAACTCTTGTTTTCAGCTAATAAGATTACTTGGAGAGGTATTATGGCTCTGTACTTCGCGCAGTCTAACCATGAAATCAGCCCAAATCGGACTGTGACTTCGCCGACTTATACACGAATTCATTTCTCCCTTTTATGCGTCTGCCATAAATGGGGTGCCTCTACGTATAAACTGCACATTTTGTGTGAATTGCACACCATAGCATTGTGCTGTCACTGCGAAAAGATGCACATGTTATTTTTGGAATCAAAATGCGTGCTGCTGTTGCTGGACACAAAATGCACGCATCAGTTCGCAGTGATGACACAATGCTGCAGTGTGAAATTCATACATAACGTGCAGTTTATGTGCTAGAAGCACTACAGTTATGTCAAACATGGTTTCATGCACACACAGGTTGGGTTTTTTATCATACTTGCATCAATCACACATGGAGAAAATACTGTTTTACGTTTTTTCAAGTCTGTAATTTATCTTTAACGCTTTAGAGACCATAGCGGCCACAAGTGGCCTGAAGGCTTAGCCCATAGCAGCCACTTCACATGTATTCAGCTTTTGATTGAGGTACCAATATGCTTGTTCCCTTGTACAGATGTGAAGATTTTCCCATTCTTAACCAGTGATATCCCATTTTCATGGCATGACTCTGGGTGTATAGCTTTCTACATTTGGAAATGTGTGGTCTCTAAAGGGTTAAAGATAGTATACTTGATTAGTAACCTGTTACAAATAGTATTATCTCCCCGTGTGATTAAAGATATGCATGATTAAAACCAACCTGAGCAAAAACCAGCTCCGTACTTTTGACTTTTGAGAAAAGTCAAAAAAGGGTTTGCAGTCATTTCGCCCCAAAACCACTTCGCCCCTGAACCATTTCGAACCCTGAACCACGGCCTGTGCATTTGGGTGATGTAGTGTTTGGACGAAGTAATTTGGGGCGAAATGGCACTCGGGCAAAGTGCTTTGGGACAAAATGAAACTTGGGCGAAATGGTTTTGGGGCGAATTGAATTTTCGTCTCATGAGACGAAAACTAATTGTTTTACTCATTTCTCAAAGACTATAGCACTTCAGACAAAACCATTTCAGGGGAGGTTTTCTACGGTCATCATGTTTATATTGTGTAAGATAGGCGTAAATCTGTGAACATTTCTGATTTTCGAGATTACCAATGATGTATACTGCCTTTAAAGGGAAGGGTTTTTTTCAGCTAAAGTTAGAAAAAATTCTCAAATCACCTTCTACTGAGATGTCAGCCTCCACCCCCTCCGACTGCCCCTCATCTTCCATCTCACTGCTAAACAGCGATGACCCTGCAATGCTGCCCTTTGATCTAACCCTTCTGCCTGCATCCCTATCGGCCTTGTTCCTTTTCTCTTGACCTTTGACCTCCCAGGCTCTTTCAAGTAGAGTCTGTAGTTCCTCCGAGAGACTGCAGAGGTAGATTTCCCTCAATGCTTGGGATGCTTCCACCTGGAAAAGATTTTGTTTAGTTTTGCTGTAAAATTTGGGCGTTTCATAATACATAGCGCCACCAAGAGTTTCTGTCGGAGAGGGCATTTTCTGACAGAGCGGTCGACATCGGTGTATTAATTTATTGCACAAACAATTTAGGATTGATTTGAAAACGAATACCTGATTTAGAGGTTGAAGGTTTTTTTTAGATATAAGAACAAGCTAACATAATTACCTGTCTATCGAAGATATTGGCCAGCATAACCGTGAAATCGGCTTCAATCATGTCTTTAAGATGCTCCACCAGCTTGGGCAATCGTGTTGCTAGCTGACTGAGGGTAGGAGCTGGCTTCTGCCCAGCGGATTCAGTGATAGACTTCAATCATGAGCATCATTTGAAAAAGAAGATTGTATAAACAAAAATAGTTCACATAAGGGATATCAATTTATGTGACAAAAATTAATTATCATTACTTAATGAAGCTTGCACTCACATCGCACTTCACGAAGATCGAACAAAGAGCAGTACTATTCACTTTAGGCAACTGCTATTGAAGATTGAACTAAGCTGTGCAATGCCACATTCATTTGACAATGTGATCACGAAACAAAATTGTAATGTGATGGCAGTATGACTTGACTTGGGACTCGAAAGCAGTTTGATAGTTTGATTTGACTTGGGACTCGAAGGCAGTTTGACTTGACTTGGGACTCGAAGGCAGTTTGACTTGACTTGGGACTCAAAGGCAGTTTGACTTGACTTGGGACTCAAAGGCAGTTTGACTTGACTCGAGACTCGAAGGCAGTTTGACCTGCCTTGGAACTCAAAGGCAGTTTGTCTTGACTTGGGACTCGGAGGCAGTTTGACTTGACTTGGGACTCAAAGACAGTTTGACTTGACTTGGGACTCGAAGGCAGTTTGACTTGACTTGGGACTCGAAGGCAGTTTGACTTGACTTGGGACTCAAAGGCAGTTTGACTTGACTTGGGACTCAAAGGCAGTTTGACTTGACTTGGGACTCGAAGGCAGTTTGACCTGCCTTGGGACTCAAAGGCAGTTTGACTTGACTTGGGACTCAGAGGCAGTTTGACTTGACTCGGGACTCAAAGGCAGTTTGACTTGACTCGGGACTCAAAGGCAGTTTGACTTGACTTGTGACTCAAAGGCAGTTTGACCTGCCTTGGGACTCAAAGGCAGTTTGACTCGACTTGGGACTCATAGGCAGTTTGACTTGACTTGGGACTCAGAGGCAGTTTGACTTGACTTGGAATTTAAGCAAAAAGAGACTGATACCTCGTCACTCTGTTGTGGGGTCAGAACATCTTGAATCAAAGTCGTGACCTGTTGCGACCTCAACAACTGATAACTGCTCCAGATTTTCTCCTCAGGGTAGAGAATGCACAGACTTTGCAGACATTCCACCCGCTCGTTCTGGTGCACATCAATTGCGTTCCGACAACTATGAACTGTCGGCAAGTGCTGAAGTTTTTCAAAGAAAAACCACCGCAGACGTGATCGAATGTCCCCCCACAGCAAGTCATTGCTGTCCTCGGCCGAGTCGCTGATCGTGTTAAGGGACATGGCAGACTGGGTCATGTGATCAGGTTCGGGGGCTCTGACTGGCAGACCCACACCCTCGTGGGAGGAGAGGTAGAGCAGTTGTTTGAAGGTGGTCAGTTCGGAGCCTGGGTTCTTGGTAAGGTGTTGTAGCTGCAAAGTCAAGAATGTATGCAAGTGGTTTACATAATTAAAAGCCACAGTTAAATTATGTGACTATTAATAAATCCACAAAGTGCCTACTCATGCATGACGCACGGTGACAATTTGACTGTCCCCTGTCATGGCCGCCCGTGCAAAGGGTCTATGTGACTTACAATTGTCTTGAGAAGAGAGCCTACATCCTCTGGTTCTGGGGACAAGCAAGCACACTCATCCAGTACTGGTGTGTGTAGGAGACTGTCCATCGCATCCTTGATATTGGTGTAGTCATTGTCTGCAGATAGGCCGTTGGTAGCTTGTATTAAGCATCGCAATGTGTCCTCAATGCTGTGCACAAAACAGATGTTGAATTGTCATCAGAAATTAGGGTCTCTGTGCAAGATTAGCATGCATGGACACTCAGGATTTGCCTTGTTATGACCTGTAGTCATGGTAGTGTAAACCATATAAAATGCTAGTTTGATGACAAAAACAAAATTTAAAGGTAAAAATGTTACAATTTTAATAATTTTTCACTAAGCTTCAAATTTTTCTGAGTTTCTCTAGAATCCTATAAAGGAGTAAGTTGACAAGGTTGAATTTTTAAAGAGCTTATAAGAGCCCAGTGACCAGGGGTAATAGGGCAGTTTCACAGCTGTCACGGGTCACTAAACCCCCTCCCCCCAACCCCCGTGTTTGTCTTCCAGATCGAGGAGAGAACAATAGTCCACGTGGGGAAACGCACGTGGCTGTTAGCAGAAAAGCACAAGGCTCTATTGTTCTCTTCCCTTCTGGAGGACAAACACGAGAAATGTTTAGTGACCGTGACAGCTCTATGTGATTGTATGTGTGATATTTGTATCAATACATAATTATTAAATTATCAGTCAACATTTATCTCACCTTTTATCATTTTCACTGAGTTGCCTGTCAATATCTTCCATAGTTGCATGTAGCGTCTGAAGACAGGGTGGTCCCATCTCAAACATTGCACTGGCTGACGGTAGACTGAACAGGGGACTAGTCCACACCGACGACATTGTTGCGACTAGTATTCAGCGAACTTTTAATGTCGCAAATTAAATAAATAAATAAATAAAGGAAAGAATTTAGTAGTTCATCATGGCTTTGGATCTTGTGTACAAAAACCTATGAGACTGGTTGGAAACAAACATCTAAGAAAACAGGTAGTCAAGACTTAAGTAGTGTTTTCTAAGAACATCTTTAGGCTATTTTTTGGGTTTTAATTTTGAAGACAAATTAATAATAACAACTTTTCAATTCTTACCCTTATGCCAATGGAAATTTCCGGGGGAAAACACGTTCTATTCTTGACTATACACTTACAAATTCTTCTAAGAAGAATGAACACTGACCAGATGTGGAATTCCTGACATGGTTATTGTGAAAATCAAGAAACAATTTCTTTGCACGGAGCTAAACAACTCCAGTTGTTGTCACTTGTCAAGCTAATCATAAAATGAGCAACTATTGTCGCTAGAGGGCGCTATTCTTATTCTTAAGATTTGTTTTTATGTTTTCTTCCTCAAAACCAAACATTTTTAAAGTTTTATCTATTTATTCATTCTTTGTTTTTAAATAACGAGACACATATTATTTAATAGGTGAATAATGGTTAGTTTTTGGTGATTAAAATACTTATTTACTGTTATTTAAATAAGGGGCGTGTCAAAGGGCATTGATGAAAACACAAAACATGGCGCTGATGTTTACTCAAACTACGCGGTCAGTATCAACATTTTGCACGTTTCCAACCATTTTTGACCTACTGAATTTAACAACTAAAGTGGTATACTGTATTTAGCAATTGCCTCCTTCCATACGTAGTAGCTAATGAGTGTTTTTCATGGTTGCATGACATTAAACAACAGGAAAAAATAACAGTTCACATTTCACATTGCTTTAGTACGCGGCGCGGTCATTGGTCATGACGGTGGGGGAGGGGCGGTGGTGGGGGAGGGGGAGGGGCGGTGGGGGTGGGGAGAGGGGCGGACGTCACTTTTTATCATGGTAATGAATTTAATGTTAGAAACATAGGAAAAGATACACCCTCGCCATTTGAGACTGCTAGGACTAATTCTATGGAGCGTGACATAATTAAAATCCCAGGTCAGGTGTTTTAAAAGAAATTTTCTCATTGCTAAAATCACGTTTCCTCATCAAATTAACACTTTCTGGTGCAGAACGTTTATGGTATAAATACCAAAAACACAAAATTAGCGGGGAAGGTTAAATTTTACAAGTTAATTGTAAGATTGTACAAGTCAGACATCACTATTTCTTCCTTCAAATGACTTCTCTGCCATGTAGAAAAACAAAAATTATGCAGAAAAAATATTAAAATTATTTTACTTCAAATTTAACATTTGACATTTTTCAGCCACTCTCATCATGGGATATATTGTAAATATTTTCCTAATTTATTCTTTTTTACAGCATTAAAAAGGCAGTAGACCTTATCAACAACATAGATGCTGCAAAGTTTCCAAGATTGCTCTCCAGAATCTTACAGAAACTACACCTTCGAGTGAGTCAAGTTTTTGGTGAAGATGGTGAACAAATTTATCAGGAAGTATCGCGCGCTGTAGTAAAAAATGATGAGAAAAGGTGGTCTAATGGGTACACAGCTGTGCTCATGATCACGAGGTTGTGGGTTCGAGCCCCACATGTGTCAACGTGTTTGTGTCCCTGGGCAAGACACTTAATCTCAATTGCCTTTTCAACCCAAGCGATATTTGGTGATCTGTCAGAGGAATTCCACAAAGATTGTATTTATTTATAGTTAATAACTTGCTGTGCTTTCATGAACGAGTGTTAAATTAATGAGTGTTAAATTAAATTATTTGGTCATTTCTTATGATTTTTATCTAGGATGAAGATTCTTTCTCGGAAGAGGAAAAAGAGAAACTGCAAGGTGCCTTGGGCCTAGAGGCAAGCGACTTGCAGTTGGTCCTGGAAACAACAGCTTTTGTACTGGAACAGGTAGGCCTAAAGGCACTTATTATTAATTCTTTCTGGTATTGAAACCGAGGATTCCGCAAAAGTGCCTGAGGCACTGTAGCTTGTAAGCCTGAAGAAACCTGTGAAGAGAAGACGACGAAGAAATGCTCAGTTTTAGAGGTGGGACAAAAACCCCTACACAATTCTGTATAGGGGAAAACCACGATATCAAGCAGGGACTGAGAACCCAATCCACATACTGACCCGGACGGGATTTGAACCAGGGCCACAGAGGTGGAAGGCTAGGAAAGTACCACTACGTAAACCTGATTCCTCAAATTAAGTATGGTGTTAGCTGCTACGTCACAACCTTAATTTGGAAAGCTACAAAATGTATACAGATTATTTCAAATTGTTTATCTTTTAAATGACTTGCTTGTCTAGCAGGGTTGTATACACTATGAGCAACTAACTATGGAAATTGGGCACACACCATTGTTAATAACAATGGTTTGTGCTCAATTTCCATTGTTAGTTGCTCATAGTGATAGTAGTCGAGTCCATCACAAGTCTATCACAAGTCCCGCACAAGTCCGTCACAAGTCCAGTAACAAGAAGCAAAGGATGAACACGCACAAAAGAATGCCTTTGTTGGAGTTCATTCGAAAAGCTTGTGAAGGCTTGTGATGAACTCGACTACAACCAAGCATTTTAGCTGTAAAAATAATGGCCTTACATTTTGACACTAGCAGAGTCTTTCTCAAAGGCAAAATGACTAGAACATACAAAAACAGCACATTAAATCACGATGCTAAGGTAAACACAAAGGGAGGCAGTCATGCAGAATAAGGGGTCGTGATGAGTAAACAAAGCTAGTTGCATCATGTCTGCCTGGAATGCCAAGCGTGTTAATTTTTGTCTAATATTTTGTTCATAATATGTTTTGTTTTATAACAGGCAGCATATCACATAGCCAAACCTGCGGTACTCACCCAACAGCTACAGAATATTGGTCTTGAAGAAGATAAGGTATAAAAATAAATATAAAATTCTGTGGTGTCTGGAATTGAGTTGGTTTGGACTACATGTAGGATATACCAAGAGTAATAATACATGTAGTTATCATATGTGCATATATAGAGCATTCTTTTTCACACATTTCAATGTGCTTTGCACACAATGCCCCCTAAAAATAAGATATTTTAGTAGACCATAGACACTGGGCAGGTCCCTTTGTCATGCGAACAAGTGTTCAAGAACATTTACACAAGACACTGTGGACCTATGGGTTTACATCTCATCTGAAGGATGTAGCATAGGTGCCTTGGTGACTTTTGGTGTAGAGCACAAGTCCTATCTAGAGGAAGAATTTCATGATCCATGAGTGAGAAAAACATATTGGTTGCACTTACCTCTATTGCTTTACCTTGCTGTTGGTTGTTCAGCCATGGTGGTTGCGCTGAATAAGATAAAATGTCTTTCTTCAGGCTGCTTTGTGAATCAAGTTAACTACTTGACGCCGGAGGGCGCGTAAACGTGTTCTGGCAATGTATAGTCACAGGGGCGGTTGACGAGGTAAAATGTCAGTTTTGCCACTGTCTTCCATGGATGACGTGTAAACACATCCATTGTGCACCATTCATTTGTACACAGTGTTTGAACATGAACTTGACGGCTGTGGACGGTCATTCAGTGTAGCAAATTTCAGTCAGTGGCGGCCACCTCGGAGTGTTGCAAAGTATGATCTTTTAGTGAGAAGATAGATTCATACTATGAATGTAGAAATTACCCTTAAGAGTCAGTATTTGTGGTGCTTGAACTGGTTTTTAACTTTTGGCGAATCACATTTGCCTTTTTAAAAAATTGGTGGGGTGGGGGGAGTTCGCCAAAAATAATTACAGCGACAACTGGTTAAGCACTTAATGAATTTGAACATATCACAACATGTGCATGAGGCATTTTTGAACGAAAATAATTAATGTTTGCTTTTTCTTGTACTAGGTTTCAGTCTTCGTAAAAGCATGGACGTCCAGTGGCAAAGGGGTTGTGGAAAACCTACGACAGAGAACACTAGCACCCAATCAGGTAGGAAGGAAGTTTGGATTAGCCTTGGGTGACTCCAACATTTTTGGAATACATGTAGATTTCGATTACACTTGATAAAGCTGGCATTAAAATGTGAAAAATGCATTGTGGAATTTTGCGCTTTCTGCATCTATTAACATTCAGAATTGCGGGGTACTTCCTTGAATCAATAAGATAATGGGAATTGATTCCCTCTTCAAAAGATGGAATCAAGATTCTGATTCTAATCCACTCCACCCCTGTCGACCTGGTTCGAATCCTGTCCGGATCATTACGTGGATTTTCCTCCCACCTCTAAAACTGAACATTTCTGACTGTTTTCAAACTATGTGGCTGTGCTGAAGAGGCTCCCAGGTGGAAAGAATCTTACAGAAACTTTAAGAAACGAATGTGGTAGCACAAGTTGTGTAAAGGTGTACTTGGCATTTTAAAGATAATCACTGACGTGTTCGGGGCCATCTAAAGTTGTCAACATCTTCACAGTTCTATGGAAAGTAGTATTTTTCAAGACTCACACCCAACACCCCCCCCCCCCCCCCCCCCCTCCCCCGAAATATCAACATTTTACAGTGCATGTACAGTCCTACTTGGCCTTCGACCTTCCCCTACCCCCACCATACTCTTTGTAGAATCGTGAAAATAGACAACTTTTGACGGCCACTTATTAAAGAAAAGCTGTTTTTATAATAAACATCTTACTTTATAATATACCGATTTGTTTTTGTTTTCTTGTATCTTTTCTAAAAATTAAGTTGGAAGACGTAAACTGGAGACTGAATCTTCAGATGGGCCAGTCTTCACAAAGCAAGATGAAGCTTCCAAACGCCATGTTTGAGTTTGTTGTTTCAGGCCAGGACGTCGAGACCAAGGAGAGAATATGCATGGAATTTAGCCATGATGAGCTGTATCAGTTCTACAATAAGGTAGGTGTTTTGACCATTTACACCGGCAGCCATGACAGGGAGCAGTTTTTCATATTTAAATGATGTGACTGCCCCCTGTCATGGCCGCAAGTGCTTATATGGCACACAGAGTGTGATAACGATGTCTTACAGCCTTTTCCCCACAAGAACCATCCATCCTCGAGGTCATTCAAACTTGTTCATGTGAGGGGCGAGTTTCAGAACAACAAGTGAGAATTCACCCCTTCCCCTTTTCACACTACCATCCTAGCCAAAATTTTCAACCCTGATCCTGAGCAAGGGTGAGAATTGGGGCTTATTTTCACCCCTGGGCCTCCCCCCAAGATTTGGTCTAGTGGAAAAAGGCCTTTATTGAGCTCGTGCCCATAGCACGCATAACGCGCTATGCTAAGGCTCCCATTGGTGAATTAAACCGCGTTACGCCCACCAGAGACTTCCACAATGACGTGTTCAAAGGGGGTCAATACTGTACATTGTATCATTTGCAATTATGGTATAGTACAGTGGTATATTAAAAACTAATAGTAATACCATTTTTTTTCATGTTTCATTTTGCAGTTAGAAGCAATCCAAGGACAACTGGACTCACTGAGCTGAGTTTTGACAAATGTTCAACAAGTATTAGTTTTATAATTTCAAATAATTTGTGTAACAAATTTGAGCCTGTGAAGAAAAAAGACTAGTGCAACATTTAACCCATTTTGGATTCGCATCACGGGAATTTGTGAAACGACGTACTGAACCAACTTGGGCGGAAAGACGGTGTTTGTGATTATGTAGTTTTCAGTGCATTGTTTTACTCCAAATTCCACCCCCCATGCCCGTCACATTTATGCACAAAAAAGCTTGATGTTAAGCCACCTATACAGACCATGTATTTGTAGGCTTTTTGCCTAGAATCATGCTATGACGGAAAAATTTTAACTACACAAAAAGTTAATGATTTTTTTTTTACTAGATTAAATAACGTAAAATTACTTGCGTTTGTTATTCATACTGCACGAGTGCTTTTATTCAGGATTATGGGCCATTTAGTGTACATGTATAGCTTATACATTTCATGCTTGGTAATATTGTATAAGACCATCATAAAATTTATTAGGATTCTTGGCACAAGAACTGTAAATTTAACATTAAAAAAATTCGGAAAAACTTTGAAATAACAGGCATCCCATTCCCAGATTATTAAAAGTGGGGCTTGCTACATGTACTTTTTAAATAGACAACTGGAAAAACAATTTTTTATAACAAAAATATAACTTTTCCCCAATTTATATATTTGAAACACTGAAAATTGACTGCCAAATTATGTATGAGACTTTTATTAAATGTTTCTTTAGACGTGCCGCGAGTAATAGTCCCCAAAAACGTGCATCGTTTGTACATCTGCCACGCAGGTTATTTAGATTAGACAGCTGACGACACGTGGGTTGCCATGGTAATTAGCTCTAAACATCATGGCCGTCGGGAAAAAATACTGGGGCGATTTTTAGTGTAGAGCCATTGCCTAGGCAACTAAGAAAAGATGACGTATTCACTTCGGCAGTCTATACAGCACCCAAAACAATTAACACACAAGTAGCATTTTAAAATTAAAATGATAAACGGAAGAAAATACACAAACAAATTAAAAGTGGCAGTGTTGGTAAAAGAACGTCACAACAATTATAAAATACAGCTTATCTTACATAATTTGAACTTAATGAGCCAAGCATCCACACAAATGTACATTCCTAAAGCACTGTACAAGTTTGCAATATAAAAATAAGATCTACAAAACGTAATGGGAAGAAAAAGCATAAACTGATATAGATAATAAATGAAATTTGCTTTGAGAACAGGCTGGTATTTTAAGCTCATTATATAACCCAAGCAACAAAAGAAATGCAACATTTTTCTCCACTTTTTGATTGGGAAAAGTAAATGTGGGAATTTTCAGCAGACTGTTGCGACTATTTTAATGTCGACCTAATTACAAAAGAAATTTTCAAATTTTGATAAAACTAAAAATGTGTATTTCGTTTGTTGCTCAGTACATTTGGTGCACTTAAAAATGTATGCTTACCAACAGACATGTAAAACAGCGCAATCTTGAAAAATTAAACTTAAAAATGTGTTTGCCGTAACAAGATTTTGCTTACTGGTATTAAAATGTGAATAGTTCTTATGCTACAGAAAACTCTCATAGTGCTCTTCATGTGACAATATATGGGAGATTTATATCAGAGGCATTATAATGAGAGTTTACAGTATACGTAACAAGAATTTACAGATTGGAAAAAAGCTTCCTTGGATGTCAGAGGGTAAACCATCCAATCCATTTTCGGCCGACAACACTTGTATTACTTGCCCACCAAACAATTTACATGTACTACGTGTCAAAAAATAACTGTCATTTTTCAACGGATTTTAACCAAAATTTAACATCATGCAAATTTTGATTGAGTGAGTTTCATCAGTTTCGACCAAGAGGGATAGATTTTATAGCCATACAAAAAAAGGTCAATTTCGGAATTCGCCACTTTAGACTTTTGATACGTCGTACTAGTAAAACAAAAACGAACAATCGCTTGCCTACACTGCAATGAAAGATACAAGTACCCCATATTAATTCTACTCTTCCAACATCAAGTATAATCAGCAATGCAGGTTTCTATAGACCTTTTGCACTGGCGGCCATGACAGGTTTTCAATAGATTCACAAAGTGCCTACTCGTGCATAATGCATGGTGACAATGTCATGGCCGCCCATGCGAAGGGCATATTGATTTTTTTCTTTATCTGGAAGCTTGGGAGGGCACTTTAAGGATCCACATCGCTGTATTTGTTTTCAGCATTTGCATAGAAATAGGAAAAAATATGTACATTACACAACTGCACACATTTAAGCACTCTTATTTACACGTTCTGCATATTATGGAGAAATTATTACTGAATAAAAAGATATTTATGACTGCTTACAATGGTTTTATTTTGCCGAGAGTTTCTGTGACAATCCCAATAATGAGAAAGCTTGTTAGGACTATACAGTTTCCTCATTAAAATTCATTTCTAAGGTTTTATTGTTTATTTAGACAGTTGTATTAAACAGTCTACGTCAATTGTACTTAACTTGAGCAGTATTTAAGAACAATCTGTTTAAATTACAATTCATGGATAATAAATAATGATGCACAGTACAGGAGAACAAGGCCACATGGATCTATGCAGACTTTTCAAGATGTTCTTTAAGTTTCATCACTGTTGAAGAGTTAACTGGAAGAGCTGACTGAAAGACCTTCAAACGCCTTCAAGTTTGTTCACGCGGAGAAAATCTTTACATACTTCAAGGCTGATAGTTAAATGCAGAAATCATTTGAATGCGTGTAAGTGGTGTACTCCTGCCTTATAGCTCAGTTGGTAGAGCGTCTGCCCTTTGAGTCGGAGGTCTCGGGTTCGAATCCCGATAAGGCTCTTGTGATTTCTCTCATCCCACGTTGTGTGTAGTTTATCTCTGAAGGACTTGTAGACTCTCTAGATACATGTACCTTGAATTGAGATTCCCACCATCTTATGATGAAACAGCTCAACTTGGCGTCTGTTGAGTTTGCACATGATGCATTCCTCAATGAAGCAAAAAAGCCATTGGTTAATGCTCTAACTTGCGGTTGGCCAACAAAAGGCTCGACACACAATCTGTTCATACCATAAGATTACTGCTGTTCTAGCCCACAACTACTGATGCACGTATGCTTCGTGTATCTTTCAATAATTTATGTTTTCACACGCCGATTTCCATTTCTTAGCTATTTTTTTTCAAATTACCAACAAACGTGGAATGTTAAGATTATCAAGGGATCAGGGGCACTTTAACTTCAATTTAACCATTATTTTGCTCTTATAAACAAGCAAAAAAATAATAATAAAAAAAACCTTTAAGAACAAAATTACAACTTGAAATAAATAAAATAATTCTTCAAAATTACCTTATATACAAAAGAAATGTTCACGCTTTTAAAAAATCTGTTGTAAAAAGATTTTAAAAGAAAAAAACCTGTACAGGTAAATTTGGCTTCAAATATCTACGTACAGTACCCCAGTCCAGACAACAGCGAGGTTTCCGAAAACCATTTAGCGTAAGCTAAACAGTCGTTATCACTAACCATGCTCGCCGCAACCTCACTGATATCTTCAGGCGTTTCACAATACAGCGCCATCAAGCGTTTCTGTCAGAGAGGGCATTTTCTGACAGAGCGGTCGACATTGGTGTATTCGTATATTGCACAAACAATTTAGATTGATTTGAAAACGAATATTTAGAGGTTGAAATTAATTGAAGAAGCCTAGAGTATTTAAACACGGTTAACAATGTTTTCGAAGAAAAAGTTCAATCGATGCTCTTTTTTTAAGAATAGACAATATAATACGCAATGTTCATGTCGACGTTTTTTTCCCCGACGCACGTACCCCCATCATATGTAGCTTTTTCACTCAAACGCTTGGTGGTGCCTGTATAGTGAAACGCCTAAATTACTGAAAGATTTTTTTCTCAGCAACCAGAGATACATGTAGAACACAAAAAATCAACTTAATGTTTTTTTAAAAATCCACACACCGTTCTTCGTAATAATTCTGAAACTCTGTACTTAACTTTAGCGTAGCTGACACAAGAAACAAAATTCACTCTTCCAAAAAGTGGTGTTAAACTGAACATTGGGAGTATTGCCCCATTAGTTTCTTTGTATTCATGTAATTCAAGGAATCTGGAAATACATGTACTACTATTGGGTTATGTTTATATCGCACATCTGCCATATTATAAAAATGCTCACATGGTTCTGTTGTTTAATGTAATAGCTTTGCTTATTCTGTGCCATTTATTAGTGTCTAACTTATTAGGAATAGAAGTTTGATGTGGCGTGAGTGCATTTTTGATTTTTTTTGTTTGTGAACACTTTTACAAAACTGGTGGAATTAGTTAGTTCACTTTTTTGTTGCTTTTTAAACATTGAAGTAGACAACACGTTATGTTGTGTGTCCACGCAAGCTCCAACCTTTATTTTATTTTTTATTTTATTTTTTGTTTTTAAGATTTTTTACAAAACATCAGCCTAAAAGGAAAAACGTCAACATACTAAATGTTGAAGGTTTTCCAAGAACAATGTTTTCTATCTTACTCCCAAGAATTTTTAGAGAATTTGAAAAATATATTCAAACTCCACCAAAAACCCTATAAAGCGTGCTCTGCAACTATCCATTTTTACCACGACACGCTCTAAACACAAGAAATTACACCACCGACGTCTATATACATGAATACATTGCTGCAATCACAATAAAACCTATACATAATAAAACCTTTTTCCTCTAGTTTTTAAAATTTCTATCACCAAATACACAAAACCAGCAATATGTTCAAGGTTTAAAGTTAAAGCTATTAATACTGACTACCAACACTAACAGACATCGAGCGACGAAACAATTCAAATGTTGGTTTTTATCCAGTATTTACATCCGCAAATATGTACATGCTGCGATATTTTTTACTTTACGCAGAGGCACAACTTTATAACAGCGTTTAAAATTTTGGTCGTGTAGGCTGGCTCCTTAATCTCATAACGTGGAAGTACATTACATGTAGCTTTTTCATGAAGCCTTTCCCAGGTAGCACGATTTACTTGCGTACAGTCACTAAGCCGTTTTGTAGACAACGTCCTCTGTGCTTTTTTTAATAGTTTTTTGCAAGTTTTGTCTTCAGTTTTTCTTACAAACTTCATCTTCAGTGCACATTAGGTGGGATCAAATTCTTGTAGCAGACATGCTAAATCCGAGTATAGTCCAACTCTGTGTACAGTGCACTTTACAACCGTGCTTTTTAGTCATGACTGCCATAATGTACAAGCAACGTTGCGATCCGCAAAAACTAACTTCCGTCATTTTGACATCTGCCATCATTCCATCATTTTCCGTTTGCACACATCTATGCAGTTTTCCAGTTTACATAGTTTTCGTAGCCATTCTTGAACAGTAAATTTCATAACCGATGGCATTTATATATCAGCTATGCTCCTTACGGACTTGTCGTTCTCAACGAGTGTTGCGTTCGTTTCAATCAACGAAGAATGTGCATAGACTGGTTCGGAGTGCTTGAAGCCAGATTAAAATTGGTTACATGAGTTTTCAGACTTCGTGCTCTTGGCCAAACGTTGTCCCGTCCGGTCTCTTAAGCCAGACGTCCAAATCATCGCCGTAGAGTTCGGAGTCCGAAGCGCCGGACGCCGACGGTCTGCTTTCGGATTCACTGGGAAGTCTCGGTGAGGAAAAAGTCTCCCCCGGTACCCCGCCTGTCGGTGGCTGCCTCTGGTGCGGCGTCAGGTACGATGTGTCTACGCCGTACGTGAATGAGCCACGAGGTCGGTACGACCCGTTGGAGTTGCGCTTTCCGGAATCAGTGGTTGGTGTCAGCGACTGGGCGCGCAGTTGCGGTATGCTGCCGTTGCCAGTGGGAGACTTAACAGGAGATTCCTGCATTGATGTCATAAGGGGAGGCTCTCCGTTTTCATTTCGGATCCGTGTGCCAATGTGGGGCGATGGTTTAAAACCTGTCAAGACAAATTTAAGTAAATAACGTTAAGTTGACCTTATCGACAACGTGATGCCACAAACGTAATGCCACAAATGCATATTAATCTCACACACAAACCGAGTATTAACTTAGTTAAACTTGTTATTAAACGTAAACCCTAATCGTACAGTTTAATAATGCAGTTTTTGATTTATGCATTAATAATATGTTAAGCAAAGTTTCTCACACAAACATCACATTGCATGCAACCATTCATATTAAAACTGCGGTTGTGAACCAACACACAACGACATGCAAATACTTTTTTGCATTGGTAAAATTGAGAGACTGTAAATGTACAAATTTACTCCATTGTTTTAACCACTTTGTCTTTTCCGTCTTTGGATAATTCTGGTTTGCAAAAGGCATATTGATCTAGCTTTTGAAACTGATGGTTTACTTCGAAACGTCTCTTTCTTGGTACATGATATAAAACCCTGTGCATAAAGTTTACGAAACTGACATAGTTTCAAAAGCAATTTTACACATTTTGAGAAATTAAGAAATTTCTCTTTTTTAAAGTGTTAATTCTAGGCGGTCAATTTCTTCATAAATATTCAGATAATGAATAATAATGTTACTTTGAGAATGAATCCCCATTTAATATCAGATATTATTCACACAAAATTAAAATATATGAACTGCAGATATTTCATGCAATATTTTTCATTGTCATTTTTATCAAGAAATCTGCATAATTAACTGAAATTGATTAAGAACATGCAGTTTCATTAGTAGTCAGCCTTCAAAACTAGTATCATTTTTGGGGCTATTTTGCCACAGATCAGTTACGATGCAACAGCCATGTTTTCACTTTCTAGTAAAGCCACGTTTTGTATCAATATTCAAAATTAAAGCTACATGTAGTTGAACAGATAGAGAAGCCAAAGCAAAGCTTTGCAATTGAAAATAGAACAATTTTGGAACTTTTACAAAAAATGTTTAATCACTATATAGCTTTTGCACCGGCGGCCATGACAGGGGGCATGTTTTCATATTTAAATGATGTGACAATAGATCCACAAAGTGACTACTTGTGCTCGACATACTGTGACAATGTGACTGCCCCCTGTCATGGCCGCCATACAAAGGCTCTATTCTTACAATTCGAGTGCTTTCAGAACGGACCTGATTTTTACTTGGCTTTTTTTCTACATACGACGTGGGTTTTGTTTATAATTAGTCACTTCTTTAATAACGAACTTTTCTTCGTATTAGTATAAAACTCCATGCATTAGTAAAACAAAACTAATTAAAAAACAAATCAATTTTAAATCTTTTCTTAAAATAAAGTCCTAATAAACTTTAAAATACGAGCAGTATAAGCACACACGTCAACATGCATGCGATGCAAGTTTCATATTTATAAGCATTTGTCTTTGCAAAATGCACATCAATTCTCTTTCACGCGCAAAATAAGATAAGAAACGGTCTTACGGATCAAGCGTCTCCAATTTTTTCCTTGATGTTGTCTCAAATTATCCTAGTCCCTCTCACTTCGAACCTGGACAAACTGCTTGTACGACAACCCTCTTAACCTTTTGCCTTGATTTAATCAAACTAAATCGCTGCTATGCCATCAAAGTTAGCGTTTTTATTAGTGAACCCAGCGACAATCAACAAAATCAAGCTATGGTTATTTGACAAGAAATCTCATTTTTTTGCTCAAAACAAAAACAAAACAAAAACAAAACTCCCCAAAAACAAAAACTAAACAAAAATAAATGACAAACAAAAAACCTTAACTGTTAAAAAAGAAACAAAAACGAAATAGAAACCTAAAACAAATGACTAACTCTAGAAAGAAAATACAAAAACTGGGACAACTCTTGATAAATATTTGTGATTAAACACAACACAACTCATTTTCCCAAATTTCAACAAAATATTAAACTGAAAGCCTGTGAAATAATTTAGTGCAGCACTGTCGACAGTTATCACCAATGTTAAATACCAACACAACTATATTAGCTTAATCTTTTTCCCCCGTCAACACAACAAATTGTGCAGCTCAAAAACACCAGAAGAAAACTTCCAAAACAGAACTGTGTTTTTTGCGGTGCCAAGTTAAGCCACTTGCGATACTCCAGAAAAAAAACTAACAGAAACGAAGAAATGAAAGTAACGACAAAACATTAGGGCACTGAAGCCATTTCAACAATCCTACCCATTACTGTTGGTTGCTGAATTGGGCTGGCATCGAAACGCTCCGATGCTCTGAAGAATAAATTCAAAATTTTCATCAATTTACGTTATTTATTTATCTTTGAAAATAAACATACCGAAAATCAACAGTAGAAATCTTCCACGTAAATTGTCTTCCTATAGGACGGTGGTTTCACACAATTTCTTAGAAACAATTTTTCATTGTTTTCTTAGAATGTAGATGAGGTACTGAGCTGACTTATACACAGGTTGGTTTTTATCATACACATCCTCAATCACACATGGAGATAAACACCAATTGTAACAGATTTCCAATCCTGTTATCTATCATTAAAATGGTACACAATATGCAAGTCTTAAAGATCCACTTAGCACAACTGATTCACGAACACAGCAGCCAAAATATGCTGGAAGAAATATGCTGCAAGAAACAAAAGATGAATGATTGGCTTTCGACTTCACTGGCACAAACCTTGCAGAATTAATGACAACTTTTAAAGCCTACAGGTACGCGAGCCACACTTGAAGCAACTACAAACCACAGACAGATGCAACATTCACATCAATTTCAGTGACGACACTAACCACAGAAAAAAAAACAGCAATTCTTCAATATTCATGAACCACTGCAAATTTGCAATACTAGCCTTAGTTCAAGGCCTTCCAAATGTATGCAGCTTCCCTATGCAGTGCTGTTTCCAAATTTCAAGTTTTAAATTCATTTTGTTGGCCAAATCAAATCTCAAGCCATTCTTTTTGCAAGTCAAGTCCGTTAATAAAATGGATATTTATGCTCAAGTATCACGGTACTTCACATTATTACCCCCGGTCATTGGGCTCTAGTAGCATTCCTTAATTTAACTTTCTCAACTCCCAAGGGGAGTATAAAGCCTCGGCTGCATGTTAGGTGCTCATGAGCTAATCGATCGAAACATCTTCACTAGCCTCAATGGTAGTTATTTACTCCTGGGTGGATAGAGGCAATTTATGGGAAAGTGCCTTGCCCAAGAACACCCAATGAACAAGGTTTTAAGTTGATACACCAGCAGCTGATTTCATGAAACTTTACGCAATTGCGCAAGTCCACTTACGCCATTACTTGCGCAATAATTTATGGCGTAAGTGGACTTGCGCAATTGCGTAAAGTTTCGTGAAATCGGCTGCTGGCCACTATGCTAGGGTACTTAATTTGTTAGGCAATTTTCTGCAACAGACACTTGGCAAAAAACATGAATACAGCAACACAAAATGTTTCATTGCAGTTTATACCATACCTTTAAGACAAAACAGCACGAATCTGAACTGTTGTCTGAGGGTTGGGGAGCTTCATGGTCAAAACGAAAGAACAATTGAAAAGATGAAAAAACGTAGAAATTATTACCTTTCCATCTATATACTTTAGATTTTCCCCCATAAAACATACAAAGTGCTACCATGAAAATATAAAAAGGTGCAGGATGTCGAGTGCCATGCCAAAATGATTCTCCAAAATTGGTAAATTTAAGACCGAGAATAAAAAAACCACATTCCATGAGATTTTGGAAGAAAAATTAACAGGACAGCTTCAGATAAGTAGAGAAACTCCACAGGCCCATTTTACTATGATGTTCTCCCAATCAAAATGTCCTCTTTTTTTTCAAAACGCCAATTAATCCTACAAAAACATCCCGGTATCAACAACTACCCAGCTTCAATTCTCCCAGTACCCTCCAAATCATCATGGACTTTCATAAAAGATTAGGAAATGAATTAAAGCAATCATGCATGCCAAAGAACCAACTTCTTTTCTCCTCTGCTGAAAGTCCCGTTGTTAACTTCCAATCTGAGAGTACGCTAAACGATGGATGCTCCTTTTTCACAATCCTCCTTTATGAAAATGATGGATATATCCCATATACTCACAAGCAGCCCTTTTCACCTTTATGAGAGTTATGCAAGAAGAAAACCCACTCAAGACAAAACGAGTTTCCGTGCCTTCAGATACCAGTAGTGCAACATCATACAACCCCACTTGCAGAAATGTGAACCAATATGGCCTCCTAATACAGTCGTGCAAAGAACCCATCACATAAATGCATGTACGACCAAACTAACGTTACAGTCGCCAAAATGAGAAATATCAAGCAGCAACAATGTTTTCAACACCAGATCGGCATATTATTTCATCCAAAGCTAGCTTGCCAGTTAAATCAACAAACTATTGGTTTGTTGTCGTAGACTTACTGATTAAAGTAGCACGTCCAGATCACATTTTTGACCATGGGTGTTGAGATTTTGATACCATATCATGTGTCATATTTTTCTCATTACCATTCTGAAATTTCACACTCTCAATCCGTATATTTTCACGGATATCATAAAAAAACCACCGATGTTTTGTACAGTAATTTATCCGGTTACATAAAGCAGTGCAGTGATTACAGCAACCTTTTTTGTTTCCACATCCAAATTGGAGATTGCAAATTTCCTGTTTTCTTAGGTTCAAATGAAATCCATTTTCTGGAAAGATCTGAACACGCACCTTTAAGGGTATATTTTAGCTTTCGTATACGATTCAAAGTAATGCAATTGTCTTTGCTACGACTACATTTTCAGCACACTCCAGCTGAATGTTGTCACAAATAGCAGGCTTCTGTATGGAACTTTGCCCCTATACCCTACACCCAAATATATCTGGGTTTGTTGCATAACAAAAACAAAAGTACAGCAGTACAGAGTACCATTTTACAGTACCCAAATTAAAAAACAAAAGACTAACTACACATCCATACACAGACAGAAACAATTAAACTAATGTCTGACTTCTTGCAATATTAAAACAAACACGAAGACAACAATAGAAATGAAAACATTCTACAAAGGTGCTGTGCAAATAGATTGTGGTTTAACAAGAGATTTAGATGTTTAAACATTAATGGGGGTGCATTTAACTTAAGCAAGTGTTGGCATGATTGTTGAAGCAATCTTTCGCATGGTACTCGTCAATGCTAAAACCAAACTGAAATGAGTTTGCCACAGTAACTGGGTCTAAACATTCACTGGTAATCTGAAAAGTCCATTGCTAAAGTGCAGAAAACAGTTCACTGGTTTTAGTGCAGACCCAGTAACCTTGGTAACACACAAAGGGTGACGTTTTCACTTTGCGCAAGTTAAATGCACCCCTAAGGTGAAAAGTTAGAACGAAAATGACGGACTGAAAACGAGAAAATGACAATGATTTTTACATGCATTGATATATGTATACAGGACATCACACATTAACAACCACAGTGCATGATGGGAAGAAATGGAGATCACTTAATAGACTCTTTGCACCGGCAGCCATGACAGAGGGCAGGTTTTCATATTTAAATGATGTGACAATAGATCCACAAAGGGGCTACTCATGCATGACACAGTGACAATGTGACTGTCCCCTGTCATGGCCGCCTGTGCACAGGGTCCATACAATAATGTGCAGATGTTTGTAAGAAATGGTGGTGAAGAGATGTATCTTTTTAATGACTGAGATTCATTCCACTACAAAATACTACTTGGTATTTTGGCAGAATTAGTCCAGAAAAAAATGAGGAAAAACTAACAAAAATTTCACTCTAACAGCAGTAAGAGTTTACAAAATATAAGTAAAAGCCGTCATTTGAATAAAGAACCAGATTCTAAAAATTCAAATATTTTAGGCTCGAGTACTGCCAAGTAGTATTTTGCAGTATTGGGCGACATTAAGATTAAACTAGATCTATTGGTCGAACCTCGTTAATAAAACAGAAACCTTGTATTATCAGGAACAAAAGCACTGAAGAACAATAGATTGGGACCCAACATTTCCCTTGTTATAAGCAGAATGTTGTATTGACAGTGCTCCTTTTACGAGGTTCGACGGGTATTTGAACAATGCAGGAAATAGTGCAAGGAGAAGGGATGGTTTTTTAAAAACATGCATGAAGCAAAGCACGTCTCAGGTCAAGTTCGATTCACGACAATAGTTAACTATAGTACGACTATTTCCATCCGAACGCAGTCGTGTCTGGTCGACCATTTGGAACCAGCCCACAATCGCAGCACTGGTCACTGATACCCATCAGGCATCGAGTTGATGCAGCATTTTGCACGGTACCAGTTGACTAACCAAAGGGGTTCGCACTTAAACGTTAGTGCGCATGTGTGTGACCAGGATGACGTTTGACCAGTGGTTAACTCTAGTCGTGAATTAAACTTGCTCCAATGTGTATTACGTGTTGCGAGTTCAAATATAGACCAATACAGCTCATTTAGACTAAATCTGACAAATGGGCTTGGGATGAGAGGAAAATATGGCACAGTACGGTATAAAGGAGCTAAGTTCTAATGTAGGAAAAGCAAGCAAAGCCATTACCAACTGCTGAGTAAAGTCAAGCTGAACCAATGATGTGTTGCATTGCAGGCCTAGTGTAATACTTGCCGATATTTCTTTTAAACTCAATTTGCAGAACGACTGCCTTAGATATGTAAAGTTGTGGTACCCGCTACTAAATGATTCGAACCGAATGCTAAACACTTGCCAGCTCGGTGGTCGAGTTAAGACCTCTGCCTAGTATGCAGAAGGTTGTGGGTTCGAGTCCCACCCGAGAATACTATGTTTTTTCCGGTGTCTCGGGGAAGCACAGAGTATACAGTGCTGACAAAGTTACGTCGGTTAAAGCAAAACAAACCTTTAAGTAAAAAGGAGTTTTGGTAAATTAATCCTAAAAGATTCAAGCACAACAGATGCAGTTTTAAAATCTTTGCATAATTTGCAATACTCAATGTACTTTTAGTGTACATAAAAATAGACTTGCTCTGCACTAAAACATTTTTAAAAATCACTAAACCGCGTTTCTGTGCTTTTGCAATCGATGGTTCAGTTTTTAGAGCCAATTACCATGGAAACCCATGTTGCACTTCAGCTGAGCTCCCCCTCACAAAAAGGCGAGTGTGCACGCTAATGTTTTAAAACCATCTTCACTTACTTTAAGTCGACAAGTTTTTTTCCCAGTTGAATGTAATTCCTATATTTTGCAGTCCAAACCATGCATGCAACACAACATTGGTCAGCAAACTTAGCGCTAGTGTAGAAGCCAAATTCACATAGCCAGTAATCTTTGCTTAGCACAATCAGTGCACCAACCAAAACCTCATGTGATATGCATTCCTTTGGTTGGTCCCCAGCTAAGTTTCTTGCTAAGCATTTTTTAAGCTAACCAGCTGGACAAAACTTGGCTAAACCTACTGAGCAGTGCGGTATGAAGAGGATGCAGGTTGGTGTGCGTTTCTGGAACCATTTTGGGGGTTGGGTTGTGATCGTGAGGGACTAGACTTTGTGGGGTTTTTGGTGAGGGGAAAACCTTTTTTCGCTGAGACACATCAAAGATAATTGGAGAACCTACTTGATCCGATGACCGATTCGTCCGTGCCGGTAGGCTCGTAGTTACCCTTACGTTTCTTGGTGGCATAGACGTACAGGAGGATGACGACCACTATAATCAATAAAATGACCAGCATCCAACCGACGGCCAGGAACGACCAGAAGACAGGAGGTACTGGACCTTTTAGTTGACCAAAGGATTCTGACATAAGCGGAATAAAAAAACAATGATTTAGATGTTATTCCAGACAACCACACAGTCTAGAAAACTTTTGTTTAACAAAACCGGCACTGGTTTTCAACAAAAATGTTCCGCCAAAGAAATTCTAAAAGTATAAATTTTGTGGAAGCCATGTTAAGTCATGTCCCCTGAATCGGGTCTATGAAATACCACCTGCTTATTGGAAGATGCCAGACTATTTTTGTGTTTTGCAACATAGGGGCTTTTCCAAATCTCGGCTTCGTCTCCGTCTCCATCTCCATAGGGTTTACATGGAGCCGAAGCCCGAGCCTGAGCCTAAGTCGAGATTTGGAAAAAGGCCAAAGTTTGGTATGTGCAAGTAGTCCGGTGCTTGCCTTGTCAGCAGTTTGTATTTTACAGAACTGTTTCGGGGGACATGATTGAAAATGGTGTTCACATGAGCAAGATGTAATGTAAATGTCGGCAGGTCCGTGACCTCGCCACTTGACCTCAGCCATTGTTCATCGTCGTCGAATGAAGCGATTTTCTTGATGTGAATACATGTACAATTTGGTGCAAACAAGTGTGTTTACTAAACATGAGATAACTGCAGTAAAAATACTGATTTGGTGAATGCAGTGCATGTGATAAAGTAAACTATATGCATTTTTTTAATGAAAAAAAAAAAAAATAACATGTGGTCAAGTGGGTATACAGCCGTACTCGTAATCAAAGGGTTATGGGTTCGAGCTCCACTTGTGCCAACGTGTTTGTGTCCATGCAATTGCCTCGTCAATGCAAGCGATATATGGGGAGCTGTAAGGGGGAATGCCACAACCTAACTGCCGATAGGATTGTGCGCCTTGGCCAGGTAGCCACCTCGTTGAAGCGAATGGTTCTGGGGCCAATTTCATAGCGCTGTTTAAGCGCTAGCTGAAAACGTGTGCTAACTGTAGCAGAAAAGTTGTGCTAACTTTAAGGCTATTTCACGGCCGCGGCGTGCTTAAGCATGCGCGTGCTTCGAAACTGGCATTGTTGCGTCACGAGTGTTTAGCAAATTTGCCTCTGAAGCTAGCAAACGTTTGGCAGTGCGACGGTTTCCATGAAATAGCCGGAGCGTCGTTAGCATAAAATCGGCTGCTAAACAGCGCCATGAAATTGGCCCCTGGTGATTTCCTGATGGCAGCGATAATGTTAATGGCAACAGCCCCAGGAGTACCCTAGGAGAGACATGTGCGCTATACAAGTGTCCACCATTACATCATTATCAATGTCAAATCAGAATTTAAGCATTAACAAAACCAAAATGTTTTGAAAATAACTAATGGCTATTTTTATACCGTTTGACAATATTTGTTCAATATGTTTCATTTTCCAAACCGCATACCAAAATAAACTTTAAAATATATCCCCAGTCAAAAACCCCAAAACAATGGTGAGGGCACAAAAACCAAAACAAGTTCCTACTTCTGCAGTCGAAAACAAAATAAAAGACAAGTTAAAGGTAGAACACATGATTGGTATCTAGAAAATCAGAAATGTTCACAGATTTACGCCTAACTTACACAATATAAACATGATGACGGTAGAAAACTTCCCCTGAAATGGTTTTGTCTAAAGTGCTATAGTCTTTAAGAAATGAGTAAAACAATTAATTTTCGTCTCATGAGACGAAAATTCACTTCGCTCCAAAACCACTTTGCCCTGAACCACTCCGTCCAAAAGCCACTTCCCCTAAAAAACCACTTCGCCCAAAAGCCACTTCGTGTGGAGACTGTGGTTCAGAGCGAAGTGGTAACGACACAGTTTTTGACTGTTTTCTCAAAAGTTAGACGAAGTACGGAGCTGACTTTTACTCAGATGGTTTTAATCCTGCATATTTACAATCACACAGGGAGATGAAACTGTTTGTAACGATTTACCAATCATGTGTTCTACCTTTAATACTAAACAAGAAACAGAAACTTCCACCTACATGCAAAAGAAACAGTCAACATTCAAATGAAAAAAACATACTTCACCACGTTTTTAAAATAAATAAATTTAAACAAAAAAAAATGGACAAACTGAAGCAAACAATGATAAAAATAAATCTTCCCAAAATTAAATTTAAGGCCAAATCTTTGAGCAGCCCATGAAATCAGCAAATTTTGCATATTATGAGCTCAACTCACCAGAATAGGCCAATGTTTGTGGCGTAAAAATCCACACCGAATGGGAAGAGGAGAAAAAAAAATGGAGAAAATACAATGGCACAATGGTTACATGGGTTATGGACTAGTACTACTGGGTAACTACAAAACAGTAACAACCAGCCATATTCGATGCTTCTAATTCTGCCAAAATTATCAGTAAAATATAGTGTAAAGTTTGCATGATGAACATCATAGGATATGTAAATAATATTCATTATTATCTCATAAAAATTATAAAAGTTTTTTTTCAAAAAACTGAAAAAAAATGAATCAAATATGGCCGACTGCTACAAATCTCTAAAATCAAATGTTATCACAAAATGATTTTTTTTTAGAATGGGGGAAAAAATGAAAATGGTAATCTTTCATGCTATCTGATGCACAAACCATGCAATTTTTAAAGGTTATTCATATAAAACGCCGCTAGTCTAAAGCAAACGCCACAAAACATGTTTTCTAAAAAAAGGGATTTGTGGGCAGCGTGCATAATATCAGCTAACAACTGTGTGGAAAGAAGGCATGCATGCTAACATAACAACCGACACACATCAAATAACTCAGGGGGGTTAGGATTTTGGGTGAATTTTGGTCGAAGATTTTGCAACCATCGTCTGTTTTGCCTGCCTTTCCATAACCTTGAAATATTTTGGATTTGCCCTGATGACTTAGGACCAATAAAATGAAATACTACGTAAAAGGTATTGAGCATATTGTATTAATTGCACGTTACCGAAAATAAATAATACCGAAAATAAATAAAAAGGCACCGAAAATAAATAAAACAATAATAATAAAAATCAAGCCAATTTGAAGAATTCCGTCGTTACCAGCCCCTAAAAAATACAAAATGACATTAAAAAATGTGCCACTGAAGGTTATCTTTTGGGTGTTACTGCATCTTCCAAATAATTTGTATTAGTAGAAATTTTCAGAAGATAAAACAGCATATTAACAAGAAAGAGAAAACTGGAAAAAAAATCAAATGTATCAAAGTTTAAGAGGTTTTAACACCTCCCACGTTAAGCATGATGGGATTAAATGGAGTATGCTCGCTGAAGCCCTGCTCACTGTTCTTGACATGGGTTAACTCGTTCTCGCACTGGGTACAGGATCACACACCAGCTATCCATCGAGAACAAGTTACCCGTGTCAAGAACAGAAGGCCGCCCGAACTCGACCATAGTTACCCAAAGAACCGACTGAGAAATAGCCATAAAGCAAAGTTCTACTTCCTCAAATTACACCACCGAGAAAATATTTCTCACACCAGGCAGAACTGGATCCCAAAAAGAAACCGGCAGCACAGGGCAGCATGGCGCAACGACTTTGAATGAAAGCCCAACCATGATGGCTAAAGATGAATGGTGTAAAGTTAATAAACCAAATGTTTTTTAACCCAAGTTCCCAGAAACACGGCAGGGACGTACAGGTTCCAAAAACATAGGATTTAAAGAAGCAAAGAAAGGAAGCAAAATACCATTAATATTTTACAAAAAAGCAATGTGTAAGAAAGTATTCAGCATCAAAGAACATTATATTGCTCGATTTATTTTCAATATTGCAATTACTGCACAGTGATGAAAAAAAGATGGAGCAGAACTGAAAATGTTCCGAGATGAACATGAATACTTTCCTACACCACTTTCACAACCAAAAATGTTATTCCTCTGGCCGGCACAGTTGAAAAGGGCACAGTTTACCGGGTACTTAACGAGGAAAAAAACAAAAACAAAAAACAAAATCAGTAACATTGTCACCAATATCAAATGTATACTTTGTGCATTGTTAATGCAGCAATATTTGGCGCAAATTCAGCATTTCCTATTTTTGACCACTGTCGGAATCCCAATTCAACTGCACTTTGGCCAGGTTTAACCAAAATTCTTGACAAGAACCCTGTTTAAAAACACGAGGAAAAGACCCTTTATTTCACTCTGGCGGCTAAGCACAAATCAATATTTTATTTTTGTTAACTGTTTTCTAATTATCTTTCAAACAAAAGCTCTTAAGATGTTTCTGACATCTACGGGCGATTCTATTAGTGAATTTACATGTATGCAGCTATTTACTACAGTGTTGGTGATAAGTGTGTGCAATAGTAATTTAAGTTACTACGAGTTTTGATTTCGACATTTTAAAGTTGTTTGCCAGAAACACTAAAAGTAAAATACAGCCGCCAGTATTCCTTCTAATTTTCATATCCTAACCCTAGCGATATTATTAACTAGAAATGCTGATAATTCCTTTTAATACCAATGTTATCTTGAAAGCTTAGTAAAATTAAAGTCTCTTAGACCTTTTGATTTGAAAATAAATGTTTGCCTGGTTTTAATATAGCCAACAACATCTTATAAATCACAATTGGGCATAAGCTTAGGCACATCCGTAAAGGCCAATATAGAAAGGGGGTGAAAACAGTCTTTTACACATCAGCTTTTTACAAATAATTTCTGGTAGAAAAATTTATTTTCCAAAATGTACTTTAAAATATTAATTCTTGATCAGAACAGAAGTTTGTTGAATAAAGTGAACTTGTGGATAACAAGGCACTGATCGACCAATCACTTTGGAATCGCTTTCAAGACTGTTCCACTTCAGTGATTTCCTCCAGGTCCAAGAGAACCCGTTTGAACAAAGTGATTCTTACAGTAATGAAATATAATACAAATGTGGACAGATGTCCAAAAGTTTGGGAAATCTGAATGCAATGAAAAGCAACTTGGTTTCACCGGGATTCGAACCACGGACATTCTGCTCAACGTGCAGACGCCCTACCAATTGAGCTATG
Organism: Henricia sp. BOLD:AAB3569; assembly: GCA_037783545.1. Classification (NCBI taxonomy): domain Eukaryota; kingdom Metazoa; phylum Echinodermata; class Asteroidea; order Spinulosida; family Echinasteridae; genus Henricia; species Henricia sp. BOLD:AAB3569. The sequence goes on from JBBELK010000121.1 coordinate 569,959, forward strand.
AAGCCAACTGGTGGTCTCGGATCACGGTAGTGCAGTTGTTCCTTACTGATTGGGATTGGCTATCACGTGAGCTTAGCAAGCCCGACAGAGGGATAAACCCTTCAATGAGATAACCACCCCTCCCAGAGATCAGTAATGAAATATGACTTGTTCCGTTTCTGGGAGAAAACTGTAGTTAATATTATTTTTTGTTGGTTCAGGGAGGTTTATGGAGGCACTTCAGGCAGAGTGGCACACCCTACGTCAGCAGCTCTTACAAAGGCTGGTTCAGTCAGCCTTGCCACAAGAGGTGGTCATGCACGTTACTGACCGATAAAATTTTACATTTCTCAGCCTCCTTGATAATTCAATTGAAGTAGAACTTGCGTTTCTTTTTTAAACCGTAAATTTACATCCTACACTTTGCTTAAGATTTACAACTAGAAAAAGAGAGAAAGAGAGAAAAAGGGGGGTGGGGGGCAAAACAGCAATCATACTTGGCAGGACTGTTACCAAAAGCACCACGGGGATTGATCAGAGTGCAGAATGTGATGAAGACAGTCAGGATATAAAAGGATACCATGCTCAAGGGAGGAAAAATGGAATTAAACTTCACACCAGAAATCCAATTGGTCAAATTAAGCCTCACACCGAAATCTATAATAGGATCCATGAAAGAATCTTTTAGGTGGGGACGGAAAAGTCTTGACCAGGTTTCACACTTTCAACCCTCGCAATCAGCATGCAAAATATACAGAGCAACAAAAAAAACTACAAATTTACAGTTTAATCAAAATTTGAAAATTTCTTTTGTAGGTCGATATCAAAAATATTATCATAACAGCTTTATTATGCATGACTGCATAAAGCTTCTGTGTGCTGAAAATTCCCACTCCCAGATAGACCAATTTCATATTAGCATTAAAACCGAGGCTCTTCGTGTCAAGCCGGCAGTACGCATGCGCAACAAGTACAGTAGTGTACAGTGTACATGTGCTGTTCTGCGTGGCATTTAGGAGTTATCGTGCATTCACGTGCGTATATTAGTTCACCTCAGTTGCTTAACACGAAGAGCGTCGTTATCAAACCCGGAAGTGCGCCGACTGGTCGTAAATTGTGATTGCTTTTATTTTCAGTAAAAAATTTGAAACAAATTTTGCATTTTGTTTGTTGCTCAGTATATAAATAAACCTAAAAAGCACCAAATTTGGTGTGCCAAATATTCAATAAACCAGTTAAATTAACTTTATTGGGTTTATATCATCAGTAATAGACTACTTAGGTGTGACGTCAGTTGCCTTTGTAATTGGGTCTAAACAGTCACTGGTAATCTGAAATGCCCATTGCTAAAGTGCAGAAAACAGTTCACCAATGAATTAACAGGTAAACTACAAAAAAAGTCAAGGTATTTTGTTTTTCTTTTTTGATTCAGGTTTCAGCCCTATGGATTTTTTTGCAGTGTTGATTTTAAATTTCAAAGAAACAAGGATTTTACACGACCCAAATTCATGTTTTGCTGAACGTAAGGGTACAGTTATTTTGTGGGACTGACGAAATGTGGGCAGTGCATAAATCTCCAAGGCCAAAAATTCTGAAAAGGGTAAATTTAGTAGCAGTTCCACTAAAACAGAGTTCATGAACGATTGAAAATAGTCAATGCAGGCCTCTGTAATCTGTGCACAAAAAATCATAGCCATCCGTGAAATTATACCTTTTTAAACATACAGGCATGCTATACAAATGTACTTAGTCTCAATAAAAGTTCTTAAAAGGATTGTTAGTACAAAAATGCTATAAGACAATGTCTCCGCTACAAGCAATTAGTAAACGACACAGTCAAGCACAGTATAGAGCATTCCAGTCATCAGAGGGTGAAAATACAAATTGATCATGTTCAAATGACGTCACTTCCTACTAATTGTCACGTGCATCAAGTAAGTTTTTTCTGACGCACATCGGTTGCGCCGTATTTCTAAAATTTTTAGAGCCACACGCGCGCATGTTTGTAACATTTTCCAGGGTGTGTGTGCGCATACTTGATGGCGTTTAATATGCAGTAGCATTTTTTCCTTCGAAGATGGCATCTGTGAGAGTGGTCAATTAAAGTTCTTGAATATTATTTTTACGAAGACCAGTTTCATTTTTCCAATTTTTAATCTTCCGAGGTTTGTGTCAGAATGAACCGATGCATTACGCAAAACAACCACACGTTGTCGGACGAATTTTGTTCTGGTTGGACAAATTTGGTTCGCAGTCGTAAAACGACCAAAGTAAAGTGCAACCTTCACCCTCCAGGAAAAAAAACTGTGCGGAGCGGAGCAAGCATAAGACATGCACAATCTCATTCAAGGAAGTTGATGCAAGAAAAGAAATTCAGCTATTACGTGTACTAAACCTGGTTGAAACGTTGATTAAAAGGATTCTATGTGTCTGTGAAAACGGTACTTTTATCACTTACATCCATGAAAGACAACTCTTGTGTCAGTTTAAATTCAATTTGATGGCCATTTATACATGCGCATGCAGTTTTTATGCTATTTTGAATTTCAATATTCATGTGATGTGATGCCACTGCATTCTGAATTTCTCAAAGTCTTTGCTATGTTTGGAGTTTTAATAATGTTCCTGGAGTAATCGTATATAAACAGCACCTTCATTTACCGTCAACTGGGCCTAAAAATTAAGCTTATGTTGCCTGCACATGCAAAGCATATAACAGAACTAAAATCCTTTTCATTCCTTTAATAAACTTTAAGCCTACATTTGTAGCTACATTGAATTAGTTGGTCTATCTAAGACAGTGTTAGAATACAATATTTTCATTCAATTATGCCTTATTAACTGTTCAAAATAAAACTGGACGTTTATCAAGAGTTAAATGTAAATAGGTGAGATAACTCGTGAACGAGCGACGACAAAATGCGGTGTTGAAAGATGCCAACAAATTGAAATGTAGCGTGTCAAGGGAAACGTAACAAACAAAATGGAGTAGCCGCCATTGTGATATGTACAAAGGGTCTTACCTCTTATGCGACCGATCTCGTTAGAAGGAGACGTGTTTTTCATCTGCAAAGTCGTTGGCTTGCCTTTGGGACCAATCTCGTTGCTTTCTGTCGACGGTATTGTCGTTTCGACCGGCCTTTCACGGGTGCGATCTTCCGTAGTCTGCGGCGGTGTGCCTATTACGTAGTACGAAGGAAAGGTTCGAGGATGGTGGACAAGAAATACCAATGTTCGGTTTTAGCAACTTGGCATTAACAAAACGAGGCCAGGTTTCTGTAAAAAGTGCACTGTTAGTGGTTAGTACACACGCTCACTCGGTAGAAATTATTACTAGTCCTAAAACTACGAAATCCACAAATTTTATAGATCGAAGGGTGCAATCCTGAATGATTAGGCTGAAGGTATTAGAAAGAAGAGTTTAAGAAATGCTAAAAAAATTACTAAATTTCACATAGAATAAGCCCGGTTGTTTGTGGCCATTAATACATTTAAAAATTCAAATAAAAATGTTGACCTCTACTCAAGAAAAATGGATAAACTATACTAATAACCTCAATCACTATTTTGTCTCATTTTCGCATAAACATTTCTCAGTCATGACAATCCAACACCATGTAGAACAATTTCATTTTTTAAATTTGTTTATTTAGTAAGCTTATTCATATTAGGTTTCTGAAAATGACAAACCTAAAAAGAAATAAAAATGTACATGTATGTTTTTGAGTTTCAATGATTGAGATGAACAAACAAAAAATGACGAAACCAGGTTGATTATCAATTGTAATAAACATCTTGGTTTCGTCGGGCATGTATGCGGATGTATGTAATGACAATTCTGGAAAAATTGGGGAATGGGTATTTCCATAAAAACAGGAGCCAAAGTGACATTTTGATGCATTTGTAAAAATAAAGGTGGTGTTCGAAATTACAAAACGATCAACTCCAAAAGTGTCACGACCGTGACGACGTAAGGGGGAGACAGACCTGTTTTCATGAAATGACCCAAATATGAAAAGACACCAAAATAAAAGAATTTATATGGAATATAAACAGAAAGTGTAAATATGAAAATTAACGCATCTTTCAAAAGAGAATAGTTTCAATATTGATGCAAAAATTCTTTAAAATCTTTCGATTAAAATGTTTTTGAAATTATGGCAATATTTAGTACATCGCTGTACCAGTGTGGTCAGCTTTGTTAATAAAACACAAATTAGTCTGTAAATTGAGATTATTTCGCACATATCAGTAATTACACCAATGAAAGGGAAAATAACTTAAAAAGATAGGAAACTGCATTTATGACTTGGAACAAAACGTTAGTACAGAAAGTCAGGAATCGGAAATTGAAGAGTACTGCGGAAATTGCCAGAAATCAAGTTTTGTTTTTAAACCCGTTTCCTGTTAGTATATTGTGGTGAAAAATGCATCTGTACTTTATAAGTGAAATGAGTGTATTGGTTAAATTTGTGATTTGTAATGATTTGTAAAAGAAAAGTTGTCCGTGATGAAAAACATTCATTGAATGTTTCGTAAATTTCTGAGTCAAACTGGCAACAATTTTGGCAAAGATTCACACATTTACCCAATTGTTTTCTTAAATTTGATATAAAAAGCCTGATAAAAAATGGCTTGGAAAAATTGGTTTTGGATGTCAATTTGTGGGATATCGTATTACGTGTTGAAAATTCTTTGGCCTACATCAAGATTCCAGAGTTTTCTATGAGATCAAATAACCATACTGAAAATAGGAAATGTTTCAAATTGTGATATTGTAGATGCTGAAAGACTGTAAATTAAATGTCTTTGTTAATGTGAGTACAGTTAAGATGTGTTGTGCAGTGTGCGACATGCAAAAACCCAAGTGAAGTATAGCGAAGGAATTAAAAGTAGTGAAAGTGGGAAGGAGCGAGGGTGGAGAGTTATGGTCGTTTTCAATTAAGCACGGACAAAGGATGACGATTAGACTCGTTCGAAAAGCAACCAAGGACAGGAGGTAGTGAAGAATGCAACGTCTGACGAATGGAAAAGCAGTTTACAGCGTTAGATCAGAAGATTGTGAAAAATCGCAGAGCATGGGGGCGCTCTACCTTTCTTTGGAGTCGGGGACGGCTCTGTGGTGTGCGGTAAACGGCTGCTTGCTGCAAAAGTTGTGACCACCGACGTAGGTAAATCTACAAGTATCAGCAAGGGGAGGTTGGGGGGTAAGCACTGGGTGACATGACACATCACATGACACATCACATGACGATCACATGGCATTTCTTCTGGGGCTTAAAAACCAACAAATGCAGGTATTGATTGCTCTCCGTGACGTAAAACATCCGGGAATGTTTGGTGGTCAACTGTCACGCGCGTACACGCAAATAGACGCACATGAACATGCGCAAAAAATACTTTCAAAAAGTACTTTCATGTGAAGATGCCGCACACAAGCGTTGCGATACATTCAAACGATTGAGCATATGCACTCAGCTTGTAAAAACAAAAGTGTTTTTACTTAGATCACGATTTTTAGCCTGAAGAAAGACATTTTTATCTTGGATTATCTTTATCGATACAACAGCCATGGCGCATCAAAATAAAGCAAGGTCAAGTAACAGACGTAAGTGCAAACCAATGTGCTTTTCTTGCTTTTTTGGCCGATAATAACTCGATCCACGTGCGACATGAAAAATGTAAACCAAAATGGTGGATGGAAGGCTTACGTCACCGGAAAGCAATCAATATACAGGATTTTTTTAACATGTTGGGAAAACAAGGTCACAGGTTGCATGCAAATTCTGGTAACTGGCATTCAATATTAAGCCATGCATTATACTGCAGGCTCCAAAATTAAAATAGACTACTAAAGTGTAGTGTGACGTCAGCTGTCATTGTAATGGGTCTAAACATTCGCTGGTAATCTGAAACGTCCATTGGTAAAGCGCAGGGAAACAGTTCACTGGTTTTAGTGTAGACCCAGTAGCCTTGGTAACATACACAAGATGAGGTTTTCACTTAAGTACTTTGGTACATGTACTATATGTACCAAAGTGTACTACGTGTACCAAAGTGTGTTAAGCCTAGCGTACATCGACATTGCAACTGGAAGCAACTCAACTGATCAGTTGCTGTCGATGTGTGCGGAACCCATTCATCGACAGCAACTGGTCAGTTGCGCAACTAGTAGCAACTGGGAGCATTAAGCATGGTCTACATTTCTATAGCGTGTACATCAACGCGCGTACATTAACACGCATACATTAACTGTTGCTTGCAGTTGCTGTCGATGTGCGCGCACATTATCAGATGCACGCGTTCAACTAACAGCAACTAGTTGCAAGAACGCGTACATCGACGCAACTGACCGCAACTTGGTACAACTAGTTGCCAGAAAGTAGAACATAAGCAACTCGCGGCAACTGGGATTTTTCCAGTTGCCAGTAGTGCGCGCACATCGACCTTTTTTTAGCAACTGATCAGTTGCTCCTAGTTGCCGGAATCATCAGTTGCCACTAGTTGCTTCCAGTTGCAATGTCGATGTATGCTTGGCTTTATATGTACATGATACATCCTGTAAGGAAAAAGTTGTTAATCTCGAAACTACAAAACAATTTAACAAAAATTTAATTCTAACATAAAAATGACCAAAATAAATACCAAATGGCAGGCAAGGCAGGCAAAACTCAATTAAAATAAACAATGCAATAAAAAAATTCTGAAATGATGACCAAATTATCAGTTTTGTACTCAAATCAGTAAAAGAGAAACGTCCTGCTTGTGAGGAGAAACTTTTGAAACCGTCTACTTGTTGTTTATGAAATGTAAAAAAACATTGTAGAATGATCCTAACCAATAAGATGCTCATTTTGGATCGGTACCCTGCCCCAATATCATGTTTCACTGATGACAAAAAGACAGTGCACTGGTTTCAAAGTAGCTACATGCTGTCTAAAAATTTTGTATGAAAATAACAGAAATTTTGAGCAAAATTAAACACCTCAGCCAAATGTTATGAGGCAAAACTAGTATGAGTAGACAAAATATGTGAGCTACATTATGGGGGAAAAACCCAACAAAACAACAGAACTCCTGTTAGGTTTAATGTTAAGATGACATTTTGTGAAGATCGCTGGTAAATTTTTCTTTACACTCACTATCTTTCTCGTTGCCCTCACAATCCTTGCCTGCACCGATTGTAGAATACAAATATCAAGAAGACAAAAACAGAAAGATATTCAAATATCACGTGTGCATCATTCATAAATGCTACAATGCTGAGATGACATTCCTACTAAATTACGATTTTTAGAGCTAAAATCAATGGCTCTTCCTGAACAGTTTCAAAAATAGTTGTGAACCTCCAGCACAAAATCAGTCGAAAGTCACACGGCCGTATTTTTAAAGTTATATAGATTCAGATTTTGATTTTTACTTTCAGTGTGGTGTTTTTGATGAATACTGCTGTATACATAAAAACCTGCTTTTAGGGTGTAGCATATTCTATAACAAAATCTCTAAAAAGCTTATAAAACGAATTAACCATTGCAAGATGAACGGGGATTCCCCATCAAAATTTAGCTTAGAATTCTCTTGTTGGAGAGCCCAAAACAATTTTCCCCAAAATGTTTTACCCATGCGACCGATTTGTGCTGTAGAGGTCACACTTATGCTAAAATATTTTGAATACAATTGGCTGCACATGCCCTTTTCACAATGCTTTAGAAAAACATTGCAATAATAGAGAAGTAGCACAGTTCATTAACCATTTAAATTCTTGTTTAGTTTGTGAAGAGTGAACTTTCCTATCCATTGTTTTGTTACAAACAATGACAGATAAATTTGGTAGGAAGGTCATGCCAGCATGTTCAAGGGAGTAGAAACAAAAACAACATTTACTGTTGAAAAGACCTGAATAAGGTCATTCTGATTGGCCGGGTTGTTTTGTTTAAGCTTTAACATCCTGTTCGCCAAAGATAAACAGAGTAAATTTCCTCCTTTTTTTGTTTAGATAGAAAGTGCATTCTTGTGACCTATTCCCCAGTTCTGGAAATGGGGACTGGGAGATCAAATTTCAATAATGCGAAGATGAAATACTGAAATTGTAAAATGTGCAAACATGGGCTGTGTTCCACTTATGTGAATGTTTCCAACATTTGGCACTGGTTACAGTGTTTTTGTGCACTCGTCTATAGACCACTGGGTACCAGTTGTTGGTAAATGAATGGCAATGTTTGTGTAAGTGGAACGCAAACCAACAAGGGCAAGTAAAAAAAATTGCAAATTTTTACATTTTGAAGGTATATATGATAGGATTGACAATCGGAGATGGATTTGGAAACATGAGAAAATTGCAAGTGTCACGACTGGGATTCGAACCCAGGTCCTTGGCATACATGGCCAACTGCTCTTACATTTTGGATAAAATTTGACTAAACTGTTTAGGCTGCACGGACTATAACAGGGGCTAATTTCATGGTGCTGCTTAAGCGCTAGCTGAAAACGTGTGCTTACTGTAGCATAAAAGGTGTGCTAACTTTAAGGCCATTTCACTGCCGTGGCGTGCTTAAGCATGCGCGTGCTTGGAAACGGGCATTGTTGCATCACGAGTGTTTAGCAAATTTACCTCTGAAGCTAGCAAACGTTTGCCAGTGCTTAAGGTTACGGTCTCCATGAAATAGCCGGAGCCTCCATTAGCACAAAATTGGCTGCTAAACAGCTCCATGAAATTGGCCCCAGGTGTATTGCTTCCGTGTTATTCTGCAGAATAATCCTGAATATTTGTTTTCTTTTTTCTAGTAACTTATACAAACAGTGCAAAGTGAATTGACAAAATGTTTGCCTGTACGACATGGTGAGTCAATCGCAAAACAATGAACATAGTCACGCGAGTTCTTCTGGCCCACCTGCAGTCACTCTTGTGACTGGTATTGACCAAGCGTGAATTTAACAGGCACGCTTAAATGTCAATGCAAGTTGTTTTTATAATCTAACCACAAAGTCATTGCAACCGATGAATTGTTTTCCATATTAGGCAATCACGGACAACGTTAAACAACCAAAACTGACCTTGGCCCTTCGACAAGCATATGTTGTTTTTGCTTCAACTCTTGTATCAAAAATACCCTCCAAAATCCCGCGGAGCATTTATGCAAACCAAAGAAAAGAAAAATCCCAAAAGAAACCAAACAAAAAAAACTCAAAAGCATCACTGACCAGGTTTAACACAAGGCTGTTCCGTCGGACAAACACACTCCGCTTGGGTGGTTGCCTGATAAACTGGTACTGTAACATGCAGGAGGAGAGATAGTGGGGGGAGGGATAGTGGGAGCAGGGAGAGCGAAAGGGGGAAGAGCAATATTTGCAAAAAGGAAAACCCCAAATGCGCCATGACGAACGAAAAGGGAGACAAGCGGGGGATGAAGAAAGGAAAACAAATCATAAGGCAGGTATTGTAAAAAAAATATCAAACATAACTCCAGGCGAAATGTGAGCAATGGTATGGTAGTGATTAAATAGTTTCTCTATCAATCAGATTCATGTACCGGAATGTCAACTTATGTTCTAGACAACAGTAAAAGAATACCAGTCAATTGTAATACACATCACATATAATTTGACTGGTAATCCATTTTCAGCCAATTTATGTGGTTAACAGCTCCATGATATCCCCCCCCCCCCCCCCCCCCTACAGGTACGTAATTCCATAAATGAAACCGCAACGTTTGGGAAAATGAGTTTGATTAACTAAAAAATCAAATTGTGCCAATAAAAATAAATGTCAGGTCGTAAAATAATTTCATGGTTTAAAAAAATTTCCCAATTAAATGACCAAATAGGATCGAATTTTTGTTTAACTTAAGCACTGTTTAATACTGCAATTTTTGACGAAAAGCCCCATACATTTTGAGATAAAACCATACCATTGCTCACTGCATAGTGACTGCATAAATCAAACTAAACATAACACAGTGCACATGGCAAATTTTTTCACCAGCCGAGCTTGCAGGAAAACTGTCACTTATAAGCTACAAGACCACTGACAACATTTGATCTTTCTGAAAGTCTTCATTTTTGTGAACTTTCTTCAGGAAAAAATTCAGGCGGAAGTTTGGACTTCGGTAGGGCTGGAGTGAAAACAACAGTGTGAATATTTTGGGGCGAAGTTTACATCCAATCTTGTTAGACTTGTGTCAATTCGTTAACAGAACAGTCAATTGCAAGGCATCCCTTGGGATTCCACTTCGCACTTCTGAAAATCATTGGTCATTGAAACCAAAAGGAAAATTCCAATGGGAAAAACGATTTTCAATTTTGCAACTTTAAAATAAATTAAAATAAGTTTTATCTTTGCAAGAGGGGAAGAAAGGATTCTCTACATTTTCTGACAGAATCGCAATTTTTGAAGCAAAATACTCGTTTTTGCTTCAAGGAACCCAATTGAGGATAATGCCCAATTACTGCTAAATTTTCCTGCAAACTCGGCCTCAGCATGCATATTTTTCAGTGCAAAATGACACTGCATTTTGTGCCACATTTTTAAAACTAAATAATAAACTCAAGAATGCACAGTATGCTACAACATGATTCCAGCTTTTGAATCAACATTATTCATGCATAACTTAAAAACTAAAAACTAAGGTGGTCCGCATGTTTTTAAGCAACAATGAACAATTCTCAACAGACATACTATTTTTTCCCTGAACAACCATCATTTTTTAAAAATGTTTTTGAAATCAAAAACTACAAATTCAATTTTCTATCATTTTGAGTTTATGGCTTTTCACCAGCTACAACCTAGGAGCACAGCTGGCAGAGCACCGGTGCATTAAAATTAGAGGTCTCGTGTTCGAATCCCGACTGAAACAAAGTAACAAATTTACTTTCCTCGCCCGAGGTAAGAAACTTTTGCACTTTTTCCAACGTGTGAGGGATCATTATAAAAACAGCGGAACACCACAAATTCTTAAGATATATTTTCCTCAACTAAATCATAAAAAACAAAAGAAATAATCTGAATGCTATGTCCAAACAAAAAACAAAACAAAAATTGAGCTATGCTGCACTAAAACTAAAATCAACAAAGGTTAGCAGACAGGCCGGCCACAATGAAATTGAGAAGCACCCGTGGTTAGATGTTGCATGTTTAGTCCCCAAACCAAGTAAAAGTTTAGTTAGAAAAAGAAGAAAAAAAACTACTGTTTTTGTCATGACTGCCTTTACCTTCGCAGGTTACTGTTGGCGGAACTGGCGAGACAAAATTTAATGACAATGAAGTATGTTTAAATGTTAGCAAGTGAAATGAGAAGTGGAAAATTAGATGGGCAGCCATCTTGGAAATTATGTCAGGTCTTTTCTGCTTTGGCCTTCACTGCCATAACAATGCCTGATCTCCAAAATGGCTGCCAATGAGGTTTAACCGAGACCCTTTATTCAAAGATACAAATCAATTCTGCAAACAAATTTTCGGCTTTTTTGAAAAGTAAAAAACAAAACAACTGGGCTAAAATATTTGAATATTTTGCAAGGAATGGTGCTTGCCAATTACTAGTTTTATAAGAAATTGAATTTGCAATCAAGAAAGCTCATAACATAAATGAAACTAAAGAAAACCAACACCATCTTAGAAATTATACAAGAAATTATACAAGATTTCTTGAGGTTATGCAAGAATTTGAAGTCGTCCCAAATGTTAGTAGCCATTTTTATTCACAGCGAGTAATTTAATAGCTTCTCCAGATTTCACCGATTGTAATATTTGGTCTACTCAAGTCACAATCTTGTCCCTTACGAAGAAAGACGTCTCAAAATGCGATAAAGAAGGCACTATCGTGGGTGATTTGGGGAGAATGGCTTTGAGGGTGATATGAGAATATACAGCACGAGTCATGAAAATACTGAACGAGCCGAAGGCCAATTTGGTATTTTCGTGACGTGTTTGGTATATTTTCATATCACCCAAAAAAGGCATTCAGTATTATTATTGTTATATAAAATGAAGCTTACACGTACCATTCTTTATTTTGTAAGAGTTTTTAAATCCAGCGTAAAATGATCGTGTTGTACAGTATATTTTGATACCGTACTTACATGAACCTAGCACACACTCGTAGGATAGTTTAATGCTTATTCAAATGCTACGTGCAGAATGCATTTACACGCTTGTATGCATGTGGTATCCGAATAAGCTTCATTTTATATAACAACAAGGGTTCCTAGTAAGCGACAAAGTTACTGCAATTAATTCACTCAAGGGTAGGGGGAACTTCACACACAGAAAAACAGTTAAACAGGATGGGGTAGGGGATGGTGCATTTGTTTCTTCTCCTAAATTTATGAATCAAAAAAGTGTTTAAAAATGTGTAAGAATGTAACAACCGAGTGGCTATGTATGTATATGTAAATGTATTCAATTCTATGATTTTTGGACAGACGGAAATCCTATGGTGGATCCCGCAAAAGTTTTGAGAGCTTTTTTTTAAGATAGTGTGGGAAACTACGATGTGCAAATTGTCACATTCTTTTGCTGTAATATTTTTTGGAAAGAATTTAGTAGTTTACCATGGCTTTGGAGCTGGTGTACCAAAACATGAGACTGAATTAGCAATTTGGTTTCCAATAAAACTTTCAATTATGTCGGTCGGTGCCAGTCACATCCGGTAGGGCTGGAGTGAAAACAGTGTGCCCATGGTGACAAGCGAAGGAACAAAGCTACGCAACACGTACGTATCTAAGCATGAACGAATTTGTTTTCACTCCAGTCACGGTGCTATGCCCGTATACAAAAGCATACGACACCAGGTCAGAAAAGTGCCAGGATGTGCATGCGACCGACAGAATATTTTTCACTCCTAAATTTGGGTTTTTCCATCAATTCTACACTTACTGATGCTTGACAAGTCAATTTAAGGAAAAAAAATAGTAGAGGTCATTTACTCAATTGTTACTTTTTTTGAAGCTAGGTATGGGGTGTAATGGGGAGGGGCTATGGAAGAGGGGTGCTAGTGAGTCGTTTCAAAACGGCTGCAATGGTTAGCAAGTGAGGTTTTGAACTGCACACCTATGTGATGTTATTTAGTATTCTAAAAACTAATGTGCAAAACAACTGCCTCATTTTTAAAAAACAAAACGCATGTTTTGCAAGAATCTTTTAAATATTTATCCACTTTGTGTCAATGTTAAGTCTACACTTGTTAACACTTCAACTTTGCCAGGAATTATTCTTCTTATCTTTTTTGGGGGAGTTCGTTTTGTCTAGATTTTTCGGGGTATAGGAATTGAATTTTTTGAAGACAATTTTTGCCAAATTTTTATCAACTTAAATCTATTTTTTTCTCCATAAATGAGTAATCATATTTTGTCACAAACATTCTATTTTTTTATTTTTTTCTTTCCAAAAAGCAAATTATATTCACAGTTGGTGATTTTTGTACATCACCAAAACGCAAATTATGCAAATGAAGAAAACATGAATGTTTTCATAAATTTTAGGACAAATTTTGTTCCGGGAGAAATATGAATATAGTTTATTGCACCCGGAAGCTCCAATTGATTAGCACACTGTTTAGGTGCATTTGTTGCCCATATATGGTAAAGCACGTTATTAGTAGAGCCATTTTGCCAAACAAGCCAAATCCTAGGCCTAAATCTATTCTACTATGCTTTCAACTTTTTTGGGCATAATAAACTAAAAATGTTGAATCTAAACAAAATTATATTTCCTACTCTATATTTTCTTTCATATGACCAGTTTCTAGCTCATACCTGTTTATGAACGCTAATAAACAAAATGTGCAAAAACAGTCGAACTTCGTTAATAAGAGGTTCTTGGGACTTTGCAGATTACCTTGTTATAACAGGAACCTTGTATTATCAGGAATGCCAAAAATAAACAAATATTTTCCTTGTTATAAGCAAAATGTTGTTTCAAATACCAATGCTCTTATTATCGAGGTTCGACAGTAAAATTTTCCTTTTTTTTTCTAAACTATGGCTTTTGATTTAACAGTAGCAATATTTTGCAAAAATGCAAAATTTTGAGGGCCAACAAAAATTGCCTTTCGCTATTCGTTAATTAACTATTTAGAAATGGAATAACAAGCAACATACCTTCTTTTTCTGAAGTAATGACAACATCGGCACGAAAGGTTAGCAGAGAGAAGAAAAAAAGGGGGAAAAATTCTCTTTTGAGTCGAGGTAATGAAGTAATGTTCACTAAACTGTGAATTTGCTAATTTTTATTTTAATTATAGTGTTCTCAAAGACCAATTTGAACAAGGTAAAAATTTGATCATAAATATTCCACAAAACTTACAGTAAGCACATTAATTTTTTATTTTTTTTATAGGTTTTTTTGTTCTTTATACGACATTTATTTCTAATGGTAACTGGGTCTTTCCACGCTAATGGGCCTATTTGAAAGATAAGTCAATAATTCCTTTCAAATGTCTTCAGTATATCTCAAACTTAAATAAATTTCCTTGTACTATTGTTAGGGGTAACTTTTGCCCAAAAAGGTAAGAAATTGCGGCCACAACATACATTTCTGAAAAGCTTGTGTACAAATTTTCCTATTACGTATGTAACGTGGACAGACCAATTTGTGACATTTTTTTCTGTCTTTGTTACATACGTAATACGAAAATTTGTGCACAGGGTTTTCAGAAATGTATGTTGTAGGACTATTTTTCTTACTCCTTGGGGTAAAAGTTATTTCCTCGGTTTAACTGGATAATGTAAAGATAAAATTAAGACATTTGAAGTGAACTCGGACCAAGATCTTGTATGTCACAGAAATGTACCCATTACTGTGGAAAGACCCACCTAGGCTTGATACTTACTTGGGCAATCTTGTATCTTCTTGACGTTATGTGAATCACTGTGGGCGAAAAAAATTAAACATTAAGTGTGACTGTTTAATCAGTGAGGATCAACTGCAATACCGTGTTTCGGGACCACCAGTTAGCCTCATACTCATAGCTTGGTTCGAATTCCGGTGGAGCCAAGTTGTTTTTTACTTCACCCAGATTTCTCAAACTCGTGAACATTTGTCTACATTCGTATCATTTAAGGAAACAGAGCTTCTGCACCGGCAGCCATGACAGGGGGCAGGTTTTCTTATTTAAATGATGTAACAATAGAACCACTACTCATGCATGACACACGGTGACAATGTGACTGCCCCCTGTCATGGCCACCGTGCAAAGGCTCTATTAGACATTTTAAGGTACGTCGGACACAATAGGAGGGTGCATTTTGATTGTAAAACAATAGGCGAAGAAAAACAATTTAAAATTTGAAAAAGTGAGAATATAGAGAAAGTGACTTACTAGGCATTTTCATGAAATAGAACACACATCCGACTTAAGTTATTGAACACACAGTAAGGGTCCTGCTGACAAGCACTGTGAAAGTAAAAGGACAAATTTTAAAGAATTAAAATATTTGGTTTAAAAAAACAAAATGCAAATTACATGTATACTCTTACTAAATGATTAAGGAGGCTGAAAGATTTTATCGGTCAGTAGCGTGTAGAAACACCACTTGTGGCAAGGCTGACTGAACCAGTCTATGTAAGAGCCACTGAGGCAGGGTGCGCCACTCTGCCCGAGCTCCTGCACTTTTACAGCTGTTTGAGAGATGCATGGCTCCAGAAATTAGCTCTACGCACACAGGTTCAATCAGATTTTTAAAAAAAACACAAAATGTTTTTTTGGAGACCCCTTAAAGGTACAGGCTCGTAAACAATGCACGCATGCCAAATTCGTGCCACGAAATACGCAGCTTTATAGCAAAGGCATGGAGCTGCGTATTGCGTTGCACGAATTTGGCGCGCGCATTGCTGACGAGCCTGTGCCTTTAACTGCAAAATTCTTCCGGAAACAGAAAATGTCACATTTCATTAATGTGGGAATAACTTTGTTCAAACAGGTCCTCTAAAATTTGTGTTTTAGTCATCAAGTGAATTTGACAAGTTGGCCGGTTTTAACCACTTATTATAAACGCGTCTTGGCAATATATCAGACATGCTAACATTACAATTTGAAAGAGAGTAATTTGTCAAAGGGCACTCGCTATGGACACAATTTTATAACTTACAGCCAAGTCCTATTTAAACCCCACATTTAAAGCTATGCATTCTAGAATTATGTCACAATACTGATCGTCATTGGCTGAAACAATTGTACAAACTATGCCCAAATCGTAGATGTTGGCATCTCTTAAATTATGTTCACAGGGGCGGTCGACTCGGAGTGTTGCAAAGTATGATCTTTTGGTGAGAAGATTTATACAATTAATGTAGAAATGACTCTCAAGAGTCAGTATTTGTGGTGCTTAAACGTGGTCCTAGCTTTCGGCCAATATTTGCCTTTTCACAAAGTTGTATTTTTTTGGCCACAAATAATTCTGGCGTCTACTGGTTAACCTGGGATCGATTTCACAAATATTAAGACGAGTTAAATGCATCCTAATTCGCATACCAACATCCCAAGATAAGAAGAGTGACCCTTCCTAAGACGCGTCCTAGTGTTTTGTGAAATCGGCCCCTGGTCATGTATTTAAATCAAGTAACAGGTCGCGCCAGTTAGTATAAATTATCAAATAGCCACCGAGACCTGAGATCGATTTCACAAAAGTTAAGACGAGTTCAATGCGTCCTAATTCCCATAGCAACGTCCCAAGATAAGAGTGGCCCTTTTTCTTAGCGATTTGTAAAATCAGCCCCTGGTCTAGTATCCTTACCACTCAGTGTAGTTTGCACATCTCTGTAGCGGCAGTTCGACCACCGTACTATTCGTATTCACCAGTATGACCTGTGGTTTATCTGCCTGTGGTCGGATAACCTCCATATTAACAACGCCTTCGGGCCGCTCGCTAGGCGAGATGAAAATCTCTTCCAAAAGATTAGAGCGGTACTGGCTGTTTTCCTGGATGACGACACTTTTCAAAACTCGACCGTCGTCTGCAATAAAGGATGATTTTTTTCAACTATCAATTGTGACAATCCACCACAAAAGGGTGCTTAAAGTCGGTCCCAAGTAAATTCGGGTTTTTATAGCTTCAGAATCAACATTTTCTAAACTTTAAAATGATGCTCCTTTCAGGTTCATACGATATTAATAAGTGGAGTTACGGTGAGAAATCTGGGTTTAAAAAAGGGCCAAAAATTAAGAGTATTTGAAATGTTAAGATGTGAATTTCCTTCGGGGCCGTCCAAAGTTGTCAAAATTTTCAGAGTTCTACAGAACGATTTTACCAGGACTGTCTCCCTCCCTCCCCCCGAAATACTACGTATCAACTTTTTTCCCCACTACCATGAAATGTCAACATTTTACAGTGCATGTAAAGTCCTACGCGGTCCTCAACCCTCTCCCGCTTCCTATGCTTTTTAGAACCGTGAAAATGTCGACAACTTTGGATGGACTCTTAGCATATTATGAGTATAGAAATCTTTGATTATTGAAATATAAAAATAGTAGTTGAAGTTACGTACTTGTGCCCAGGAAGAGAACGTCATAGGTTTCACCGTCCGCGGCAAGTTGTTGATGCACGGCGATCTGCATGATGCGGTAGTCGGCCCGCGTCACGTGAAATCGCGGCCAGTCGTCACCGAGGTTCGGTACGGATTGGTGCATCAGAGGATGCTCCAGGATAAAATTCAGTTTGGCGTCGGTCATTTGAAGCGAATTCTCTGAACACTGGCAAGAACGACAAAATCAAGAAAAATATAAATTAATTTCTTGGAATTTTTCTAGTGGGTTCAGTTCTCAACATGTGTGGTTCAAGTTCACTTGTGCCAATGTGTTTGTGTCCCTGGGCAAGACACTTAAACTCAATTGCATCGTCAACCTAAGTGATGCTTGGTGCTGATAGGGTTGTGTGCCTTGGCCGGCCAGCCACCTAGTTGAAGCGAAATGGTTATGCTGGCTACTTTATCATGGCAGCGGTAATAATTATTCTTTAATTATGTAATGCTGCTGTTCTTGTAGTTTTCCAATCATGTAACACAAATCGTCCAATAGGAACACTACTTTACTTACATCTCCCGGCCGAGGGGGCTCCACAAACACGTCGTCTGTTGGCACTGGGTACCAAGTCCCCTGGTCTTGGGTTTTAAATTGCCCTTCATTGATAATTTCTTGGATTTTGGCTAAACTGAAGACGCAAACCGCTGAGCCGGGAATGGCATGACTGTGAAAATGGTTACAATTGGGAAAAACATTTATCATCACATTGCCAAAAATAATTTAAGATTAATGCCTGCCGTAAAAACACACCCAAAGGTTTCAGACTATCGTAAAAGTCAATTTCAAGTTAAAAAAATAGTACAGATATTCTACATGAACATAAGACTCACAGCCATATTATCGGTATATGCCGTTTTATGTGTTAGTTTTACGTTTAGCTAATGTATTAGCTAATGGTGGATTCATACAGAGCTCTTTCGTACGTAATTTCGTCACGCGTCACTTAGAGAAAATGCAGCGTAGAGGAAATGTGGAGTGAAACGTCAGACAGAATCAACTTGGACGGACATTTTTTTGTGATTCTGGATTTTCAGTGCATCGTTTCAATCATAATTCCACCCTTGCCGCTTTTTCTCAAAGCGATACGTATCAAAATCACGTGCGAAAAGGTTCAGTGTTAATACATCATAAGGTGGTGTTAAATTGGATTTCATATCCAAGAAAAAAACCTGCTTACTTTCCAGTTGTAAAAACAGCATAGAAGGTAATGTCGTCGCCTTCTCCTAACATCTGCACATCCTCTGCAAACAAGAAAATGTAAAGATTATAAAACGGCATTTGGGTCTTTCCACAGTAAAGGGGCCACTTCGAGGAAATACCTTTGTCTGGTCTCAAAATAAAATAAATAAGTTCAAGTTGTTCTGAAGAGATAACTTAGGCCCAAAAGGGTTACAAATAGTGTGACAACATGCCTTTCTAAAAACCCTGTGTACAAATTTCCAATATACGCTCGTAACCGGGACGGCCTAAAATGTAACACAAGTGGTCCGTCCCGGTTACGAGCGTATATTGGTAATTTGTACACAGGGTTTTTAGAAAGGCATGTTGTCACACTATTTGTAACCCTTGTTGGGCCTAAGTTATCTCTTCAGAACAACTGAAACTTATTTCTTTTATTTTAAGACCAGACAGAAGAATTTTCGGGAAAATATGGTCCGTGTTGCCAAAATGCCCCCTCGTATACATAATATTCACAACCAAAATGTAACATCACAGTCGCTTATAGCATAATTATAGACCAGATTCTATAATGGTTGCGAAGACTTACGTAGATAGTTGAAGTAAAACGGGAAAGCTCCGGGGAATGAGCAGTTTAGCCGAGCTTTCTGGAAGGTAGTCCAAGTTTCCGATAAGACCCAACTGCCACCCATGTCGGTCTTACACACCTTAGCGACTCGGGAGTAGATTGCCTGCAAAGTGAGCAGATGGCTATTAATACAGGATTGAAAAAAACTGTGTCCATGCATTCAAGAAATTATGTGAAGCCACTATCCTATTTAGGCTGGATCCATTGCTACACTGCACAGAAAAGGGAACTATATTATTACAATAGTCTGGAGTCTAGTCTTGTTTACACAATGGCACCCTTGGGAAAAAAATGCATGCGCACATGCATTGATATAATTATTCTGATCAATTTGTAAGCACTACAAAGATTACATGTATGTGCCTGGTCTACATAGTGAAAAAAATTGCACAGAATTTACTTCAATTTTCACATGGAACTCCAAAATAGGCCATAACCCCCATAATAGGCCTTTTGCATGGCAGACATCTCGGGGGCTTCGTAGACCTATATATTGTCACATCATTTAAAACATTTTTAAAAACCTGCCCTTAATATGACAAAAATACAAAGGGTCTATGGATAAAATGGTAGCGAATGAAATTTACTTACCTCTCCCGAGTTGACATGCTCAACTGCGATTTCCCTGAAGAAAAACATGACCCAATCGCCAACATCAAAGGATTTGATAAATTCAGGAACTGAGGGAGGAATCAGAGACAAACCATTATACAAATCACAAATATTATAGAAGAATTCCAAATTAACAAATTTGAGACCGATCTGCGCACTTACGTCGCTTAACACAGAGAGCCTCTTTATCAAACTCGGAGGTAAACTAATGTACGCACATAAATGCACAATCAGTCATACATGCCATGCAGAACAGCACACGTATGTACACACTCAGTCACTGTACAATACTGTACTTGTTGCGCATGCATACTGCCGACTTGACACGAAGAGCCTCGGCTTCAATGCGTTAGTGCGCAGAACAGGCTAATATGAAATTCATCAATTGAGATTTAAATCTAAAAAGCATACAGCTAAAAAAAAAATGAAACTGAAATTACACTCTGACCAAAATATTGAAGAAGCAGAGATGTAACATTTTATTGGTCAAAAGTTGCATCGAAATCCTGAATATACTTTTTTTTAAAGAACAATTCTCACCTTTTAACCATTTTGTGTCGACCTCTTTTGATCGTATGTCCGGTCCTTGCGACATGCTTCGGAATATTCTTGAATCGACCGCTGTAAAACCAGTTACTGTTGCTGTATATAGGGCTCCGTCTGTAGGAATTTAACCAATGTGAACGTTTTGGAAATTTTATTGTATTTTTATTTTATATAATTTGATTTTTATACACATTTCACAATAGTGAGCTGATTTTTCTATGCGCATCTTACCTGCAAATATAGCTGTACTTTTTTGGGCCGGACTAAAAGGACATCTAGAAACACCACGTAAAGTTGAATATTCTGTCAAAGAATTAGGCTGAAAAGAACCAAAAAGAACACCTACATTAGCATAAAGTCACAACAGCTATTTCAACCTAAAGGACCAGTATACCGGTACATGTAAGCATATCCGCATTGGACTTGTTTTTCGGGAGGTTTTACCGAGACGATGGTAAATGAAATATGGCTAAATTTTACTGCTGTCCGCATTTAGACTTTTCAACACGGGAAAATTGTACCGAGACCGTGGGTGAGCATGCCAGTGTCCCTTCGCAGTATGACCTTCACTGCCCTGATTTACACTTTCAGAGCGCTTTTACCGACTCGCTGTGTCCGCATTGGACTTATCGTCTCAGGAAAAGTTACCTCCAAGGTCAGCAGTTGGCCAGGAAAAGTAACCGCTGGACTCGGAACTTATTTCTTTTATTTTGAGACCAGACAAGGGTAATATCTGCAAAATATGGTCTGTGTTGCCAAAATGCCCCCATTACCGTGGAAAAACTCATATTAGAGTTGCACTTGTTTAGCACATCGTCTTTTGTTTCCTGGTTATATTTCTCCTTTCAAGTTCAATAAACCAGTTTTCTTGCTTTAATAAGGGTAATAAAGGACATTTTGCAGTAAATGTCAGCAGTTAAGGACTTGCCAAGTCAATTGATGAGACTCTGGGATTAATAAAACATGTGTTATTGGCAGGTGCAAGGTGAAGTGACCCATCCAAATTAAAGCACTTTGTAAAGCTTATTTCCTGTTTGAGTGAACATCTGTCACAACTAGTTTGTTTAGAAACCCCTCAAATGTAACTGCCTCAATATAGCAGCCAGACAAAAGCATGACAATTATTTCCAAGTTAATTTATAAGTATTTGGTACATATCATAATCGGAAAATACAATTAAGTAACGACAAAGACATACTAAAGCACTTTTCGACTTGCACTCTTCAGAGCAAAATGCAAGAACGGCAAGGTGACTCTATCTACAATAAAGGGGCTTTTTCAAATCTCGGCTTTGTCTCCGTAGGGTTTACATGGAGCCTAAGCATGAGCCCAAGTCGAGATTTGGAAAAAGGCCAATATACATGTAAGGCTAAAGACGTGTTAAGAATGCCGAGCGCTAATGCATAGTTCCGACCTGTCAATCAAGCCGAACCCGCCGACCAATTACAACAGAGCTAGCAGACGGCGCCCACATAGGTCAAAGTGATGCAATCTTCACGCAATCACGCGATATTCTGCCCATACAGTTTGTATGTTGTATGCGCCAGTGACCGGGTGAATTTTGGTTTCAATTACGGGCGATTCGCTGTTCAAAGGTAGGAAAGCGCATTTTTATGAATATATGTCATCCCTGCATTACTAGCCCTTCGCTCAGTGTGTGCTACGGTACCTGTTGACCCTAAAACACAAATGGCTTTGAGTTTTCTCCAATGAATCTGTGCTTTCCATGTCGAGTCCCGTTGCTTTATACGTTGCGTCGCAATTTTTTTGCGATGGCTTGTGAGCACATAGCAACAATATCTAAGGGGCGGGGTTAACTGGGCAATCTCGGAACTATGCATTGGTCAGCAGCAGGGAGCACACTACACAGTGAATGTATCCTCGAGCATGCGCAGATGCATGTACTACAGTACATGTACATACACATGTACACATGTACATTGTACATGCTCTGACAAGTACAGTAAACTGCTGTTCGCTGTATTGTTTCAAGCATTCGGGGTGATCAAGCCAGTATTGTCCTACTGTATAGCAGATGTGCATTCAGGCTGTGTGGCAGCTTTGTGAGCATTCTTGCAGACGCGCGACAGCTGTTTGCGGGAAGCAGGCAAGATGCTGCGGATGGAGGATGGAATATACTGTTTAATTGGGGAGTTCAACCCTTCAATTGTGGGGTTTAATCGGGAAATTGTGGGGTTTAACTAGGCAATTTTCGGGTTTAACTGGGCAATTATGGGGTTCAACACTACCCAAAAGGTAACTTGAAAAAGGCGAATCAGACCCGGGTCTGATTTGCCTTTTGTGTTTGGCTTTGGTGTTTAGCGCCTACCCGGGTTCAACTCGCCATTTAAGTTTCACCCTCCCCCTCAAAAAGAAGTTCTAAAGTTTCTTTAGTGTTATATCAAATATCTCCAGCCCCACGAAAGGAAATCTGCTTCATCAGTCCAATCCCTTCCTTGCTCCGGCTAAAGCCCGGCGTCTTTTCCCTAGTTAGTTCCATGACAATCTTTCTACTCCCTCCACATGACCGGGGTTTATCTAAGACTAGCGGCAGGAGGAAATTTACTTAAGATGAAGGAAAAGGACATCCGCTGTGTGTGGTTAAGAGAGAAAACGCCCTGACCTAAAATGTCAAATCTCTTTCCCAGCTTTCGACTTCAAATATTATACAACCTTACCAGACTTTCTTGTTTTCCGCAACATGTAAAGTTTGGTTTAGCACTTACGTGAATTTCTGTGGTGTTTTAATGACTACATGTATCACACAGGGTTTCGGTCCGTCAGATTTAAGTATCGAGGTGAAAAGGGCAACGAAGAAATTGGCTGTTCTCTTTTTCATCTCAGTACTTGAAGGGTCTAGTGTCACGACCCCAACACATAACTTCTTTGTAGTAACAACACATTGAAGACAGAACCCTACTATGTTACAAATCACCTTTAACCCTCTACAAGTTTTTGATGTACAGGCAGGTGACCTTTGACCTTAAGACACCAGCTGGGGGTTATCTGCACTCTTTCACTTGAGTTATCGTATAAACACTTTTGAAGACATACATTTGGGTGCTGAGTTATCGCCAACATCCCATATATTTTTAAATGTTCGTGTCTAGTGGTGTTGGCAACAAGGAGGCCAGGGGTGCATGTTCTCTCCACTTCCCCCAACCCCGGTCTTTGCCCATCCCCAACTTGGAAAAGTCTAGGGACACTGTTGTTTGGTTCATATTTTGGGTTCCTCACATTTTATCTTTAGTCTTGCAATGACCCCAAAAGTTAATTAACGAGTTGACTGGGAAAACCTACTCAAAGTAAAGATTGAACTGGTAGCAACTATCCAATTAATTGTTTCCAACCGAGATGACAATTTTACCCGAAAATAGTCCATGAAGATTAAATTATTTAGATCGTTTGCAAATGATTTACTTCTCATCTGGGCGGTCCGAAATGGGCGCTGTGTACCGCGTGTATGCTGTTCCAACGTGATGCATTTTTTAATGCATCCCATAGCTTAGCTGGTAGAGCATCTGCCCGATGTGTCAGAGGTCTTGCGGAAAACCTGAGAGTGTATACTACTGTGCCTTATAGCTCAGCTGGTAGAGCATCTGCTCAGTGTGTCAGAGGTATTGGGAAAAATCTGAGGGAGTATACCACTGTGACTCATAGCTCAGCTGGTAGAGCATCGGCCCAGTGTGTCAGAGGTCTCAGGTTCGAATCCTGATAAGGCCCATATGGTTTTTTTTTTCATCCCAAGTTTGGTTGTTACATTGATTAAAAACTACATGTATACCAAATATTGCGTTCACTTATACGCAGAACATAGTATAGACAGTGAATCTTAATATTGAGGTTCAACTGTATCGTGAACTAAACAAATTTTTTCAACCTTTTCATACTCACCTCAAAATCCCGACACATGGGATTCCAAGCATTGGTGCCACAAACCAGCAACCGATTGGTCGCGTTGCTCTTGAGTACAACTTGAATGAAATTTTGGCACTGCCACGCTTGCTTTCCTTTCATTTTGCACGCGTTGATGTCCACTTTGTCAGAAACCCACGACTCGTTTGTAACGGCCGAAAGTTCGCCGAAAGGTTCGTTCAGGTTGATGATGTAAAATGCGTTCTTGGCGCCGAGATATAATTGCTGCCTATCATTAGATAGTGACATGGCTGTTAGGCTCTCTCCGTGGAAAGTTCTTAATTCTGTAAGTCAAAAAAGGAAAAGAGTTCGTGAAAATATTAATTTGGAAGAGTCGTGGCTATGGGGGCGGGGCTTTTTGGGGGAGGTGACCCAAAATTTTACTTTTGGAGTTGACGGAAAAAACAAATTACTCAAAGTGTTGATAGCAATGGTAACAAACGCCACATGAGTTTATTTCTGTCCAAGGTGGTACAGTATCTGCAAGAAATTAATGACTGAAGGTGGTTTTACTGAATCAGTCAACAGAGGATGCTCTTTTTATACTTGGTAAAAAAGAAAAATTGGTCGTTGGTAGAAAAAAGTGGAAAATATAATCTATTTCACACCTCTGAAAAATAATGACTATGCACATTTCACTACAGGGAAATTTTTAATATCAATATTAACAATAATTAATCTCTTTGTAGCAAAAAATGGCTGCTTTTTGTGTAGAGTGAGAATCAATTTTGGTGTTGGCTTGCAAAATCTTAAATAGTATTGGCTGTATGCCTATCTTTTGGCCTTAGTGCCCTTCTATTTTGCAACCTATCAAAGGCCAAAGTGGCCTTGCCCCTCAAAATATACAATTGTAGCCCTGGAATAAGTTGTTAACATGTATTTACTTCAATTTCTGCATTTAAAATGATCACAACGTCACATGATATTGGTTGGTCCATGTCATTTGGAGAACAATAAGTGCATTTTCATGAAAAGGTTGTGTTGAATTTGAAAGAAAAATGAGGCATGACAGACATACAATTCTGTGACGCATCTGAATTTATTAAAGCGGAATCAATTTCATTTAAAAGTTTCCCTGAAGCACAGCAGAAGAACTTGTGGGTACACAAAAGTCCTTCATGCTTCATCGGTTTAAATGCACGTGCGCTTCAGTTGACAAAGTCACAACAACAGGGTACAACCAAAAGTTTTGTTGTTGCCTAAAACTTGGAGAAAAGGTGCGCTCCAAGGCCTGACCAAAATCGTTGATGTATGGTCGTTGTGGTGGTACTGCAGAGCCAAAAAAGGACCTGGTGGTTTTGATGATTTGAAAAGATGTTGAAACTAATTGAAAATCTCTAACATGCGGGTCTTTTTGGATAACAATAAGGTTTTCCTTGGAAGTTCTACAAAGCCACAAATTCTACTTTCGCAATTGACACATGACATGACTAGACTAGAGCAGTTTGAAGCATTGCAGTATTCACATTGTGTAATTTGCTCGATCCATCAATATACAACGACACTCAGTGGGTCGACATTAATTTTGTAAGCCACGGCAAATGTACATGTAGCTTCCGAACAAATAGATTTGTTGTTCACTGTTCAGTTCAGTAGGCTGGTAATATGTATTTGGTTACATGTATTTTATTCATGTGGTGATTGGGTGCCACACCAGGAGTAAGTTTGAAAAATAACCATTTATGTACCATAGTTAACTGAACAAAAAAGTAACATGTCATCTGCCAATTCCAATTTCATTTCGTAGTTATGTAACTTATGTCTGGCAGACCTAACAAGGTCACAAGTCTAGACAATTGGTGCAGATGAAATTTACAATGCTTTACATGAATGGTGTGAAATTTCACTCCTCTGTGGTGGCTACATAAATTGTAAAATATTGGCAGTTGCAAAAATGTGCATTTCTTTTTTAAGATTTTGTCACATGCAAGCGCTTTTATCTCTGTACATGTACATGTGAATTTATTTTACGGCATGTAAAAATCATTGACTAGACTACGTTCAGGCCAAAATGGTGAAACTATAGTTACATTGAACATGTAAGGTGTTCAAAATATTGTGTTTGTTATGTTGGATCTACATATGTTTTTAAATGTTAGAGTTAAAAAGATCTCAGATTTTCCCCTAAAAACTGTGGTGTACATGTATATCTATTGTGACTTCACGTAATGGAGACTGAACAGTTATACTGCCCTCACATGTTCAGTTTACGTTTGCCTACCTTAGTCTATTTTGGGGTTTACTAAAAACGTATTTCCATATAGATTAAAACACGCTTCAAAGGTTTCCACAGAACACTGCCTCCATGAAACAGCATTTTTACTTCATTAGTTTTGCATTCAAAATGGTTTTTGATCCAGAACAACCAACCAAAGAATTGTGAAAACCCAAAGGAGTGTTTTTCGTTGGGAGTTTAACTGGAAAAGTTTCATGGCCAAATGCAGACAATGCTTATTTTCTAATATTTACTGACCACAGACTAGATAAAAAACTGAAAACCATAAGGCTGAGAATTGTTCAATTGAGTAGGCCAATCCTTTAAACTGCCAAGCCCTGAGCCAAATACTGTCATCAGGACAGATGCTTTGAAAGATCTTTGTACTATTAAATTGAATGCAAATTCTGTATCTCAAAAGTTAGTGCTCTTTTTATGTGTGCGGCATAATGATTTATCAAGTCAATTATTAATGACCTTTACAAAAATTAGTGACAACTGGGTAGTGTTGAAAAACTTGGTGTTGAAAATCAACTCATTGTTAAATGTTGTGATTTGTAGGGGGAGTTGGGAGTGGGGGGAGGTGTTTTTTGTAGGATTTCAACAGGTCAAATATTTTGAATACCAAAAGAGCACTTGAACTTTAAGGGTCAAAGGCTGAAGTGATAAGGTATTCATCTTTCATTGTTTAGACCCAACTGTTATTACATTTCAAATTCCTTTGAAATTTATCACTTTTTATTCTAACAAATATACAATTGGAGGCAACACCTTATTTTTAAAGCTTTTTTCATAAGTTTTGAAGCAACAAATACCTCATCAGATGACTATTTTTGTATCCAATGTCGTTAGGTTTTAGTACCCAACATGTTTCATGTGAATGCTGGCAGAGATTCAGTACTTCTTGATAAAAACAGATGCACATGTATAATCTGGGTACCATATTGCAGTTCCATTTACCGTAGGTGCATTATAATTTGGTTCATTATTTCTCAAAAGCCAGCGTACTTTTGTATCACATCAAGTCACTGACCCTAAACAAATGAAAAGAATAAGAAGTCTGACCCAACTGTTTA
Source organism: Henricia sp. BOLD:AAB3569 (assembly GCA_037783545.1). Taxonomy (NCBI): domain Eukaryota; kingdom Metazoa; phylum Echinodermata; class Asteroidea; order Spinulosida; family Echinasteridae; genus Henricia; species Henricia sp. BOLD:AAB3569. Next base: position 597,622 of record JBBELK010000121.1, read on the forward strand.
CAACCTCTGTATGGCGATCTAATTTCCCCCAAAACAATGACCCATCCCGTTACAAAATCATCTTTAAAAAGAAAATGAACACTATCTCTGAAACCAGATAGTCATTCTAGGTGTCTCAAACAATGCTTATTTCTAACAGTATTCCTGAAAGCCTTGTTAAAAGTGCAAGCACGTGTGTAGCTGTGTTTCCTACATGTATGATCCAACCAGGCATCAACCTTTTATTTTCCTAGTTTTCCAGTATCATCCTCTCTTGAACAGGAAATAAGATGAATTCCTTCGAAAGCTACAGATCAAAAATCTGAGGAGATAAATTTCTCTTTCATATAACACGCAACTTGAAACAAACAGTTTCCAGACAAAAAGCGAGAATGAAATTTGAGGCACCGTGTTTTGACCAAGTTTTGTGAGGCCTTTAAAACGCGCTGCAAAGAATTACTGAAACCATTCTATGCAGGTGTTGATTTCATTTTTGTAGTCAAGTTGGGGGGGAAAACAAAAACGAGACTTTGTAATTGTATCATGTAAAGTCCGACTCACCGACCACTTTCATAGTTGGACAGTATATCCATATCTGGTACATGTAGAAAGGTTTCGCAAGCAAACTGAGGTGTACCATAGTCAAGACGATTTAAAATCTTTCTAAAATTCGCATTTTCTGCATGACCCTTAAAACAAGCCAAGTTAAGGTTAGGGGGGGGGAAAAAAAGGAATGGTTTAAACTGAAAACTTACTTGTGTAATAGTTGTCTGCTGTGACCCAATTGGGTACTTGATCTTGAAATATACCAGATGCCGTTGCCATTACACTAGACGTGAGTAAATACAACACTAGCATCACTGTCCTCCAGCTAAGGAACGCATCGTGAGTTAATAGGTTCTCCATTGTTTGAGGCAAGTTTGTGTGATCCTTGCACAAGATTATTTCCTTCCGGAGGATGGCGATTTCAAGGTGATCGACAAAAGAAGAGGCAGGCCCTTTTGCAGATCAAGTCCTTGCAGTTTTTCTGTGATACATGTAGTACATTCCTTCAGCAGTTACAGGGGATGCTCCTCAGTTTCGTTGTGTTCTGTAGTAAATAAAAACAAAGATTTTTAAATGACTAATGTAAACAACCTTTATAAATACCCATGACAGTTTACCTATTCGGTCAAGAGCATGTCACGTGGACAGTCTAAAACAAATGATAGACTGGTTGGCCCAGTTTTAAACACTTTGGCAAATTGAAAAACACTTATGGCACTGCTTTTAGCACTAGCTGAAAACGTGTGCTTACTTTAGCAAAAAGTTCTACTAATGTCCTTAGGCAGGCGCATGCTTGGAAATGGGCATTGTTGCGTCACGAGTGTTTAGCAAATTTTGCATCTGAAGTGAGCAAACGTTTAGCAGTACTTAAGGTTACGTTAGCACAAAATCGGTTGCTAAACAGCTCCATGAAATAAGTCCCTGGACACTGATGAAAACTGTCAAGTTTTGCTTTGTGCGTGCAAGACTTTTAACTAATTTCCTTGTCAAACTGTTCAGGTAATAATTTACGTGATATTCCACAGAAACACGGAACAATCTCCCAAGTTTTCAAAACTTCAAAAGCAATGTACAATTGCCAGACGACCTACTTCATATGAACCAAAACCATCCACAAAAGGGATTTTCAGTCTTTCATATGTTCTCACGCACCCAACTGTTGGCAGGTACATGTAGTAAAAAAACTGTCCGGTATCAATCACCTTTTCAAATTTCATAAAAAGATAGATCATAAAAGTGATCTTGTTAACATGTGGACTGGCTAATAATACGAATGACCTTGGTGAAGTGTACAAAGAACTTGAAATAATCTTTGATAAATCTGTTTTGCTACCACAGTAAATTTTACTGAGCTGACAGTTTGGCAGTGACACCGGGGTGAAAATAAGCCACGATTCGCACTTGCAGGTCTCACCCTCGCGCCACCCCCGAGATTACTCATTCCCCGGGGCGAGTTCAACCCTACTCGGGACCAGGGTTGAAAATTTCAGCCCCGGGGCGAGACACTTTCCCCGGGGCGAGATCAGTAGTGGGAAAAGGAGCAGGGGCGAGTTCTCACTTGTTCAAGTGAGGGACGAGGTACCGATCTCCGGGTGAGATTCAGAACAACAAGTGTGAATCGATGCGGGTTGAACTCGGGTGTGGGTCACCCTGGGCGGCCCCGGGGCGAGTTCGCCCCGGGGATTGTTGTTCTAGTGGGAAAAGGCCTTTACACACAAGCTAATTCTACCTGGCTACTAATTTTGTGTCTTTCCACACTAAAAAGGTGCAAAACGTACCCTTTTACCACGGAAAGACAGACAGTATCAAATAGCTGCCATCTTGTAGGGCAGTTACTTTGTTGCTTGACGACATGCATGGTTACTAATTTATTTTTCAAAAGTTGCCCCACAAGATGGCAACTACATGTATTCGATATGGTCTATAGTACAGTTTATAACACGCCTCTTTCTGATTCTCAATCCTGACTGGCTGAAACGCAGTCACGTGAGATTCACTAATCTAGGCTAGTGCATGAAATTTGCGCCAGCGTGAACTAGACGCGCGTATGAAGTTTCGGGCGCGAGCGTTAAGACTTCACGCGCGCGTGTTTCCCTGCTAGTGTTCCTGACCGGTCACTAGTCTCAAAAACTAGTGACCGGTTACTGCGCCCTCTGGAGGTTGGTTGTTAATGTATTAAATTAAATTTCATCTGTACGTGTGCATTTTTGCCTGAGGCGTGTTATAAAACACATACGGACTGGCATAATTCGGTCTCTAGTGAACGTCTATGTGCCCCTCGTGACTGTGAGTGACCACAAGAGGGTCCTATTTCCCTCGGCCTTCGGCCTCGGGAAATAGGACCCTCTTGTGGTCACTCACAGTCCCTCGGGACCCATAGACGTGCACTAGTGACCTCATTGCCAGTCCATATGTGTATAACAGTCTACCAGTTTCCTTCCTCCGTGGTACATGTATAGTCTACCAAAACCTTGGACCTGTAAAGGCTGTATACATGTAGGGCTTTATTCAGTACTTTCAAGCTATGAAAGGCAAGCCTTATGATGCAATGTGTAGTAGCCCACATGTACTGGTAGTCCCAACATTCCTCATTGATTAAACACACAATTACTCAATACCTAAATCAATAAAACCTCATCCAAGCCCACTCTACCACACATCACTATCCAGCTGTGATACCACATGTGACTCATTTGAATATTGATCAGCAGGATAACACCCAAGGGAGTTACACTGATTACTAAGGTCATATGATTTGGCAATCTTTCTTGGTAAAGCCTAAAAGGACACCAGCGTAGGTGTGCACCACACTGTGTGTACCATACACCATGTTGTGCAGTATGCATACCTGTCGTAACAGACTAGAAACTTGGAATCTGGTCATTCCACGAAAAGGTTTCCCCCTTGTATGTCATGACACTTCTGGAGTTTGATTGGTTTCAGATTCAGAATTTACCGTTTGTAAACTAATACAAATATTTTACACTATTTTAAGTGATTTCTCTTTGTACAAAAATCAAATTTGGGTTTTCTACTTGAGAAGTTGAGTGATTTTCCTCGGTGTGAAAACCCTTTTGGGTTTGGTACTATAGTTGTTTTCCTCAGTGTGAAAACACTCTTGGGTTTGGTACTATAGTGATTTTCCTCAGTGTGAAAACACTTTTGGTTTTGGTACTTGAGTGATTTTCCTCGGTGTGAAAGCACTTTTGGTTTTGGTACTTGAGTGATTTTCCTCGGTGTGAAAGCACTTTTGAGTTTGGTACTCGAGTGATTTTCCTTAGTGTGAAAACACCTTGGGTTTGGTACTTGAGTGATTTTCCTCGGTGTGTGTAAAAGCACTTTTGGGCTTGAATTTGTTTATCAGACAAAACTTGTGGTGTGGCAGTAATCCTGGCTTTCAGATAATTCCCCTTCAGGGGGTTTAAAGCAGAATCAACAACTCTACCAATGTTTATTTAAAAGCCTTCTCAAGTTGTTTACTATGAATCCTGAATGTAAGGTCATTCATGGTCATTTTCATTTTTCATGTAGATTTGTTTAGCATTGAGTAGAAGATAAATATAGGCCTATAATTCTCATTTTTTTCCAAGATCGTTTTTTAGAACTAAAACTTTTCACAATTAAATTAAGCATTAAAAACAATTACAGTAAATGGTTTTATTTCGAATACAGTTACTAATAACGAAAAGGGTTTTCACAATTTCATTTCCCAAAAAAGGCACTCCCACTCAAGAGAAATTCCATGAATGAGGCTTCACATCTAAACAAACTTGAACTTGAAGGAGGAAAAAAATATCCCTTGGCCATAAAACGAGCACACATGACTCGAAAGGGCTTCCAAAATGTGCAAGCTGGTCCCCAACAACTGTGCTTATATTATACCAGTCACGATCCTATCCAAATAAATCTTCCTTAACACTTGACAGGTTGGCGGGATGAGTGCATGTTATGACCTGGGTCTAAAAATGACTGGGACATTTAGTGTGTTGCACAGCCCTAAATACGCCCTACCGGTATACCAGAGTTTGACTGAAGACAACAGATTTTGTAAATCTCTATTCTATTCTTGTTTATTTAGGATATCTGTTCAAAAGCAAAGTACTTAAGAGTTACCTGGTTTCAATATATAATCCTCTAACATCGTTAACCATTTGTGCGTTCTTCATTTGTCTTTATCTAAAGTCCGGATGTGTACCATTCATGTGTGTTTACCATTTCTTTTGTCTGAAGCAATGCTCCCGTGGGTGTAAAGGGCGTGTCTACAAAGATGAAGTATTTCCTTGAATTGAACATTTTATATCTATTTGCAGACCAGAATTAGAGTGTTTTTGATGGTAAAAATTGTTTGGCACACATTGTGGAATAGCATGGAAGGATAGTACAGCAACTGAACATAGTCAAACCTCGCTAAAGGAGCGTGTTCAGAAAAAAATGGATTTTGATTTAATCTAAAAATCGTATAAAATACCTCCCTAGAATACTATCCAAGGGAAGAAAACAGAAAATTTGCAATCCCCAATTTGGATAAAGCAAAAAGGTTGGTGTCATCACTGCAGTGCTTTATGGAACCGGATAAAATAGTTTACAAAACATCAGTGATTTTTCAACGATATCCTAAAAAATATACCAATTGAGCACGCAAAATTTCAGAATGGTAATGAGAAAAATACGACAATTTATACGGTATCAAAATCTCAAAATCCACGGGAAAAATGGGTGGGTCAAAAACGTGATCTGGCCACGCTCTTTTAATAAGAGGTCCTTTGGACTTTGCAGATTACCTTGTTATAACAGGAACCTTGTATTATCAGGAAGGAAAACAACGAAGAACAACGAATTGGGATCTAATATTTTCCTTGTTATAAGCAGAATGCCGTATTAACAGTGCTCTGATTGTCCAGGTTTCATTGTAGTGAACTACCATACATATACAGTGCATTTCCCAACTACATGCGACTTTTTGGACTGTTTTTAAAGGGACATGTTGAAACTACTTCCTGTACAATGTACTTTCTTTGCAGGTGACAACCTTGGAACTGTTTGCACAAGGTGTAAATGAACTTTAAGTAAAACTATATGGCCCAGGTGTGCTGAATAAACAGCTACAACAATGACATTTAATTTAGTCTTGTATCAACATCATGGATATCTGATGGCCATTGGATACCAACTTGCACTAGGGCCAATAATACAAATTTAGCCAAAGATAAGAAATACTATTGTTTGCTAAAAGAACAAGTCAGCATGCCAGCATGTATATTGGTCAAACAATGCAATTAATATGTGTACTGCTTTATATATGATATTCTGATCCAAGGTTCAATACGACTTACGAGTGTTTGAATTTTGGGTAAACTGTTTTTAACTCCTTAAAAGTAAGACCATAAGAAATTCTTTTCTCCCATTCCTCTCTTTCATGGTATTCCTAATAATATCCCCGTTCTGTTCCCCCTCCAGCCCCAGACCTTCCCTTTGTTCCCCTACATGTAATTGGGTTTCCACTCCAACCCATCTTTCTGCCTGACTGCTTCTCCGTATTTCTACCAGCATCATGTTTTAATAAAATGCTGTTTTTGGCTTGTCCTAGTCATTTGACTTTTGAATTAGACCACTAATTTTAGAAAATTTTAGTGAAAACCTTACAAGCCCCAAATTTAGTTCTAAACTTCTAATTATAGGCCTAAATGTTTTGCTGTGTACTTTTCACAGTTGACACTGACAGGACTTTTGAGTTTGAAAATGTCGACTTACATGCACTGTTATTTTAATGGAGGCACAATAATGTGACCAAATACATTATGTAAAATTTCTCCCGTTATTTTCCCAATGACCCAAGTTCTTTACTCAATGACAAAACCTGCTTCAGGAAATGGACACCCGGAGGTTCACAGGAGGTTCACACGCCATCTGACCATCAGTGCTTGCAGGAGTCCTACAGAATAATAATCCAGCTTTACACAGACAGACTTATGGCTTGGATTTGTGCAAGGGCATGTTGATGTGACCTCAAGCACACACTGGCACCAATGTCATAAGTTGAAAGGTCTAGTCCTGGCCACTGTACTAAAATGAAATATTTCCTAACCAAAAAATATTAATTCGAGGCATGAAATTTATTTACTGGGTATAGCAAATGTTGCTAAACAAAAAATCTGCTTAACAGTGGGGTTATTTTCTCATTAATAATTATAATGGTGGATATTTATATAGCGCACATGTCCACCCTGCAAGGTGCTCCTGGCACTGTTGCCATTATTACCACTGCCATCGTGGAATCACCAGAACCATTTCGCTTCAACTACCGGTAGGTGAATGCCTGGTTAAGGCGCACAACCCTATCAGCAGTTAGATTGTGGCATTTCCCAGTAACAGCCCCCAAATATCGTTTATGTTGACGAGGCAATTGGAATTAAGTGCCTTGCCCAGGGACACAGACACATTGGTCATAGTGGGGGCTTGAACCCACAACCTCCGATTGGAAAACTCGCTTTATACCCACAAGACCACACGTAGTTATTAGAAATTGCATTTTGCTCTAAGTACTTTTTGAACAAGTTCTTACTCCGTTGCAAAACGTTTTTGACCCCATGAAATTATCAATCTCTCTATAGAACTGATCAAGAAAATTAAACATACAAGGTCACAAAGTCGGTCATAAATCAAAATGAAGGGCTGCAATAAACTGCAGTGTGGGTGGGGAATTCTGAAGTGCACAGACAAACCTGCAGCTGTCACATTGTACAGTTTTGCTGAGTTGAAAACTAAAGTCCCAAAATAATTTGAAATTAATAGAAATGTTAGCGTAAATCACAGGAAACAATACTTGTAATTGTAACTTTAATAATGGCGAACCACATCTGCGTGGGAAAGGCCTCATGTAGTTGGTTTCCTGTACCATACTGGGGGCGTTCTAATAACCAACATGATTTCTGTTGGGGGTCCGACCACTGAAGACGGACTGTACCATGCACCAAAAGGATTGGTTAGTTCAGAAGAGAAAATTTGATTGTGTTTAAAGGTAGATTATTATCCTCATGTGTGATTGAGGATGTGTATGATAAAAACCAACCTGTGTATAAGTCAGCTCAGTACCTCATCTATGTTCTGAGAAAACAATGAAAAACCTTTGCCAAAATTTCAAGAAATTGTGCAAAGCCACTGTCCTATTTAGGCTGGTTCTTGGCTACTGCATGGAAAACAGATCCATATTACCACAGTAGTCAGCGGCCCAGTTCCAATCGCATAAGAGCGTCCTTCAGAAAATTTAAATGCATTTAAATTTATCTTCAATTGTCCTTTTCAATGATCGTTCAAATTTCAAGTTAGCACAGGCAGCCTCGTTTCAGATGTCGAGCCATTGTATTACGTGACGCGTCTTTTCATTTGCAAATTTTATCACAAAAGTAGCACTGAGAACATCGTTTTCGATGAAATTCTTCAATACAACAGTTATCTTTTTGTAAGCAAAAGAATTACTTTAGAATTTGCACAAATGAATAGATCACAGTGCTACTATACATGTACTTGCCTGTGGAGATGGTTGAGTGCTTTTCCATGAAAGGCCCCTTTGACGTGTACGTAAATAAAAAAGCAACACAAAAACTATGACGCACTTGCAGTGGATTTGATATAGGCATCAGGTATAACCCTTTCTTCACCGATGCATCTAAACAAACTGACACACTGAAAATACTATATCCTGGTTTTTAGGAAGGCAACAAGGAAACTGAACACCTGAGTTTCCTGTTCAAAATCCGATTCCAAACTCTTTCCCTTCTTTCAACATGTTACAAAAGTTTCGCTCTACCAGTTATCCAACAAGGATACAAAAGTGCCATTTAAATTTTACCACTGTCCTTCCTTCCTTCCCAGATTTGACTTCTGTCCAAGTTTTCTTCACAGATCATTTCGATTGCGTGTCAGTTCTCGGTATATCCAAGCTGCCGCTGAAAGCAATTTGCAATATTTGTTCTCCCTTTCTGTTTCTGTAGGCTCAAACTTTTTTACATATTCAGGAAGGTAACACATACCTTCCAATTTTTGTTGTTCCTTGAAAACAGTAAAGAACTTTTTAAGATTTCTGGAGAACTAAGACTATGAACGCACAGTTGCCAAAATCTACACATAGGGCCTACACATACAGGTTTTTAAATTATTTGAAAGACGTCTCAAAATTGAAAACACGCAATGTTTCTGACCCCAGATTGGTTTGGCCCTGTATTCAACTCAACCCTGTTTAGAATCAGGCTTTGAAATGTTTAACCTGGCCTCAGTGGTGTGAAAAACTTACCCTAAGTAAAAAGGACTAGTGTGAAACAAGTGGGGTAGGTGATTTGGTTTCAGAGTCTAGACCATTGGCATAGGCCTACATATCTCAAGTTCACAACAGTTCGTGGCAACATGAACCTCTGAGGAATAAAAACTTAAGTACTCGGCCAGACTATTTCATCTTAACAGCTTATACTCAATGGATTCTATGACATTGCCCGAGGAATTTCCAAGAATTGCACATGCACTTAAGTATCTGACAGCACTGAAGAAATGTAAGTGTGCACGTACTTCTCCTCCTGAGGTTGTTAAGGCCACAATATAAACATGATCCATGTTTCTTTTGTGGTTCGATATCCTGTCGGTTACTCAGAAACACTTTTTCATTGTTTATATAAGTTACCCCACTTGGTTTAACCATGGGTTTAACACTGGCCTCTGCGTGAACAATGATTTATAAGTAAACACGAGAGACAAAATATGTGAGCCTCACCGGGAATTGAACCCAAGACCTACAGATAGGCTGGGCAGATGCTTTACTGGTTGAGCTGTGAGGATGGTATTTAACTCCCTTATTTAAAGACCAACAAATTGTCAGTGTCGCATGGTTTTTCAGACAAATCTTACTTTTTGGTAAGAATTGAGAAGTCGATCATTAATATTTTCTTTAAAATAACTTATCAATAACAGCAAAACAAATATTCCACCCAGTCTCATACTATCATACATGTTCTGTACACAAGGTCTGAAGAAAACCACTCAATTATATCCCATCACCTCCCCCCCCCCCCCCCCTTTCCCCCAAAGTTTGATTCTTTTTCATTGATACAGATAGTGATGGCCAACTTATAAATTCTTACCTTCGTTTTTATACTTTTTCTTTGTGAAATAGTACGAATCACAATTTTTTAGTATTATATAAATGATTTTTCGAAATGCTTATGGAGATAAAACTGAATAATTCAAATGAAATAGAAGTTAGAACAATCTACATTGTTAGTAGACTAATAAAACTGGCACATTATTATCTGAAAACTTACATTTTACCGCGGATCCGGATACTCTCACAAAGTTGCAAACAATTTTGGGAACCCAAAAATATGTAGCCATATGACACTGTCAACAGTATTTAGTAATAAAAGCAAAACGAACACATCAATAAATTGCATACATGTAGGGGCTTACATGCACAAAACAGGAAAGACTTACAAAAATATGTAACAGCCCTAGGCCCAAAACAAGTACCATTATAATTATATAAAACAATGCGTCTGGCCAAAAAAAATATGCAGTCTGCAAAACAGCTGAACAAATGTAGATTGTAGAAATATAAAATTCCGGCATTTAGAATCTTTTTACCATATATCACAAAACTGTCACTGTAGTAATTTTTCCCTCAAATAACCCCTTAAAACCATTCTCCATAAAATGCCATTTGTTCATTATTAATATAATCAAGTAGAGAGTACATCTGCACTGTCATACATGGTATACATGTAGTATCACCATCCCCTAGCTACAACAGGCCATAAGCCCTACTCCAATCTATGTGCGTATGTACTCATGGAGCCTTCCTCCATGATGTACTGTAGCTAGCTGCGCAGCAACAATTTACATAATTAATACACTTTGCCCAACAAGGACATTAAAAATTCCATTACTTGTTGAAAGCATAGTCCAAATCACTATAATCTCACCTGTGACATCATTGAGTTAAGGAATCCCAGTAATATTCCCAAAAATAAATCCAGTGAAACACGACCAAAGAAGAAATTTTAAAATTCCAGCAGACAGACAAGTGTTACACTAGCACTGCATGTAGCTTGGCTATACAGGCAAGCTTTGGACAAGCGTTCATACCCAGCAACACCCATTCAATAAATGACACACATCAGTAAACATAAGCCACTGCAGCATGCAGTGTACACAATAGGACTGGTCCATTGTAGAAAGAGGGAGTGACCTCTGTAGAGCGTCAATTGTTTATGCAAGCACAGCACTTGTGGGACAGTCTTAAAACACAGCAGGCAGTAAATTCTGAAGCAAGGCTCATATTACTGATCAGGTTACAAGTGCAAGATCAGAAAAGCCTGGTGTCCAAGTACATTTTTTTGTATTATGAAATTTGCAACAGGTAAAATCCCCTACATGTACCTATGCCAAAAATACAACTGCAGAATTAGTGGACTCGCGTTCTGACCCTAGCAAAATACACACAGTTGTAAAGCGGATTATTATGCAAATATAAAAATAACAAAACCTTAAGGTCATTCGGTTGGTAATTATATTTTTTGTATTGGAAACCGCAGTTGCACTTCAGTTTAGTTTTGTAGTGGGTGCATGATTCAAAGGGCGTAGCGTGCCAGAACTGAGAAGTGTTGCTGGAAAGTGACCGATTCGTGCCTGGCATGAGCCAGTCACGGCCTTGTGGGATTTTTGAAATGGTGTCCCGCCCACTGACGTCGGGCTTAACTGAAGGCTAGCCATCTTGTTTTAAGAAGTGGACTACCCTGCAACAAAGTGTGAATTTAGTGGGGTCGTAACTGACATGACATGTCAACGTTAATAGTTATTGTACATGATATTCAAAGCCTGTATAGACCGTATCGAATAGCTGCCATCTTGTAGGGCAGTTTCTTTGTCCCGTGAGGACATGCATGGTTGCACATTGTGCTTACATTGTTGACTAATTTAAACATCAAAAGCTGCCCCACAAGATGGCAGCTGTTCGATACAGTCTATATGGCCTCGTGAATCGAACAACACCTATAAGTTACCTGTTGATATTACCCAAAACATGGCGAGAACTATTCAATAAACTTGTGCGATCTTCCACAGTATGAAAGTGTGACATTTTGGAACTTATTGAAATATTTACTCAAAATGCGATTTGAATTGAAATACGGGTTCTATAGGGTGAATAAAACCAGCTACCTTTCTCAGAATAGATCTTGTCAAAAAAGATTTGAAATGCAATCGCAAGAGTTGAAAAAAAGGCTTGATTTCCTCATTACAATATTAAACAATTTTTTACAATATATAAACTTAGATGCCAAGACATGTCTAACTGTAAATTAACTTTGAATTTATTCACCCCGGCGGTCCCTGGGTCATAATCTCTAAAAAAAATCATCATCATTCATCATTATTCTTTCTGGTACTGAAACCAAGGATTCCTCGAAGGTGCCCATTGCACTGTCGCTCACAAGCAAACCCATGAGGAGAAGACGATGAGTTAGAAACAACCAGATACACCGGGGAATCCCCTTGCTCTTAACAAAACAATGCTCTGGGATCTTTAAAGTGCATTACCTAACACACCGGACCAACGGCTCTACATCCCTTCCGAAGGATGGAGCAAGTGTGCTTCAGTGCCTTGCTCAAGGGCATAGGTACCCCAGCCAGGTATCGAACCCGCAACCCCAAATTTTCACCCGAGTATTGCGAGTCAGTGATGGACTCAAACCACTCGGCCACGGTACCCCACTAATCACACTGTAAATTTACTTCACACCTGTTAGAAATTTCACATTAATTTTTTTAAGTAAAATAATTTTGGTAGCTCAGAAAACCTATTTTTACAAATGCATCAAAATGTCCCAATCTGGCTCCAATGTACTTTTTCAAATAGCCAAAATGGAATATAACAACAATGAATTGGTCATTTAAAATGTGAAGTCTTACCAGCTACTAAAGAGATGCCTCTTTTCTTCACTGTCATGAATGAAAATGACAGCTACTGGTACACAACAGCTTGTCAAAATCAAGGAAACAAATGGGTATTGTTCCTGAATGTTCACTTCACGATAAAGCACAAATGGCATGACCCAAAGGGCTTGTGCAATTTCCTTTTGAACTGCGGTGACTTTTACTTTTAACAGGATGTGATGCTTGTGCAGGACTCCAATTCCATGTACGTAAAATCCTATTATGTAACATTTTCCTCAATAAAATTGTATCCTTGTGGCCCATTTAATCCACAGCTGTTTCCCATAGTATAGAGGAATTTCAAATTGTCATGGTAAACGAAGGGTCTGGGAGCTTTCTTTTATGATAGAACTTGCAAATGAAGATATGTGACGTAATACAAAGGATCAGAATCTAAAACGAGGGTGCCAGTGTCACCTTTTATCCTGAAACCCAAACACTAACATCCATCCTTGATTGAGCATCTCTGAAGCACTGGCATCTCAATAATGACAGGCGAATCTTATCAAAGTATGCGTGGAAGCTAAAAATTGTTTGGTTGCACAAGACTTGCCCCCAGAGAGCCGGAACAAATTCAATTATCTGTATAGAGAAAAGCAGACTGTGATGGGAATATCCTGTCAACACTATGAGATGCAAGATCCACAGTTTACAAGCATTAGGCCTAGGCCTAGTGAGGCAGCTAAGGGGGGAAAAATTGTAGCGTCCTCCAAAAACCAAAGTCCGACTTAAAGGCACATGTGACCCGCACCCTCTGGAAAAAGTTAGTATAAGTCGCACAGGCTAGGTTGAGTTTTGCGACCATCTGTGGCGGATCCACGCTCATTAAAATACCAAAACACAATGGAAATTCCTGGCGGTGCCCATATAACGCCTGGAATTTCCATTGTGTTTTTGTATTTTAATGACCGTGGATCTTCTGCAGATTTCTTCTTATGGTCGCAAAAACTCAACCTACCGGTAGCCTGCGCGACTTACTCTACCACATGAAGAAAATCATGTGGTGTTTGTTACCATTGCTATCAACATTTTTAGTCGGGTTTTTCTTGTCAACTCATAAAGTAAAATTTAGGGTTACTGCTAACTAAAACGGTTAACCTGGTAAGCAAAACGTGCTCGTCTGTTGCACCGTTTAATTTAAGCCAATATCCATTCCTTGAATTTGTTCTATAAACCCAAGCAAATTTACAAAGGTGTTTTCTAGATAAAATGCACACACAATTTGTCAGCTTTTCTATGTACTCATCTACCAAAACCCCTAAATGCACAATGGACTATCCCACCATGCCATGCAAATGGAAGATACCATTACAATAGGTGTAGGGCTTTCATGCAGAGTGGTGTGGATGAGTCACGTGTAATTGATAAAAAGTTGAGTCAAACATTATTAAAAGCCAGGTCTTTGTTCCTGGTACAGGGGAAAGGCATTTTGTGGGCGGACACAAGGAGGGGTTTCCTGTTCTTACTAAACATACAGGAATGCTACTCCAGATTTAATTTATATATTTTTAAAAATCTATTTTTTCTTTGAGTCAAACCTTTATTTTTTTTTTTAAAAATATACTTCACATTTTTCCTATTTCTGATGCAAACATCGTTATTTTCAGGAATATTTTACAACAGATAATGTTGAAATTATTCCAGATTAGTCCACAAAATCCAAACAAGGGTTTATGTTTTTAATTTAGAATAGTTAAAGAATAATAGTTTAAAATTTATAGAAACAAATTCTTGAATGGAACCTTTTGAAATTAACAGATCTCATGTACCAATTTTTGCGGAGTTCGCATACAGCTTTTTCCTTCCTGGTTTATCAAAAAATTTCTAGGCCGTTCACACTGGATTTTAATTCCCCTCTCTAGTTTCTCCCAGGACACGGGAAAATTTTACCGAGACCATGGGAGAGCATGCGCAGTGTCTCTTCGCAGTATGACCTTCACGGCCCGGGGAACTTTTACCGACTATGTATCCACATTGGACTTGGGTAAAGTTACCTGGTCAATTTTCCTGGGCAGAAGTTGGACAGGAAAAGTAACCGCTGGACTCAGGAAAACAACCTAGGCTGTCCACATTGGACTTAAAATGGGAAATGTACTCATCGTCTCGGTGAGTTTGACCAAAAAAAGGCCTATAGTCATGGTACCTGCACCCTTGAGCAAGGGTACAGGGCTTGGTCAACTACTAGTCATCTATACTCTAGTCACATTCAATGCCATACGTAATTTACTACGCCTCTCAGAAAAACCCAACAATGTCTGAACATAATCAATTCAGGAAATGTTGAACATCCCCCTGAGCCCCCAGGCTCAGCCGATAATTGGTCTACAAAGCAGGCAAAAAAACTCACATTGAAGACAGACTAACAATGTACGACATACTAGGCCAGTAATGGGGGTGGGGGGAGGGGGAGTTGTAAATTGCTACGAGGGGAACAAGTGGTCCGATTCATAATAGGAAAGGGACATAATTGGGGATCACACATGGGGCGTTGTGATTTCATTAGATTTAATTGATGTAAATCAGGTGCGGATATGATGACAGTTTGTATGGTGCCATTATTGCCACACATCTGCTAACCACCTTGCGATTGATGATTTACAGATCAATTTGTGAAGGCTGGAGTTTAAATGTAGGAAGTCTAGGATTGTTATAAAGTCCAGGAATTGTTGTTGATCCCAGGTAGTACGCATAAACGACAGGAGAATGAGCTTTATAGAAAGTAATGCTTGTCGAGCTCTACTGGTCCAATGCCAATAGTTAATAGTTTTCTGTGACGTAGAACATCCGGGAATGTTTGGTGGTCACGCGCGTACACAGAAGGTTGCGCGTACACGCGCGCGCCAATAGACGCACATAAACACGCGTAAAAAATACTTACCAGCGTATTTTCATTCGAAGATGCCGCATGCGCGCGCTGCGATACGTTTAAATTATTTAGCATGCACTCGGCTTGTAAAAATGAAAGTGCTTCTACTTGATTTTTAGCCTGAAGAAATACATTTTTATCTTTATCAATACAACATCCATGACGCAACAACATAAAGCAAGGTTAAGAGACAGCTAGGTAAGTGCAACCAATGCGCTTTTTTTGCTCTTTTTGTCGGTTATCACTCAGGCCACTTGGGTCATGAAAAATGACAACCAAAATGGTGGATGAAAGGCGTGACGTCACCGGAAAGCAATCAATAGCCAGTGAAATGTCGAGCATCTGCCCAGTGAGTCAGAGGTCTTGGGTTCGAATCCCTTTGCTTAGATGTAGCTTGCCGTATGCATTCAAATTTTGCTGGCCTTTCTACCTCTCAAGGTTTAAGACAAAAATGTTTTCCTGTTTGAGTTGTTTTTTCCACCTGCATGAGGAACCTAAGTTGAGCCAATATTATTATAACTAGCCAATAAAAAAAATTCCCTTTTCAAATGATATCAATATGGCAGACCCTACGTTAGTCACCAATACTTATGTTTTCTTGAAATATGTAGGCTAATGTTTTCTTAAAATATGTAGGCTAATCTCTCACTTCTGTGAACACTGTTTTGAATATACAACTTTGGAATCACCGAAGCCTCAAAAATTGTCTTAACTTGCAAAATAGTAAGCAACAATTCAACATAGTCCATACCCACACAATATTGACGCACATGCATCAAACTGTTCAAAAACCTGAAAGTGAAATCTCTTTGGAAATCAAAAACCTGTTTACTCGAAGTAGGAGTTTTCTACTTCCAAAAATAATAAATACTTTTCACACACCTGCAAAACCTGACTTGCTGTTTGGGGGTTAACCAAAAAGTGCTTTCAATATTCACCAGAAAACACAAAAATAGTTTTTTCTAATGCACAGTCGATTTCATGTACAAAATCGCTCTGCGTGAGTTTTCAAAGAAAACAGCCAAATGTTTGCCTTCTCAGTTGGGGAGAAAAATCCGAGGCGTCTCAACCAGTAAGGAGGCTTTTATCAGAATCAATAAATACTAAAAATGTTCACCACATTAACAGGTGCTTTGGGAGTTCAGGAAAGTGATTATTAAAGCACATTTTTGATTAATCATCAACTAGCACAATTTCTAGGAGAGAACTTGAAAATTGAAAGCAAAGTGCAAATTTGAATCATCTCGGTGGGTGGACTTGGCACTAAACAAGAATGGTTTTAAATTTGAGTATGATCTATGAACAGTTTTGGATAGTGATGTTGACCTGGAATTATTCTAGATTATGACATGGTGATTTTGTAATTTCCCTAATAAGCACTGTAAAGGCCTGTCCGCATTGGACCTTTTTGGGGGAAACTTACCGAGACGATGGGTACTTCTCCCATTTTAAGTCCAATGTGGACAGCCTGGAAAGTTTTCCCTTTCAGTTACTTCTCCTGGCCAACTGCTGCCCAGGAAAATTGACCAGGAAACTTTTCCCGAGACAATAAGTCCAGTGTGGACACAGCGAGTCGGTAAAAGCGCCCTGGAAGCGTGCGTCCGTGCCATAAAGGTCAAACTGTGAAGGGACACTGCGCATGCTCTCCCACGGTCTCGTTAAAATGTTCCCGTGTCAAAAAAGTCCAAATGCGGACAGCAGTAAAAATTAGCAATTTTTTCATTTTACCTTCGTCTTGGTAAAACCTGCCGAAAAACAAGTCCAATGTGGACACGGTAGAGCGCGGTAGCCCATGGTACCGATACGGTTACCTCTGCGGTAGAGCACGGTAGACGCCGATCTTCAACCGTGCTGTACCGTGCTCTACCGTACCTCCAATTTCAGGATGTTTAAATTCTGAGAACTGGCCATGTGTACATTGTGTAAAACAATAAGTACAAGGTTCACAAAATCCCATAAAAAAACAGGATTGAAACCCACAGGGCTCAGGGTCTTTTTAATCCCTGGCTTTTCTTTCCTTTTCATGTGACACAAAACACTTCGCTGGTATTTGAGTGTTCACACGCTCCTACAATTCCCACAAAAAAACTAACATGACAACTTGAAAGGCTGACAGGAATTAAATTCTAGCAGTATCTAAAGATTAAATCAGAGCTTTCAATGGAGCCAGAAATCCACCTGCGTTGAAAATGTTTTTGAGAACGAAGGTGAAAGATCTTATGATAGGGAAATTTATGTGCTGTCACATTAGGGGAGAACATTCAAGAAAACTTGAAGTGAAACCTGCAAGCATTTAAGCTTATCACGGCAGCGGCGTCACTAGGGGGGGCCTGGGGGTGCACATGACCCCCTACAAATTTCCAGTGCTTCCCCAGGTGCTTCCCCAGGTGCCCCCCATGAAAAATCCAGATACATGTCCCTGGGGCCCCCACTAAAAAGCAATGCCCACTCCCTCATGCACCCCCCTCCCCCCAGTGAAAAAAATCCTGGCAACGCCGCTGTATCACGGTACAGCCATCTTTGTCTTGTTCCCCATGTGTTAGTATGAGTCAGGCACAATCAGTGCATCTGTGCGACCAGTGCATGTAATCCTTCGTTGTTGTTGATAGAATCACTGTCCACGCTGCGCATTTTCTTGATTGTGCTGCGCATTTTTCTTCACGGGGCCAAACTATTTTTCCTGCAAGCCTCGATTTGGTTATGTTCATTTTGATAGGGGCGAAGGGAAGATGGCCACACCCTGATAAAGGTCTATTATCTTTTGTGTAGCTTCCTTGTTTTGACTACTACAATGTGTGGGAAGTTGATTGTAAAAATATATGCAGTAAAAACATACACTTTTGGTCAAAAAGTTATCTTGAGGGAAGGCCTATATATGTAGGTTGAATTTTGGGGGGCAGGGTGCTTTCCACCACCCTGGGGACAGAATATATTTAGACACAAGACTGATATCTTGCCGATATTTATAAATTATCAGTTATCAGACTGTATTGGTTACGTGTCGAGCAAGCTACATGTAGGTCGAGTCTTCGCGTCCGCGACCATAAGAAGAAATATGCGGCAAATCCATGCTCATTATAATATAAAAACACAACGGAAACTATAGACCTTTATCACGGTGCGGCCATCTTCCCTTTTCCCCTATTAAAATAAAAGTAACCAAAGCGAGGCTTGCCGAAATAAAATAGTTTGGCCCCGTGTTGAAAATGTTCATTGTGTGCATCACAATGACATGCGCACGGTGCAATCAAGAAAACGTGCAATGCGGACATTGATTGTACCGGGTATGCGCTATCGTGCTATCGCGCAGACACGCACACGTACTATGCAGTGGGGAACAAGACAAAGATGGATGCACCGTGATAAAGGTCTATTCCAGGCAGAACACGCGCATTCCAGGCGTATCTGGGCACCGCCAGGAATTTCCATTGTGTTTTTGTATATTAATGAGTATGGAGCTGCTTCTTATGGTCGCAAAAACTCGACCTAGCCTGCGCGACTTATTCTACCTTTTTCCAGAGCGGGTCACATATCGCAGTCGGTATATTTACCACACTTAACTAGAGTTGAGAAATTATAAATGACCCTTGTATGTACTTTTAATTATAAACTGTAAATGCTCTTTTCAAGTACATGGTCTTTGAAGCTGCAAATTTAAACAATTTTACTGGTACATGTACCTGACCTGGGAAAGAAAATAAAACTTAACCATGCTGAAAGATTACTTGCAGTTTCACACACCAACTAGGGCAACAAATTCAAAGGACGTTTTAAAAGGGTTTTTTCCCCACAACAGGTTTTGCTTAAATTGATAATAGGCGAACACGGAAGGGCATAATGTGTCGTGTCAGATTGCCCCTATAGGTCGTTTGAGTG
Organism: Henricia sp. BOLD:AAB3569; assembly: GCA_037783545.1. Taxonomy (NCBI): domain Eukaryota; kingdom Metazoa; phylum Echinodermata; class Asteroidea; order Spinulosida; family Echinasteridae; genus Henricia; species Henricia sp. BOLD:AAB3569. The sequence goes on from JBBELK010000121.1 coordinate 616,865, forward strand.
AATTCGTGTTTGTTCCCAGTGAAGGGAGGTCTTGGGTTTCCAGGGTATGGCTAGGGTGATTCTTTGAAACTTGTGAGGTTTTGTTGTTGCAGAAAAATAGCTACTGGCAACGCGGGAAAAATAATGAATGGGAAATAAAATTTGCACTGAAATTCTGATTGGATAAAAATAAAACAAATGCCTTCTTTTTTTGTAATTCCATAAAATTATGTTGCCCCTTTGCACTTCAAATAACATGTTCTAGTTGAACATGAACATCATTCGAATTTAAATCCAAGACCATTCACAAACCGAACTGATGCTCTACCAGCCAAGTTACGAGGCAGTGGTATACTCCCTCAGGTTTCCCCAAGACCTCTGACACACGGGACAGATGCTCTACCAGCTGAGCTATGAGGCCAAGTGGTATACTCCCTCAGGTTTTTCCCAAGACCTCTGACACACAAGGCATATGCTCTACCAGCTGAGCTATGAGGCACAGTGGAATACTTCCTCAGGTTTCCCCAAGACCTCTGACACACAAGGCAGATGCTCTACCAGCTGAGCTATGAGGCACAGTGGAATACTCCCTCAGGTTTCCCCAAGACCTCCGACACACCGGGCAGATGCTCTACCAGCTGAGCTATGAGGCACAGTGGAATACTCCCTCAGGTTTCCCCAAGACCTCTGACACACGGGACAGATGCTCTACCAGCTGAGCTATGAGGCTAAGTGGTATACTCCCTCAGGTTTTTCCCAAGACCTCTGACACACCGGGCAGATGCTCTACCAGCTGAGCTGTGAGGTACAGTGGAATACTCCCTCAGGTTTCCCCAAGACCTCTGACACACAAGGCATATGCTCTACCAGCTGAGCTATGAGGCACAGTGGAATACTTCCTCAGGTTTCCCCAAGACCTCTGACACACAAGGCAGATGCTCTACCAGCTGAGCTATGAGGCACAGTGGAATACTCCCTCAGGTTTCCCCAAGACCTCTGACACACCGGGGAGATGCTCTACCAGCTGAGCTATGAGGCACAGTGGTATATTCCCTCAGGTTTCCCCAAGACCTCTGACACACCGGGCAGATGCTCTACCAGCTGAGCTATGAGGCACAGTGGTAAATCCCTCAGGTTTCCCCAAGACTTCCGACACACGGGGCAGATGCTCTACCAGCTGAGCTATGAGGCACAGTGGAATACTCCCTTACATGTAGGTTTCCCCCAAGACCTCTGACACACGGGGCAGATGCTCTACCAGCTGAGCTATGAGGCACAGTGGAATACTCCCTTAGGTTTCCCCCAAGACCTCTGACACAGGGGGCAGATGCTCTATCAGCTGAGCTATGAGGCACAGTGGAATACTCTCTCAGGTTTCCCCAAGCAAGAACCTACACTTGGTGGAAAAATGTATTCCCACTGAATTGCTATGGTACTTTTACAATCGGACTTAATTTTGTTATTCTACCACACAACCATGTTACTTTAGCTAAAACAAAAGACCACTGGGAACAACGTTCACATTCAACATCAACGTTCAACGCAACATCTGACATTTATGTCGCATCTTTCTGAGTAGCCAGACTATACAACTCATAAGAAAACATCGAACCCTCTCCACAGACTGTTTTAGAATGCACATATTCATCACACTCAACTGTACAGACAACCCAGGCGGCCTCTCTTTATTAACAATATCCCTGCGGGGCAGACTCATTTGAGGGCTTATTTTCAGGTTTTCTGCTGGTGGTTCAACACTTTCACAGTGTGTTTACATGCACTTGGCAGAGTAATTGACCACAATGGAACTGTTTTCTTATTATATTTGCACCAATGGAAAACAGCCCAATGCCTAGAATGCTTACACCCAGGGGGTATAGAACCCTTTCTAATTCTGCTGTCAACACGTTCACAAGTTGAGGAAGAATGACAGCAAAACAACTTGAGATGGCGCAAAAAAAGCACCCAAAAAATAGCAACAAAAGCTATAGAGGAGAGGTGTTTTTGTAAAATAGCGTTTTCAAAAGTGAAAACCGTTAACCAAATATACAGGTTTTGGGACAAAAATGATGTACATGGTCTTACCTCAAATTGTATAAGGATGCACTATTCTGTTTGCATCAATACGACATGCCGTATACAGCAGAATCTCCTTCGAGGGGCCAAACTTTTCTTTGCCCTGTCCTAATAAAGAAAATAAAAAATAACGTCTTCGTTATTAATATTACATGTAGTTTATTTTTAGTTCATTATTTCATTTACCAGATCAACACCATTGACACGAATTACAGATCGGTATTCAAAAGAAGATTAAGAAATGATGTTTAAGAGGGGGGAAGAAAACATCCCACACAAGCATGTGGAGAGGGGAAAACTCATGGGACCAAGCAGGGACTGAAAACCCAATCCACTAAATTTACCCGGATGGGATTCGAACCAGGGCCACAGAGGTAGACGGTGAGGAAAGCACCGCTACACCATCCTAATGTGCAGATTTAAACACTTTGGTTCTTATGAACTTTTTGATGTATTAAAAAACAATTACGTCATTTCGTGAAACCCACATTTTTCTATTGGCATCAGAGTCAGACAGAAAATACAAGGATTTATTCTGGCCAAAATCTCCAGCGTAATAGTTAAAATGGACCTTTGCCAAATTCCTATTTCCAAGGACTGGGTGCACCGGTAAACAACAACTCACTTCAGAACGGACCTACCACATTAATAGTAGTGATCCAACAATACTTTACACTTCATGTCACATTTCCAGAAAACCTTTTTCAATAAACGAACTTTGGACTCTTAATATGATTGAGTTGTTTACAGTACTCGCATTTTACGGTGTGTGCAGTGGTTAAGTACATAGCAACTGGCTGAACAACACTTTAGAACATTCAGTAGTGCGCACAAAATGGTTTTAAACCTTAACGTTGGTTTTTCCCTAAAAATTTGAAAGCGTGAGACGCAATGCTATTTAAACAGAATAACTGAAAGCAAAACTAACTACAGTGGACAGGTTTTTATTTTTGGAGTTCCGGGTACATGTACCAAAAACAACATTTGCACTTAAAACTACATGTACATTTGTATGCTCCATTTCCTTCAATGCAATTTTGTGATTACATGTATACTGTGCCAATGTTCCGACACCTCGGGTTTCAATAAAATTCTTACATGAACGTCAACTCATCAGGGTTGTAGTCGAGTCCATCACAAGTCCACCACAAGTCCCTGGGTCTTTAATTCAAGTCACAAGCAATTCAAATGAACTCTAACAAAGGCATTCTTTTGTGCGTGTTCATCTTTTGCTTCTTGTTACTAGACTTGTGACAGACTTGTGCGGGACTTGTCACGGACTTGGGATTTGTCACGGACTTGTGATAGATAGACTTGTGATCTATAGACTCGTCTACAACCCTGCAACTCACGTCATGCACATAGGTGCTTTGTGGATCTATGATCACTTCATTTCAATTTGAAAACCTGCCGCAAACATGGCCGCCGGCATAAATGGTCTACCGGTAGATACCTTGTTCTCGATGTTATTTGCAATATTATTTTTTTTAATTTAAAAACTACCATAAATGAAGAACACCTTTTAGAAACCAAATTTCACAATTTTTAGACTGATACCGGTATTTTATGTGGAAACCACTGGAATACTGTCAGAAGCAATTTACATGTCTTATAAAACCACTCCGAAAGAGTGAAAACCACTCTAAAAAGAGTGAAAAACCACTCTGAAAATGGAGCCATATTACAAGGGACAACTCTTTGTCCAGTTGTCCTTTGAATGGCTCCTTTTTTTGAGGGATTTCCACTCTTTTGAGAGTGGTTTTCACTCTTTTTAGAATGGTTTTATAAGGGATTCACTCTTTTGAAGAGTGAGTTTTTTAATCTTTTGCATTTAGAGAGTACAATTCTGTGAAACCGCAAGCTAAACTTATCAATTTCTGTGAAACCGCCCATAGAGCATTACCCAGAATTAAGTTTTTGCGGTGAAAGAAACATGAACATATCCAGGAAATAAGATAATAATAGAAACAGTCAAAACAGCGCAAATGCTCACCAGGGTGGGTTAAACATACCCTACAAGTTTATTTCCCCAAGATGTGGTCATAAGGCGTGTTCCCATTGGACTTCTTTTCCCGTGCCCTCGCGGGAACTTTCCGCGACTTCCTGTAAACATTCCTTCCTGTAAATCTCCCGTGCGTTCCCACTTACCATATATTTTACACGACGCGAGCAGAAAATTTAGCTACTCGGCTGGCCATATGTGGTCAATTGAGGGCGTGGTTTACATAACCTTTGTATGTTTGACATGCCATGCGATACACGTTGGCGCGAAATTATTAATTGTGTGCATGCTGCACGAAACCCAATCAAATTTCGAACAACTTCGATTAAACTTGACATTATATTTGCGAAGAAAAGAGCATGAAAAAACACGTGCGTACGTACATACAGGGCCCGTATATAATAACCAGAATTCTTTCGCGCAATGTGTGGTGGGATTGCACGATGCAGGAAGTGACGTCCTCCATTTGGCATTTTACACAGCGGCAGCGGTAGTTCTACAAGGCGGCGCTGTTCCCATTGGACTTTTTGAGGGCCCTGTAAAACTCCCGCGGTTGAGCGGAAAGTTTCCGCGGCCTCTCTCGCCCTGTACGTTTTACATCGTGGTCGCGGTAACTTTACAGGGACGCTAATTCTCCGTGAGTCCCCATTGGACTAAAATTTTGTTACTCTCCCGCACAACCACGGGAGTTTAACCAAAAATAGTCCAATGGGAACACCACTTTACGTTTTTCTTTTGATCTCATTCCAAAAACAATGCTTGTTTTTTTTATTTAGGCATTGTTAGTTTGGATGGGTTTCAAATATTAAACTCAAGATGCATGCTTATATTGCCTACATGTATATCATTAATTCTATTGTCACGGTACTTCCTTGGGTTTCCCCCCATATTATCGGTTTTATTTTCCCAGTAGCAATGTTATTTAAGATGACTTTCGAATGTTAAGCAAAGTTTCATGTAGCCTACAGTGTATCATTGATTCTACTGTCACCGTATTTCCTTGTAATTATTCCACATATTACATGTATTAGTTTTGTTTGTACACTCATTAGCAGCCTCTTACTGGTGGATGAAATAGACACTATTTCCTCACTATATACCACTATATGGTGCTGGCATTTCCTGGGTTGTGGGTTATGCCCCTAATTAATGACAGACCAGAATCAACATGGCGCCCCAGGCTATTTGGGTAACTAAGGAAGGGTGGTTAGGTACAGTGGCTTTGCTACATGTAATTGGCTTCTAGCCAAAAAGAACCTGGAGACATATGCCACAGCGCTATCCTACAACTTGCAATGGTAGTGCATACGTACTTCTGAGTTTGCAGAGGTTTTCGGCTAAAAGTTCACCGCATTTTGCTACTTGTAGGAAAAGTTATGATAGTTAGGGTTAACAAAGCTTAGACTTGCATAAAACCTACGTTGTGTTCATAATTCGTACTACATGTAGGCCTACAACAGTGTTTTACAAAGAAAGTTTTCAAGCCATACATGTACATGTACTGGATCAGCAGGCATAAAGGTCAATCACTTGGATTCACCAAACAAAACCGTTCAAAACAGTTCTTTCCTTTAAACAAATTCTTTAACATAGCAAAATTAATCATTTTTCAGAAAATAGTTATAGGCCTAAGCGTTCAACATGCATTCATTTATAATCTGCATGCAGTACATGTAAAATCCTACAGTGTTGGTACCATTTGACCAACAGAGGGCAGTGTTTACAAAACAAGTGCATGCTGAATCCATTTTAGGGAAGGGTTTTGAATCTTGAAACTTGGATTGAATGGGGGTTAAGAAAGAACTAAATGGACCAGTTTTTAAACAGTGTTTGAGTGAAGATTCCATCTTGCACCGAAGTAAACTGAAGCATTGCTGAGGTCAAAATACCACCCCACTCAATACTTTTGCGGAAATAAAAAAGTATCTAGTTTACACCCCAGCTACCCCCACAGTTAGGTCGGGTTTCTGAGGTCTTAGAATTTCTCCAACCAACAGTTATGGATATGGGTGCCTCCGATTTGTGCCAATATTTAATTATCAGGATGGGTGTCAATCAAAGTAATTAAGACTTTACAAACAAGTTTTTGGAGTTGTAAACACAAACATGAAAGGTAGGAATTAACCCAGAGGATAGAATTCTGTGAAGTACAGAATCAATACTGTGTTCACCGAAACCACCATAGGAGGGAATGGCGTAAAGCAATCTAGACTTGAGGAACATGTTTGGAAGCAATATTTATGTATTCAAAGCGTGTTATAGCTAAAGATGCTGTTACCATAGCAAGAGCCAATCGCGGTAATCAGATGTTATGCAATATTCACCGAGGCATTATGCAATATCTAGAGAGATCTTAAGATTAGCAAAGCTTTCAGATGCTCGAGTCTACTATTGATAAAGCGTTTATTTTCATAATTCCTACCACGTACCAACAATGCACAGCTACCTAAAGGTCAATGTAAACTGTCATACCCCATAGCTTCGTGATATGTGATCCATTCAGGTTAATGAATGAGTTGTGATGCCTTGGGACATACTGCATGGGGTATAGTGGACATTTTGATATTTGAGATACATACTGTACTGTCTACTGGTAGACTACATGTATGCTGCGTATTCTAAATTAATTGGAAAGATGCACCGAAATGATGGGGAAATTTGTGTATGTGTATGTTAAACATCGAGGAAATAAGCTCAAATTTTAAAAAGAATACACAGGATTGAGTTTGTTGTCCTCATTTTCAGAGATATCACACTGTAAAATATCAGTGACAGGATCACCGGTGAACTGACAAGTTAACATACGCACGCCTACATGTAATAAAGACAAAAAGTATAGTCCTAAATGTCATATCTTATTTTAACGCGTGTTAAGTTTCTTTTTTTGGAAGAGTAGGGCACAAGTTGCTATTTTGGTGGAGGTTTTAATAAAACAAGAAAATGTCACTCATCAAACTGTGAACAATTTCTTCAAACTGTGAACCGTCAACAAAATGTCCACATTTCTGAAGGTAATATGGTCAAAGGGCATTCCCATAATTCGTAAAACGTTTGACCAATAGCACCCCGCAGAGTCTTTTTGAGTCATTTACGTCAACTATCCAAATTGTCCGCTGAGCGCTCCGAGTTCAAACGTGTCGTACACACACTGGGACTAATATCCGAGGTATGAGTGGAATGCACAGCTCTTTAAAGAGTGTGATAAATTATGACTCGTATTATCTTCCGCGTGCTGTTAGGAACAAGACTGGGGATTACGGTGCTGACGTCAGCGATGGCTCGTTTACTTTCGTCAGTCGAGAGCCAGACAAGTTCACTAAGACCGCCGAAATAAATTGATATTGATAATTACGTTTGTGCCGAGTCTGGACTTTCTACAAGTGTATGTTGCTATGCAACAACGCTGCACTTATGACTGATAATTTTGTTTTTAATAAAAAATTATGTGGATATTTACGTACCGGTAAGTGCACATCTCATAGCATGGCATTTCCTGCAGTATTATCTTTGAATAATTGTTTGTCCAAATAAATTAGAGAAGTAAAATTGAAGGATTGTGTTGGAATCCTTTCAAATTTTCTTTGGGACTCAAACTTCAAAGGCAGTTTGACTTGACTTGGGACTCGAAGGCAGTTTGACTTGACTTGGGACTCGAAGGCAGTTTGACTTGACTTGGGACTCGAAGGCAGTTTGACTTGACTTGGGACGCGAAGGCAGCTTGACTTGGGACGCGAAGGCAGTTTGACTTGACTTGGAACGCGAAGGCAGTTTGACTTGGCTTGGGACTTGAGGGCAGTTTGACTTGACTTGGGACTCGAGGGCAGTTTGACTCAACTTGGGACTCGTTGATTTGGGACTTAAAGGCAGTTTGACTTGAGACCCGAGTTTGACTTGACTCAAATTGGGGCTCGAGCACAGGGATAGACTCGTTCTAACCCTGTAAATAAGCTCCATCATTATCATACATGTCGGACTACATTTTCTCATGAACTGGACGCCAGGAAAATCACACTAATATTTAACAAAATGGAATATTCTTAAAATAAGAAATATCATTTTTACATCCCCTCACCTTTTTCTACGGTTTCAACCAATAATGAAAAACAACACTGCCTTCATGGCAAGCTGGGGCCATTTATTCATCCAAGGTCCTAATAACCCTTGAACTTACTCTAGTCTATCAATGAGGTCTTTACTATTTTGATCCAATCAGTTAACACAAATCCACTAATGCCTTGATAGGATAAAAACTAGCCAGCCAAACTTGAATGACCTCTAGCACCATGTTTACACTGGTCCCGAGCTCAGGATCAAGATTGATCCTCCGATAAGAATGCATCAGTGTTAACCGCAATGATCCCGAGTGCCGCTTTGATCTTGAGCACGGTGCCAGAAGTTGCAGTCAAAGCTCATGCTCTATGTGTGTATGTACTGATCAATGTGTGCATGGCCACTTGAATTTCGCGGGCTTTTCCCCCGCTACGGCTGCAGATGCAGCAGAATGCGATAAAGATTAATTGCTTACCGGTATCTAACCGCAAACTGATACCGAGCTCACCCTCCGCCAACATGAGACCAAAATCTCGGGGTCTGAGCCGGGGCCAATTTGGTCCCGAGAGCATTTACACTTAGTTTGTGATCTGGGGCTGATCCCGAGCTCGGTATCAAGTGTAAACAGGGTGTTTAGCCAGCCAAACTTGAATGACCTCCCCCGGTAGTTCTTCCAAAAGGTACTTGTAAGCCTATAATAAATAAACAAATGTGGTCCAAGTGCTACCATCAAACATTCTGCCTGCCAATGTTTGAAAATATCTCTTTACAATCGGCCCAGAAACTTTTGGTTTTCTAACTTTTAAACTTCAGAAATCGCCTTCAGAAAATGTCAAGGAGTCCTATTTACTTTCTTAGTATAAAGGCCTGTCCGCATTGGACTTTTTTGGAGAAAACATAGCGAGACGATGGGTACTTTTCCAATTTTAAGTCCAAAGCGAACAACCTAGGACGTTTTCCTCTCAGTAACTTTTCCTGAGTCCAGCGGTTACTTCTGCCCAGGAAAATTGACCAGGGAATGTTTCCCGAGACGATAAGTCCAGACACAGCGAGTTGGTTAAAGCGTTCTGGAAGTGTACATCCGGGCCGTGCAGGACATTCTGTGAAGGGACATACATGCTCTCCTACTGTCTCAATAACATTTTACCATGTCAAAAAAGTCCAAAGTCTGGACAGCACTAAAATTTAGCCATTCCAAAAAACAAGTCCAATGCGTACACAGCTTCAATAGTAGAAACTTGTCAACAGATCCGAATGCATCCCTGGCTGCACTATTAAATGGCAGTTGGATTAGAGTACATGTAGCTTCCGTCTGTGTCCCACTGGCTCATACCGGTACTGGTAGATGGAACTTGTTGACAGGAGAACGTTGACTTGAAATACATATTCTCCATGATTGTGGCAAACAGTTTTTACTTAAATTAACATACTTTTTTTGCTTTCAATATTTTTGGCAGTGACAGACGATCGAGATACATTTGAAAGCTTCATTCCAAAAACAATTAACCTAACTGTGAAACTCAAAATAGGACGAGAGAAAAACCATCGTTGGAAATTGAACTCAAGACCTCAAACTCTCCGGGCAGATGCTCTACCCGCTGGGCTTGAGGCACAGTGGTATACTCCCTCAGGTTTTCCCCAAGACCTCTGACACACTGGGGAGATGCTCTACCAGCTGAGCTATAAGGCACAGTGGTACACTCCCTCAGGTTTTCCCTACCCATTTCTTTCTATCGGTGTTGCATGGGTGCACAACAGAATGAAGTAATTATTGGAATATTTGGAAAAATTGGGATGAGAGAAAATCATGGCATCGTGCTCAGATTTTCCTGTAAACAATGATAAAACATAGAAATTGCACATAATAGACGGTGCGTCCATCTTTGTCTTGTTCCCCATAGTACGTGTCAGGCACGATCAGTGCGTCTGTGCCAGACAGCGCGTGTAATCTTCTGTTGTTGTTTGGAGAGAAATACTGTCCGCGCTGCGCGTTTTCTTGATCGCGCTGCGCGTATGTCATTGTGATGCACACAATGAACATTTTCAACACGGGACCAAACTATTTTTTCTGCAAGCCTTGCTTTGGTTACGTTCATTTTAACAGGGGAAAAGGAAAGATGGCCGCACCGTGATAAAGGTCTACAGGACTACTGCACAACAAATGCACCCGGTATTTTATTGTCACAACTGTGTTCTGGAAAGCATAGGGATACCATCACATTTATTTTGGTAAGTTAAATTCGCTACGAACCACTGCTCTAATCTTGCAAAAACAACTCAAATCTGACAAACAAGTGTCCAAAATGTAAGACCCTGGAAGCATTAAATCAGGGTTACTGAGGCTAATTCTTACCCAGCTGATCACAGACAGAAAGAGGGGAGTGTTGACGAGGTTTAGCCACAGGGTGGATTCTGAAAGGAGTACAGTTAAAGGCCCAATGTATCATCTGCATGATGAAACTTTTTACAGATTCTTGAAATAAGAGCATAACAAATCTAAGGAAGAAAGTTGGTAAACTAGCCTACAGAAATTCCAGCTACATAAATACATCAATGCTTCAGAACACCTTTGAAATCCATGCATAGTTTTTGTGCTTTAAAAGTGAATGGTGAAAATGTGTGCACAATCATTTTATAAAAAGCCACCCTCAGTTGTTAGTTTTCTTACAGAAGGTATCATCATACTCGACAGAAATGTGGTGTTTGTTACCATTGCTGTCAATATTTTGAGTACTTACCGTAAGGCTTTATTGTCAACTCACGAAGTAAATATTTTTGGGTCATTGCAAATGATACAATATGCCTTTAAGCAACATCTTTAAGTAAAGACCCTAAAAACTCAGTAGGTCTGCTAAATCCTCCACTCTCTATGTCAATAAGTGTTGGTGGGAACCAGCAACAACAGGTCAGTCCAATGCACTGCGGATGACATCTCGACTTGGCTACCTAGGGAGCAAACCCTGGATAGGAGGTTTGGAGGCTAATTCGGCCGGCCTGGACGCGAGTTGGGGCAAGCAAGGCACCCAACAATCTGTACAGCTGTTTAGAGGTTTTAGTTCAGCTGCCCAAGATGCAACGCATTGCTGCTGCAGAGAATATGTGTACTATGAAAGATAGATTACAGGATTGGAAAACTGTTAAAAACGGCATTCAATCTAGCCTTTGTTCAAGGCCTCGCAGCTGGTGGTGTCGCGCGCCAGAACGAGAGCGCCACCATGTGACGAGGACGGGACGAGCAGCGCCACCTCTCAGATAGCAAAATGCTAATGATCATATGACCCAGTGTGCGTATTGCGTTGAATAGCCAACAATGCGATCCAATCAGGTTCGCGCGCACTGGGTTGTAAGCATGCGCGCGTGCGCTTTACATATAACGCACGCTCACCAACAAAAACATAGGCTACGCTCACAATACAACAACGCAGGGATGAATAATGTAACAGGGGCTGTATACATGTAATACATTGATAAATAATTATTCCGAGACACCAAAGGCAGGAGCAAACCCTATTCTCTGCACGGAATCATTGCATTGCATCTTGAATAAAGGTTTTTCTGGTTAGATGGTTGATTGAAATGTTGAGGCACTGGGACATACAGGCAGGCCTGTAAATATGCCAAAGTTGACAGCGATACTAAAGTGACTACTGCCAGACACACCTCTGAACCTGCTAATTAAGCTACATGTAACCCTAGCATGGTGTGATACCAAGTTGTGTGACATTTATAGCAGGCATCAATGGTTGCATTTCAAGCTGGTACATGTAACTAATGAGCACGAACTGTAATCAAATCCGAGACTTCGGTTTCCAGCTGGACCAGCTATGTGTACATACAGGGTACATATAATGACAGATCATTTTACAGCGAGATATTTTCTCAAAGTTAAGTCAAAGACTAAGGTTTTGTGAAGTGAAAGTCAGCACCCAACTGGTTTTACTTTATACACAAATCAAGGGATGATACTACTGCAGACAAAGGGGCAAACTCATATTTCGTTTCACACGTACTTTACAGAGAAATGATCATTTTTGCCCATCAAAAACATTCTTGACAAGTGAGGAGGTTGCTCATAGAAGGCAACTGCCTTCTACATGTACATGTAGCCTCACTAAAATTAGCCTTTTGCATACATACATTTGCATAATTCCCCCTGAATTTGTCACTTTCAAATGGAGGCGAGTCTTTCCACGGTAAAGGGGGCATTTTGGCAACACAGACCATATTTTCCAGAAAATACCTTTGTCTGGTCTCAAAATAAAAGATATAAGTTTCAGTTGTTAAAAGAGATAACTTAGGCCCCAAAAGGGTTACAAATAGTGAGACAACATGCCTTTCTAAAAACCCTGTGGACAAATTTTCAATATATGCTTGTAACTGGGAAGGAATAAAATGTAACAAGTGTCCATCCCAGTTAAAAGTACAAGCGTAATTTGTACACAGGGTTTTTAGAAAGGCATGTTGTCACACTATTTGTAACCCTTTTTGGGCATAAGTTATCTCTTCAGAACAACAAACTTATTTCTTTTATTTTGAGACCAGACAAAGGTATTTCCTTGAAAATATGGTCTGTGTTGCCAAAATGCCCCCTTACTGTGGAAAGACCCACGTGTAGTTTAAAGAGTCACATACTACGATGTTGTTCGTACATGGTACACACCATAAAGCAACCAACAGACTGGTTGCTTTATGCCATTCTCTCCTACGGTGAACACGATACTGATTCTGTACATTACACCTGCCGCGTGCACCACATAGCAACAAACATTTAGTCTGGTCAAGTGGATTCTAAGTGTGCATGTGAAAGGAAGTACGTCAGAACACCAGGCGCTATTTATGTGAAACACACAAAATTTTAGCCTTCAGCTTCCAATACCAATACGTAACTTCTCAATTTAACCAAAAAGCTCAAAAATACAGAACACCTTGACAGAGTGATTTCATAAAGCCATGTTGTTGTTTTCTCGGACACCAAACAAGTGTTCCACTGAGAGACTCAACAAAGAGGCATGTGTTTCCCTGGCAAGTACCCACAGCAGGTAACTTTGTTGGGCTTCAGTCTAGACATCTGGGTCCCTGATGAGGTCATACACTGACTAATTACAAATTAAAACCTGCTTAAAGGGCCACTAAAGCTGTGTCCACATTGGACTAATTTTTGTAAGAAGTTACTGCAAGAAACGTAACATTCCATCGATGTAATTCTTCCGTATGTCCGCACTTAGATGGTACATTCACATTGGACTAAATTGTGTAGAATTTGCAGAGATCTCCGTAAGTTTTACCAAAATTAGTCAAAGAGGGACACAGGTTTTCTGGTACGGATTTTCGCTTTGAAAGCAAAATCAATACCACACAACTTATATACCAGTACATGTGTCTCTTTAACACATGACCAAACTTTTGGGTCCGGTGAGTCATTGGGTATTCTTTTGGGTAAATTTGAACCTGTAGTATCGTTTCTGGGTCTGTTTTGTTGCAAAGACTTGTGGTTTGGGAGGGTGGGACTTCATGCTTTAATAGTCTGACAGTGGAAATTAATTACCAACAACACCTTGGGCAAAGACTAACACCAGTTGTTATTCCCTCATGGTAATACAAATGGTACAGTGTGCTGAATTTTGGAACAGTAGTTGGTAGTGTTAATTGACATCAGCTTTGTTCACGATTAGAAACAGTTGGTACTGTTTAGAGCCCGAAGCCTGTAATATGTGTGGAGGAAATTGAAACTGCTGTAGTTGACACTGCATGGAGATGATGGTCTTTGTTAACCCTCGTCTTGACTTTCTAATGAAGTGCCCTTTGCAAGTTAAAGTGTTTTTTCTTCAAATCTGTTTCACGATAGAACGTTCTATAAAATGTCCAGTGGCAATCCAAAAGATAAAATGAATAATTTCGTGAAAATGATTGACAAATTTTACAAATCTGTAGATTTGCATTGATTTGGACAAAGATAGCCGAGGGCTGGGTTTAAAAATCGATTTATTCAAACTGTCTTCAGAAATGTCCTGCTCTCAGTTAGGATATCGTAAAAAAAGCCACTGATGTTTTGTAAACTTATTTATCTAGTAGTAGTACATAAAGCAGCGCAGTGATTACACCAACCTTTTTCGTTGCACACCCAAATCGGAGATTGCAAATTTCCTGTTTTCTTCCCATGGATAGTATTTTGGGGAGGTATTTTACATGATTGTTAGGTTAGAGCGAAATCCATTTTCTAAAAAAAATCTGCAACCTTCAAAACTCTAAAATGTGACACCTACAGGCCTATTCGTGGATTTAGGCACACTTTGTGCAATTTAGTGGAATTATTTATACCAGAATAAGACACGTATGCATTTACTGTGCAGTGTTGAACTTTAAAACACATTTTGTAGGATACGAGTTAGGGTACATACAGCACAATGCCTCTTACACACCTGTCCAATTTACCGGTGCTGAGTCATCCCCTTCCCCCACTTAAAAGTTCAGACATCATGATTCAATTTTTCTGTTAATTTTGTCCAAAGTCATAATGCTTCATGCATGCTTCATTTTGTTGAACACACAAAACACCCACAAAAAAGACGCCCACAAAACTGGTTCCAAAAATTGTTTTGATTTAGTCTGGAGCTTTCCTTGAATTTTTGTTTTCTTACAGAGCACAATGTAAAACACAATAGAATAACCCAGCTTTCATTTTTGAAGTCCCAGTTAATTTTCTATTTTCAATCAAAACAACATTCATATTTTTATTAACTTAATTTTCAGACAGAACCAGCCGATAAGCAAAGTCTGTGAGTTGGACACAATCCAAGCCCAATTGTTCACCTTTCTGCCGCGGTGACCTCATAGGATATAAGTCACCCCGCTTGCCAAACAATTCCAGTAAAACGTGACTTTATCCCCAAAATCAGTAATCAGCTTCAGGTGCCAATTTTGGTGGAAGACAAACAGAGTTAAACACACAAGCTGCAAGGGTTAGACCACAAGAGGGCGGCACCTAGCACTAACCCCTGAGGGACTACCCTGCTCAGTTTAACAGAACCCAAGTACGGGCCAAGTGTTTAATCCAACAATATCCAACAAATTGTTATCCAGTTCCAAAAGCATGGCAGATTGTGGTCTCTAAAAATGTTAGAGATGTAGTTAATGTAACAATGTTAGATATTGTATTTGTTAATCTTTGGAAAGATTAACAAACTTGAGTCTTCCAAAATTCTTTCCTCAGCCCTCCAAAATCCCCTGCGGCACAGGTCTTTTCACAGCAAACTTTGAAGGTGTCTATAATTTGGTAACAAGACCAAATGTATATATAGGTACATGTGGTAGACTGCTATTGTCTTCATACAGCCATTCATCTACGTTGTGTGCTTACAATCATCCAAAATAATCCAGATATACGGAACTATTAATCTAAAATCCTCCAAGATGAAGCATGTATATAAAAATAAAAATTTATACCGGTAGTTATGCACATTTAAAAAAAAAAAAAGGCTTCAATATATGCTGAAGCGACAACATATTACCGGTACATGTACATGTATTAAACCAACCTATAACAACATTTCAAGAGAATTATAATCACTGTCACTAGTATTATCAATACCAGACAGTTTTATGATCATCATGACAAGTTCCAACTTACCTACATGTACTGTGTGTGAAAGCAAGTTTTCATCAAACGATCAACCAATATCAGTGCAGAGGGTGGATGGAGTGGAGTAGGTCCTGCGCTCTCACTTTTGATAAACTGCTTCACGACTTATCAAAATCACATCACATGTTCGTCTGCTTGCACTAAGATGCCATGCACGTATTTCTGCAATGGAAAGAGCAGTCAAGACAGACTTGTCAATTGACAATGAGAGATTGTGCATAAACTACCGGTACAACTTCTTCACAAGAAGAGCGTATAGTCAGACACACATTAAATAATTCACATCCAGATGTGTGCAGTGTCTCAATTAGAGTTGCAGTACACTACCAACTCAATGCCTGCAACAGCCGAAACTAAGCAGAGATACTCCAGGGTATCCTACCAACACACCAAAGTTCACAGTATGAACTCAGGGTCTGTTTGCAGGCAGTATGCTCAGTATTAAAGTCTGGCTGACAATCCCAAGTGTTTACATCATGTCACTCGCACTAGAGGAGATGGAGTATGGTAGAGTAATAAAAAGAAAATGTCACCCTTTGTGCGTTGCTAAGGTCTACACTAAAAACAATGAACTGTGTCCCTGTGCTTTAGCAATGGACGTTTCAGATTACCAGTTAATGTTTAGACCCAGTTACCATGGGAACTGATGTCAGACTTTAAAGTTGTTGTTATAGATGGATTCAACTTGGGGAAGACACAAATCTAACCGCCGGTACGGACTACGGTACCTACGATTTTTAGCGGTACCGCCTGCACTAAGTAAGCTGTTCTCAAGCGTTACCGCTGTCGGTACCGGCGGTTAGATTTCTGTCAGAAGATTTCTGACTGAGTTCTGTCAGATGCAACACGTCAAGTACATCGCGCACATCGCAAGACAGCCAAACTCAAGTGAACTCAAGCAGTGGCTGTTCACGAAGTCCGAGCACAAGTACGCGAGAGACCAGTGGAAAGAACTGAGCCTGGACTTAGGTCTCGACGAGAGTCAAGTCAGACGGATGCTCCTCAACAAGGAGGAGCTAAACGCGTGGCTACGTAGCCGCGAAACTCCATAGACGAAACAGTCGTCTGAGCGAGTCAACAATAATGATGATGATACCAGAGTCACAAGATTTTGTGATTTGATATTTGACTTGGAGTTCCGTTGAAATCAATTGAGACTTTACTTGAGACGTGATCTTAAGACTGAAAATGAAAGACTTAAGTAGTGTCTTGACAAAGCATGAAAGCACGACACAAGTTGGGACACTAGATGCATGTCAAAACACCGAACAAAACACCATGTAATCAGCAGTCACATACTTGCACTTGGCCTACATGTAAGCTCCAACTTGGCACGATTCCAACTTTCCTTGGCTAGACTTGTCTACTAGTCTGTTGCTTTCTACTGCAAAGCTTGAAAGTTATAACATGAATGCAAATTCGATTACTCCCTGAAGTTAATCGTTTACTCCCTGAAGTTGTTAATAACGACAGTTTGGAAAGTTTAATGGCTACTTTATAAGACTTGACTGTAGGGGCACGATGGTCACTGCTTTCAGACTTTCGGACCTGGTCACTGCTACTGCATTGTGTCCTTAGACAAGACACTTTACTCGACATTGTCTTTCTCCACCCAGGTGTATAGGCCTAAATGGGTACCAGAAAATACTTGTTGGGAAGCCCAACCAACTGCTGGGGGTAAACCTGCCATGGACTGGCATCCCATCTAGGGGGAGTAGCAATGCTCCTAGTCACTCTACATGTATGCCATGGAAACTAGGGATGAGAACCGGCCGTATAAGCCAACTTGGCTGGTGAAACATTTTTATTGAAGTTAAAATGAAGTCCATTTGACAACTTTCAAGGGGTAGAAATGAAATAAATGACAACCCCCCCCCCCTCCCCCCTCCCACCCTCCCCCCACCCAATCTCTATGAAGAAAATCTAACTGAATCATCTTGTGAATTTGACAAGTCTTGGTATCAAGGGGCCCCTAGTAACTCGGTGTCAAAGATCAAGGCAGTTTGTATTGTCCCTTCAGACATTGAGGGTAGCATCCCCTCTAATGGGGGTGCAATGGGGTCAGGATGGGCCAGTAGGGGTGCGGTGTTTGGGAGACATCAGACCTGTTGCGGCCTGAGCCTTTATTTGACAGCAGTTTCTACATTTCAGATGCTGACAAAAAACTGGATGCAAGTTTGGAGAAATGATGTACATGTAGCATAGCATCTGTTATCCAGACCCAATTTATTTCAAATTAAGTTCTGCTAGACTTTTTTCTCAAATCTTTTGCTGTATCCGAAAGTGATCAATCCATTTTTCAAGAATCTTCCATCGACTTGTGTGCAATTTCTATCCATTGCCAGTGAATTTGGACAAAGCCTCGGGGTAGAATCTACGACTATTTGTAGGCACTGTTCACTCTTACGCAAATTGAACAATATTCCAGAAAGTTTTTTCTTGACTCAAAAATTGAAAATCTTGATTCCAAAACTGAATTTTTAAACTCAAAAACTGAACATTTTGACACAAAAATGTAAGTTTTGACTCAAAAAACGAACAATGACTCAAAAACTTACCTAAATGACTGCAAAATTGTGACACCAAAATCAAAAATTATTACTTGAAACTCTATGACAAAATAGTAATGTGAAGCCACATTATCACAGCAAAGCTACATGCCATTTCCAGTACTTACTAAATACTGCAGTAGGCAATGTACAATCTGATTTCAGTTTTATATAATATATTGATTTCAAACATGTAAACCAGATGTACTGCCAATAACGCATCAGCCTAAATGGATGAAATAGACATCTGTATGATAGGGCATGTCTGTGTCTGCAAACATTTGATGAAATAGGTGAAAACATGGTACTGACAACCATTCTCTAGACCACACAGTCACTGGTCTGTTGACTACAATTGCAGCACCACACATCATCTGTACGATTTTGCAATGTGTGTAATTTTTGTGTATTGACAGAAAACTGAACTTCTGATGAATATCATGTCAAAAATAAAGAGGTTGGAATAGACTAAAGGCCTGTCCGCATTGGACTTTTTTGGGAAAAACTTACCGAGACGATGGGTACTTTTCCCATTTTAAGTCCAATGCAGACAGCCTAGGACGTTTTCCTCTCAGTAACTTTTCCTGAGTCCAGTGGTTACTTTTCCTGGCCAACTGCTGCCCAGGAAAATTGACCCATACATGTAGGTAACTTTTCCCGTGACAATAAGTCCAACGGGACACATCGAGTCGGTAAAAACACTCTGGAAATGTACATCCGTGAAGGTCATACTGCAAAGGGACACTGCAAAGGGACACTGCGCATGCTCTCCCAAGGTCTCGGTAAATCTTCCAATGTCAAAAAGTCCAAATGCGGACAGCAGTGAAATTTAGCCATTTTTCATTTTACCATCGTCTCGGTAAAACCTGACGAAAAACAAGTCCAATGCGGATGTGTATGGCTAAAGTTTATGTCATGTGCAGATCATCACTGCTTTGTAAATATTCATCAGTTTCCACTTGTTTACATTATAACTTGTTTGCATTATAAACTTAAATGACTGCAAATTGATTGCCAAAGAGAATTGATTCCTGAATCAAATGGAACCGGAATCGATTTGAATTAACACCATCCTGGGTTCGTCCAAGCCCACAATGCATAGTTCCGTCCTGTCAATCAAGCCAAACCCGCCGACCAATCACAACAGAGCTAGCAGACAGCGCCCACATAGGTCAAAGTGCATTGCCTCACAAACAATCACGCGATTTTCTGCCCAATACAGTTTGTACAGTGTTGTATGCGGTGATCAGGGTGAATTTTTGTTTCAATGTCGGGCGATTCGCTGTTCAAAGGTAGGAAAGCGCATTTTTATATTGCTTTGTACATTGTGTGTCGCTATTTTTTGAGATGGCTTGTGAGCACATAGCAACAGTATCCAAGGGGCGGGGTTAACTGGGCAATCTCGGAACTATGCATTCAAGTTCATAAAATGCAGGTCACATCCCTCGAGTGTGCTAAGGAAACTGCAGTGAGCACAGGTGATGAGGGTTTTATTGCTTGAAAAATTGACAAGGTGAAAATGGAGACAGAATAATATATAGGATTTATGTGCACTGGAGAAACAGTCAAGCTAGCTGTACCCATTTAGTGCACATGTTTACTTCCGAGACTGAAGTATGAATGATTTATGACACAAATCTCCTGCAAAGTAATATGGCTTTATATTATTTAACTTTCAAAAAAAGAAAAAAAGCTGGTGTAAAAATTTATGGGTGAATGGAAATCTGACATAACTAGGTTCCATGGTTTTTCTAAAGCCACCCTCTGATCGACAACAATGGGCGACTGGCTTTTTAGGACCAAGCTGTGCCTGGGCTACGCCTGTCAGGATCAAAATGGTTTTGAGACCTGTGTGTAGCTCAACCAAATTGCATATGATAACCGGATGTTTTTCACATACCTGGTACAAGCACTTGACAAATTATGTTGTACGTGTACAAGAATGCAGCACTAGTATTGTTTTATACAATCCCAAATCCAGGTACCGGTACATGTATTTAATAAACAATGGAATACCCACAACATTAAATACCTGTATGACAAACACTCCAAACGTATTTAGAATACAATGCAATTTTTTTGATATTATAGACCAAACAATTGTCCACATTTGTATCGAAATAATTCACCTCGGTGGTCCCTGGGTTATAATCACTTATTCATACTTATTAATTGGGGCAAGCCAGGCAAGAGTTTGGGGCGTATCCTAAATGATCTCTGGGAGGGGTGGTTACATGTATCTCATTGTAGGACTTGCTAAGCTCACGTGATAGCCAATCCTAATCAGTGAGGAACAACTGCACTACCATGATTCGAGACCACCAGTTGGCTTCATAGCTCAATTGGTAGGGCATCTGCACGTTAAGCAGAAGGTCCGTGGTTCAAATCCCGGTGGAGCCAAGTTGCTTTTCACTTTTGTTGCTCGGTATACAATGAAATTTCAAGAAGTCAAACTAAAAAAAAGGGGGAGCTGTTTTAATGGTAAACTCATTTGGTGATTTTGGCTTATATCAAGATTTCACTTTGCTGATGACTGGCCGTCTGTATGCTTTACAGACAGGATTTAAGAGTTTCTCCCCCAATGTTGGTGTCCCAACTGGAAAAACAACTCAACCCAAAACAAAACATACTACCCAAGGACTAGGGCCCCAATTCTACTGCATTACCAGAAAAATAAAATGGATGAGTGACTGCAAATAGCCTCCTTTTGTCAACCAATACCTGCGTTTTAAATGCTGTGTCTGCTATTTCCGCAGTGTGGTCAAATTTATGCAACATGATTCCACTGGCACAAAAGGTTTCTTTGTAAAGGAAGCTTGTGTTTATAAGGAAAAGGGGTTTTATGTACTGACAATGCATTTAACCATGGACTTGGTGGATGCACAGTCAAGGTATTATGCACAATCTACAATGGGTCTTTAAAGTGTTGTTTATCAGACTACATTGTACAAGAGCACTTTTCGGTAATCATGTAAAATTATACCACAATTAGAATTTAATTAAATTAATCACTTTATTTATGTGAACTAAAATGGTAAAAGTTATATCAGAAAGGAATATAGCAGAACAATAACCGTTTCAAATTTGTATTGTTACATTCTTGCATAAACTAGGCTACGTACATGTAGTACGGTACCCCTTTCCCACTACAAAATCTACAGGTTAACTTTGAGGTAACGGCAATCCTTAACCCCGAGATACCCCGGGGCAGCGTGAGCGTTTCCACTACTCTTTTTCCGCCCCGGGTTAAGACAAAAGATTCGGCCGTTACCCCGGGGCTCGTTAACCCTGCCAGCGACCAGGGCTAAGAATGGCAATCTCGGGGTTATCGAGATGTTGAAGGTGTGGAAAGAAGAAATAAAGCTCCTCATCCAGGCCTGGTCGATAGACAAGTTCAGTAACAACTCGATTGGACTACTTGAAAATCGGAATAAGATGTTTGCAGATTTCCTTTCCTCTAGTCCCTGTATACAGATATGCCCGCGTCTAGTGAGTAGTGGGAAACCGCACTGCGCTAACCCGGGGCAAGCTCGCTCCGCATTTTGCAAAACTCCGGGTAACTTAACGAAACAAATGGGAACATAACTCGGGGTTGGGTAAGAAAAGCTTAACCCGGGGCTGTAAATCTCCGGGTTAAGCCGTTTGTAGTGAAAAAATTGTAAAAATGTAAGTTTGTAACATTCCAATCTGCATGTTTTAAAAGAAAATTCCAATATTAAATATGCCCTTTACATAGAAACAATTTAGCAGCCATTTAGCAGCCTTCTTATTTCTTGCCGTGATTCTGTTTGGTATTTACTGCGCGAAATAGTTCAGAAATTCAAAGAATTAATGCAGAAAGGAGCTTATTTTTCTTTGTTCAGCTACATTGGAATTTGAATGTTTTTAGCTTTGATATAAAAATGCCGATGGCGTAAACACGAAAATGTTGAAAATTCTCTGTGCTAGAAAATAAAAAGCTTAGTTGGCCCAGATGCTCTTAAGGATATACATGTAGGTCCTACACTTTCTAAGGCCGGCATGCTCTATTTTTAAAAAAATTCATGATTGTTGTAAATCAATTTCATGGCAACTTTGGCAACTCAGGCCCTTTATGCCATCAACTACAAATGTATGCGGTATTAGCTTTAACATTACTTTATTATCAACTTTAGATGACTAAGAAAGAGATGCAGTTTTAGAAGTGGGAGGAAAAACCCCAGGGAAATCTCCTGAGGAAAACCAATGCGGTCAAGTAGGGACTGCGAACCCAGTGTACATGTACATACACGCCCCGGAAACGAACCTGGGACCCCAGAGATGAAAGGCGGGTAAAGAACCACTACGCCAACCCGACCGCACTAAATCTCATAAGGCTTGTAAGGCCAAAAAAAAAAAACTATGTTTAGCGTGAGTTGAAGTCTCCCAAAATGATGCGTTTTTTTTCTTCTTTTTTTTGGGTGGATTCCAAGCAATAAAGTCAAGTTGACATGAAGCTAGCAGGCATGTTTTTAATCGAAACACTCAACAGACGGTGCGTGTCTAAGTTTAAAATCTTTTGACGCGCAGGGTTGAAAGTGACGCGCGCTAACGATTTGTTTTTGGTGGTGTTTTTGAGAAAAAAAAGCTTTGACGCGCAAGGTTGAAAGTGACGCGCGCGCTAACGCTAAACATAGTTATTTTTGTATGGCCAAATACAGTAACCAGTACATATTTGAAACAAAGTTGGCCGTGGCGCCCCTCCAGTTGGTCTGAGTGCCCACTGAAATTTGGACAAAATGAAGGCTGGAGTGACTTGCCTCTTTATATCCAAGCCTGCAACTCTGAAAACCTATCCAAAGCTCAGCAATCCAACAAATTATACTTTTGCACCACCAATAAAAATAAAACAGGTCTATTTTGGGGTACAATAAGGAACCATTATAAACAGGTGCTAACTGACTGTCAAGGCCACTTCAAGTTCAGCAAAGGTCATGACTTTAGTAGCACTTGACATCCAAACTTTCTTCTCTACATTTTCCATGCATTGATGTCATGGCACACAAAACAGAATTTCAATTTTCTAAGTTGCTTGAACATTACCAATCACATTATAAAGTAATTAGAAACTCAATAGAATCACATCTTGACAGTAATAAATTACCCAATAAGACAATTTGACCATGGATGTGAGAGTATGGCTTAAAGCGTGACGGATTGCAACAGGTTTCATGAGCGCCGCATACAGTGCATACAGTGTAACCTCTGTCACTGGCAGTTGTTCCTCTATTACTCATTTTGTAAGTGTAAATAGGAACCAGTGCTGTTCTGTTGTGAACAGTCTTTAAAAGCGGTCTCCACGGTTTTGAAGCGAAAGTGAGGTTGATGGATGAAACCCTTATGGTGACTATTACCATGCTGTGTTCTTAGGGGCTTTTTTTGGGGTGGGGGGGGGGGGGAGATGGGGGAGAAACAAAGGAAGCTGGTGGACTCTTTGCACCGGCAGCCATGACAGAGGGCAGGTTTTCATATTTAAATGATGTGACAATAGATCCCCAAAGTGCCTTCTCGTGCTTGGCTCACGGTGACAATGTAAGTTCTGCCCCCTGTCATGGCCGCCCGTGCAAAGGGTCTTGAGGTCTTGATTAATTATCGACGTATTTAATAAAAAGATGCAACTTACATTTTGCCCCTTGCATAATCCCTAAGAATCTGGGCACTTGTTTTCCATGTTGCCAACATAATTTTGATCATAAACTTTGCAAAAAATGCAGCTGTGATGTGCCATATTTAAACTTTTGAAAGGCTGAATCCTTGTTTCCCAACTCCAGTTGTGAAGAATATAAAATTCTGACATTATCTGACTCATGCCCTCTCCAGAACCAAAGTTGCAAAACATGGCGACTTACATAAGAATATATATATATAGATGCAAATTAAAAGTGATTTTTGAAATGATCAGGGGCCAATTTCATAAAGCTGTTTAGCAGAAAAATTTGCTTAATCCAAAATTTGTTTGCTTTATAAAATTTGGATTTCAGTCAAAATCTTATATTTTGTGTATTACAATTGACTGCTATTCTTGCTAAAAACACAAGTTGACATACAATTTTTACTATTAAACCATTTTTATAGCTCTAGCAAACAAATTTTGGATTAAGCAAATTTTCTGCCAAACAGCTTTATGAAATTGGCCCTACATGTAGAAGGGGTACCATTTGCCAAATGTCATACTTCTAAAACACACTTTGCTCGGCTGGTCATGTTTTGGGAAATTAAGTAACCTTCTGCAACTGTTTTCTTTAGGAAAAGCGATGTTACTGGTACACTTTGTACATTGGAGAAACGGATTTAAGAAGCTTAACCCAGTTTGTTTAGTTTCATGTTGCTCCCGCAAGCACACTCTACAATGCGTTGGTCCATGGTTATTTTTCCAATGGAAGCCATAAGGCCCCTGGCCGCCATATGATATGCATTATTGAATAGGAACAGGTGGATAACACATGGCTGAGGTAACGATTTGTCCAAGTTCATGGCTTTTTGTCGAGCATTGATCGCATGTACTTTTATTTTCATCTTTAGTTTATTTGGTTCAAATGACAGTGTTTGCACAAAAGGGGAGTCAAAATTGATGCAGCTGTACTTTTGAGCAGGGGCCTTGGTTCGAACCCCCTCAAGGGCTGCATGTGGATTGGGTTTCAGACCCGTTGGGCTTTCTATACAAGCCAACATGCACAGACCCATTTTAGGGCTAGATCACTCCAAAATTCTTAGCCCTATCACCAAGTACATTTCAAACAAATGACCTTTGTGCCAATATTAAACTTCACTTCACCTGACTTGACCAACATATACTTGACTTGAGAATTGAAGGCAGTTTGACTTGACTCGAGACTCGAAGGCAGTTTGACTTGACTTGGGACTCGAAGGCAGTTTGACTTGACTTGGGACTCGAGGGCACTTTGACTTGACTCGAGACTCGAAGGCAGTTTGACTTGACTCGAGACTCGAAGGCAGTTTGACTTGACTTGGGACTCGAAGGCAGTTTGACTTGACTCGGGACTCGAAGGCAGTTTGACTTGACTCGAGACTCGAAGGCAGTTTGACTTGACTCAAGACTCGAAGGCAGTTTGACTTGACTCGAGACTCGAAGGCAGTTTGACTTGACTCGAGACTCGAAAGCAGTTTGACTTGACTCGGGACTCGAAGGCAGTTTGACTTGACTCGAGACTCGAAGGCAGTTTGACTTGACTCGAAGGCAGTTTGACTTGACTTGGGACTCAAAGGCAGTTTGACCCAACTTGGGACTCGAAGGCAGTTTGACTTGACCTGGGATTCGAGCAATCAGACCCTCCTTCCAACCCTGCCAGTTAATCAGCTAATTTAAAGCAAGTGTTCATAAGATTCACCAAAATGGGTAAATTCATCTACAAAACAAAACATTCACAAGTCCATCCTAAAGTGGTGTTCCCATTGGACTATTTTTGGTAAAACTCCCGTGGTTGTGCGGGAGAGTAACACAATTTAGTCCAATGGGGACGCACGGAGAATTAGCGTCCCTGTAAAGTTACCGCGACCACGATGTAAAACTTACAGGGCGAGAGAGGCCCTCGAAAAGTCCAATGGGAACAGTTTCGCCCTGTAAAATGAACACGACCCTGCAGTAAACTATGGGCCTGCACTGCAAAAGTTTACTACAAGGTCGCGGTAGCTTTCCGCATGGGCACTGAAAACAATTGCAAATGGGAACGCATGGGAAGATTACACGAAGGAATGTTACCGAAGGTCGCGGTAACTTTCCGCGAGGCAGCGGAAAAGAAAGTCCAATGGGAACATGCCTTAATACTGGTTTGATAAACTTTGATTTTTGTAAAACAGTGGGGTGCCCCGACTCTACACAGCTTCAAGCAAGTAGAAAGTGAGACCAATAAAGGCGCCAGGTATTGGTTTCCAGTGACCATTGTGAGGTACCCCAGACTCTACTTTTTCACTCTGCACAACTGAAAATTATTTTGAGAGTGGTGTGAGATGATTGGAGGGTGATTCCCAGTGGGAAAGATGCCTCAGAGCAAAGACTGGACGACTCCCAAAAGTCAATGTGGTTTACCCCACTGTGTGTAAAACTTTGAAGTCATGGAGGTGTATTTTTAAGCAAAACTCAAGGCACTTGACAATCCAGGAAATTATTATTTTCATCCAGTAAAGTTGCAAAGAGGCCTTAGGGGAAGATTTCGATACTTGGACATCACTTGAGATCCTATCAACTAAGCCAATGGGACTCATCTAAAAACGATCTCTAGAAAATGTTTAAAAATTTGCCCTGCCTGCCCCTGGTATTTTTTTTTATAGGGTTTATCATTTGCTTATGTCATTTTCTAGTGTGAAAATTGTTTTACAAGAACTCCTGGCTGGTGTCCGTTCATCTTTTGACCCATCTGAAGAAAACAAATATTGGTTAAAAAAATATCGGCTGAAAAAACAAATCGGCTAAAATATCGGCCAAAAATATATCAGTTGCTAATAGACTCTCTGACGGTGCGTCATGCACGGGTACCGGTAGACACTTTGTGGATTTATTGTCACATAATTTAAATATGAAAACCTAAGTAACCCACTGTCATGGCCACTGGTGCAAAAGATCCATCTTGGTCATCGGCTTTTTTCTTGCCAATTATCAGTAATGGTACGGCCTCAAAAATCTTCACATTTTGCAGTAGGGCCTTAGTTGGTTTTCCCAGATCCAATACCAAGATTCTTGACAGTGTGAAAGGGCCTAATTTTGTCATCTCAGTTATCCTAATTCCAAGGAATCTTCGAACAGACAACCATCTATTCCTCAAATCACAAGGGGAATACACAGAGGGATTCCACATGTTCACATCGCCATCAATTTATTGTCATAGTAATGGGGAGTTACATTTCCCGGTCATGTCCATATTCCCTACCAGATGAAAAAATAATTGATGTAAAGCCTTTACTACGAATGGATTGAAATCCTTATAAGCAAGTACATTGATGAATGGCATTCAAAAACGAGGCAGATTTATGTACACATGTTTTCTTAACGTAATAAATTACCATAACTCGTAAACATAGTGAATAACTCCAATAATAAACCGTGTGTCTATGGACAGCAAGCACGTGTAATCATGCAACTCCTTTGAGAACATGAATTTTCACGACTGTAAACTTTTCCATGTATGGCTATCTCGGGCGAAGAATTTCTGAACATGCCAAAATCCCGTTACTACTCCCTGTTTTGGAGCAAACGAAGATGTACATGTGGTGTTTGTGAAACATCGCGCTTTGCGATCGTGAATCACAGCGCACGCAGCTGTCACCTAAAGCATTTAGTATATACATGTAGGTCCCAGGTCTTTTCTATTACGCACATCGATGACAGTTTGAAGATGTTCCTGATGAAATGCATTCCTTGATAAAAAGAGCAGTCATTTATATTGGCTCTCGTCCAAATGCAAGGCTATATACAATAAACAACAGAATAGGCAGTCTGCCAATTCGTTTAATATTTATTCCAGAAAATATAAATTTAAAAAAAATGTGTGTACCAAATTAAAACTAATACCGATTTTTTTGTTGGATTCTATTATTAAACCTACACCTTCAAATAAGACATATTCTTAGTAGTAACTAAAAAATGTCAGCTCTGGACTTTTAAATCTTAAGACTAAACACAGAATGTGAGAAAAATCACTGAGAAGCTTCCATAATACTTCTCATCAGCATTCGAACCCGAGACCTCCGACTCTCTGGGAGCAGATGCTCTACCAGCTGAGCTATGAGGAACAGTGGTAAACACAGGTTTTTCTAATAATAATTATAAGGAATATAAAGAATTTCAATGTGTTTGTATTTGACACGGCACAAGCACAGACTTCTGAAACCAAATTCACACATTTTTTGTTTGGTTCATCATAAGTAAAGTATTTTGACCCGGCAGAATCTCTACAGGGTCTGTCGTGCTTCAATCAAGCTTATTAGCTCATTTAAGCACGACAGAAGCATGACACCGTTTCAAACGTGCATGCTTGTGTCACGTTTACGTCGTGCTAAATTTGACACAACATAAGCACGACATGGCATTAGTTTGACATGGCATTAGTTCGATACGGCATAAGCACGACATCTGAAACGGGCCTTACACAGATGAAAAAATGAGGAACACATTGAGCTGAATCAAACTCACTCTTGGACAGATGGTTGAGTAGCAATAGTCTCTTTGGTATCCTCACAAAAACAGACTGATGTGTGGTCCTAAAGCCAATATACAAGAAAAATCTGGGGAATCTTGACAACTCTCCAAGGGAAATGCAGGAACGTCTTCAGCAATCTCATTCGGAATGACGTTACGTGCTTGAATGCGCATGGAAATTGGGCATCGCTTCCTAAGTCCCTTCACAAGCATATGGCTGGTACTCATCCCCGTTTCCTTTGCATGGAGTGACTAGGATCATTGCTACTCCCCCTGGATGGGATCCCAGTCCATCGATGATCAAAGGTTTACCTCACAAACATTTTTTGCAAATATGAAAAATCAGAAATGCATTGTGGGAAGGATAGTGATCAAACAACCTTCCCATTTGTCCTTTGTCCAATTTCACTCAATTTGCAAAAATCATCACTATTCTCAAACTGTCAACAATGCATAGTTCCGATTTTGCCCAGTTAACCCCGCCCCCTTGGACATTGTTGCTATGGCTCACACGCTATCGTCAAAAATGGCGTCACACAACGCACAAAGCAATGGGACTTTCAACGGAAAGCACAGATTCATTGAAGAAAACTCAATGGTATTCATGTTTCAGGGTCAACAGTTATCTTAGAACACACTGAGTAAAGGGCCAGTAATACAGGGATATTATATCATCACGAAATATAGCTTTCGTACCTGTGAAGAACGAAACGACCGGCCTTGAAAACAAAAATTCACCTGGATCGTCGCATACAACACTGTACAAATTGTATGGTGCCGGCAGAACATATCGCGTGATCATGTTGTTGTGATCGAACAGTGCACTTTGACCTATGTGGGTGACATCTGCTAGCTGTGTTGTGATTGGTCGGCGGGTTCGGTTGATTAAATAAATTTAATCTTGTATCACAAAAATACACAAATCACTCTACAAATACTAGCAAGAGGCTTTTCCCCACTGTAAATCAAGGCTAGCATTTATGAGGATCATTAAATGGGGACCACCATTATTGTCATTAAGGGTCAAAGGTCAGCTGAGGTCAGCAGCACAATTTGCAAAAACAATGAACATTTGTGTTGTTAATTTTCCTATTGTCCTCACTTAAATGTATTTGAGACATAAAAGCAATGTCAAATACACATTGGGACAACATTAACACTTCAAAGTCTATGCCGTACCTGGAACTATCACAAAAGGTGTGGCAAAATGACCCAAAGCCTTCTCGAGTTCTGTTGAACCTTTCAACTCAGTCTGGGTTGGGTGTCTGAACCAAAATAATAAACAGCACACGATGTGCTTGCTCGTGGCACATTACATAAAGTGGGCCAGCAAAATCATGTCAGTCATCAGTGCTTTATTAAAGTATAGGTCTAAACTGCACATGAACCCTCTAAATGCATGTTTGCACTTGATCCTGAGCTCCGGGTGGAACATTATTACAAATTAAGTTATAAATTCTCTTGAGACCATTGAAAATTGGCTTCGGATCAGACCCAAAGAAATGTGTTGTAAAGTCGTTGGTCCAGTGTGTTATGCAACACATTTAGAAGATCCCAGAGCACTCTTTCTTGAAGAGTGAGGAGTTTCCCCGGTGTCTCCAGGGGTTACCGGTAAGAAAATTTGCAGACATCCACAAGGGGAGAACATGTAGGACCTGTCGTAGTCTGAGATTGCGTATACTTGGTGATCACCAATCATGGGAAGTGCCCCATGCATAACTGGTACATTATACACAAAGTAAGATTTGAAATAAGTCTTAAAACGACAGGACAAGTGGATGTCTGCAAATTTTCTTACCGCGGTACCCCCTGGTCCTGGTATCTCTGGCCGTCAGCTGCCAATGACGCCACTTACTTATACGTACTACTACAATGTACATGTACAGCTACATGTTTAGGTGGAAGACACCTATATAAGCTTCATGCAATAGACTACTAAAGTGTGACGTCGGTTGCCATGGTTTTTGGGTCTAAACATTCGCTGGTAATCTGAAACATCCATTGGTATACACCAATCCGGTAACTAATATCTACTCCCTGCATATCCGCCATAGCTGGGGGGGCGTCCAGTGCATGGGCTGTGCGTTTTGTGTTGCTGTTAGAACGAAAAGCGCTCATCCATTACATGCACAAACGAGCCTCCTTCGCGTATACGCAACGCGCCCGCCTTTGCGTACACGCGACGCACCCGCCTTCGCGCGCACACAACCCTACAAAGACGCGCAACTTGTTCGAAGTAAACAAATGCAGCTTAATTCAGCAACAACAAAAACATACAGTTCATTCAGTGGAAGCCCCCCAGCTATGGCGGATGTACAGGGAAGAAGACCTTATTACCGGATTGGTGTATAGCGCAGGGAAACAGTTCACTGGTTTTAGTGTAGACCCAAAAACCATGGCAACACACAAAGTAGTCACTTTAGTAGTCTATTCAGCCTACCTGTAAGTTCCAAAAGCCCATTTATATTATGTGCAGTGCACGTGAACATATTCATATAAAACATGCACTATAAAAATGTTATTATAATACAGGTAGCTCCACCTCAAGATTTGAGCGTTTCGCAGACCTACATCATATAAAAGTATGTACATGTAATACCAACATGGTATCTCAAATACCTGTACACTAGCTGGGCAGGAGTAGAATATGCCACACCATTTGTAACACGCCCCTTTAAATCTCAATGACCTGAACTCCCTATACTAGATTGCAACTGCACTTGAGTGTCCATTATGATACTTGAGGGAGCCTAGACAAACAACAGGGTCAATGGCCTCTGTAATTGATCACTGTTGATGAAATCAATGTCTGCTGGCAAAAAAAAACTGGTTGAAAAAAGGCCTTTCACACAGGAAACTTCTTACAGGTTTCACCTAAAGTGGTGTTCCTATTTGGGTAGATTTACTGGGCTGTACATGTATTTTAGTCTAGTAGGAACAGTTTTGGTCTAACAGTAACAATGTTGATGCCTCGCACATGCAGGTCGAGCATAAAACATCGAGCACCAAGCGTCTGACGATATGAGTGCTCTTTGTGGTTTTAAATTTAGCAGTTCACACATAAGCTACGTGTCAAAAACGCCTGCCAAAATCCCTTCATCGAACGAAGCAGAGCATTGCAATTCTTTTGTCTAATTAAGCAACTGCTTTATTAAACAATACGATAACCTTTATTATTGTGTGAACTGAAGAGGCATGCGTTCACATTAGGAGAGATCTTTGTCGAATCCTCATTGAACGAGGCAATTTTTCTGAGTGTGAACGGGGTCTATAATAAGTACGATTAGGTCAAAGCCAAGGGGACCAACAAAATGCTTCACTTTAAGCCCAGCTTGATCTCATAACTGGCTTCAAAAAGAGATAAAGATCAAAATTTCTGGAACTGCTTTGAATCCACTTATCAATGAACAAACCCTCTGGCCAACACGATGAATGAGATTTCATTATCCCTTTGAAGTGCACCTAGATTAAATAACGAGTTGTGTCAAAAATGGCCGGCCTGCATCCCATCAAAGTAGGTTCTACATGTAAGATGAATTGGCCAGGAGCCATAAAAGTTGAGTGTGTTGGAAGAGTTTTTGTATGTGTGCTGTTGAAAACATCACACACGTTTGGGGCAGTGACCCAGGGGCAAGTCTGGCCAAAGTCATGTGCCAGGTTCATTAATAAAGCCAATTTGAAGTGTTAAATGCCAAACCGTTTTTACTTACGAGTAGAGCTGTATTGCACCTTTGCCCTATACACTTACCCTAATTTTAGGGCAATTTGTATAGACATTTCGTGGACTTGGGACGAACCTACATTGTAGATAAGGAAGCCAGTAACGCCCAAGAAAATCTACAGATTATTTTTAATGTATTAATCAAAAGAAAGAAAAGAAAAGAAAAACTGTTTTTGCCAAACTGTCAGCCAAAAGTCATAAACCTATAATTTTGTACAAATCAATGGTTTCACTTGATGATTTCAGTGTGCCAGCAGGTACAATCAGTCTTCTTGTATGATTCCCTAGATAGAAGGGAACTGGTTGCTGAGATTAGCCAACTCAAGTCGTTGCCTTCAGCATGGCCACTACACCGCATTTACTCGAATCGGCAAAGGTGGATACAGATCCAGCGTTTTTATTGCGACCACAAAACTGAACATTTGCCGCGTTTACACTACACCCCAAATCGCTTCAACTCGCTTCAGAAACCGCAAAAGTCACCACTAAATGTAACTGCAGCACATGCGTGAGCTGTTGCTGCACTAGTGCCAGATTGGTCAATTAAATCTACTACACTGCGGGCACCGCCCCAAGGACACTCAAATTGCCGAATCTGTATTCGGGTAGCGTTTACACTACAAGCGACCTTGACGATTGCAGGGTTCAACCCCGCAATTGCGGGGTTCAACCCTACCCCAAAAAAAGGCGAATCAGACCCGGGTCTGATCCGCCTTTTTCAATTCACCTTTTGCGTTTACACTTAGTGCCTACCCGGCTTCAACTCCCCTTTTTGGAAATTGCGGAGTTCGATTCGGCAAAGGCGAATCGAGTGTAAACGGGGTGAAAGTGCCAGAGAATAGGAAGAAATTCTCAATTTTAGAGGTGGGAGGAAAACCCTGTTTGGAAAAACCCACGGAATCCAGCAGAGACTGAGAATCCAATCAAAATACTGACCGGACTCGAACCAGGGCCACAGAGGTAGAAAGCGAGGAAAGAACCTCTTCCCGATTTCCCAGTCTTACAAGTAAAGTCACCATACATGTAGATAGGGCTACTGGCATGTTAAACTGAATGCTCGGGGTTAGAATCCCAGTTCATACAATCAGTGCTAGAGTTTCGATAGTTCGCCAAGTCATAAAACAGCTGCCAACAGGATATAGGAAATGAACATGCTGCTTGCTGTGCAACGGAGGCAATAAAAATCATTAATGGTTTTATGAAATTGCTTACTGGCCTCCACACTTCACAGGATCACCCATTTTGACGTGACAAACATTTTCTTCATATTGCTTTCATCAATTACTAAACCAATACAGTGTCATATGCAATACATCAGCTGTTATCCTCAAACGCCCTTCCCTCTGTTTAAGGGTAGAAATGTTAAGTGGATGTGACTTAAGTGATCTTTACAAGTGGATGCCAATCAAGGAAACCGCCAAAGTGATTAAGCCCCATTATGTCAGATAGGTCGTCAGATACAATTGTATCAGAAAGGTCGCGGGGCAGTTTGGAAATACTTTAAAGCAGGGCTCGTATTTTGGATAAAAGTATATTACCGTAGACCAAAGCTTGGAGTCCAAGTCACATTCAGTTGTTCCGGGCCGTCCAAAGTTGTCAACATTTTCACCGTTCTACAGAACGTACATATGTAGTATTTTTCAAGACAACCTCCCCCCCCCCCCCCCCCCCCTTTCCTACATGTACATGTACGCTTTGTACAACTGTGAAAATGTTGACAACTTCGGACAGCTCCTTAAAATATGAAATTAGAACATTTAATCTTGTTTAATTTCAAGGACTTGGAACACTGTTGATTGCTAACCAAATGAGAGAATCCTAGGAATGGCGGGACGCTATGGTTTATATGGCCATGACAGTAATTTGCTGAAAGGGTAGCAGCATTAAATTTGATGTTTATTGAAATATGTCCCAGCGTGAATGACGAACCATATGATGGGGTACTCAAGTGTGTACAAGACAACACCACAACAGGGATCCGAACAAAATAATCATGAACATTATTACTTACAACACCAGAACTTTCAAGTGTTAAACAGTAAACACATTCCCCATTATGACAATTGAATTAAAAATTTCCGGTGTTTGTAAAAATGTGACTTGCAAGTCCCGAGCTTAAAGTCCGAGTCTTTTGCAAATGTGACTCAAGTCAAATCCGAGACACTGAAATTGTGACTCGAGACAGACTCACATTCGAGTCCTAGACTCAAGTCTGACAACACTAGTTTTACTAGATGCTTGTATCAAATCTATCAAGCCAAACAAATTTCCCACAAGTATCCGAATCTCAAATCAATGAAATTCTCTCTACTCGCTAGATAATGACGACAATATTTCGATTAAGAAGGAATAGAAGAAATAAATGACTATTTACCTCACTCTCAAAGTATGTTGTTGCCTAGAGATGCCTTTGCGTCTCGCGTCGATATTGTGTGGCGTGAATGATGACTCGACAATCCAAGTACTCGTCAGCGGACAGCCGGAATGACGTGTGTTATCATGCAGCACACTTGATTGCTCGACGTGCAACAAACAAGGTGAGGTTCACTCGCAGGTAGCCCTGTAAAATATGCAGACGGATAAAAACAAAACCACAACGCAATGTGAAGAAAATGTCAAGATGTTTTGAGGCGTAATCTGATAGGGTGTACATGCGAGTATCATGTGGAGTTGGCTGTGGTAAAGAAAATAAAGCTGGGTTCGTTATCACGGTCATGATAGTCAAATTAAAAACTTGAAGATGAAAAGAAATTGAGCTAGCACTTTAGTTATCAAGCAGGCTGTAGTGGCCATTAAAATAATAATTTATCCTCCTTCTGGTACTAAAAGAGAAGATGAAAAAAATGTGTTAAAAAAGTGTTAGAAGAAAAAGGAAAACCCTGGACAAAATATTTGTTTGCGCATTGGACTAATCTTGGTAAAACTTACAGAGATCGTCATAAATTTTACAAAATTTAGTCCAATGTGGACAACTAGAAAAAAAACTGAAATTATTAAGTGCCGATTGTTTTGCAGTCCAAGCTAGAAGAATTAGGCCTACATGTACATTGTCAGTTTTATTCGAATAGCATTTTACTGAATCGAATAGTCGCTTTAATGACATTTGCATCCAACTTTGAGTACAGTCACTCCAGTGTACAGACTATACAACACATTGAACACAAGGTCTATGGTTAGAGCTGACGATAATTTTTGTAAAAACTCTTGGTGCGAGAGACCATTATGCGTGTTATTATGCATTATGAACCGATATTATTATTATTATTTTTTGCAAGAATGGGCGATATGATTTCACACATTGAATATTCGATCAAAAATAAAACCAAATTTTTTAATAGTAAATTATTTGAAAATGCACAAGCCAAGTTTTGCGTTGCGAAGGACATTAAAAAAGTCAACAGTAAATCCAAGTGCGGACTTATTGAAGAATCACATGTACATGTACCACAAAGGAATGTTACAATTTACTCATGATAACTTACTTCAAAATTACTAGTAGTCCAAATGCAGATACAGCTTTACACACATTTCTCTATCTACACTTGCCGCTTTAAATATATGAATGAGCATTTGGGGTGGAGCTACATGTACAGTCCCGGACTCCCCATAAATGTTACCATACCAACCAACGCCAACCAATGCAGTAATTATATCCCAGTTATTTGCCATGTCCTTGTCTGGACTCAGCATTCATTGCCAATAAGCTGTAAATTACTCACTGACATTCTGTTGACATTTAAAGTTCTTAACATTTCCAAATAAAGACAACAGCTATTTTATCCTATACTTTTCAGCCATCTGGTCTTAAAATTGCTGTGACAAATTGTGCAAAAAACATTTTAACGGTAAATTTATTTTTTTTGTGACTGAAAAGGGTCGTTTTTGGTTTCAATTTGGTTCCAAATAATGACATTAAACCTGGCAAAAATGTAAACACTTCCTGACAGCAATGAGTAAATATTTGGGCACTTGGAAAATTACAATGGAAATCATTTACTACCGATAATTTACGACAGATTCGTGTGAAGTATAAACGCGAGCTGTGTTACAAACACGCGAACATTGGAAACATTCGCAACATTTGCTAACAGGTACCCGGCTTTCCATAAATGAGTGCACAAAAGCACTGTGACCAGTGGCAAACGTTGGCAACGTTCACGTAAGTGAACACAGCCAAGGTTTTATATAACAGTTTTTAGTACCAGTGGTAATCAATAAACAGGTACGGTGTAAGCATATACAGGCCTTGAAATTCATTTTCAAAAGTGCACAGCAATTTTCTCTTAATAAAGCTAGGGCACCTCAATGAGGAAATGGAAAATTTGTGTTGGCATTTTCGAAGGGCAACACAGCAAAAGCATAGGGCACCGATGGCAATTTGCAGTGGTGTTGTAGGTTATTTCAAGGCCTGGGCCTATGCTATAATTTTTAAGTTTTCCTTAAAATAAAGCAGATTATTTTCTTCCAAATGAAGAATCCGAGCTGATTTATCGTTTCAAATTGGAAATGGCATTCAAACATACGTACGTGTATGTTTGAATATAATACGTGTATGTGCATATCTTTAACATGCATGAAACACTGGTAACCCGACTGCCATGTAGCAAACATTAAAATCAATCACACAACAGCTGCAGTGTGTCGTGAAATCCTCTCAGATATATCATAAAGCTAACCTACTTTGGTTTGGCTTGTTTTCAACATACATAGTACATATACTGGTAGCCCGATGTACATGTAGGCCTACACATAATGTACATATTTGTGGTGGAAAATCTTGCCAATTTGCTGGCAAAGTCGTGACATCACATTAGAGTTACCAGACCAAAACTATGGTTATTGATTTATGCTCATGGTACTTATGTTTAATAATGTGTTGTTTATGACAGTAAAATGCACCAAAAAAGTTTCCCTTATGGCTTCTGTGTTAAAAACAAATTGACAAACTTGTTGTCATGTAAGTAGAATGGACCATTGTCAAAGTACATGAAATGAGGTGGAACTAGGCAGCAGTCAAGGTCACATTTTAATAGTATATTTCTGCATGTTCGAACTGGATTTTTTTGTGTAATTTTAAATTAACCCTGCTGATAAATCATAAACACACACGCAAAACCAGTTTAGACCTTCCTTTCCCCTCCTTGACCCCTCCCCTTCTCACATCACCTCCCCACCACGCTCCTTCACCCCCTCCTACATAATGTGAAAAGTAGGCCTACATGTGTAGGCTGAAATTTACGTCACTCGGATAACTATTTGCAAAACTCAATTTTGACAGACAATGAGAAGAAAGATTAAATTTGACCCATCAAAACTGCTAAGACTTTACAAGCTTCTTGATTTGCCATTATTTAGACTGACAAGGTAGAAAAACATGAAGAAAGCTTCCTCCAAATTAGCCTGGTCAAATTTGTCAACTCAGCTCATTCCATCTGAATTCTCCTTAAATTCTCCTGCAGAACCATGATCGATGCATCACTAGACTTCTTCAAGAAACGAGATCCCAACCAATAACACATACTTCACATACATACACCTGTCTCTTGTTACATGTGAAAAACAAGACCAGCTTTTTGAACTAGTCACCTAGAAACGAGGACAATGGATCGGTCACCGTCATTAGGGCATTACAAGGAAATTGGCATTTATTTCTCTGATTTCGTGAAATCAACCATCTGGCGACTGCGTACATGTACAATTCAAGGAACTATTCTCTGTAGAACAAGTGAGGCATTGCCAAGTCATCTCCAATGGTGATGTAAGCCTCTAAGTTAGCGAGTATCCGGGTACCCGGTTACCCGATCGCTGACATCAGGAACTGGTTCCAATATTATAAATAGGATACACGGATTGCAACATCTCAGATGCAACATCTCAGATGCAACATCTCAGATGCAACATCTCAGATGCAACATCTCAGATGCAACATCTCAGATGCAACATCTCAGATGCAACATCTCAGATGCAACATCTCAGATGCAACATCTCAGATGCAACATCTCAGATGCAACATCTCAGATGCAACATCTCAGGTGCAACATCTCAGGTGCAACATCTCAGACGTGCGTGGCTGGGAAACCAAGTCTAGGAAAATCGATTTTAAAAGAAATACTTGCAAACTGAACCTCTGCAGACTACTAAAATGTGAATTGTTGCCAAGGTAACTGGGTCTAAACATTCACTGGTAATCTGAAACGTCCATTGCTAAAGTGCAGGGAAACAGTTCACCGGTTTTTGTGTAGACCCAGTAACCTTGGCAACACACAAAGTATGGTGTTTTCACTTTAGTACTCTGGTGAACTATTAATACAAATTGTAGCAAAAATAATTTTTGAAACGAACCAGTTCATACCTAATTTTACCCAACGCAAGTCACAACAGTTAACATCATCCCAGGCCAAGGGAAAACATGCATCCATTGATAATCAATATCGTAACATGCCTTTTAATTAAAATTCCTTTCAATTAAAACTCAACCGGAATTATCACTGTGGAGGCATACAATGTAGTCTCCTATCCATACATTTTTTAAACATGGAGACACAAATCTAGCCCATATACATGTAGCCATACTAGAATGGCAAGGGGCACCCACAAATTCACCCAAACTCGGCTTTGAGCAATAATGATTTATGACAAACACCTTGCAAAGGTTGACTTCAAACCTGCTGACAAGAAAAATAATCCTGCACCAAGTGTATGGCCATGCATGTTAACCACTTGTGAGGGTTGCTAAGGTCACTGGAAGTAATAAGGGTCACCTGAATTGGGCTATTCATCAAGTCCAAGAATTGTAAACACCGATTTCTTGATGAGATGAAAGAGACTTTAATGAAATTTTAAGAAGGGACAAAGAGACAAAGCACTGGTGCTTTCAAAACCTATGCTGCGTTTATACTTAAAGTGGCTTTTAAAACCTCTTCGCAGCGGCTAAACATTTTCCAATTTATTCCCCTGGAGCGGGAGACTGCACTTGCAGTTTTTGGTTATACAGTACATGTACAGTTGAAGTCAGAAGTTTACATACATGTACACCACTACCATCATCGCCCAAAAGGTAAACAGGACTACCTGAACCATTGCAAGGTTTGCAAGCTATGTTTAAAGTACTGCAAGCACGTGGGGAATTCCACAAAATCACAACTTTAGTAAAGACTGTTACAAAAATGGTGACAACCCAAGTTTAAGCACACCTCACCAGTTTTAACACAGTTGTATGTAAACTTCTGACTTCAACTGTACATGTCTCTTGGGTTGGAGACTTGATAACTAGTTTTTATTTGAAGTCGTAAATCAATTTTATTTCCTAAGTTCAGTCACAATTCATTTTCTCAAGAATCAAGTCACAGGTCAAAAACTAAAAACTGACTTGAGCCTAAGCCAGCAAGTAGAGAGACCAGCTACTTTTCCTGGCCAACTGCTGCCCAGAAAAATTGACCAGGTAAAAAGTCCAATGTGGACACGTCAAGTTGGTAAAAGTGCTCTGGAAGCATACGTCCGGCCAGTGAAGGTCATACTGTGAAGGGACACTGCGCATGCTCTCCCACGGTCTCATTCACGTGTTGGAAAGGTCCAAATGCGGACTGCAGTCATTTTTTATTTCACCATCATCTCGGTAAAACCTGCCGAAAAACAAGTCCAATGTGGACACCTAAATTCCTTAATCTTCATTGTTTTCATTCCTCATAATACAAGGTTCCTGTTATACATATAACGAGGTAATTTGCCAACTCTCAAGGACCTCTTATTAATGAGGTTTCACTTTACTCCTCCAGAATGTTTCTTGAAAGATTTACTAGTTTCAGCAACAGGTAGAAGGCAGGAAAGTTGGCCCCCAGCTGAGGCAGACAGGTACAGGTTACATGGTGCAGACTCTGTTATGAGATGAAGGGTTAATGTCTCTTGTTAAAGTAGATTATCAACACAAACACTCATTGGCCAGTTTGGGTAATCTTTGACATTGTCAACAGTGAACTGGCATTGGTTTACATTTAGGAAGAAGAAAAAGTGCT
This sequence comes from Henricia sp. BOLD:AAB3569, assembly GCA_037783545.1. Lineage (NCBI taxonomy): Eukaryota > Metazoa > Echinodermata > Asteroidea > Spinulosida > Echinasteridae > Henricia > Henricia sp. BOLD:AAB3569. The sequence continues at coordinate 657,064 of JBBELK010000121.1, forward strand.
TTTCAGTGAAAAATGGAAAGTCACAGTACTATATGATTTAGGTACCGGTATGAACACCTCCTACCGCGCACCACCCCCCACGCCCCATCCCCCACCCCTTTTTTTGGAAGAGTGGGCTTATATCAAGTGGGTACCGTTCTCATGATCGGGAGGTTGTGGGTTCGAGCCTTACTTGTGCCAACATGTTTGTGTCCATTTGCAAGACTCTTTATCCCAATTGCCTTGTCAACCTGAGGCATATTTTGGGAGCTGTTAGGGGGAATACCACAATCTAAGTGCTGATAGGGTTGTGCGCCTTGGCCGGGCAGCCACCAAGTTGAAGCAAAATGGTTCTGGTGATTCCCTGATGGCAGCGATAATAATGGCAACAGTAGGGCAGACATATGTGCTATACAAGAATCCACCATTATTATTATCATAAGAAAATATTATGCATGCACTTATGGCGTTATATTCAGTTTCAACAAATAGATAGATACCCACCAAATTGTACACATACATGTACCAAGTGAAGATTATCTCAATACTAAAATGTTCAAAGTGAGTACATGTTACAAAGCTTTCAGGCTGTGGTAAAGTCTACATGTATGTTAACCTCCATCACACCATTACCAACTGTCCCAGGGTTCAAATCGCTTGTAATATGATCAACATCTAGCAAGGAAAATGATGACACTCTTAACCAACAATAACACAAGAATTCTACATGGGTCACCAGGGGAGAAATAAAAAGTGTTGTTCATTATTTTGTGCTGGTAGAGCAACAAGCAGCTGCATTGGCTCTCCCAGGGCAAGGGGGATTATGTGATTTATTTTTAATTGCATGACATATTTCATCTGCATATCACACAAGCTACATGTTAAAGGGCCCCTAAAATGAAATATATGCCATGCAACTACGCAATTCATTTAAATTTGGGGCTAAAATCAAGGTGTTTGACTTTTATGCTAATGAAAATTTACATATTCATGAGCAAGGTTGTGATGTCACATTAGGCAAACGGAAAATCTCATTCAACTGTGCACGAAAGATTTCAGTATTTTCTCCAACTAGCTGAAACTTTTGTAACCCACGATTGTTTGGGTTTGTTTCACATGGTTCTGTTGTGAGCCATGTGAAAACTAAGGCTGGAAACTGCAATAATTTTCCACAGTTCAAGTTTTAAAGACACAGGCTCCTGACCGCAGCGCATGCGTGAGCTGTTACGTGTTGTGGAACTGGTGCCAGATTGGTCAATCTACCACACGGCAGGCACCGCCCCAAGAACACTCAAAATAATGAATCTGTATTCGGGTAGCGCTTACCTTGACAATTGTGGGGTTAAACCCTACCCAAAAGGTGACTTAAAAAAAAGTCCCTGGTCTGATTCAACTTTTTAAATTCACCTTTTGTGTTTATACATTAAGCGCCTACCCTGCTTCAACTCGCCTTTTTGGAAATTGCCGAGTTCGATTTGGCAAAGGCGAATCGAGTGCATAGTAAACAGGCCTCAAATGTATTGCAGGGGTTATAGTAACTCAACCAGGAAAAGAACATACACAACGCCACTGCCGGGCAATGTAATTACATCAGGCGGATCCTGATGGCTATCTGATGACAAACTCATAAATCAAACTTTATGGGTGTCATCAATTCAGGGGCTATGGGTTCTTGTACAGCAGCAATGGTGACAGATAATTACTAATGAAACGTCATTTGTTCATATCCAAGAGAATTCTTGTTTATAAATGCATGAACTATCATGATGCAGAATAATTATGTCGAGTTGCCGGTGGATGCATTTTTCTGTTGATGTTACACAGTTGGTCCATTCCGATAACGAAACAGAAATTTACTGATTGTTTAGTGACATTTTACATATATATTATAGACCCTTTGCACGGGCGGCCATGACAGGGGGCAGTCCATTGTCACCATGCATCCTGCACGAATGGGCACTTTGTGTATCTATTGTCACATCTGACATTTAAGTATGAAAACCTGCCCCCTGTTATGGCCGCCGGTGAAAGGGTCTAGATTGTTTGTTTAAGTATTACATTTTGGGTTAGCGATAGTGATACAGTATCGGTTTTAACACCACAGAAGAAAATGTCCCGTGTAAACGCAGGGTAGGATTACATGTATGTAGAGGAATGTTTATTGGTAACTTTCGGCAATGGGAACACATACAGTTTTTGATACAGGGAGCCAGCTGCAAACGCACAGCTTGCATGGTCAAAGACAGCCATGGGGCATTTTCAGTTTTTTGTGGGTCACACCAACAGATCTGCACCAACTGGCAGACCTCCCTTAGATTTGATAAAGCTCATGGACTCCCTTGCAAACCTCAGATCAACCACAAATGGGCCGGGCTTGGTCTAACTGAGATTGGGACACAGTCTGCGGTTGCTATGAGGTTTGCTGAACCCTCCAGCTGTTATCAAAAGCTCCGCATTTGATGACAGGGTGCGTGGACATGTTCTTTCCTCACTTTCTGCATAATATCTCCAAAGAGTTGTGGTTCAACTCCTGTCCAGTAGGCATGTTCATTTTACTATTCAAAAATTTGGTTTTATTTTCGATCAAAAAATTATTCTCGGTTAGTTAAAAGTATAGACTTTATGTTGTAACTTGCATAAAGGTCTCTTGCCCGAAGAGTTTTACAAAAATTATCGTCGCCTCTAACCACAGACCTTGTGTTTAATGTGTTGTAGTATCACGTACACTGGACTTGAAGTTGGATGCAAATGTGACATCAAAGCGACCGTTTCGGCGACAGAAAAGGGATTTTCACCTTTTCTTGACTGCTGACATGTTTGGTTTGGAGTGGAAAAGCAAATACTGAATATTTGATTCGGTAAAATGCTATTTGAACATTCGATAGACAATCAAATATATTTGAATATTTGATTTGTTGACGTTAGGCACGGCCTTACTGTCCAGGCCAACATTTGTAACTGTTTTTGTGAAAACATACCCTCAACATTTCACAAAGTTCTCAAATTGACTAAGATACGGTATAACCTTTAATTTCTACGCCAAGGAATGTTTTTGTCCAGATTTTTTATTTTTTTCCAAAGACAAATATTTTATATTTATTAATTTAGTGGAGTATTTATGGGGGAAATTGTAAAGTAAATCTATAGTCTGACTTTCCACAATTTTTGTCAATTTAAAAGTGAACGGCAATTACGCCAAACAATTTTGAAGTAATGGTCACACAGAACCAGCCTAAACAGGACGGTGGCTTCACACGATTTCTTGAAAGCATGGACACAGTTGTTCATTGTTTTCTCGGAATGTAGATGAAGTCCTGAGCCGACTTATACAAAGGTTGTTTGTTATCATACACATCCCCAATCGCATGTGGAGATAACGCCATTTGTAACAGTTTTCCAATTATGTAATCTGTCGTTAAGTATTAATAGTCAAATTTAAGTGTTCAGTGCAAAGACATGAAAAAGGCAAATCTTGTGGCTTACCTATAACCAGGAGTGGTGGTTTTGGCAAATGGCAATCTTTAAATCTTTATCAGAATTCAAGAGGAAATTGGAAGCAGGCCCTCACAGCTGGACTTGTCACATCTGGCACCTCAACTGAGAACATGAAAAGAAAACATTAATCAGTTAAGACAACAATGAGGTGTTGTAACAAGTGGAGGGGGCTCATGAACATCCTTGGGAAGTCAGCGGGCTTCTTGGAGTAGATGGAGAGATTTTACTAGGAAATTTGGGATTTGTGGCCAAACCCTTTCAAAATAGCAACAGGGTATTGATGTACATAGTCACATTAAAACTGCCAACAGAGGGCAGTATTTCAGTTCACTAGTACATGTACATTTTGCTCTGCATCTTCCAACACACTGCAATCCCAAATTTACTAAAATAATGCAGCCATTTACAAATGACAATGTCTTAGAAACACTTGGTTAAAATATTCACACGCATTCACTGTAATTAAAGGCAGAGGCTCGTCAGCAATGCACGCGCTCCAAATTCGTGCCCCGAAATACACATCTCCATGCTTATTTCGTGGCACGAATTTGGCGAGCGCACATTGCTGACGGGCCTGTGCCTTTAACTACAAACTGCTTTTAAAATACTGCTGTACTATGACACACACAAGTATCGGGTACTTTTGAAAACAACTTGGCTAGAGCAGAAATGACGGAGCAGATGGCCGTTCAAGTACCACAAATCATTATCTTCACATCAGAACATTTTTGCCACCTGAGGTATCAAAGCAATCAAAATTCTGTCCATCACAAAACCTATATGGGTAAGGGGGAGGGGGGCATTTTGGCAACAGAGACCTCATTTTCAAGGAAATACCTTTGTCTGCTCTCAAAATAATAGAAATAAGTTTAAGATGTTCTGAAGAGATAACTTGGGCCCAAAAAATAGTGTGACAACATGCCTTTCTAAAAGCCCCGTGTACAAATTTCCAATATACGCTTCTAACCGGGACGGACACTTGTGTTACATTTTAGGCCGTCCCGGTTACGAGCAAATATTTGACATTTGTACACACTGTTTGTAACCCTTTTGGGGCCTAAGTTATCTCTTCAGAACATATTTCTTTTATTTATTTATGTATTTTCTGGAAAATATGGTCTATGTTGCCAAAATGCCCGCTTTATCGTGGAAAGACTCAAATCTGTGTTGCTGTGAAAGGTGCCTCTTGTGGTTGCTAAAATTAAAGTACTGTATGTCCTGCTAAATCAATGACTTTACCCAAAAAAAATGCATGAAGACTTTCACGTAAAAAAAACCATACACGATGACAGAAACGCCATTCAAAAACACGCAAATTGGTGTATTTGCAACTACATGTATGAAATTTTCTAGAACAAGAGCATAAAAGAAATCCTAGAACAAGAGCATAAAAATAAGAAGATCATTGGTAAACAACATGTACCGGTACATAGCCTGCATAAATTTCAGCTACCGGTAGATGCATCAATAGGCCTTCTCCCACTAGACAAAATCTTGGGGGGTAGCCCCGGGGCGCACTGCAGATGGTCCCTCACGATCGCCTTTACCATAGCGTTTTATTGGGGAATCTTGATCTTATGCATTATGCACGTACGCCAGAAATAAAGAAAAACATAAGCCCTCAAAAATGGTATGGTACATGGTAAAGGCGGTCGTGGCAGACAGTCCGTGCATGCTCGTTTTTCTTCGTGGAAGCTAGTCTCGCACGAACGCCTTGACTAAAATCAAAAATTTCCTAGACGTTTAAAATTTTACGATTTCAGAGTAATAACATCTACATACTGAAGTAACATCTACGGTAACTAGTATGATCTACATATTTATTGAAACTAAAAAAAATTCTCATTTTCAAGATCACAAATAAGAGTGACTTACGTACCACTGCCAGCTGCATATCGATATTTCTAACAAAATGCCCAGAAAAACATCCACCCAAAATTGTGTACGCTTTCATGCGACACTACTGTTCCTAGAATGGTCCTAGCGGTAAACAGGACCTGCGTCATTCCCTACAAACTGATTAAATGAACAACATGAACACTCCTCCCACTCAGTATTCGGCCTACGGCTAACGCCCGAAAAATCTGTCGGCTTGTGCAATACGGCGTGTGTGGGCCGCTTAATAGCAGACGGCGCCTTCAGTGCGTAAATCCTGTTTATGAATGAACTGCCCGTAGTGACTCACTCTCGCAAGCCACCAGCAGACGTAAATTACTTGCATATCATTTACATTTTTGCTGCACTATCAGGCTATACTACGTGTAGCTTTTCCGCTCCGAGTCTGGGCGGCGGATGCATAATTGGTTTCTTAATGATCTATTAATGCTATCTCCCGACTGTAATTGGGAAAAAATTTAATTTAAATGCACTATGCGTACATGTTCAACCAAAAAACATCATATAGCACTGGCACACTGTGCACATGTGTAAGTGTTACCGTAGGTGGAACGCCACAAAACCAATGTTGGGCTATTTTACGTAATTTGAAACATAACTGGCTTGACATTTACATATTTTTCAAGCTATCTACATGTACTGTACATGTAGTAGTACAGATAGTAACATTTTGTTCAGATCATAGTGGTCGTACTAAACGGTCTTACTGCAGTCACAGTAATCTCAAATCTGACCATTCATTTAGTTGTAATTAGTCAAAAGATGGAACATTACGGACGAGACAAAATGTGACTTGGCTTTTGAGGGGCTTTTGAAAAATGGAAAACTAGTGAACATGACAGTGCTTCGTAATACCACTTATGTGGAAGTCATAAAAACTTTTGTTGAAAAGAAGACTAAATCTCAGTACATTCATTTACCAACTGCGTAGTACAATACCGGTATATCTGAAATACCGGTACAGTTAACAAAGATTTTAAGGAAATTACACATGTACAATGTACCTACTGGAATCAACAGATCACCCAATTATATACTTCCCACTTGCAGTTCTGTCAGAAATGTTGCATTTCTGAGATAAATAAATGATAACATTACTGCAGAGAGTAATGGACAAAATCACGACATGAGTGCTCCGTGCGTGACAATAGAGGGCGTTGCATGCGCGTGTGAATGATTCATCTTGTGCACTGACTGAAATGTGATTTTTCTTTAGAAAAGCAACATTTGCGGCAAAAGTGCATGTGGAAAGTATATCTTAAAGTACCTTTAATAGACCTTATGCGTAGCGGCCATGATAGAGGGCAGTCACATTGTCACAGTGCGTCATGCACGAGTAGGCACATTGTGGATTTATTGTCAAATCATTTGAAAACCTGCCTTCTATTATGGCCGCTACGCATAAGGTCTATATCAGCGTCTGCGCCCACAAGAGGGCGCTGACACTATGTTCGGTGCGTGAGTTACGAAAGCACCCTGTATATGCGTTTGTATTGCCATGTATTGTAGCCTTTATGACGGATGACGTACCAATACAAGTATAGGCATTGTTAAATCCTTTGCGCATTGACTCAATGATTTCACAGTGACGTGAGTTTAGACAGAAACTGTTTATTCCAGGAGGTACGTGTAATTGCCTTAAAATCTTTGTTCAATGTATACAAAAAAAATACTGGCCTTTAAAACATTAAATTCAAATGCCCTACACAGAACGACCACTGGAAAATTTTAAGCAGGAAACAAAAATGCACCATAAACTCTTTAGAATGAACATTTCTGACATGCAGACTGGTGACTCATCACCAAAACTATACCTCTCTGGAGACGGTCCCAGAGACTAATAAATTGAAAAATATATCGAGCCTGGAAATTCAAAATGAGCCTGGAAATTCAAAATGACAACAACGTCTACTTTGATTTATTTTCAATCTGAAATGAGTCACCAATGATGCATTTTAATCCCAGAGCAGTAGAATGTAGTAAAAATATCATAAATTACTAAATAATTTAGAACTTGGCAAAAATTGTAGGCCCTCGGAGGATTGCATAGTTAGGACTCCATTTATCGTTGACATTCCGTTGACTTTATTATAAACAGTACGGAATTGATGAATAGTTGGTTTATATTTGGCAGTTACATTTATACAGTTGTACCTCGTTAATAAGAGGTCCTTGTTTTAATAGAAACCTTGTATTATTAAGAATGAAAACAATGAAGAACAAGAAATTGACCTGAAATTCTCTTAATAGTGAGGTTTTGCAAGTGCACGGATACGGATAGCGCGACAGATACGTCACAGTTTGTGACGTCATACATGGCTCACTCTCCGCTATGCGTTTGAACGGTATCGAGCTCGCTATGCGTACATGTAAGCACTATTAACACTGTAGTGAAATCTGAGATTTCTAGGGGCTTTCCTCAGGTTTCGTTGCATTTACGTACACAGGTTGAAAAGAGAATAAATGTTGAATGTCTACGAACCTTTTGTGCAGTTTAAAGCTTTGGATTAAAAGTAAAAGCAAAGCCGTGTTGTGCTGGGTAGTTTTCACGCTGTCAGAAATAGATGCCTTTTAGCTAACACGCTGTAGTTATGAAGTTGCGCACCAATGGTTACGGATAGCTAAACGTATGCGTACGCGTATCCGATAGCTTGCGAAACCTCCCTAATAAGAGGTCCTTGTTAATATAACAGGAACCTTGTATTATCAGGAATTAAAACAATGAAGAACAAGAAATTGACCTGAAATTCTCTTATTTATCAGATTTTGCATTTCATTGAAAACAACAAGAACCTTTTTACTAAATTCTGCATTTTTATTTTGAACATTTTGTTTAAATTTTATGTTGAGGTACCGGTAGGACCCATACCTAATTTATATAAAGCACTTCAAACAAAAGCAATTTTCTGTGATTAAAATGAAACGATTAGAACACCTGGATTCTGGGAGAGACAACTTTAGGTTATATTGAGATATGGATAATCATTCTACAAAATGTGGATATGACAACATAAAATTTCAACATCTGTTTTTCCTTTAAGTAATTTTAAAGCTGATATGTACTCAACAGCCTGAAAAATTGGTATTAATTTAATCTTACACAATGGAGACAACCTTCGTCAGTCAATACGATCATCAGAGCAAATATCAATTGCCCCGAAAATGGAGAAAACATATGATTTTTTTATGATTTTTCCATCTGTTTGTCACGATTGTATGGCACGAACGCATCCATGCAATACACTGTACAGGGAATGGCTAAGATAGGGACTTGAAAATCCGTGACATCATCAGTCGTGACACTATTATTGGCCAAATCCGTAACCGAAGTTTGCAAGCTTGATAAACCGCTGCGTGAAGTTGCACTGTAAATCATTTCGTCTTTAGTTTCTGTCATTTAATCTGTCAGGCTGATTTCTTTTTGGTGCAGGTCTACTGGGGCTGGTTTTCTTGGTATTTGTGCCAAATATCATGCAAATCTACCTGTGCAGTGGTAAGATTTTCTACCCCAAAATATCACCAAAATCGGCAGTTGGCAGGCGCCGTCAACTACCTAGTCTTGATTCAAGACACCAATACGGGCATGACTATACCGGTAGGCATAACAAAGCCTGCGCCTACATGTATAGCGCGCCTTGAATTTAAGACTAACCAAGAAAAAATAACGTGCTTTGTGCCAAGGAGGGCGCTTTGCATCACATCACAATTATTAAAGTTGCTGTAGATCATTTTCATTGACGATTCCCCACGTAAATTTGACACATTTAAACAAGCATAAAACAGGAACTGCTTGATGAATTTTTGCAACAAAAGTATTTTTGATATCTGTTGCAACTTGTCTGTTGTGTGAAAATGGTTTTATCTCAAAATAGAAACTTTTAATTATTTTTCCAAGTCGCTAGCTAAGAGTTGAGAAGTTGATCAGAATTTGTTTTTTTTTAAATGACTCATCGAGCATCGGTAAGTGCAGATTTGATGGAAAAACCCACATTTTTGAGTGAGAAAAATTTCATATTTTGTGAGGAAACACTTTTTCAGCCAGACATTTTTTAGCCATTTTTTGCACACATGGTCAATTCTTTCCTAGAGATTGCACCATTAATACTCGTGCCGTGATGCTGCTGCTTAACTTTTACACAAATAGGTTAACATACGGCCTACAATACATTATAATTAGGAGAGGGTGGAGTATACCCGGTACTTCCAGATAGCTGAAACAAAATGCACTTTCAGCTACCCGCATCTGGAAGTAGGTGGAGTATATTTGTGCAGATGTTAAAATATTCTATCCACTGACATGTGACTAGCATTTGGATGGGTGTGGCCAGTTTCCAAAATGGAGTGCCGAAGTGTGACGTGGTTGCCATGGTAATTGGCTCCAATATTGCAAAAGCACCGAGACACGGTTCAGTGATTTTTAGTGTAGAGCATTGCCTTCGGTAGTCTATTGCAAATTTACAGTTGGTAATAATAAAAGCACTGCTTGGCACTTTTTAGGCAGGAAAAAATAATACACATTTGTAATTTAAGTCTATGGAGCATAACATAAAAAATTCAAGTGTTTTTAATATAAAAAAAATTAAAAAGTTAAATTTCGAGTTAAAACTACTTTCAAACTACAGCGCCGTAATATGATACATTGGCATTGCCGATATAGCTGTGACGTTTTGATGAGCGGTGCTAGGCTATATCACTTTAACAAACCTTAGGCCTTTTCCCACTACCCACCTCCGATCCGGGTAACTTTTCTACCCGGGTCGACAAGCGTTAACCCGGAGAAGCACTTACCCGGGTCGTCTCTTACACGGGTACAACAGCGACCCTTTTCCCACGGCATTTCTGCATGCACACGTACCCGGGTACACCAATCAGCACAAATACACAGAAACAATTGCGTGTGGAAAATCGATCGATCAGGCTGCGCGCGCACACACAAACATGGCGGACGACACAGAAACATCGCTCGCAATTTTGCTGTTAATATTTCGCATGTTTAATAATATTTATCGATGTGTACTTTGTCACTGGCCCCACGCGTATTTTGTTGTACACTACCTTCAGAAGAGTACCAGTTTGACAGTGCCATTCAAGCGCGGGCGCACTTGCAACCTTTGACCCAATCATTATTCAGTTCAGTTCAGGAACATTTATTTCAATGTTGTCATTTATCACAATAAATACAAACAATGTGTTGAACCAAATGTGTTGAATCAAAATAATGAAAATAAAATACAATGGACAACATCTAAGTATAAGGTGAAGCGATCACCTAATTGTGTCCTGCAGTGGTTTGAGATGTCCATGATTGGAAAAAAATACTTACAACACCGTTTTTGAAGCCAAAATGTTCTCAGGACTCGACTCTGTACGTGCATGGAGGAAGGAAAGACGTGCAAACTCCCGATATAGTTTTTCTCGTCGCTGTTAAAACAATTCTGGACGTGAGAGGGCGCTCTCCGCGGGTACCGCTCTCCGCAGTGTAAATAAGGTGTGTGTGGAATATGTAGACCGGGAACTAGTCTACGCTTGATTCTCGATCCTATGTGGAATATGTGGACGGAAGCCAGTCTAGCTGTAAATCCATGTGCCGGAGAATTTAGTGGACAAATGGTATCGAAATTCCGTAGATACACGCAAGGTCATGAGGTGAGTGTCTCAAGAACTATCACACGGAGTTTGGTGGCGATTGGGCAGCGGATTATTGCGCTAGCCAAAAACGTTTCTGTCCGATCTTGTTCACTTCATCATTCATAGCGCCGCCATATTGAATATTTTTGGAAAAAAACCACATCAGCTATGGGGGATAGGTATCCATATCGGTCATACTAATTGCCGTCAACTGCCGTCAACTGCCACCAAATACCACATTTTAACTTGGCGCATTTCGACAACTCACTGGAAATCCGCTAACCTTTAATAATAGCAAAACCCCCTAGCAGAATTAGTTGAAACTTACACACCTTGTAGTATAATTTATAGGCTCCAAGAAAAAGTAATACTTTAATATTTTGACTCATCAACAAGTACAAAATAACACAAACAATCAGGACAAAACAATGAACACTTTTTTCCCGAAATCGCCCGGACTGTCCCCTAACGTGGAGTGCGTCGCTGATTGGCTGAAATGGTTTGATGCCTTACTACGATGGCCCACAAAGACCACTTGCACGCACACACTGTGACACTGTACACAACGCTAGTATGCCTGGTTTTATTCATGTGAAATGCCTATTACAGGCTTCCGTGTATGGTGTCATGACAACCAAAGCGAACGACGATGCCTTCACATTCCGGTGAATTTCTAGTAACTGAATGATTCTTCTCCGTATTTTAGTTTTGGAATTTATGAAGGTACTAGTTACTTGAGAACTTTATTTCCATTTAATGCCAAGTGCAACAGATTGTTTATTGCGCCAAGAGAGAACGGAAAGTAAAGCCCGCCACGTTGGGGGACATCAACAATATAGTAATGTTGGGAGTAATCTTTGAACTCGGCGCAGATTTTGAACCTAACCGAGTTCAAAGATTGCGCAGCGGAAATTTTGATTTCGAATGCAATTTCAGAATCTGCGCAACATAAGTTAGGCGCAAATTTTGAACTGTGCGCAAATTTTGAACAAAGCAATTATTTAGACTGGTTCCCGTCCACATATGAATATAAGTCTAAAAGACGTCTGGAGACTATCCGGTACGCATACACGGCATTAGACTGGTCCCCTGTGATGAATTTTATTGGACGTCGTCGTATTGCATCTGTAGTATGTGGTAGTATCTGTAGTATGTGTTCTTGTTTGCACTGCACTTAGCCATGAGAGATCGAGTTTGATTAAGAATTTTTACTGGACTATAGGCTAGACCCAGTAACTGAGTCGCTGGCCCCATTTTTGATGATTTGGGGTTTTTGGGGGGAGGGGGCCTACAAAAAACAAACCAAAATCGTAAAAAATGGGCTAGGACTAGGCCAAACCATAGAGCTGTAACAAGGATGGCCAAACAAAGAGAAATTGGGTTTGCTTTTTAACATAATTCTAATTCTTCATGGGTTTCCTCACTCTTGCGAGTGACAGTGCAACGAGCACTATTGAGGAATCCTTGGTATGAATACCAGAAAGAAATAATAATAATAATAAATAAACAATTCAAACCATACGACGAAGGAAAAATAAATATGAGGACAGGGACCAGTCTAACGCGGCATAGAGCACGTGACGTAAGCAAATGCCCAAGCGCAGTTTTAATTTCGGTGCGCAATCTGATTCAGTACCTCCTGCTCAAAATTTGCGCGCGCAGGTTTTAAATCTGCTTGCGCAAATTCAAAATTTGCGTGAGCATGAAGATTGCGCCCAACAGTAATACTTCTAGGGGTAGTTGCAAACAGCAACATGAATTTGCATCCCCCACCCCCCTCCCCCACCCCCCTGGGGGGATCTATACTGGAGAGCGGCCATATGCGATATGCATGTTTGAACCAGTTGGGTTCAAACATAATCCTCAATCACACGCGAAAATTTAATAATTGTACAGTTTCTTTTTAGGTGAGAAATTAAATTTGAATTATTATAATTTCATTTTATAATTCTGCAATTTAACGTACAACGGTCGGGTTGGACAACGGTCGGGTTGGACAACGGTCGGGTTGGACAACGGTCGGGTTGGACAACGGTCGGGTTGGACAACGGTCGGGTTGACTCCTTCGGTCGGGTTGACCTGCACCATGGGGCGAAGTGGCATTTGGGCGATGTAGTGTTTGGACGAAGTAATTTGGGGCGAAATGGCACTCGGGCGAAGTAGTTTGGGGCGAAATGGCACTTGGGCGAAATGGTTTTGGGGCGAATTGAATTTTCGTCTCAAGAGACGAAAACTAATTGTTTTACTCATTTCTCAAAGACTATAGCACTTCAGACAAAACCATTTCAGACATGTCAGAGGAAGTTTTCTACCGTCATCATGTTTATATTGTGTAAGTTAGGCGTAAATCTGTGAACATTTCTGATTTTCGAGATTACCAATGATGTATACTGCCTTTAATTTTCAGGAATCTGTGGTTTCATTTCCAAGAGGAATTATTAAGATGCTGCCGAGTGAAGTAGCCACTTAGAGTTTGCTCAAGAAGGGCTGTTTGAACTTGTAAGGCTACAACAGAGAACCTGAAGACTTCACCTTTTGGGAGACAAGTACATACAGTTAAAAAGGAAATTAAACTTTAGTTGTAAAAAGACGCTTTGGAAATCCAGACATTAACGTTGAATAACAGCTTGAAGTTACGCATGAAACACACGTTGAGTGACCATTTGCAAGCAGCCACAGTGATGAGACATTCGCGAAGAATGGTGCTTTGAACAGACGCTCACTGGTGAACAGCCACTGTGTTAAGACATTCAGAGGTAAACTGCCCTGGACGGACGTGGAAATCCATACTGGTGAGCGGCCGTATGCATGCAGCCACTGTGATAAGACATTCACACAGTGTGGTGACTTAAAGATACGAGAATCTATACTGGAGAGCGGCCATATGCATGCAGTCACTGTGATAAGACATTCCAATGAAAACATGTCTTGAGACAACACGTGAGAATGCACAAAGAAAACACGAAGACCAACTAATGTAAAGTAAAGAAAAGAAAATTGAGACTCATGGAAATCCATAATGATGAGGTCAAGGGGCCATATGCATGCAGTCACTGTGATGAGACCTTTACGTTGAATGGCGGCTTGCAGGTACACATGAAAACGCATGGTGAGCGACCGTTTGCATGTAGTCACTGTGATAAGAGATACACGGAAAATAGTTCTTTGAACAGACACATGAGAGTCCATACTGGTGAGCGGCCATATGCATGCAGTCACTGTGATAAGACCTTCAGGTTGAATAGCGGCTTGCAGGTACACATGAAAACGCATAGTGAGCGACCGTTTGCATGTAGTCACTGTGATAAGAGATACACGAAAAATAGTTATTTGAACAGACACATGAGAGTCCATACTGGTGAGCGGCCATATGCATGCAGTCACTGTGATAAGACATTTAGAGAGGGTACTGCCTTAAGGAGACACATGATAACCCATACTGGTGAGCGGAGGTATGCATGCAGCTACTGTGATAAGACATTCAGAGACCATCATTCCTTGAGGGTGCACATCAGAACCCATACTGGTGAGCGGCCATATGCATGCAGCCAATGTGGTAGGACATTCTCATGCAATAATGCCTTGAACAAACATATAAGAACCCATACTGGTGAACAACCACATGCATGCAGCCACTGTGGTAAGACGTTCGGAGAGACTAGTGCATTGAACAGACACATGAAAACCCATACTGGTGAGCAGCCATATGCATGCAAATACTGTGATAAAAAATTCAAACGGAGTTGGCGTTTGAAAGCACACTTGAGAATTCATACTGGTGAGCGGAGGTATGCATGCAGCTACTGTGATAAGACATTCAGAGACCATCATTCCTTGAGGGTGCACATCAGAACCCATACTGGTGAGCGGCCATATGCATGCAGCCAATGTGGTAAGACATTCTCATGCAATAATGCCTTGAACAAACATATAAGAACCCATACTGGTGAGCGGCCATATGCATGCAAATACTGTGATAAAAAATTCAAACGGAGTTGGCGCTTGAAAGCACACTTGTCAATTCATACTGGTGAGCGGCCATATAAATGCCACCACTGTGGTAAGACATTCTTTGACAATGGTTCCTTGAAAAAACATAAGAAAACACATACTGGTGAGCAGCCATACTCGTGCAACTACTGTGGTAAGACATTTACAGGGGGTGGTGACCTGAAGATACACATGAGAACCCATACTGGCGAGCGGCCGTACCGGTATGCATGTTATGACTGTGGTAAAACCTTTGTAGCTGGTGGTGGGTTGAAGATACACATGAGAACACATACTGGTGAGCGGCCATACTCGTGCAACTACTGTGGTAAGACATTTATAAGGGGTGGTGCACTGAAGATACATATGAGAATCCATACTGGCGAGCGGCCGTATGCATGTAGTGACTGTGGTAAAACCTTTATAGCTGATGGTGGGTTGAAGGTACACATGAGAACCCATACTGGTGAGCGGCCACACTCGTGCAACTACTGTGGTAAGACATTTATATTACGTGGTGCACTGAAGATACACATGAGAGTCCATACTGGTGAGCGGCCGTATGCATGTAGTGACTGTGGTAAAACCTTTATAGCTGGTGGAGGGTTGAAGATACACATGAGAACACATACTGGTGAGCGGCCACACTCATGCAACTACTGTGGTAAGACATTTATATTGGGTGGTGCACTGAAGATACACATGAGAATCCATACTGGTGAGCGGCCATACTCGTGCAACCACTGTGGTAAGACATTTATATGGGCCGGTGCGCTGAAGATACATATGAGAATCCATACTGGCGAGCGGCCGTATGCATGTAGTGACTGTGGTAAAACCTTTATAGCTGGTGGTGGCTTGAAGATACATATGAGAACCCATACTGGTGAGCGGCCGTATGCATGCAGCCACTGTGATAAGACATTCACACAAGGAACCGACTTGAGACGACATATGAAAACACATACACAACGAGGACCAACTTCACCTAATGAGGGAAGTAAAGAGAATAAATGAAACGTTTGTTGGAAGGGGAGACATGGAAATACTGATGGTGAGGCCAAGCGGCCATTTGCATGCAAACATTAGGGGCGTTCGAGATGCTTACACCGGGTAACACCAACTTACACCGGAGCGTTCTTTTAGCCATCACGTGATACACGAGTCTGCCCCGGTGGCTGCCACCACTGCCCGAGCTCACGGCTGGGTCTCTGGTGTAATGACGTCATCTAGTAACCGCGAGTAGTAAAACATGGCGGACAGTTTGGAGTCGCAACGTGAGTACGAAGAAAAACACAGATTTATGACACAAAATAAAAGGGAATAGGGCTGTAAATACATTTTGCTTAATCAGTAGATGTCTGTGGGCATTGACAAAGTTTATCGCGGTACTTTAGGGCAACTGTTTTTGCGTAGCGCCGGCTTCATTTTTCATCGTGAGTCAAACGATAACGGCGTTTATAAAGCTCCACCCGGCAACAACCTTTGACATGTGTTCCCAGAAACCCCGTGTCGTTCGTTTTGCATCTTCTGGAGGCTTCCCCCGGTGTAAACCCCGTGTTACCCGGTGTAAGCATCTCGAACGCCCCTATTGTTATAAGACATTCACAAGAGCCACATGAGAACCCATACTGGCGAGCGGCCGTATGCATGCAGCCAATGTGATAAAACATTTACACAGAGTGGTAGCTTGAAGGTACATCTGAGAACCCATACTGGAGAGCGGCCATATACATGCAGCCTCTGTAACAAGACATTCACACGGAGTGGCGCCTTGAGTATACACATGAGAACCCATACTGGTGAGCGACGACATGCATGCAGCCAATGTGATAAAACATTCAACCACCATATATAGTGGCTTAAATACCCACATAAAAACCCACTCTGGTGAGCGACCACATGCATGCAGCCACTGTGATAAAACATTTAAAATGAGAGGTTGCTTGAGGGTACATCTGAGAACCCATACTGGTGAGCGACCGCATGCGTGCAGCTACTGTTGTAATCTTTCACACAGATAGGTCATACATGTATGAATGCACACATGAGAACTCATACTGGTGAGCGACCATACGCATGCAGCCATTGTAATAAGACTTTCGCAGAGTGGTCACTTGAAGACGCACATGAGAAACCATACTGGTGAGCGGCCGTATGCATGCACCCACTGTAATAGGACATTTAAAGGGGGTAGTGTCTTGAAGATGCACATGAGAGTACATACTGGTGAGCAGCCGTATGAATGCACCCACTGTGATAAGACATTCACAGAGAGTAGTCATTTAATGAGCGGCCGTATGTATGCAGCCACTGTGATAAGACATTCACAGAGAGTAGTCATTTAATGAGCGGCCGTATGTATGCAGCCACTGTGATAAGTCATTCACAAGAAGTGGTCACTTAAAAAGACAAATGAAAGTCCACGCTGGTGAATGACCATACACGTATTTTCTTTTTAGAATAGTTTATTGACTGTATCAAGTTCTGTACAACATACTGTTTGGTTTTAAATTTACACACACCAGTGTTAGACCAAGGCAGTGTACAGGAATATTTAATTATATATTTAGAGCCTAGTAAGGGGCATTCACACTATCTCGGAAAAATGGCTTTGCGCGTGCCACTTTCATTGGTTTGTACAGGAGCTGGTTTGCTGATTGGCGCGCAATATGTTTTGAGCTGGGTCAAAGTTCAAATTCATTTAACTCTGACCGCAGTGCGCTAACCTTTCCAACGCGCAGCCAATGAGGTCTCAGAAAAGCCCCAAGTTACCGGAGAGGAATTTTCTATTTTGGAAAGATCATCGATTGGGACCTCATGCAATGCGGTGGGCGCAGCGCGGCAGTGTGATTTTTCTGTGATAGTGTGAACGCCCCTTAAAGGCACAGGCTCGTCAGCAATGCGCGCCCGCCAAATTCGTGCTCGAAACACGCAGCTCCATGCCTTTGCTATGGAGCTGCGTATTGCGTGGCACACATTTGGCGGGCGCGCATTGCTGACGAGCCTGTGCCTTTAAGACATTTTAAAAAAGACAGTCTTTTTTTATGTTACAAATCTAGTTTTTGGTTTGAAATTCATTTTAAGGCCGTGTCATTTTGAAACGAAACCATTTTTACAAAGCAGAAAATTATTGGTTCTAGATATTCTATTGAACATTTGGATAGTAAAATTAAGCATGATGGAGCATAACAAGTAATGATTAGAGGTTTCATAAATTATAGGTATCCCCCATAGTTCTAGGGGTAGGGCATTATCATGTCGTATTAGAAAGAATTAGTGGCGAAGGTGTATTATATTTATACCGTGGCCACTATAGACAGTATCGTGGGGCAGTTTCTTTGTTCCTCGACGACGAGGTCATGCATGGTTGCACATATTGTCCCTACATTGTTGAACCTGAAACAATTGATAGGTGCATTACTTTTAAATTGTTTTTAAGCCTAATTCTTTTTTTCTTTTTTCAATACTCTATTTTAGGAAGAGAAATTAAACATGTACGTCTAGTATTTTACATCTGCAGTGTGTCTCTATTTTATAATTTACATTCTCAAAACTGGCCCATGGCCACTTCACAAACTTACATTGTAAATTTACACCAGGCAACTTGAAACCAAAGACAGGTGGCCAGTTTAAACAGGTAAAGAATTTATTTTTAAAATGACCCAAAATTTTACTTCAGAAGTCAGACATGAGCCTAAATTCTCTTAGCGTACGTGTTGATAGCAATGGTAACAAAGAAGTTACTTTCTGTATTTGAAGGTGGTGAGAAACGCTCACATTTTTACTACTGTCAAAACCTAGTCTACTTTTATAAGGGTGTGTTTGTTTCGGACGGATCCAGATTCAGATCCGCGCAGATCCAAGGTGAACTCGTTCACTTCGCGCACATCCTGATCGAGATCTGTGATCTGTGGAATCCTTCTCGAGAGATGGTTCAGCGCTAGATCCAAAATGCATAATGCGACGTAAACATCGTGGAGATTTTGTGTGAGTAAAACCGTGTCGTTTCAGTTTTCAGAGGCAACACACGATACAAACAAATTTAGAATGTTGTTTATTCACGACGAATGTCGTGGGAGAAATTTGGTAAATAAATTGCAATTCATCACGTGATTTGAGATCCGAGTTGAGAGCGGTTTTGTTTGTTTCTGCGCGGTAAAATAGATCGGGATCTGGATTCGGATCTGTCGTGAAACAAACGCGCCCTAACTGCCTCTGACGCTCACAGTCTAGTCGAGTATTTCGACTGGCACTAGTCGCCATGCTTACCGTTTTAAGCCTTTGCCTTTCACAAGTTTTTTTTTCTGTAGACAGTCAATTTTGGCGCGAAAATGTAATGTAGGCCTCCTACGTACGTGTGATATGTAATGCAAGGCGATTCTCCGCGTGTGGCGCCCTCTCTTGGTAAATGTCGGTATATGGCGCAGTCGATCGTACGTGAACGCAAAATCGTCTTGTACTGAAACTACAAAAATCCACGACAATCAACGTTGAAATCGTCCATCCGGAAGTAAGTGAACGTTCCCGGTAAATCTAAAAACGCATTGGTGGTAAGTTGACTGCACTGAGCTGGTGTGGGCTTTCAAAACGATGTCGATCACTTCGCTCAAAAACCACTTCGCCTGGCATGCCTGGCGCCTGGGCTCTTGTCTGGCTGGATCGATTGTAGGTCAAGTCGCCCCCTTGCCGACTCGCCCCTTTCCGAGCCGCCACTTTTCAACTCGCCCCCTGACCGACTCGGCCCCTGACTGACTCGCCCCTTGGAGCAATCTTCTTGTTTTTACAATGTATGTCACAGAGGGTTGGAATTTGGGGTATTTTTTTAAGTTTATTTATGCCACAACTCGAATTTAAAGGGCCCCTTATTTAAGATTTTTATCAATGAAATCTATGCTTTAAAACCACTCTACTCAGTTAAAGTCATAAAAATCCTATTTGGAGCTTGCTTTGGGGGTTAAAACAAAGGGTTTTAGTTTTTATGCTAATGCAAATATGCATATTCATGACCAAGGTCACTATGTCACAAGAGGCAAACACAGGAAAATCACATTCAACTGTGCACAAAAGATTCCACTTTTTTTCTCAATTTTCCTGAAACTTTTGTAATCCATGGCTGTTTGAGTTTGTTTTACATACATGTTGCCTGCTGTAAGCTATGACAAAACTGGGGGTAGAAACTGCAGCAATTTGCCACAAGTCCAACTTGAAGTCTTGTTTTTTTCTTAACTTTTCCCTTCTGTCTTCCTTATGTGATGCACTCAAAACAGCGCCCTCTGTCTGTGATTTATTGCAATGAAATCTTCAAAGTTGATAAAGGCCACCTTTTATTGATTTTACATCCAAACGAACAATAGTATGTCTTGCTGAACAAATAATCCGTCATTATGAAGCAAAGCTTAGGCACAAAGTTGTTTAGCATGTCACAGGCCCTTTAGGGCAAATAATTATTGGAATCGATAGCTTGGACGATTTTAGAATAGGAATACTTACATGCATTTCCGTCGCAAAGGCTTAGTTTTAGAGAAAAATCACGGAAAAAATATTGCATATGATTGCACGCAAAGCGGCCGGGCAGAAACCAAACGGATCATCATGCGCACGCCCCTTTCTTAGCGCGCTTCACACACTGTTCGGCCGGCAGCAGTTTCACACACTTTTGTATGGAGGCGGGCGTGACAAAAACACAGAATTTTCATGGAAACGCAATATTTGCGACGGAAATGCCAATGGAAAAGTAGACTTGGTTCCAAGTCCGAGATCCTGGTTTGTTTTCCGTTTCCGATTTTTGAAATGTATGGACAGGGAACTAGTCTATTTCGGTTCAGAATCTCATTTCAAAAATCGGAAACGGAAAACAAACCAGGATCTCGGACTTGGAACCAAGTCTAATGGAAAAGGTATTCTAAAATTGTCCAAGCTATCGATTCCAATAATTATTTGCCTTAAATTCGAGTTGTGGCATAAACTAAAAAAATACCGAATTTTGCCCCACGATTTCAAAAACTAGACATCGGATCGATGCGTAATTGACCCAAGGGACAAATTTCATTTTTGTTTGTTTGCCACAGATTTTGGGTGGGAAAGGGCAACAATTCCACTTTGCCCCATAGCCACTTCGCCCCACTGCCACTTCAAAATGGCTTATAACTTTTTTCATCGGCTAAAGTTTTAAGAGGAATAAAATGATGCCAATTTTGCAGAAAGTAAAATATATAATGGAAAAAGAAATATCAGTAGACTAGACCTAGCAGATTATAAAGAAAAACATAATTCCTCGCAGTTCGAAAAAGGCAGAGTGAATGAGCCATTCAGCGTGTGTACACTACTCAGTCACTAAATCGGCCAAATTCACGAGGCCTTATCAAAAAGCTAGTGTAATTACTGCATTGCTTTATGCAACCAGATAAATTAATGTACGGTAGTTTACAAAACATTGGTGGAATTATTATGACGGTATACAGATTGAGAACACAAAATTTCAGAATGGTATATATTGAGAAAAATATGACACATGATATGGTATCAAAATCTCAACACCCATGGGGAAAATAGGGTTGTGCGTCAAAAATATGATCTGGACACGCTCCTTTAAACTGAGCATTTCTTGTCTTCTCTTCACAGGTTTCTTCAGTAGGCTACAGCCCCGTGGGTGCTTAAATTGGAGGAATCCTGTTTTTGGTACTAGAAAGAATTATTGAGATGCTGGTGAGCGGCCCTTCGCATACAGCCACCGTGATAGGACATTTCAATGAAGAAATGCTCGAGACAACACACGAAATACAAAAAGAATACATGAAAAAAATTGAACTAATTAGAGAGTTCTAAGTAAAGAGAAGAAATCAAACTTCTGTTGTTGGGAGAGACTCATGTAATTCCATACTGATGATGAAGCCAAGCAGCCATGCATGCAGACATTGTGATAAGACATTCACGTTGAAGAGAAACTTGGAGGTACACATGAAAACGCATGGTGAGCGACTGTTTACATGCAGCCACTGTGATAAGACATTCTTGAAGAATGGTTCCTTGAAGATACACATGAGAACCCATACTGGTGAGCGACCACACGCATGCAGCCACTGTGGTAAGACATTCTTGAAGAACGGTTCCTTAAAGTTACACATGAGAACCCATACTGGTGAGCGACCACACGCATGCAGCCACTGTGATAAGACATTCTTGAAGAATGGTTCCTTGAAGGTACACATGAGAACCCATACTGGTGAGCGACCACACGCATGCAGCCACTGTGGTAAGACATTCACAAGGGGTAATGTCTTGGTCAGACACATGCGAACCCATACTGGTGAACGGCCATATGCATGCGGTCACTGTGATAAGACATTCACAGAGTCTGGTCATTTGAAGATGCATTTGAGAACCCATACTGGTGAGCGACCACACGCATGCAAATGCTGTGATAAAACATTCAAACAGAGCAATGGCTTAAAAGTACACATGAGAATCCACACCGGCGAGCGGCCATTTGCATGCAGGCATTGTAATAGGACATTCTCACTGCGTGCTTCGTTAAAGATGCACATGAGAATCCATACTGGTGAGCGGCCATACCCATGCAGCCACTGTGATAAGACATTTAAAGGGAGTAGTGCCTTGAAGGGACACATGAGAACCCATGCAGCTGAACGGCCGTATGTATGCAGCCTCTGTAATAAGACATTCAGACAAAATAGTTACTTGAAAACTCACATGAGAACCCATACTGGTGAGCAGCCATATGCATGCAGCCACTGTGACAAGACATTCACACAGAGAAATGGCTTGAATAGACACATAAGAACCCATACTGGTGAGCGACGACATGCATGCAGCCAATGTGGTAAGACATTCACAGAGAATGGTAACTTGAAGGCACACATGCGAACCCATACTGGTGAGCGACCGTATTTATGCAGCCACTGTGGGGAGACATTCACAGATAGAAGTAATTTCAAAAATCACATGAGAATCCACAATAGCGAGCGGCCGTATGCATGCAGCCACTGTGATAAGACATATAAACAGAGTAGTCACTTGAAGAGACACATGCAAATCCATACCTTTGAAGGGCTACATGCATCAGCCACTGTGACAAGACATTTACACAGTGTATTAACTGGCCGTATGTATGCACCCACTGTAATAAGACTTTCACAGAGCATGCCCAATTGAAGGTGCAAATGGGAACCCATACTGGTGAGCGGCCTTGTGCATGCAACTACTGTGATGAGACATTTAAAGGGGGTTTATCTAATAAAGGGGAAATTTTCTGTTGAGTTTTTCTGTTACAAACATCACAAAATAAGGCGGCAGGATAGCGCATCGCTATGAGACTAGGTATGAGTAAACCATTGCAAGTCATTATGGTCCTTATTTTTTAATATTTTCTTCTAAAAGAATAAGAGTAAAATACGCTGTGCGCAAACACAATGGATGTAAATCGTGAGCGTGAACCAGTAACCATAGTTACGGCCCAGCGCCCGCAATGTGACGTCATGACTCTGCCAGCAAATGCCACATTTATACATGTAATATATGAACCCACCTTTCTAAAATAAATTGGGGTTTTTCCCCAGGTGCAGATTTACTGTGCATACTTCATTTGAGTAATTTTATTAGATAAACAAGTTACAGGATTACAACAAAACCTCCAAACGAATAATTTTGTTAATTGACAACTGTTTTTTAACCTAATTCTTGTGTTCAGGGAAGAGAAGTTTATAAAGTTATTAAACATTATTTCTTATCTGCAGTGTATTTGTAAACATTATTAAAAGTGGCCCATTTGGTGCAAGACATGAGACCAAGTGAACCCTACCATTTCCATTGTGTGTCAAACGTACAAGGAATATTCTTTCAGGGGGCAGGTTTTCTTATTTAAATGATGTAACAATAGAACCACAAAGCACCTACTCATGCATGACACATGCTAACAATGTGACTGCCCCCTGTCATGGCCGCCGTGCAAAGGCTCTATAGAGGCGGGGGTTCACTCGGTCTTGAATCGTGCAGCATATAAATTAGCCACAAATTAATAAAGATGTGGTAAATTGTCAGCTTAAAATTACACGCAGACAAATTGAAACCAAAGACGGTGTACAAAACTTGATCCCTTTGTGATCTAAAACTAAAAGTCTTGGTAGATGTAATGTTGACTTCTTCTTGAGGTAGGGAGTTCCACATTGACGCTCACAGTCGAGAGCGCAAGGGAGAACACATGATTGGTATCTCGAAAATCAGAAAAATGTTCACAGATTTACACACAATCTAAACATAATGACGGTAGAAAACAACCCTGAAATGGTTTTGTCTGAAGTGCTATAGTCTTTGAGAAAGTTATTAGGGAGGTTTCGGTCGCGTACGGTTAGGCAAAACGACGACTATTAGTGAATTTTACGTCATCGATTTGTGCGTACTTGTGGCGTTTACACAAATATCCCAAGTGTTGTTTACACTGATAGCAACGCCTCTATACACCTTAGTAAAAAACGGACAGCGAAAGGCAACGATTTTGAGGTTTGGCTAATCGTAGTCGTAATCACTAACCGTGCACACCGAAACCTCACTATCATCAGGCGGCCGCCACTTGTATTAGAAAGGTTTAGATGCACGTCAAAAAACGCGAACGTGACGCGAAATTCTTTCAGCACCGGTCACCTCATAGAGGTTTTAGAATCTTGGCTCGAATCTTGGTCACATCAAAAGTTTTATCTCGCCACAAAAGTCAAAGATGTAGGTTTTTGTTTTCATCTGTTCTAAGATCTCCTCGAAATATTGACCAAGTGTTTAAAGCATTTCACGTTCGCGTTTTACGTGCATCTAAACCTCTCTATTATCTGGCGGCCGCCACTATTATCTGGCAGCCGCCACTTAGAAACATCACAATAGGCGCGGATCCAGAGGGGGATTTTGAGGAGTCAAAACCCCCCCTGCT
This sequence comes from Henricia sp. BOLD:AAB3569, assembly GCA_037783545.1. Lineage (NCBI taxonomy): Eukaryota > Metazoa > Echinodermata > Asteroidea > Spinulosida > Echinasteridae > Henricia > Henricia sp. BOLD:AAB3569. The sequence goes on from JBBELK010000121.1 coordinate 681,989, forward strand.
CCGACACCAAAAAATATAATGTAGGCCTAATGCATTTTTTGCGTGTCCGCCTCTCCGAAACAAGCGGACATAAAAATCTGACGGGCAAAACCCCTCCCTGGTGGAAAAACCCCCTCCTGGAAAAATTCCTGGATCCGCCCCTGACATCCACCACCCTTTTAAAGACATGCACCACTTTTTGAAATACACACCACCTCGTAAAAGTGGCACTAAATGGGGCTTCATACCATGATTCCCTTTCACTTTCACAAGTTTATTTTTGTCGTCTCGGCTCGTACTCATGGAAGAAATATTTCTCCTCATGGGCCCTTTTCCAAATCTCGACTTCGTCTCCGGCTTCAACTTGGACCTTTCGCAAATACTGCTTGAGTTAACTTGGACAAAAGACAGAGCTGCAATGTGGGAAGGTTGTTGCATCGCTATACTTTCCACATTGCAGTTCTGTCGTTTGTGCAGGAGTATTTGCGAAAAGGTGTATGGCCACAGTACGGAGACGAGATTTGGAAAAGGCCCTATGACTCTGTCAGTGCAATTTTGGCGCGAAAATGTGCATTCTCCGTGTATGGCGCCCTCTCTTGACTGTCGGTAACCATCAAATATGGCGCCGTAGAATCGTTTTGCACCGAAACTTTCTCCACGAAAAAATCCACTACAATCAACGTTTAAATCGTCCATCCGGAAGTAAGTGAACGTTCCCGGTTAATCTCAAAACGCATTGGTGGTAAGTTGACTGCACTGAGCTGGTATAGGCATCCAAAACATTGAATGATGAAGTAAGGTCAACTCGACCTATGACTTAGTCTTACGAACATTCATACTGCGTGCAATTAACTGCAAGATAAAATGATATAGCCTACATATACATGTACATAAAAATATCTCCCCCCATACAAATTGTGGTAATTGCGGCTACGATGTCGCAGGATACAACGCGCGAGATGAATGTTCAAAACGGCTCATTAAAAGGTCAAAAGTGCCAGGTCAAAAAAACAGCCTGAGGCACTAAAAATAAGCCAGTTCGGAGTCTCGACTGCGCATGCGTCTCCCGACTTTGGTTTGAGATAAACAAAGCGGTAGGCATTGTGTTTATCTCAAATGACCTGTGTTTATCTCAAATGACCTTGACACAATCCCATAGACGTTCATTGCGCGCGCGAGATTCCGAACTGGCTTATACAGCTTAGCTCAACTCGATGCGGCAAGGGTTTTGGGAAACTCGTTGTGCAGCAAAGCCAAAGACCCTTGTGAAAGGAAGATGGGGAAGATCTGCTTTGCACGTTCCTTATGCGCCAAGTCCATGAAGTCGGGTGCACTGGCGTATTTAGACAGGTTCCCATATCCCAACTCGCCGTTGAACCAACTCGACCATTGTGCCAACTCAACCATTTACCAACTCGCCCGTTGTGCATTGAGTACACACACTGACACAGCAGTCGAGTTGGTTCGGGTCGAGTTGGTAATGGTAAACGGTCCAGTTAGTCGCGGCTACCAAATTTTTGGAATCTTCAGGTCTGGGAACCAGACAAGAGCAGTGTGCCACCTAACGCCCGCGAAGGGAAAGGTTGGTGTAATTACTACCGGTACACTGCTTTGTGGAACCGGATAAATTAGTTTACAAAACATTGATGGTTTTTTGACGATATCCTTGAAAATACATTTCAGATTGGTAATTAGAAAAATATGACAAATGATATGGTATTAAAATTTCAACACCCATGGGAAAAATAGGGGTTAAAAAATGTGATCTGGACACGCTCCTTTTAACCTCTTGTAACTGTAAGGCCAAAAGCAAATAAGAATTTGTTTCACATTTCAAATGTTTTTTTGTTTTTGCTTTTCTTGATTGTAAAATTTTTCAGGTCTATAACTGAATGACTGATGGAGGACCGCATCGTCACACGCAATCATTTTCGTCGTCAGATTTCTATGAGTAACCTTGACAGAGACGTGCGTAAAGCTGTTGCCTTGGGCGACGTGGCAAAGGTACGGCATGCGCTGGAGGCTGGTATATCGTCCAATGATATCGACTGTAATGGATGGACACTGCTTCATTTGGCAGCGTCACGGGGTCGGGACAGAGTGCTGAGAATATTGCTTGAAGAAGGAGGTAAATGTGTTCCCCAAAAAATGAAAATGTTGAAAGTTTTTCCTCACAAAATTTTAACATTTTTAAAAATCTGAGTCCTAAATTTTGTTTTTTCCATCAAATCTGCACATACATGTATCTGATGAAAACAAAAATTGTCAACTTTTACCGTTGGTCTTAAACGGTCAGTAAAGACCGGATAGTTTTAAATACTTTTTAGCGTAACTGTAGCCACTTTCAACGCGCATAGAAAACATGCACGCAAACAAAAACCGCATGGGACTGAAAACAAATTTAACGCATTGTTTCCTGGTCGTGCGTACAAAACGCATACAATCAAACAAAAACAGCAAGCGCTTGTCGTGAATGACACGACATCGCGACATTAAAGTAGACTTACACAAAATGGCGAAATGGCAAAGTTTACTGTCAAAGTTTTTCGGTGAGTTTCACCGATTAACACTAAAAGGTATTTAAGAATAAAAGTGAATTTGCCCGGTCTTTAATTTATATCTGCTCAATTTTAAATTGATGTTTTTTCAGAGTGCTGTGATGACATGTTTTATTAATCATTTGTATCACTCAGTACACTACAAAGTCTAGTGGCCAGTAGAAATACAACAAATCCAATTTTGTTAATGCATGATTCCATTAGGACTTGCAATTTCAACATGAAGAGTTCATTTAGAAAAACGGATAAGTGCCATTTAATATTTGTTATGTACCTCATGATTTTTTGTTGCACGTTTCACAAAATATCAAGCAAAATGTAAAAGAAAGGTATTAAATTGGTAAAACCAAACTGTCACTTCTACTCGTTAAAATGCCTCGGAGCTGCATATTTTGTGAAAGGCACAACAGAAAATCTTGTGGTACATGAGTTATCTTGAATGGTACTTAGGCCCCCAAAAAAGAACTATGTTTAGCGTAAGTTGAAGTCTCCCAAAATGATGCGGGTTTTTTTTTTTTTTTTTGGGTAAGTGGATTCGAAGCAATAAAGTCAAGTTGACATAATGCCAACAGGCACGTTTTTAATCAAAACACTCGACAGACGGTCAGCGTTCGAATTAGCACTGGTCCGTTGGCCAAATGACAGTTGAAATCATCTCGGGCCAGTTGGAAAGCCTCCCCAAATGTCCGGCTGTCCAGTTGAAATAAAACTTGTACTGGGGAGAACCTTATGACTACCAAATTTTCCTAATTTATTCACTCAAATGTGGTTATTGCAAACATTACAGGTTGACTGTGTGTAAAAAGAACAATCGGAAATTTTAACCGGGCCACTTGAAATGCCGACGGGCCAGTGAAGACTTAAGCCAACTGGCCCTGTTGGCCAGTTGGAAAAAAAGTTAAGGGCAAACGCTGACGGTGCGTGTCTAAGTAAAAAAAAAACTTTGACGCGCAGGGTTGAAAGTGATGCGTGCGCTAACGCTAAATATTGTTTTTTTTGTATGGCCTTATCTGTTTTTGCACTTCACATGGAGTCAATATTGACTTCAAGAAATCACCTAAATCGAGCAAACAACAAAAAACAATCAACTCTTTTTCCGTTGCAGGCAAACCTGAAATAAAAGACCTAATAGGAGGATTTACCTGCCTTCATTATGCCGCCATGCACGGCCGAACACGCCTGGCCCGTCTCCTCTTGGAATACGACAAATGCAAGCGGTCTGAACTCGTGGACATGCCCAGTCGCGACGGCTGGACGCCCCTACACGTCGCCGCACACTACGGCCGTGACTCTTTCGTCAGACTTTTACTCCTATACAGGGCTATAGTAGACCCATTGAGTGCGAAGGGCACGACCCCGCTACAACTGGCAATCATCCGCGAGAAACAAACCTGTGTCAAAGTTTTGCTTGACAACTGTGCCAATATTGACATCCAACGGGGGTTTCCCTTACGCTATACAATCATCAAGGGAAACCACGAATCGGCGAAACTGCTCTTGAATCGCGGAGCTGACCCTAACTTAAGTCGGGAGGACGACGGGCAAACGCCACTCCACCTTGCGGCAATCAAAAACGATACTAATAACTGTTGTCTGCTCTATAGCTTTGGAGCCAGTTGTCACATTAGCAGCGATAACGGGAAAACGCCGATAGAAACTTACCAAGAAGTCTACTTTCAGAAAGTAACGCCATGCTTCAAGTTTCTCCGAGATGCTGCAAGTAATTACTTTTGCTTTTTTGTCCTACTTTTTCATCCTAACCTTTCACTACACAAACTCAGTATAATAAGTATAACTTCTGAAATTACTAAATTTTCAGTTTGTCGTGTCCATTACTTTGTCACTTGCTAAAAATGTGTCCCAATTCAAATAACAATTTTGTGGTCAATGGGTTTCACACCAAGTACATGTGCAGTGTTACTTTTCTAACTTTGTCCAGTTGTGCATTGCAACACTGAAAAAAACTTGGGATATCATGCCACTGTGCCTCATACACTGTAGCTCAGCTGTTAGAGCATCTGCCTGGTGTGTCAGAGGTCTTGGGGGAAACCTGAGGGACTATACCACTGTGCCTCATAGCTCCGCTGGTAAAGTATCTGCCCGATGTGTCAGAGGTTTTGGGGGGAAACCTGAGGGACTATACCACTGTGCCTCATAGCTCAGCTGGTAGAGCATCTGCCCAGTGTGTCAGATCTTGGGGGGAACCTGAGGGACTATACCACTGTGCCTCATAGCTCAGCTGGTAGAGCACCTGCCTGGTGTATCGGAGGTCTTGGGGGAACCTGAGGGAGTTACAGTATACCACTGCTTAACAGCTCAGCATGTAAAGCATCTGCCTGGTGTGTCAGAGGTTTGGGAGAAAACATGAAGAGTATACCACTGTGCTTCATAGCTCAGTTAGTAGAGCATCTGCCCAGTTCAAATCCCAGTAATGACTACATTTGGTTATTTCATTTCCGTCATTATTAAGCACCAGGCAACACATTTTTATTTAAATGGGGGCGCCCTTAAAAAAATCCTTTTTTTTCTCATACAAAGATATGAACTTGAAACATTACAGTACAAATTTCCAGTAGTATGCAGTTTTGATTGGATTTTATACGTACTAAAGATAGTTTCTTTTTTTTACTGTTTCTATTTCCAGCGAACCCAAGGTCGCTTCAGGACACGTGCCGACTAGTCATACGTCAAGCCATCGGTAAAACCAGGCTACATAACTTGGACACACTTCCATTATCAACAATAATGAAAAATTATCTGAGATTCAAATTTGAAGACTTCAGCGGTTCATGACGCGTCTGGCTTCCACATATACAAGTTTTTCGCTTTTATCACAAAGAATTCTTCAAAATCCTGGGTACACATGATCGAGAGATTCTGGTTTCGAGCCTCACTAGTCCCAACATGTTTGTGTCCATTGGCAAGACACTTAATTTTACTTGCTTTGTTAGTAAAGTCGCTTTACGAGCCAAGCTGGCTCATACGGCCGGTACTCATCCCCGTTTTCCATGGCATGGAGTGACTAGGAGCATTGCTACTCCCCCTGGATGAGATGCCAGTTGAGACGCGCTATACACAAGACCACCAAGTCTGAGATGGTATATGGAGTGTTTTAATAGAGCCCTGTGATCAGGGGTAATAATAATGTAGGCACCTTGATCGGTGTTCCCAAGATAAGTTTTTTGTTTTCTTCCAATGGCTCCATTTTCAATGTTATCTTATTCAATGAATGAAATACTATTTTGATGTAAATGTTTTGCAATTATTTAAAAAAAGAAAACCCATCATCTTCTTGGTAATCAATTATTGGAAGAATGCATAGTTACGAGATTGCCCAGTTAACCCCCCCCCCCCCCCCCCCTTGGATATTGTGCTATGCCTCACACGCTATCGTCAAAATGTCCACACACACTACACAAACCAATGGGACTTTCAACGGAAAGCACAGATTCATTGGAGAAAACTCAAAGGTATTCATGTTTCAGGGTCGACAGTTACCATATTAGCACGCACTAAGTAAAAGGCCAGTGATAAAGAGATGTCATATATTCATAAACATGCGCTTTCTCACCTTTGAACAGCGAATAGCCCGGCCTTGAAACCAAAAATTCACCCGGAACGCCTCATACAACGTTTGGGCAAAAAATCGTGTGATGTTAATTTGTGAGGCAATGCACTTTGACCTATGTGGGTGCGGTCTGCTAGCTTTGTTGTGATTGGTCGGCGGGTTTGGTTGATTGACAGGTCGGAACTATGCATTGCACTTACATTATTTACTCCACTTGTTGGATGTGCTTTTTTAGTCGATATAATTGATATTTTGCGATCAGTAATTGATAAATTATTGATTATGTAATTAATATACGAATTATTTTAAGTCCAAGGTTAAATACAGTACTGAAGTGAAAACGTCACCCTATATGTGTTGCCATGGTTACTGTGTCGACACTAAAACCAGTGAACTGTTTCCCTGTGCTTTAGCAATTATTACCAATGAATGTTTAGACCCAGTAACCCTTGTAAATGACGTCACACCGTAGTAGTCGTCAAACCCCTGCTGTGTATGTTTGCTGCCACCTTGTGTCCAGAATTTCTCTGAACAAACGTTGGACTATTAAAAATTATAACAAATAATATTTTATTTTGCGATGGCATTTTTTCGTCCCACAAATCTGCTTGAATTATTTGTGTGTGTGTGTGTGACTCGGACTCAACTATGATGACTCGGACTCGAACATGGTGACGATTCACGAGTCACATATTTCAAAATAAGGAAAAAAATATATATACATGTATTCGCACGCTTAATGCAGGATTCGTGGGGTAAAACAGCGTACTATGTAAACTGCACCCTCAGGCCGGCAATGAGTACGTCATTTCACATATTGTGTGTACAAAACTATAGCAGATTCAGTTTCATTTTCACGAACAAGTGACTCGGGACTCGAACTCGAGACTAGTGACTCGCACTTTGAGCAAATAACAATGGAAATTGGGCACACACCATTGTTAATAACAATGGTTTGTGCCCAATTTCCATTGTTAGTTGCTCAAAGTGTCGAGACTCGGACTCGACAACAACACTGACTGTTTCCCTGCGCTTTGACAATGCATGTACATGTAGACCGTATCGAATAGCTGCCATCTTGTAGGGCAGTTTTTTTTTTCCTTGAGGACATGCATGGTTGCACATTGTTGACCAATTTAAATGACAAAAGTTGCCCTGAGTCGCACAATAGTTGTCTGTTCAAAAGATATTGATGTTTTTTTTAGTTTAAACTTGAAAAAGTCTCATGACCACTCGAGTATAGAAATTTGGGGTCCATAAATGGGCGTCAACTGCATGTCTAAAAATCGAAACGGATTTTCCGCTTTTTAGCACAGTGGTCGTAAGGTTGTTTGTCGGTTTTATTGATCTTTCAATTAAGTTTCCAAGGATTCAATCGAACAAATTGTATCATAATTTGCGGATTACGGAGCGTTTTCATTATTGGTTGCCATGAAACGAAGGCTGTGTGCGACACGTCAATTAATTTACATTTTCTCATCTTATTTTGGTGGTTTGAGGGTCACAAATCGCCTGGAGTCACGTTTTCCAAGATTTCTCATTCGTGTTGATTACAAAAGCTTGATCGATTTACTGGAATAAACAGTGTTTTTCGCATCTTGTTTCTGAAAGAAGTTGGTTAAAATGGCGAGTGTTTTCGTTTCCAAAACGTACACTCTTCTAATCGTTTGTTGTCAACTTGAAATTTTGGCTGCAAGTTGCAATTCTGTACTAAAAGCGGATTTCTTTGGAGCTAAGAATCGGATGTTGTACGGCTTTGTTTACCATCGCATCAACTGCCTGTCTCCTGTTAACTGTGTTAGGGACTGTCAACTCGACACACGGTGTTTTTCTGTCAATTACATCGAATCTGAAAATTTGTGTGAACTGAATAATGCTAGCAGGTCCCAGTTTCCTTCGAGTTTTCAGCATCTGGAAGGAACAACCTACTTCGATCGCGACCAGAATACAACCGTTTATGGAGTGGATAGTATCGATGGTGGCCCTGCAGCATGCCTCAAACATTTTGCATCGTGCAAGGAGTTGCGTGATTCTTGCAAGACACCAAGCGGAGTTAATGAGATCTTTCCAGGCGTCGGTGAGATGGTTCCTGGAGGGTTGCGCGTCTACTGCGACATGGAGACCGACGGAGGAGGTTGGATCGTGATCCAGAGGCGTTCAGACGGGAGCGTAAACTTTGATCGCAGCTGGGCCGACTACCGGGACGGCTTTGGGGATCTGGCGGGCGAGTTCTGGCTTGGGAATGACCATCTCCGCGCTCTGACCACAGAAACCGCGAAAACATGGGAGCTGAGAGTGGACCTGGAGGACTGGTCCGGGGGAAAAGCCTGGACAGGGTACTACAGCTTCCAAATCACTGGAACAAAGTATACACTCAATCTTGCAGAATACAACCCGCAGAGCACTGCTGGAGATCCCTTGATGGAAAAACACAATGGTGTAGATTTTACCACTTTCGACAAAGACAACGACGACAATATCTTTTTCAATTGCAATAGTCTCAACCCCGGGGGATGGTGGTTTCATAGCTGCCATGATGCAAACTTGAACGGAAAATACTACCTCTCTCCCAGTGTCTTATACAATCAGGGCTTGCAGTGGCAGACGTGGAAAGGGAACAGTTATTCCTTGAAGAGTTGCAGCATGAAAATTCGAGAAAAGGAGGATTAACGTCGAGTCGTCAGATTATACCCAGCACGATATGTGGCAGAGGGACTTCCCCCTAACGCCCCTATACCTCAACACACTCTTCCCTTTTGTTAACGCACCAATCCCCCTAAAAACTGAAAGGAATTCCTTGGAAATTCCTTGGATGTTTGAGACACAATAGGGGAACAATGGTATATATATAGGGGAGTCCGTTTGCCACATATCGTGCTGCATATGCGTCATATATTTCTAGAACAGCTGCAATTAAGCTTGTCCAAATCGGGATAGACACGATGGTGTACCGCACTCCACCCTTTATATACCGACTGAATAAAAATACCGATTGTTTGCCCGAGATGCAACTGTTTTAAGTAGACATGATTATGAACTACATTTGAAGTGTATTTGTAAATAATATATGTAATCTCTTGTATGTATAGTTACAGAAAAGTAAGATAATTTGAACGTTGTCAAATTTTTTCATGGAGCTGTTTTTGGCACATAAATTTGCTCAGCACATATTCATTTGCTTTTAAAGGTTTACCAAAAATACCCGAAATTGTGGGAAAATGTATTACGATTAACTGGTATTCAGCTACAGAACTATTGCTTATAAGAACATAAGTTGACACAATTTTTCCCAACGATCCAATTAGCTTAAAATTTGGAAAGGTTCGGGTTTTCGATGTAATGATTATAATATCCACACCACCCCTTTCTGAATGGTAAACTGTTAAAAGGGGCGTTACTTCCACTCGTGATTAGAAGCCCATGTTGATAAAACTGCCCTGTACAAATTTCAGCCACATAGGTGCAGTAATACTTATGAAAACCTGAAAAATCCATGTATGGTTTTTGTGTTGAGTTAAAAGGTAAAAAAGTCTTTTGCAAAAGACTTTTATTTTTGAAAATCACATTCAGTTGTTAATTTCTCACACAAAATACCATTTTGGACCGAAATAAAATCAGGTGGAGTTTGGTACCATTGTTAATTAACACCTTTAGTAAGGTTGTTCATGTCAACTCGTGAAAACAAATTGGGATCACTGCCAACCACTAAAAATGGCCCCTCCCCCACCCCACATGAAGTCATATGCATAGGCCTATAGACTGCCGAAGTGAGTACGTCACCTTTTGTTGGTTGCCTATAGGCAATTGGATCTAAACTAATAATCACTCAACCGTGTCCCAGTGCTTTTGCAATGGTACTTTTCCCGACGGCCATGATAGTTTGGATCCAATTGCCATGGCAACGCACGTCACACTTCGGCTGTCTATACCAGTAATTTTCTCATCCAGCATTTGTCACGATACATGTAGTTATCTGTAGGCCTATATCATTAATTGGTATAGTATAGTGTAATATTACACAGCAGACAAACGTGGCAATATACAAGGACCAACGTAGCGGCATCTCACGTAATAACAACGCAGTTTCATCTTCGGAAATAGATCATACTATAACATTAGGTAATTAGTATCCACTTTCCAACACAGGCTAATTATAACTTTAGCTATACGCGACACGAACGTCTATCTGAATTTCTACTTCGTGCGTGGTGGGATCACATATTTTACTCGTATGCTGTTTACTGGGTAGACGGACGCTATGAAGTTCGTTGCAGCTTTTCTAGCCGTGTGTTGCTTTCTTCAAACAGTAAGGTATGGATAATCGTGTAAAGAATAAAGAACGATGTATTAATGTATTCACAGACGAATGCAGTGTAACTTTGTTTAGTTGCACATTCGTGCAACACTTAAAGGCACAGGCTCGTCAGCAATGCGCGCCCGCCAAATTCGTGCTCGAAACACGCAGCTCCATGCCTTTGCTATGGAGCTGCGTATTGCGTGGCACACATTTGGCGGGCGCGCATTGCTGACGAGCCTGTGCCTTTAATAGAGAAAAACTGGATAACATAAAGAAGTACATGTATATTTATGTGCCTCTAGCTCGGCTGGTATAGAGCATCTGTACTGTGAGGTATAGACCGAATCTATAATAGCTGCCATCTTGTAGGGCAGTTTCTTTGTTGCTTGACGACGTGCATGCATACATATTTTGTGCTTGACCAATTTAAATATCAAAAGTTGCCCTACAAGATGGCAGCTATTCGATGCGGTCTATATCAGATGTCTCGGATTCGAAAGAGGACAGGATTATGTTTTTTGTCATTTTATTATTAAATAATGTACTATTTGGGTCCACGCCGGAGCGGGGGCTTTCTTTTGGGGTGGGAGAACTGTGGATTAGGCCGGAAAAAAGCGGGCGTTTTAGGCCTGAGAAATTGAGCTGAAAACTAGCGATGTTTGTTTCAAGCAAAACCTTTGTCACTTTTTTGGCTTCCTTTCGCCACCACCTCTGGCGTCCCAGGTTCGATTCCGGGGCGTGTATGTAGATTGGGTTTGCAGTCCCTGCTTGACCGCGTGGGTTTCCCCCCAGACGATTTCTCTAGGGGTTTCCTCCCACGTCGCCAAGTGTAATTTACAATTGAAATATAATTCTGCATCAATAAGAGGAGCGTGCAAAATGAATTTCACTTTGAATTTCACTCTAACCTAACAATTATATAAAATACCGGTACCTCCCCAAAATACTATCCATTGGAAGAAAACAGGAAATTTGCAAGCTCCAATTTGGATAAGGAAGCAAAAAGGTTGGTGTAAAAACTGCACTGCTCTATGAAACTAGAAAAATAGTTTACAAAACATCGGTGAGTTTTCGACGATATCCTTAAAAATAAACAGTTTGAGAACGCGAAATTTCAGAATGGTAATGAGAAAAATATGACAAATAATATGCATGTTATCAAAATCTCAACATCCATGGGAAAAAATGGGAGGCTAAAAAAATGTGATACAGGACTCGCTCCTTTAATGTGTCTATACAGAATTTAGTGTATATACAGCAAGGAGAAATGTTTTGTTTTGTTTAATAATCACAACCGCATTCCGTAAACACGGTTTCGGCACTATGCGACAACAACGCCGCAGTTTAATTAAATTCTTGCACAATAGAAGTGCAGTATTGATCCAAAGATAGAACAAGCAAACATAGGGTGTTATTTACGACATGTAAAGTGTACATTATGCAATAGACTACTAAAGTGTGACGTCGGTTGCCATGGTAATTGGGTCTAAACATTCGCTGGTAATCTGAAACGTCTATTGGTATAGCGCAGGGAAACAGTTCACTGGTTTTAGTGTAGACCCAGAAACCATGGCAACACACAAAGGGTGACGTTTTTACTTTAGTAGTCTATTATTTGATATATTATGGTCTATATACTCTATAAAAAATATATATATAAAATAAATATTAAAAAAACAAATAAAAACAATGTATCGGGAAACGTGTGGATTGCCAATGTATATAAAGGGCATTATGTGACATTCGTATACAGATTTTTATGTTGAATAATTTGTGACCTTCACTAAGTTTTTGTCCCATCAGGCACTTGATGTATAAAATAATAAATAGTAAAATAATTGAAATAATCTATGAGCTTTGTGGAAAAAGTGGTTCTTTATACCCATCTTTCGCCTCTGGTGTCCCGGTCTCGATTCCCGGGCGTGTATGTGGATTGAGTTTGCAGTCTCTATACTTGACCGCGTTGGTTTCCCCCCAGGAGATTTTTCTAGGGGTTCCTCCCACTTCTAAAACTGCATCTCCTTCTTCGTCATCTGAAGTTGATAATAAAGTAAAGCTAAATATAATACTGTATATGTATAGTTGATAGCATAAATTAGCAGGTCGCGATTTTTTTATTTCCAAGCGACGTAACATAGGCAAAGGATTCTGTGCCTTCTGATTAGTGCATTGTACATGAATATTCATACTCCTTTATAGCGCCCTATAAGAGTTGTTTAAATAATTATGGAATAAAGGAACGAAAATGAGAGGCTTTGGCGAGTAGCTTGGTGGTCTAGTGGTAAAGCATATAATAGGACCCGAGCTCAGTTCTCGCTGCACGTGATCCACCAGTGCACTTGATTCACCGAAGAGTTGCGATATGTCGTTTGGAAATAATAAAAAAATCGCGCCCAGGTCTCAGTGGTTATGACAATTTGTAGTAACTGGCGAGACCTGTTGCTTGATTTAAATACATGACAAGGTCTCAGTGTTTAGTTGACAAAATGTTACCAAATTGCCTTTAAAATTAACAACAAATTTAAGAAGACCGCACCTTTTCTCATGAAAAATTGGTGGAATTCTTGCAGTAGAAAATAAGTTCACTAGTTACTGACGAAAAATGTCGTCACAGTTTTTCCTCGTGACCGAAGGTTGCAAATAGACCTATATACCCCATGGAGAAAGAAGTTGTTTCTTTCTCCATGTATACCCTAACCAGCTGTCACAAATAAACGGCGTAATTTGTTATGGATATTAATAACTAAAAATAGATTTTATAAACATTATTCCAACAATGACATGATGAAATTGACATGAAAATAGCGAGGCAGCAAAGATCTTGATAAATATTCGTCTCTTCATTATTTACATTATATGAATTTAAATCGAATTTCATATGTTTGGCCATGTTTCAGTTCGTTGTAGAAAATGCACATCAATCATTTTGGCTATTATTGTTGACTTTTTGTTGTCATAAGGTGTGAAAGACCTTTGTCATGTATAAGTGTACTGTGTCATTGTGTACTCCAATAATCCTGTCTGGTAGATACACCTTCTGTCTGACCGGACCTATTTATTACGATAACAATATTACACTTCATACCTACCGGCGCGTTAGCTTTCCGAAAAGTGCGTTTTGCACCGTTCGTTTAAGCGTCAATAAACGCACTTCGTTTTATCGTTTTCTGCACTAGAAACGTAAGGAGTGTGGGCACTCCGACTGAACGGAACATCAACCTTGAGAACAAGACTAGAGCGCTGTTCGAGAGCTTATTGGAAGGATATGACCGGAAAATCAGACCTTATTTTGGCAGTAAGAAACCGAATTCACCTGTTTCTTAAGTGGGAATTAATAATTTTTAATTTATTGTATTTAATAGAATCTTTGAAATATGAAGCGAAAACATGATTGGTCTCATAAATAATAAAAATTCTTGTTATTTCTTATCCAAGAACGATTTTGAAGAAATTTCAACTCCATAGATACAGTAATGTTTGGAAACATTAAAATCTATGCCTGGGTTATGTGTTAAATTAATGCTTTAAAAAATGAGCGAGCACGTGCATTTTGAAACACTTAATTTATCTGTTATCTTTCTTCTCAAAAGTACCGTTTTTACAGGAAAAGTTACATGGTGTTTGTTAGTCTTGCTATCAAGTATCAACTTTTGCTTTTAGCTGGAATTCCCGTTAACGTGACAGTTGATCTGTACTTAGCAAGTTTCGACAACATTCACGAAGAGCGTATGGTAAGATTTTCACGCAATAAACATCTAGACAAAAAATATAACCTTCGAAAAATAATTATATAGGCCAACTTTAAAATAATTTGTGCACAATATCAGGGGCGGATCCAGGAATTTTTTTCAGGGAGGGGTTTTGCCCGTCAGATTGTTGTATGTCACTTGCGAATAGGCGGACGCACGAAAAAATGCATTACATGGATCCGCGCCTGCACATGGCGATTAGTTTCCACGGTGATCACACCTTCTCCGATCATTCCTATATGTCAGGGCTGACCCGAGAAAGTTATTCGTATCGGACGCACCAATATAGAACAGTCGATCCAACCGTTTTAATATTCGTGTAATATTCGGCTTTGATGTAAAATATCTAACACCACAAACAGAATTTGGATTATACGCACTAAAGAAAGAAAATGTTTATATTTCAGTTTTCTTTTCTTTCACATCGATTTAAATGTGTATTTTGAGCCGGCCTTAGTTAAATAAATAGGCTAGCGCTTCCCAACGAGTCAAACAATATTTTGCGAAGTGACCCACGAGTGTCCGCTTGTTTGTTTTGTTGTAATAAAAAATTATTACTAACAGATGTTGAGGCATCGCATTTTATATTGTCCTGTATAGTGGCGCCAGAATTATATGCATACTAATTAATAAAGCCTATATATACTAACACACTTTAGAAACGCAAAACAGAACATTTAGTGTTATTATTATGTAATGCTGGCAATAAGAATGATAAGGCCCAAACGACATTTGTGAATGGCAAAGACATGATTTTGTCAATAAGGCTGGGTTTGAATCTTATCCATGTTACCAATATAAAAACAATTGGCAAAATGCAGAAAATTCTGTGCAGCTGTCACAGGCATGCACAATCATGTTGAATGCATTGCACGTGCAGCACGAGTATACCCGGATGCATTAAAAGCAAGACAAAATCGCGAGATGCCATACACTCCCATCATGCCAAGGTTAATGGAAGGTGAGAGAGAACGACCTTTGGGTATGGTGCTGGCAGGAACATCACACAGCGAGGTCGCGAGAACATTTAATGTCCATGCGATATTATTGCATTCAAAACTCGTTTTGCGTATGTGTTTTGCATTTCTAAAGTGTGTCAGTATATTTGCAACGTCCCAAAAGTTTATTTTAAAAAGGATAGAGGAAATTAGTTGTTCCAACTGTCCAATGAAATTATTATAGTTCTGTCCGAGATGGCATTATATAATTGTATTGTGTGTGCACACACATTCTATTTTAGGAGTATGGCGTCACAATCTATCTGCGGCAGCGTTGGCACGACGCCAGACTGAGACATTCAGGTGCCATTCCCCTCCCGCCCACGTCACACTACGTGGAACACCTCTGGTTACCAGACCTCATCATAAGCAACGCCAAAAGGGCAAAATTCAATGACGTCACTTTTCTGAATCGCGTCGTGGATATCGACGAAGATGGAAATGTGTTATACGTTAGCAGGTACGTCATATCTAACAGGATTGTAGTCGAGACCATCAAAAGTCTATCACAAGTCAAGAGCCGATGAAATCACAAGTCCATGCAGAGCCGATGAAATCACAAGTCCGTGACAGGTCTAGTCCCGCACAAGTCTATCACAATTAAGTCCAGTAACAAGAAGCAAAGGATGAACACACAAAATAATGCCCTTGTTGGAGTTCATTTGAATAGCTTGTGACTTGAATTAAGACTCAGGGACTTGTGGTGGACTTGTGAAGGACTTGTGATGGACTCGACTTCAACTCTGATATCGCAATGTATCCAAATTCATGGATGTTTCTTGTGACATTGCCTAGTGATGAGCTATTTCATTTAATTTTACTTTAAAACAAATTTCTATGTTTGGAATTAGTTTTGCATACATTAGTTCAAGTTGTTGCTAGGTAGGTCAAGCCCCAGACAAGCTTTGTTGACCAACCTTTTGTTCTAAAAGTACGCATGGATTTCAAAGGTCTCCGGTTCGTATCCGATGATAAAACCTATGATTCCCCCATTTCTTAAACGAAGAATTACTAAACTACCATGTACCATAGTTTCAGCCTCAATATATAATGTGAATGTTGTTTTTCCTTTATTGCTCACAAACGTTGAATTTTTTCCCTTCGTTCTTTCTCGTGGCAGGCTCGCCTTGCAGTTGTCATGCGCAATGGATTTCCATCGATTTCCTCTGGACAGTCAAGACTGCGAAATCGAGCTGGAAAGTTGTTAGTTTCCTCGTTATTTGATAATTTTATAAACATAGATTTAGTTTCAAGTTGATAATCAGGGGCGGATCCAGGGGGCGTGGGGGCGCACGCCCCCCTCCCCCCTTTTCCCAATTTCTTTTTAATAAAACAAGAAAATCCATTTTTTGTGCACACTTTTCCTGTTTAAAGTGGTTAAATATTGCCCCAGATCGCACCACAGAGCATCCAGAATCATCTAGAAGCCGTTAGGGATTCGCACTACGCGCTCGCTATTTCACTGTCATCATCATTTCATGCTTAAAAATTTCACGCCGCCCCTCCCCCCCCCCCCCCCCCCCCACCCCCTTTTCAAAATCCTGGATCCGCCCCTGATAATCGCACATATATAGGCCTACATACATAGGCCTATGCGCTTGGGGAGAATCGTGCGAAGGAGAGCATTTTATTATTGGCTCAAAATTTTAGTCCACTTTCTAAATTCAGCCAATCATTGTGTTTTACATCTCCCAAAATTGAAATCACCAACGCTTGGTTTTTATAAAAAATAATATGAATGTTTATGAATTTCAACATGATTATGATTTGATGAATATTATTGTTTCTATTATCTGTGTTCATATACAGTTGAGTATACCACAGATGACTTGGTTTACCAATGGGATCGTGAAAAACCCATAGAATACCACCACGACCACCTCAAACTACCGCAGTATAAACTGGGCGGAAGTAATATTCACACGTGTTTGAGAGCTCTCCGTACTGGTAGGTGTACACAAATATAACTTTGTGTTACTTTTGTGAATTTCTATGGAGAGAAATAGCTCAATGTGACTTATATCTGGCTCAGTCGAAATTAGTCTAGTTTTCCTTTCATTACAAACAGGTAACTACTCATGCATCGGTATCAAATTGGTCTTCAGCCGTAAGATCGGCTACTACCTACTACAGACCTACATTCCTTGCGTACTCCTCGTCGTTATGTCGTGGGTGTCTTTCTGGATCCAAATCAAGGGCTCTCCGGCCCGTGTAGCTCTCGGTGTCACTACGGTGTTAACCATGATCACGACGACCAACGGAGTACGGCAAAATCTACCACCGGTTTCATACGTTAAGGTGAGGGCTGATAGATCCCGCTGTCTCATTGGTTGTTGAAGGGCGTGTCGCGTGTCAGAAATACGCGCGCGTGCATGCATCTAACACAAATTGTAAGCCCCTTAATTAAGTTGATATAATTTTATATCCTGAATGTCCCATTATATTTCCCTCAGGCTATAGACGTTTGGTTCGCAATCTGCCTGGTATTCGTCATCGGAGCTTTGCTTGAGTTTGCATTGGTCCATTATCTGGCAGACCACAAGCCCACCCTCAACATCAAACGTCGTCTCAGCTCATTAAAGGTATTTTCCAATTGGTAAATGTCTTTTCTGTAAATTTCGGTCGAATGATACAACTCGGTACGATATAAAGTCTAGTCTGAACATACATGTATACATTTCAATATTTTGTTTTAAATTAAAAATAAAACACATGGTGCCCTTGACCGTGCTTCATCAAATAAACCAATACTCTTTTTCCTTTAAAGGCACAGGCTCGTCAGCAATGCGCGCGCGCCAAATTCGTGCCACGAAATATGCAGCTCCATGCCTTTGCTACACGGAGCTGCGTATTTCGTGGCACGAATTTGGCGCGCGCGCATTGCTGACGAGCCTGTGCCTTTATTTTTTTCAGAGAGGACAAGTACCCGAAACCGAACTTCAGTCCTCGCCCAAGAAAGCTAAACCCGAAACCCGAGATGGTAGCTGCATAGTCCTCACCATTGAAGATAAACCGGTCACAGGGGCAATCAAACGCACCGCTAATGGTAAAACACCAAAGGGCGCCCTCAACGGCACGAACGAGGTGTTATCACTGGACAAACTGACGGAATCCGAACAAGATGAGTTGGCTGGAAGCCAAGGGACGTACGTAAACCACGCTCATTTTGAGATGGAGACAATGGACAGCCACGCCCAAAGACAGGTTTGTTTGTGTGTGGGAGAAACCCTGGTTATATACACTTAGTTCAGATTATGGCATTTACAAAAAAGGAGTCTGCTGCCACCAAGCGTTTCAAAAGCGCCAGGTTGTACTTTGTAATAGGTGCGTTCTATTAGCGTCCACTTTAAGTCGATTTGTAAACCATGTTGAACTATCCCATTTTCTGTTCATTTTTTGTTTGTCTCACCCCACCCCAGGTTACCGTAAACGACGAACCCCTGGCCCCCTCCTCACGCATCACGTGCGTCAGTGGAACCTGCGGCTCGAAGCGGAAGCAACCTTACTTGGACACGGGTCGCAAAATCGACTCAATCTGCCGCTGGGCGTTTCCCTTAGCCTTCGTTATCTTCAACTTCGCCTACTGGATCGGATACTCGAAGGAACACGAGACACCTCAGTTTCTTCCTTAAAGGTCATCATGATTTGAAATGACTCAAAAATCTACTTCATGACCTGACATGAAAACTCTAACTGAAAGTGTTGTGAATGTAACAGTATAAACTGTATTCAAATAAACCCCCAAACTGAGCAGGGCCAGGGCGGATCCGGTTGCGAAAGTTATCGATAATAAAAAAAAAAGCGGATCCGCCCCTGCGCTGCCGAGGGCCAAAATACAATTATTTAAACAAGCCATGTGCTGTGTTATATACATGTATTGCAATGTACTCTGTAAATTTTAACCTTCTGTAAAAAATAAGTACACACTAAATTACTAAATAATACCTCAGGGACGCATTCGTAGTGGTATTGTAACTTTTAAAAAAAAAAGGGCTTAAACCATGTATCATAGTTAAAGTTTTATTTAGGACCTATATAGGTTTTTTTGTAAAAAGTTTACGGTTAGACATGTAATTTAATCTAATTTATTTACATTTCTGCAGTTATTAATCTATTTTATTTTTAAGACTATTTTATTCAAGCAGCTTTTTTAAAAATCGTAAGCAGCTAATTAAAATTAAAATGTTATCTTTTTCAATTCTTTATTGGATATAAATATATGGAGTAAGTTACTTTGTTTCCAATAACAAACGATGACAGTGCTGCTGGAGTATTTGTTTGAAAAATACGCAGTGGTTAATCCACCATCAAGAACAAAAGATTTCGTTTGAGGTACGGTTTTCCGTTCGGTTTATATTCTTCCTGATTTACACCACACACTGCCGTTTGAGCAAGTAGGTCGAGAACGGGTGGTCTGTTCTTGACACGGGTTCGGGCGGGAGTTCTTGAGCCCGAACGGCGTGAACACGACCCGAACCCCGCACTCGGCCAGTCGGAACAAGATCACACACTTATGCATTTAAGAAAATACGTTTTTGCACATACAATTTTGAATAAGCTAGTTGACCAGTAGTGCAAAGTAAAATATTGATGGTATTAGGCATGTTTTCCAATATCTACACCGTTTTTAGTAAAAACAACTCGTAATTTTTAGGTTTTCGGATGACATTTTCGGTGACATTTTCCTTTCCCCAGAAATGTGTTTATCAGCCGGCCTGCTAAACTTGATGGCGCACTCTACACAAACCGTTCGGGCGGCACGAACAAACAACAGACCACCCGAACTCTGCCAATATGAGTGAGTGGGGTACCGTTGCCGAGTGGTTTGGGTCACTGACTCGAAATACTCAGGTTAAAACTTGGGGTTGCGGGTTTGATACCCAGCTGGGGTATCTGTGCCATTGAGCAAGGCACTTAAACACACTTGCTCTATCCTTCGGAAGGGATGTAAAGCCGTTGGTCCAGTGTGTTATTAGGTACGCACTTTAAAGATCCCAGAGCATTCTTTCGTGAAGAGCAAGGGGATTCCCCGGTGTCTCTGGCCATTTCTAATTCTTCATGGGTTTTCTCACGCTTGCGAGCGACAGTGCAATGGGCACTTTTGAGGAATATTTTGTTTCAGTACCAGAAAGAAGTAATAATAATAATATCCCACACGCGTTGCAAGGTACTTTTAAGAAATCTTACCTAATCGTGGGAAATTTTGCTGGGTTTATAGTCGTTAAGAGCTGCATCTAAAAATAGCTACGCTGCCTGAATTATAGAAGTGCATTGCATTACGTCATTCGTTAAAATACGGACTGGAAACCAGTCTACCTTTGGTTGCGACCTCGTCCCTATATAGTAGCGTATCTTTAGAATAGAGCTTGAACCTGCGGACGAGGTTGCCATGCCATATGATTACGCATAAAATTTGCAAGATGGCGGAAGAAACTACAACCGGCGACGTGATCGTGAGTGAAGCAAAAAATACGATAAATGTTATCGTAAAAACGCCCAAAGACAAGGAGACAATCACTGTGGAGGAAAATGCAACAATCAAAGAGGTAATGAAGCACGATTTCTTGTTTATTAGGGAAAATTAAATCTTAATACATGGTTAAACTAGTGTTGTGATTGTGAAATCATTTCGTCTTTTTCGAGACAACTCGTCCTCGTTCCTTCGCCATGTTCGTTTACAGTCAACTCGACCGTTGTACCAACTCGACTGTTAGATCAGCTCGACCGTTGGACCAACTCTTCCGTTCACCAACTCGACCTCAAAGCCGAGTCAACTCAACGGTTTGCCAACTTGACTCGAACCAACTAAACTCGACTGTTGTGTGTACCGCTCTTTCTGCACCCGATTGAGCGACACTTTCGTCTGCTCGATCTACCGCAGCATTTTACATTCTATCGTGTAGATTATTCACACTTCTGCTTTGAAGTTGAAAGTTACAATTTCAGGCAAGTTTTGAGGATGAAAGCATCGCTGGATTGAGCGACGCATTAACATATTTATGAGGACAAGTGACACATATCGGCAGCCGGATACAGCCATTGCATTGCTCAATTGAGGGACGTCGCTGCGTCGCTCAATTGAGGGTTGGTCTCCTACTGATTGACGAGTTGACTTTCCCCCGTTGAATGCACAACAGTTGAGTTGGTACAACGGTCGAGTTAGTTCGAATCGAGTTGGCAAACGGTCGAGTTGACCTTAATCCACAAACTTGTACCTCGTCCATTTACCAACTCGTACCTTTACTAACTTGTTCTTTCAGATAAAAAGCCTTTTCCCGATCCTGTACTTTCGCTAGATGGCGTTTTGCATTAGGCGATAGAATTGGAAACCAATCGATTGGGAACCAATATATTGGTACACCTGACCTTTGATATGTATTGTGCGCGGGAAACCCCGAAATAGCCTATTGTACTGTACATGGGTAATCCTATACAGTTTATGCAATGTTTTAGCCCAGTTGCAGAATACCCCGCAACTCTCGCTCTGACAGCATTCGTTAGCGTTCATTGCTTCAGAGGATTGTTCCGAGAACCATTTGATAGACAAGGTCAAGGGGAAAAAACACCATACCCTCGCCAGTTGAGACTCAATGCACTAAGTGTATGGAGCTTGACATAAAAATTATAAGTGTTTTCAAAGGAAAACTTGAAATTTTCTCACCATATTTACACTTTCTGGGGTGTTATCATGTCATAAGGTCAAGGAGGAGCATGTGTTGCGCGGTATTCTGCAGTTGCTCCCCTGTGGGTGTACGTGCATGGTAATCTTTCCGGGTTAATGTTCTAACTAACATTTTGGGCCATTTTCTTATCACAGTTCAAGGAGGAGATCTCAAAGAAATTCAACGCGCCACCAGAGCAGCTTTGCTGTATATTTGCTGGCAAGATTCTGAAAGATACGGACACATTAGAAACACATTGTAAGATAGTTGTCGCTGAAATCAGTTGTCTTTTATTAAAATCAGTTGTCTCTTAAACTAGTTTCTTTAATCGGTAAGAATTGAGAAGTTAATAATTTATATTTTTCTTTAAAATGACTTATCAAGCATCAGTAAGTGCAGATTTTATAGAATAGCCCAAATTTAGACGAGTGTGAAAATTGAAAGATTTTCATCCAGTCTCATACCTGGTATGTTTTGTACACATGGTCAGAAGTCATGGTCAGCTACTGAGTTATCTTTGTCATTTGATATTTTCATGATTTTTCTTTTCTCAGCAATCAAGGATGGTCTGACGGTGCATCTTGTCATCAGATCTGCTAATAAGGTATGTCGTCTCGGTGTTTTCAATGGCTCAACAGTTTAGCATTCAGCATGATGGCATCCCCTTTTTCTTTTCACTTGATGTTGTTTTCGAGGAAAATTGCAATTTACGACATCTTATATTTTCGGCATTTGAGGACACTCTATAAGAATATAATTGTGCAGCTTACAGGTGATGACTATAGTAACATACATGTAGTTCAACTAAGATCCCTTAAATAAACGGTTGATATTACCCATCAATTTTGTAGATGCTAAAAACGATACAATTTCAAATGATTTTGGTGTGGAAGTGAAAAATCTTGTTGTCACCTCCTATGCAACGTTTATCGCCATTTCCGTTTTCTCTCAAATTTTGGAAAAAATACCGTACACGTTCGCCAGTTGAGACTCCATGCTCTAGGTCTATGGAGCATGACATACAAATCCTAAGTGTTTTTAAAGAAAAACTTCAACTTTTCTCAGTGCTAAATTCATGTTTCTACACTGAATTTAAACTTTTTGGGGCATTACATTTCATATTTGAAAGAATTAGTGGCGAATGGGTACTGTATTTATACCCAAATTTTCAATTTTACTCTCAAATTTATTGTTTTCTTTCCATATTTTGGGGGTTTGATATAATTGATAAAGTGGATCAATATCCATTTTCCAAAAAAATCTTAACACGCTCCTCTAATGTTGACTGGTGATATAACCTGTAGTCATATGTTTTGACGTAAACAGGCCCAAGAGCAGGCGGCGAATGCAGCCCAGTCGACACCTTCATCCACCAGTACGCCCTCCACCGACACCCCAGGCTCCGGTACCACCCAGCCAGGGGGACCCACCCAGGGGGCAAACCCATTTCCCTTTGGTGCAGGTGGTCTCGGAAGTCTTGGGGGACTCAGTAATATGGGGTTCGGTTCGGCTAACTTCATGGAAATGCAACAACAGATGCAACAACAGGTTGGTAAAAAAAATGGAATCATTTCATATTTTGGATTCTTTTTGTTGTTGTCACATTTAGATTATTAACAAAAGGTTAAATCATTTACAACAGCTATATTTTATACAAATGATGAATGTTTGAGTGCAAATAGTACAAATAATTTTAAAGTGACAGATTTAATGTTCTATTCCACGAGGTGAAGCCGAGTGGAATAGAACATTCAAACGGTCTTTAAATGAAATGTTTTATAAAATTTAATATCGCCACCTACATGTATAGAGTAAACAAGTGATTGTAAAAATGTCACCTTTTGTGTGTTGCTAATGTTACTGGGTCTACGCTAAAACCAGTGAACTGTTTCCCTGTGCATTAGCAATGGACGTTTCAGATTACCAGTGAATGTTTAGACCCAGTTACCCTGGCAACTAACGTCATACTTTAGCAGTCAATTGCGTGGGGGGAGTAGCTCAATGACCGTAACGTGTAGTTTGTGAGGAAGAATCATCAGTTGTTCATTCGGCAATTATTCAGATAAGAATTTATACTCATGGTCTCTGCAATGTATGTGCTGCAAAGCGTGACCACATTAAATGTTGCCATCTGCACCACATACCCACATGTACCTGCATAATTGTGCATACATTGTACCAGTATAATAAAACAAGCTGGGTTATTTTTAACACAGATTTATTATTACCTGTAAATTTACCAAAGCAGTATAGCCTTTGTTTGTTCTGTTGTGTAATAGAGTGCCCTCACCTTATGATATATTTGGTTTTAGTTAACGTGCAGTGTCCAAGTCACTTACAGCTTACTTACAGTATAAAATACATCAGGGGCCAATTTCACGGCGCTGATTAGCACAAAAATTTGCTTAGCACAGGATTTGTTTGCTTTATTTTGCAAAAATGGATTGCCCACCAAAATCGTAAGTGATGTGTATTGAAAGGTATTCTCCTACTCTTGCGAAGAACACAAGTTGGTGTATAATTTTGGCTTGTAATCCATTTTATAAAGCAAATAAATCCTGTGCTAAGCAAATTTTTGTGCTTAGCAGCGCCATGAAATTGGCCCCAGATGTGAAAAACAATCATGGAGTTAAAAATAAGAGTAAATCCGCCTTTCCTTCTCTACCTCCTCTTAAAAGTATATTGTGGCAGCATTTTCTTAAATTTTTGGGGAAAAGTTGTCTCCTGAGAAGGGAATTTCTTTAAGTTTGAGATAAACTGAAGACATCTGAAAGGAATTATTGACTTATTTTTCAAATAGGCCCATTAGTGTGGAAAGACACACATGCTAAAGCTTTTCGACTTGCACTCATCAGAGCAAAACGCAAGAATGGCGTGGTTACGCTATCGAGGTAAATATAAGGCTGAAGAGAGCGGTATGTACATTAGGGAGGGATGATGGTCAGTATTTTTTACCCCTTAAGCCGCCTTTCCATATCTTTTTTTTTCTGATCACATCATTACCGCTCTCTTCAGCCTTATATTTACCTCGATAGCGTAACCACGCCATTCTTGCGTTTTGCTCTGATGAGTGCAAGTCGAAAAGCTTTAGCATGTGTGTCTTTCCACACTAATGGTGTACTGTGGCGGAGCGGTCTAGTCGATCATATTCAAAACCTAGGTTAGTTCCAAAGGTAGTGGGTTCGAATCCCGGACCGGTCCATCCATGGTGCGTGTACCCTTGAGCAAGGTACTTTGCCACGCATTGCTTCTCTCCACCCAGGAGCAAAATGGGTACCTGAGAGGGCAGCGAAAGTTGATGTTTGATTAGCTGTTGAGCGCCTAAGGCAGCCGGGGCTGTATATTCCCTAGGGAGCTGAGATGGTATTTGGAGTGATTTAATGGAGCCCTGTGATCAGGGTGATGATAATGTAGGCGCCTTGATCGGGATTCCCCGGATAAGTGCGCGGTATAAATCCATATCATATCATTTAGGTGCAGTTTACACTAACCAATTTTCAGTGTGAATCCAGCCCAAGGTATGGATTGAGAAATTTGAGGGGTAACACTGTTTTGTATTGATCACTCTCAAATGACGTCACTTCCTACAAATTGTCACGTGTATCGGGATCTTGAGCTTAAATTGTTGTGACGCGCAACATCTGCGTCATATTTCGAACAATTTTCAAGCGTGTTTTGAACATATCAGAAGTGTGTGTGCGCACACTTGAATATGTTTAATACGCAGTAGCATTTTTCCTACAAAGATGGCGTCCGTGAGAGTGGTCAATTCCCTGAATTTTGTAGCCCGTACATACTTTTCAGTAAAAACAAATTGTAATACATGCTGTTGTAACTGTTATGCTAACTGGTAAACGGCGGTGTTAACTTAAAGTTGTATTGAATATTTGTTCTTTGAAACACTTAGTTGCTGAGCAATCCCGACATGTTGCAGCAAGTACTGAACAACCCCATGACCCAGAGCTTGATGCAGAACCCTGATCTCATGAGGCAGATGATACTCAGCAACCCGCAGATGCAGGAACTTATGGAAGTAAGACATTACACTCATCCCCCTTACCACATATTAGGGAGATGTTTATTGGCCACCCTCAAGACATACTGACAAGACATTGCAAGTGTTATTAAGGGATTAAAAGTAGGTTTGGCCAGTCTTAAACATATGTTTAAAAACGGCTAGCATCCTGGGCATTGATAAAGCATAGGGGATATTTGTGTACAAATGCTAGTGCAAATCTGTGATGTTTATGGATGTTTAATTAGGTAATAAAAGCGGGTTTGGCCAGTATTAAACATAGGTTTTAAGACGGCACTGATAATGTCCCGAGCCACTAGGCGAGCACCCTGGACCCGAGCCGGTTTTAAACCGATTATTTAAGACTGGCCAAACGTACTTTTAATCCCATTCATAAATACTTTTTTGTGTAAATCGATAAAACTCACCAAAATTAGCTTGTCGTTTTGCCATGTTTTGCATTCACTTTCCGACACCGTGTTCGTATGAACTGCTAGCTGTGTGTCGAGTTGTTTTTGTTCGATCGCATAATGCAAGCATGTTGTACGCGGATGCACACGACCTGGTACTTGTCACAGTGTACATTTTTGCTTTCGGGGGCGTAACATTTCTGTGTGCTTGTGCGTGTTCCATAAGCGCTGAATAGGGAGCGGGCACGGGCCAGGTCCAAAAAGTGTTTAAGACAGGCTGGTCTTTATCATCCGTTTAAGACTGGCTACGTGACGTGCTCTCAGTCAATAGGGATGCGTAAACTGTCTAAGGTATTTATAAATGATATTTTTAAATGTCTTAATCTTAAACTACTTGTGTTTGTATTTGCCCTTATCCAGTAAGCAAAGCTAATCATGTTCCGTTTTTAATTTGTAACAGCGTAACCCGGAGATTAGACACATGCTGAATAACCCAGAGCTCTTACGACAAACAATGGAAATGGCGCGGAACCCAGCCATGATGCAGGAAATGATGCGGTCCCAGGACAGGGCCCTTAGTAATCTTGAGGTAGGACCAAAATTAACCAAAAATCTAAACCCAAAAAAAGAATTGGTTAAAAAAAAAAGCGATTCCAAAGTGATTGGTCAATCAGTGCCTTGTTATTCACAAGTTCACTGTGTTCAAAACACTTCTGATATTTTAAGAAATTTTTTTCTTTCTTTTTTGGGAGAGCATATAAAAAATGTCAACTGCCTCAAATGACTAATCAAGAACAGATTGTGAACCTAATGTTTTGTCTTCCTATGTGTAGAGTATTCCAGGTGGCTACAACGCCCTGCGACGTATGTACACTGACATCCAAGAACCAATGTTGAATGCTGCCCAAGAACAGCTCAGTGGTAACCCGTTTGCAGCTCTGCGCAACAGCAGTGACCCCGCAGGTATATGTTTGTCAAGTTTTACTGGTTATAGGCTATGAAATCTCCCATTTAAAACAGATTTCTACTTTTTTTATTGAGAGCCCCAGATTATATTTTTCACGTTTTATAGACCGTATCGAATAGCCGCCATTTTGTGGGGCAGTTTCTTTGTTCCTTGAGGACATGCATGGTTGCACATATTGTGCTACCATTGTTGAACGGTTTAAGTAACAAAAGGTGCTTCAAGAAATGGCGGCTATTCGATACGGTCTATCTACAACGTTTTATCTATTTTTTAATATCATGAAGCAGATATGTGTAAGTCTATTCGCCAAGCACTGACATTTTGTACTTGTTATGCCATTCTGTGCATGCTGAGCCTGTGAAAGGGCATAAGCTTCAAATTTCATGTTATTTTACTCCTGACAGAAACCGCCGGTCAACAGGGGCGTGAGAACACGGAGCCCCTGCCCAACCCCTGGGCTCCTCCATCGTCGGGACCTGCTGGTGGCACATCCCATACGCCGCCTAACACCACCCCAACATCATCCCCATCGCCAACTGCTACTACAAGCATGACTGATCAAGGTAAGAATGTTTATCTTTAATACTTATTAAACCTAAGATTTCATTTAGCAAAGAAAGAGTTCTTGTGTAGACCAAAACAATTATAATAATAATCTGCAAGTCTTTCTTCCGCAAGCCTGTCGTCAGTATGTTTTCAAGTTTGTCACGAGTTTATCATGCGTTTGTTATGAGTTTGTTATGAGTCCTGCCCCGAGTCCCGCCCCGAGTCCCGCCCCATTTCCTCTGCAAAGTTGGCCTCGGTGCCCTTGAAAATTTGTATAAAATCAAGATCGAAGTGACCTACCTCTAATATTTTCTTATTAACATCAAGGCCCGATTACTCCTACAAGTTTTCCCCAAAGAAATAAACTCCGTATTTGATGAAGGTAGTCATAATTTGGTTGTTTGTTTTTATAAATTTTCAGCCGGCGGTATCTTCAACTCTCCAGGTATGCAGAGCATGTTACAGCAGATCTCATCCAATCCACAGTTAGTCCAAAACATGATGCAAGCTCCGTACATGCAATCCATGCTACAGTCGATGTCTACCAACCCTGAACTAGCTGCCCAGGTACGTGGTTATGTATAGTGAAGCCGTAGCCCCTAGCCCTAGCCAGTAGCACTTAGCCCTAGCCGCTACCCACTAGCCCTACATGCAATCCATGCTACAGTCTATGGCCAGCAACCCTGAACTAGCTGCCAAGGTATGTGGTTATAGTGAAGCCGTAGCACCTAGCCCTAGCCGCCAGCCACCAGTCTCTAGCACCAGCTACTAGCCCCAGCCCCTTACCCTACATTTGGTTGTTTCTACTCCCAAAATACCATTGCGCGCATTATCAAAACCTCTAAGCAGGTTTTAATTTGCCGTTGCACACATCAAACAACAATCATTTAAGGCTATTTTTACTGGATGGATAAGGGTACCGAAATGTTATGGAAACGTTAATCGTGCCCAGTAGAAACACACTGGCTGATTTGAAAATGCAGAGGAAATTAGAATCAATTTTACATATGTAATGAAATGTGTCATGCTGTTACTACTCAGTTTTGTAATTTTGTGAATTTGACTCGGTAAGAAATTATTTAATTTTCTTTCTTTCCCATTCGTAGATCATGCGGTCTAACCCTATGTTTGCGGGAAATCCTGAGCTGCAACAACAAATGACCACCATGTTACCAACCTTTATTCGTCAGGTTCGTGAGATTTTCCCTCATTGGTGCAAAAGGGAAATAATTTATGACTAAAAAGCTCAAATAATCATAAAATCCTAAGAATGTTCAAATATGCATACATTGTGATAACAACTGACCACGTGGTCTAGTGGGTATCCAGCCGTGCTCGTGATCGAAGGTTTATGGGTTCGAGCCCCACTTGTGCCAACGTGTTTGTGTCCGTGGGCAAGACACTTCATCTCAATTGCCTCGTTAGGGGAAATGCCACATTCTAACTGCTGATAGGGTTGTGCGCCTTGGCCAGGTTGCCACCTAGTTGAAACGAAATGGTTCTGGTGATTTCCTGATGGCAGCGGTAATAATGGCAACAGCGCCAGAAGCACCTCCGTGGGGCGGACATGTGCGCTATATAAGTATCCACCATTATTATTATTACAACTCTTTTGTCATATTTGTTTGACTCGTGTTTTTGGGTTTTCTTCGGTCTAGAGCTTATTTTTGCGATCAAGGTATTGGATATTTTCCTGCAAATTCTTTATTTTTTTCTCATAAAAACAAAACTGTACTTAAAAAAGGGTAAGAAATATTCTGACAACTTGCCTTTCTAAAAACCTCCCTTACTCCAAATTTCCAGAGTATTTATTATGTAACAAGATCTTCCACAAGTGTATGTTCTTGTTACATAAGTTAAATGGAAAATGTGTACAGGTAGGTTTTAAGTGTGTTATCAAACTATTTGTTACCCTATCTGAGCTTAAGTTATTGAAAAGTTTTTCAATTTTGAAAGAAGCATTTGCAAAATTAAAATTGATTACCAAAATGTGCTCTAGACTGGACAAAGACCCTTTTATTAAAAAAAAAATGCGTTTTGAATTACTTGAGGGATAATATACTGAAAGTCAGCAGAAAGGTCAAATTGGACATTTCACAAATAGAGAGGCACTCAAGCATGTCGTGCTCAATTTCAGGTTACCAATACAGCCAATCCATGGGCGGCCATGACAGGGGCAGTCACATTGTCACAGTATGTCAAGCACGAGTAAACACTTTATGGATCTATTATCATATCATTTAAATATAAAAACCTTCCCCCTGTCATGGCCGCCGGTGCAAAAGCTCTATAGGTAAAATTGACATTTAGGAACAGTTGGCATAAGTCATAAACTACAAATGCATACAGAAAAAAGAAAAATATCTTGATATTTTTCTTTTGATGCTCAATATACTTTTTTGTGATTTTTAGATGGAGAATCCGGACGTCCGTAATGTAATGACCAACCCAAGAGCCGTTCAAGCCATCATGCAGATCCAACAGGGCATGCAGGAATTGCAGGAGGTAGCTCCGGGAATGCTTTCAGGGTCAGTACTACTGGTGTTCCTATCCAATTCTGTCGGAGAGGGCATTTTCTGACAGAGCGGTTGACATCGGTGTATTCGTTTATTGCACAAGCAATTCAGATTTGATTTGAAAACAGAGGTTATAGTGAATTTTTCGACAAGACAAAGTCAGATTTTTTTAAAGACAATTTTCATTAAAACTCATTTTAAGACATGTATATTTACAATACTCACAATAAGTCGGGGATATTGTGGGGTGTTCGCAGATATTTTATTAAGGGGATGGATTCCGCTTGAATGATTTTGTATATGATTAGACAATTGTATCTGCATGACAGACACACCTTGTCACAGGAATAGCTGAAAACAACCATTTGAAAAAAGAAAAATTCAAAAATTGAACCACATCAATATCCCTAGCTCCCTAAATGCGAGTATTTAGGGAGAAAGTTTAACTATAGACCAATCCAGTAACTGAAGTCTCCTTCCCTGTATATCCGCCATAGCTGGGGGGCTTCCAGTTCATAGACTGTGCGTTTTGTGTTGCTGTTAGAATGAAAAACCCTGCATGCAACGCATCCCCTTCGCATACACAATCCTACGCGCAACTTGTTTGAAGTAGTTGCGCGTCTTTGCTGTGTACGCAAGGGGGATGTGTTGCGTGCAGCGCTTTTTGTTCTAACAGCAACATATAATGCACAGTCCATGCACTGGAAGCGCCCCCAGCTATGGCGGATATACAGGAAAGGAGACATGAATCATAATTCTGATTTTTTTTTTCATATATCTGTCAAAATTCGTGTTTAGTGACTTTGAGTCCTAAATTTCGTTTGAGTCTTACTTTTTTGCGAGCAGTATACATTGATAATTTCAAAATTCAAAAGTAAAAAATCAGAGAATGACTTCTTTTTATGAATTCTGCGAACATTTTTTATAACAGAATGTCCAGCTTAGGGACAGGCGTGCCAGGCGCGACCACAACCCCTTCCTCCACGCCCACAACTACATCAACCACCACAGCCCCTACGTCAGACACCCCTGCAGACACCACTTCGACCCCTTCGACCCCCAGCACCACCCCGGTGTCGACCCCAAGCACCACCGCAACCACTACCAGCAGTACGACCGCACCCCTGGGCCCGCTTGGCGGGCTGGGGAACGACCAATGGAGTCAACTTATGACGCAGATGCTGACGAACATGGGAGCTGGCACTGCACCTCAGGTATGATTTAAAAGCCTGTACAGTTGAAACTCAAAAAGGCCAAAACATGCCCTGCAGCTTTCTCGTCAAAGCCCCCAACTCAGTGAAATTCAAGTTGCCGCAAGCACATCCTCATTTGATAGGCATAAACTCATAGCTTGAGTCATCCTCTTGTGTTCAAATCTTGAGTTCAGTAAGGGTGTCTACTATTGGATAACTTTGGTTATTGACCTTGACAAGGAACATTACTTAACATTACCAAAAAGCTCTGAGGAGTAATAAGACACACTACTTGTTGCTAGTGAGTGCTAATGGGTTACTAAGAGTTCCTTGGGACTTTACATATTACCTTGGTATAATAGGAACCGTTTATTATCAGGAATGAAAACAATGAAGAACAGAGAACCATCCTAAATACACTCCTCAAAATAAAATAAGGGTCAAAAGTATTGTTGACCAAGTCAGGACATAGAAACAATTTTAGTAAGGGTTATGGGCTAAAGGTTGCTCTGCAACATTTTAAGCACTTTTCACATGGTTTGCATGTCTATTGGCTTAGAAACTTGATTGCGACATGATGAACCTGTTATCAGTCTTGTCACATGATCTGTCAGTTTCTAAGCCAATAGACATGCAAACCATGTGAAAAGTGCTTAAAATGTTGCAGAGCAACCTTTAGCCCATTACCCTTACTAAAATTGTTTCTATGTCCTGACTTGGTCGACATTTTTCACAAAAATACCTTTGACCCTTATTTTATTTTGAGGAGTGTAGAATGATGGCTTTGCAAAATTTCTTGAAAGCATGGACACAGTTTTTCATTGTTTTCTCAGAATGTTAGTTTTTATCATACACATCCTCAGTCACACATTGAGATAACGCCCTTTTTCAGTTTTCCAGCTCTGTAGTCTTTCTTTAAGAGTCATTTCTTATTCTATCCTTTTTTTGTTGTAGCAACCTCCAGAAGCCCGTTTCCGACTCCAGATGGAACAGCTAGTCAGCATGGGCTTCAATAACGAGGAGCAGAATCTGCGAGCGTTGATCGCAACGGGAGGAGACGTAAACGCAGCGGTGGAACGCATTCTGTCATCACGGTAACATCAACCACGTCAAAATGATACTTCATATATACAAAGCTCTCTGAAATTTAAAAGCTAAAGGATTCTGATTACATCATAAGCTAAAATTGTTCGTTTGGCATCCAAATCGAGCTTAGCGTCCTGGCATTTCATGGACACAAGAATTTGAATTGAAAACATTAACAAATTGAGATAAGGTAATTATTGTTATATTGGTTCATACTAAGGAAACGTCTTACCCCATAACAAAATCCTTGATTTGGTTTTTAGCTGTATTGGTCAAATATGCGTCAAATGAAAGGTTGTGAAGTAGCTTTTTACAACCGTGCATAAATACTCATTTTGTGATTCTTGCAAATATTCAGGGTAAGAGTTGAGAAGTTGATCAGAATTTTTCTCTTCTTTAAAATGAATCATCAAGCAGTCAATAAGTGCAGATTCGATGGAAAAAAACCCAACTTTTTGAGTGACAAAATTTTAAGATTTTGTGAGGAAACACTTTTTAAGCCTGTCTCATACGTTTTGTATACAAGGTCTGAGGCCATGATCATCTTCTTAATTCTTTCCATTGTCAGGGCTGTAGTATAGGCCATCACAACCCCATTACAAGTCTGTTAATGATAAAATCATTCTTCCATCACATGTTCATCACACGTCTGTCTCAAGTCCATCACACGTCTGTCTCAAGTCCATCACACGTCTGTCTCAAGTCCATCACACGTCTGTCTCAAGTCCATCACATGTCTGTCTCATGTCTGTCAGGAGTCAGTCACGAGTCGGTCACGAGTCCACCACAAGTCCAGGAACAAAAGACGAACACGCAAATAAATGCCTTCGTTGGAGTTCATTTAAATAGCTTGTGACTTGAATTAAGACCCAGTGACTTGAGTTAGACTTGTGTAGGCTTGTGATGGACTCGACTACAACCTCAACATATATATTTCAACGTTTATCAGTATTTAAGTTAAAAATCACTGCAAAATCTAACATTACTATGCCAAGTTAAAAAGGTGCATTTTGGGAAGGGAGTTTGGGGGCATGGAGATAATTACATACAAACGCGTAGATTAGAAACTTTAAATTAATATTAAAAAATAATTAAACTTCATTTAAAACCTTCACAAGACACGTTTATAAAGCAGGCCTCGTTAAAACTCAAGTACGTTGAACACTTTAAAAAAGAATTTTTTCCAGAAAATGGATTGCGTTCTAACCCAACAATCATATAAAATACCTCCCCCAAAATACTATCCATGGGAAGAAACGGGAAATTTGCAATCTCCAATTTGGATGTGGAAGCAAAAAGGTTGGTGTAATCACTGCACTGCTTTATGGAACCAGATATACATGTAACCAGTTAAATTGTTTTGACGATATCCTTGGAAATATGTGGATCGGGAGCGCGATATTTCATGTGATATGTACACGCTCCTTAAATGCATTGTGCACTTATGTAAGACCTGACCTCCATACTGAAAATATTGTAAATGTAGTCCACTGTCCTTGTACAAAGGAATTTTTGTGTTGGATTGACTAAGAATTTGGAGAATAACAACTAAATTTTGACATATAAAACCAGGAAAAAAACCAGTTTTGTTATATTGGATGTTGCAAACTGTGCACGTTTGTACTTCAGTTTTGCAGTATATTCTTTCCACAACGAAATATCATACCATAATTTTGAGGGTTGGCGAGTACTGTGTACTTGATGTCTGAAAACCGAAGAAATATTTATGTGAAGTTTCCACAAATTGGGATCCTAAAATCTGTACACTTTTATCATGTCGGGCTTAATATGTGAATAGCGAAATGTAGCGTTTAGCGTACTAACGTAGAATAGTTTCCTATACGGTAATGTGAACTGCATAATCTGTTGTGTATACATGAGCGCTATTACAACACATTATCTTGGTATGTACATGTAGATACTGTATTCTTACACAAAGAATTTAATTCTAATTTCGGGTTTTGTTTCTGGGAAAACATGAAAGATGTGTCCATTAGTTACTTTCAGGACCTCGCTCTGTGCGCGAGAATAAAACTTGTATTTCTTGTGATTCGCTCACCAAGAAAGTTGCTACAAACTTCCATTTTATTAACTGAGGTTAATTTTGTGGAAAAAGAGCAGAACGTTTTTTTTTTGAGAGAGAAAATTTGTGGAGTACAAACTGCAACAACAACTGGTACTAAAGTTCAATATGGCGTTGTATGCTCAGTATTGCAAGAAAGGGCACTTTTGATTGGCTGAGAAAAGTTTCAGATTAATATCCCTGCCTCTGATTGGTCAATGAGGAGTGTTTTATGGCAGGAAACGGCAGCAGGCTGAAATCAGTCAATTTGAACAAACTTAGTGATGCAGAAACCAACAAAACAAAAATACATTTTTCTTTAATAATTATCGGCCCAAAGTAGGAAAAATATAGAATGAAAAAAAGTTGGTTGTTGCCACAAGGGTAACTTTTACTACTATGAAATATTTTCCAAAAAAATATGTGTTCTGAAAGTAACTAATGGCAAGATATGTACAATTTAATTGGAAATTCTCATTTCTGTAAAGAAATTCTTACAATAGTACTGACTCATTTTCACTGTTGTTTTCAACAAAAATATATCTATGACGTAATGGCTTCGCAAGTCTGTTGTTGAGCGAATGATTTTCCTTTTCGTAAAAAAATTACTTGATTTGAAAAATCGCAGAAGATTGCTTTTATTTGAAATTCTGTTTGCTCACAAACATGAATGGTCAATAGCACTGCATCAAAAATAATTTTAATCCCCAAAACAAAATGCAGAATTTGTAAAAATTAAGCCTTGTCGTTTTTATTGAAACGGAAAATCATTGGCTGTATCGTTTGCGTAAATATTCATAAATGAAATTTACTTTCTCATTTTTTATTTCTTTTAGCCTTAAGCATTTTGCCTTGTATAATTCATGTTAACTCATCACTGCACTACACAAAATCTTAGCCCATGTTAAAGTTGTCTTTTGATGTAAAAAAAAAAACAATTGTAATTTCGGCATGGCCTTTCCAAAATTCTGATGGTAAGACAATCACACTTAAACATCAGGAAGAAATTGGCAAATAAAATTTGAAATAAATGATTTGAAGAAAAATTTGTGTGAAACGTCTCATTTTACTTTCTGATCTTGCATTGAAAAGATGAAGTCATCAATAAAGTAAGCCCCAAGAATAGATAAATACCCCTTTAAGTCGAACCAACAACACTGGCAGAGACGTTAGAGGGCGCCCTCCATTTCATTCAGACATGACAAGTGCTCGAATAACTCGTTCCTTTGGCACTGCAAAAACGCGGTTTTCCTCCGAAAGGAACGGCAAACTGTAGGTAAGTAAATTAGGGAAAAGTCTGTTTTCTTTATCCTTCGGAAGATGCAGCTATCTTTATTGTTGTAATCACTTGTATAGAACTGGAAATGTGGAGGTGTTTTTCACGATCCAGTGACAGTGCACGCTTGTACTTAATTTGTGCAGTGGTTAATGGGGTCAGAAGGGGGCGTGGATTGGGAGAGGGGGCGGGGAGGACCAGAGATTTAAAGAAACTAAGTTTAGGCATGGAGCTATAAAAAGGATAGCTCCATGGTTTAGGAAAAACCAGTGCCCCTTTTCTATTGTTCTTTTAGTTTTCTTGTTTTGGTGTGCGCTGAAACAATTCGGGCCAGTCTGACCGTACGCTATAGACCAGAGCAAATCAAACTTAGTTTGATTTTTCCGGATCCGATGGTCCGGTGTCCGATGGGCCGGTAAATCGCAAAGGTGTGCGGCGGGCTTTAGGCCTACCAAACATCAGTAAGTTCAGATTTGATAGAAAAATCTAGATTTAATAATAGGCCTACTATAGGAGTGGGAAAAATTGAAGATTTTCTTAGAAAACACTTCCGCAAAAAAAACATTTCTGAGAAAGCCTTAAATTTTGTTCCCTCCAAGGCCTATGATTTTTTTCTGAAGTCATAAATCTAAACTTTTAAGGGAAAAAATAAGATCAACATTTAAGTTCTTTCTGAATTTCAAATTCGGCCACCAAAGATTTATCTTTGTTATGACTATAAACTATGTAAACATGCTAGTTTGAAATTAAAAACACAAAATTACATGAGAAAAAAACAACTTGTCTGAGCTGACCAAGCAAAGATTTATGAACTTCTCGATTTTTTGATAGCGTACAATTCACTGGCCTAATTATTCTTTGTGTACACAGACATCGTCATCAGCTGGCAAATTTCCGTGTCAGTAGTACGGTGACCTGATTTGCACCGTGGGAATATTTCCACATGTTGTCATGGACATTGGCAGTTTGTTCGGCAGGGATCCGTTAGCTGTGAAATTTGCTGGTATGGTTAAACAAATTGAGCATTTTGCTTGTTATATTAGGCTTATATTGTCTGCAGTATAAATTTGGTATTTTTTTTGAAAACAAAGATTTTAAGGAAATTACCTCCGAGAATCAACAGATAATGTAATTTTAAGATATACTTCCCACTTGCACTTTTGTCGCAAATGTTGCTTTTCTGTAGAAAAATCACATTTTCTCCTTCAAAAATTTCCTTCAGTTAGTGCACAAGATAACCATTCACGCGCGCGCGCAGCGCCCTCTGTTGTCGCGCTTACGCACAGACCACTCGCCGCGTCATTTTGTACATTATTTTATGCAGTAATTTTATCATTTATTTATCTCAGAAATGCAATATTTGCGACAGAAGTGCAAGTGGGAGGTATATCTTAGAATTTGAAGATCTGTTGATCCCAGGAGGTAATTTTATTCAAAACTTTGTTCAATGTATACGAAAAAAATACCATAAATTGTGTCTTTTTAAATGCACTTGTTTCAACAGTGTCCTGCAATGCTCGTGTTTTATTGTCTTTAAAAGCTAGGCAATAATTTTGTTCATTGCCGATTATATTTATGTGGCGTGCACATATGCGGTTACAGTGAAATATAATTACACCATGGTGTTCGTCTTTGTTTTTGCGGGAGTGATAATTGAATCTTTGGCAGGGGCATGCATTTGGTAAGGCTTAAACTCTGAATAATTTAAAGCCTGCGTATGGGCGAGGGCGAGCGTCCGTGAACTCTTAATAGTGCGTCGTCTTGTTCCCAGCATCATTCGCTTACAAATTTAGGAAAGAATTCCGTTTACTGGTCGCCACTTATTCTCCTTATGATGACTTAATAACCACCATATTTTGAAGGGAAGTAATTTTAAGAGTGAAAAACATTCAACAATTTCCTTGAAAATACTTTAACTTGTTTTGCACTGTTCCATAGACTTAACACACGGCGTCTCAGTGGCGACCATTAAACTTAATTCATACCAAAAGTGAATACGCCACTAGTTTAGAGCACAGACTAAGTGCACTGTTCTTTTTCATTGGTTGCTATATGTACGCAGTTCGCATGCCTGGTGAAAAACAATTGATCTTTTTAACCGGCTGATGTCACTCGGCCCTCACCCGTACAGGATTTGTCTACAATTTTAATCGACCAATTGACTGCAAAAACCTTACTTAAATCGAAGATAGAAGTGGTTCCAACTGTCCAATGCAATGATTCCGCCCGAGAAATGTTTTATGACAAAGCAATAATTGAAGATTCATGAATAAATATGTGTGCACACTCACTTTTTTAAACTTCTTTACAAATGCTTCAGCAAGGTCTATAGGGTTTGGGAATCGATGTCACGACGCCATTATTGACGTCATTCTCGGCCGCCATACTTTAAGGTAGTGAGTGGTTGCCATGCGAACTGGCGTGCAGCATCGCCAAGTTTGGATATGCGTGTGGCGCCCGCGCGATTCCATATCACGCAAACAACGACCTAGTCATTTAATTCCACATGTCGCGGCACGCCCGTCCTGCATGCATGGGAACAAAACAAGCTGAACGTACATCGCGCACGTTACTGCCACATAACATGGCG
Source organism: Henricia sp. BOLD:AAB3569 (assembly GCA_037783545.1). Classification (NCBI taxonomy): domain Eukaryota; kingdom Metazoa; phylum Echinodermata; class Asteroidea; order Spinulosida; family Echinasteridae; genus Henricia; species Henricia sp. BOLD:AAB3569. Next base: position 720,461 of record JBBELK010000121.1, read on the forward strand.
GAAACCACTGCATTGTGCTGTTACATGACATCACATTCCCAAGCCCTATTGCACTATTTTTAAATTTAATGGATTTTGATTTATTACTGTGCTTGTTGTGATTATTGTCAAGAGTAAATTAGTCCTTTTTGCTCTTTGTCATTTACAGATTTTGTACTAAATGTGTTTTTTCTTTCTCTCTCTCTTTTTCTCTTTTCCCTCTTTTTTATCCTTCACGTATCACATCTTGGTTACCTATCGTCCACCATATTTTTCTCCAAACTAATCTTGATTTCCATTTTTTCCCACATCATTGTTCAATCTTCATTGCTGTACGTTCTTCAACATTACCCTGTTTCTTTCTTTCATGGGCTTTTTACTATTCACCATCCATCTTTAAACATTGTCATCGTATTTGTGTTTTTATGTTTTTATTTGCATTTCTCGAAATCATCTCGTTTTTTCATTGTGCTTTTTCATACCCATTTCTTAACCTATTACATTGGCACATGTATACATACATGTACATGTAAACCTGCATTCATTGAACTTAACCCGGCTCCACCTTATTTCAATCCTGCTCACCCAAACCAACATTGGTCGACCACATCAAATCCAATCCCACCCAACAATATATCCATCAAATTTGACCCCACCCCAATACAACACACAACCTCACCTAAAGACCACACCCTCAACCCCTCCTCAACCCCACTCCCAACCACCAACCACTAACCCCAACCACCAACCCTTACCCTAACCACACCCTAATCCTACCCCAACCCCACCCAAACCCGACCCTCAACCCCACCCAAACCCAACTCTCAACTCCACCCAAACCCGACCCTCAACTCCACCCAAACCCGACACTCAACCCCATCCAAACCCAACCCTCAACCCCACCCAAACTCAACCCCACCCAAACCCGACCCTGAACCCCACCCAAACCCGACCCTGAACCCCACCCAAACCCGACCCTGAACCCCACATCCAACCGCACCCATTTTTCCAATCCACTTCACCCACTAAATCCTATTCACCCACCCCACTGCGTCCTGTTGCACCCAATCTTGCCCCTCTCCATCCTAATGTGACCCCACCCAACCACACTCAACTCCTGCTTAACCCAACCTCACCACCCCACCCCTTTTCCAACATGTAGGCCGCTACTGACTGGCACACTAACAACGATTATCGTCTGCACTTTCTATGACCACCCTTTGTGCAATAGATGAAGCGTCTAACCTCACTCGACTACATTATTGAAAGCTGTTGAATGCACTGAATGTCGCTGTGAACTACAACCGTTTCGTGTCACAGCTTTGCACAACAGTGTCTCCACTCTACTACTGTTTCATGTCAGCTGCTCTGTGTATCGGTAGTTCTGCATGAAATAGTCAATGAACCGTTTAGCGGATGAGACTGCACCATTAATGATGTCCTTGTGTGGCCTATGGAGTGCATATTTAATGAGCCATTGTGTCGCTAACAAGCATGGAAGCCAGAGTTGAACAGGGTACTAATTAACATTTGTTCATTACAATTAAAACAAAAGAAAATAGAAAAAAATGTAAAATTTAATCGCATGAGCTGACCATTCTATATTAAAATATTAATACAAGATTTGGCGCTCATTGCTACACGTACTTTTTTTTTCAGTGGAATTTAAGAAACCAAACATTATAAACTATTTGGACATTTTATATCTTGCGATATTTTAATAACAAAAATACAACGTAGGTTTGTCAAAGTCAATATTGTAAAAATCAAGCCAAACCAGGCTTTCATTTGCCGATCAATACAGTAAACATGTTTTAATTGAGCTAATTGAAATTTACCCCACCAGGTTATTTCAATTTAATATTTTTTTTTTTTAATTTACCTGAAAAAACCCATCTGTTCATTTTTACAACCAAAATCCAAAAAATTCATCAGAAGATGCCTTTTCACATGGATCACACTTTATCACTCTAAAATGCCTACCACTGCATATTTTGTGACAGTGTGCCCAAGAAAATTAAATATAAAGTAAGCCATTTTGTTCAACATATTTCCACTTATTTATTCATTTTATATGATTATTAGGTTGGAATGAAATCCATTTTCTGGGAAAATTTGAGCAACTTCAACAAAAATTCTTGCAATGGAAATTCCTTTGACAACAGTCACAACACCCAAAGTTTCCAAACACCAATCTATCAATTTGGTATCTCCAAATTGCAAATTTGCCATATAAATATTTTTTCATTTTAAAACTCGTTTTCCACAGCCAAAATCTTTGGGAAGAAGTTTGCGCGCACCAACAAGTTCATCCACACCAATAAGCTATGGATGCAGACGATTCCGACGCGAGACTGCGACGTTCTAATAACATTCCCGGCAAAAACGGATGATGACACGCTTATGTGGCTTCTGTCAAGGTTACGGGCGCGAACCCCGGAATTGGGAGTGCATGTACGTCACCATGGAAACACAGGAGTGTATGGCTTCTACTTAACGGCCAGATATTCCAAGTACGTCATACAAGATAATGAGTTGCTAAAAGCTTGTACGCATCTGATCATTAGCTTTTTAGTCCAACTATAGTCATACTTCGTTAATAAGACGTCCTTTATTTGGGCAGAAGGACATTTTGTCTCAAAAAAGGCGGAAGCAAACAACTTTCTTCTAAATCCAACAAACAAGTGGTAATACTTTGTATCAGTTTGTGTTCTAATTAATTTGGGTAAAGGGGAGTTCACACTATCGCGGAAAAATCACACTGCCGCGCTGGTGAGGTCCCAATCGCCGATCTTTTCAAAAATAGAAAATTCCACTCTGGTAACTTGGGGCTTCTCTGATACCTCATTAGCTGCGCGTTGGAAAGGACAGCGCACTGCGGTCAAAGTTCAACATATTTGAACTTTGACCCAGCTCAAAGCGTTTTGCGCGTCGCGATAGGCCGCGCACTAGCGGCAAACCAGTTTGTGTACAAACCAATGGCACAGTGTGATTTTTCTGCGATTTTCTTAACTCCCCTTAAGGCTTAAATTTTTTTTAAAGTCACTTGTAGCAGCTATGTTGTGCGGGCAATCATTGAACAAAGATTTACTCTTTAAAAAAATGTATTTTTCTTAACATATCAATTCTTGATTTGAAGAGAAATTTATTGAATTCAGTGAACTTGTGAATAACAAGACACTGAGCGATAAGACTGTTCCGCTACAGTGATTTCCCCCCAGGAGGACCTGTTTGAACAAAGTGATTTCCACAGCTACGAAATGTGATATTTTTGTTTCTGAGAGAATCCTCTAGTCAAGGGCTCTCAGAAAACCAATTTTGTTGCATTTTCCAACCTGATTGAACCTGTGTGAGATGAGCTGACCATGTACCAATTGCATCCCTTTGCCTCCCAAACAGACTGAAACAGTCCTAGACTTGCAGGAGCTCAGGGAGGCACTTTAGGTAGAGTGGTGCACCCTGTCTCAGTGACTCTTACACAAGAGATGTTCATATATGTTACTTAACTGACCAATAAAATGTTACAGCCTCCTCGATCTTTGGTCAAAGTATAAACTCCTCAAAAAAACGTTCGGAAAGTCAAGTTTGACTGACGATTTCTCTCTTGTTACTAAATCATTTCCCTTAAATTTGGTATCATTGGAAAGCCCTGTTATTCCTCTTTACATTGATGTGTCATTTGTTATGATTAATCAATTGGGGGATGTGCAGTATAGCGGAATACAGGGGTGGGTGGAAAGTGAAATGTCACAAAATTCACTGCTATTGTCATGCAGTGCATTCCCCTTTTGCTTGGAGGATGGGAATGTGTCAATGCACTTTTTGACAATAGCAATGCATTTTGTGACATTTCACTTTACACCCGCCCCCGTATTCAGCTGTGTTACACGTCCCCCAATTGCTTAATCATAACAAATGACACATCGTAAAGAGGAATAACAGGGCTTTCCAATGATACCAAATTCAAGGGAAATGATTCAGTAACAAGAGAAGAATCGTCAGTCAAACTTGACTTTCCGAACTTTTTTGGAGGAGTTTATATATATTATTTAAATCAAGATTTTTGATGATTATATGTTTGTCAGTTTATTGAGAAGTGCGGAAGATCTTGGCCTGAGGAAACCCATCAAGGAGGAATATGGAGGCGGACTCAAGGAATTCACCTGTGCTGAAGAGGGAATGTTTGATGGCGTGGATAATGGAAAGGAATTCTTCTCATCTCAGGTATGGTTGCCATGGAAAATGTCATATTTTGTATTTGAACTGTTAGATGCATCATGGCGATGCAGTCCAAATTCAAAATGGTAAAAGTTTCTATGAAACATTCCAAACCGAATGAATTGTATTTTAGTATGAATAGGTGGTTTCTTTCAGTGATAATGATGCAGTGAAAAACAACTTGGCTCCACTGGGATTTGCACTCGTACAGCATATTTCTGAAATTGTTTTCTTAATTTCAAACTACAGCAACGACAGGCCATCGTGCAACACATGCTGCTGAATCTACGAGCTGTAGAGGGCGACAAACTGGGAAAAATCAAGTTCCTTGATGGACAGGCCATAGGTAAGTTGCATGGAGTTTTGTTCAGTTAACCAAATCGACAATATTTGAGGCAAAAATTAACTTTTTTTTTCATGTTTTGTCCCCAGTTCCAAAGCTCCTGTCAAAAGGCATAATTTCGCAAGTGCTACCATTGCATAACAGTGACGACATCGGCAGACTACGCAAAAACTGGGTTCAAGCCGTGTTCCGCGTTCAGCCATTGGGTAACAAATTGGATTCCTTGTCACTAAAAACATGAATTTTATTTTGTCCTTCACCAATTAAACATTGTTACGCATATAACGAGTGTTTAAATGTTTTGAGGTTCAAATTTTTTCGCTCATTGAAATATAAAATGTTCCAAGTCGAGCTGAATGGAATATTCTATCTTTGAACAAATTAAATAATTCAAAAACCTTTATTTTTTGCAATGACCCCAAAAAGTAATCGACGAGTTTACAGGGAAAAAGTTCTGAAAGTAAAGATTGAATTAATAGGTTTCCGCTCAAAATGATATAATTTTACCAGAAAATAATCCGTAAAGATGAAATTATTTAGATCGTTTGCAAACGATTTATTTATTTTTGGTTCGCATCTACGCGGTCCAAAATGCATGGCCACTGTGTACTGCGTGTTCCAACGCGATGCATTTTTATGATCACGCAGTATATAATGTGCGCCACAGAGTGCATGACGCAAGCCACATAGTACCCGATCAACTGAGAACGAATATTTGAAACACCCCGCCAAGACCAGGAAAACGCATATGGATTTTCATGTTTGTTTTAAACGTGGTACATTTGACAAAGCTGAAATTTCTTCAGATGAGTTTGATGTCTTTCTTTTGATTTATAATGGTTTTATTCGCAGAATCACTCAAAAACAGGGCCTTTAACACGTTTACCGTACTAAAGAAAAGGGACTACTAAAGAAAAGGAACTACTAAATTTCTAGTCAACCCACCAACAAAAGTTAAAATTGGACATGATTTTGTTTTGATGCAGATGATATTTGTGCGTACTTTGGAGTGAAGATCGCTATGTACTTTGCCTGGTTAGGGCAGTTCACCAGAGCCCTCATTTTTCCGGCTGTTCTGGGCGCCATTCTGACATTTTACACTGAGAGTAACCAGGTTAGACAAAATCTCCTTTAGTTTTGTCAAGTCTTGAATGGAAAATGTAGCATTTTAGTGGTGACTAAGTATGAAAGGTTAATTTTCAGAGATAATGACCCAGGGACCAACAGGGTAAATTAATTTGAGAGGGATTCGGACAAATGTCCATAAAAATCTTGATGCAGTGAAAAACAACAATAGACCGTATCAAATAGCTGCCTTCTCGTGGGGCACCTTTTGTTTATACTTAAACTGTTCAACAATGGAAGCACAATATGTGCAATCATGCATGTCCTCAAGGAACAAAGAAACTGCCCCACAAGATGGCGGCTATTTGATACGGCCTATCTGATGTGGACAAATGTCCATGAGTTTGGGAAATCTGGATTCAGTAAAAAACAACTTAGTTCCATTGGGATTCAAACCATGGACCTTTTGCTTAACGTGCAGTCGCTCTACCAATTAAGCTATGAAGCCAACTGGGGCCAATTTCATGGCGCTGCTTAAGCAGAAAAGTTGTGCTAACTTTAAGGCTATTTCACGGCCGCGGCGTGCTCAAGCATGCGCGTGCTTGGAAACAGGCATTGTTGCGTCACTAGTGTTTAGCAAATTTGCCTCTGAAGCTAGAAAACGTTTGCCAGTACTTAAGGTTACGGTCTCCATGAAATAGCCGGAGCTTCCGTTAGCACAAAATCGGCGGCTAAACAGCGCCATGAAATTGGCCCCTGGTGGGATCAAAACACGGTGTTGCACTTGTTCCTCACTGATTATTTTTCTGAGTGATATACATGCATTCTCTGAAGCCTAGCATTTATTAACAAACTCTAGAAGTGTCACGATGCGTCAATCTGTATAAATTTTACCAACAAAAATACTTAAATTTTGTTTTTTTAAGGCTGGCGAAGACTTCAACTTTGTGATCTTTACAATATTCAACATCATCTGGGCAACGTTGTACCTAGAATCGTGGAAAAGGAAAGGGGCGGAGTTAGCGTACCACTGGGGAACGCTGGACTCCAAACATGAACTCATCGAAGACCCACGGCCACTCTACACTGTAAGTTGACATTATTTGCTCTTGTTAAGGTGGTGGATTTTTGTATAGCATACATGTCTCCCTGCAGGATACTCCTGGCGCTGTTGCCATTATTACCGCTGCCATCAGGAAATCACCAGAACCATTTCACTTCAACTAGGTGGCTGCCTGGCCAAGGCGCACAACCCTATCAGTACTTAGATTGTGGCATTCCCTCTAACAGCTCCCCAAATATCACTTGAGTTGACGAGGCAATTGAGATTAAGTGTCTTGCCCATAGACACTAACGCGATGGCACAAAAGAGCCTCGAACCCACAACCACTTGATCATGAGCACGACTGTGTGATAACTTGACCACAAGTACAGATCATTTAAGTTAATGTCATGGGTCTGAACTCTGTTTTCAGTGCGATTCCTCAAATTCTCTGAAGTATACGTCTGAATTTCTTGAATTGCCCTTCAGTCATATTTTTGAGTTCAAATTGGTGCCAAATTGTTAGTAATTACCAAGTTTGTTGATAATTGACTGAAACAGAGTTGGGCACCGTGGCCTAGTGGTTTGGGTCACTGACTCGCCACACTCGGGTTGCAGGTTAGATACCTGGCTGGGGTACCTGTGCCCCTTGAGCAAGGCACTTAAACACACTTGCTCCATCCTTCGGAAGGGATGTAAAGCCATTGGTCCAGTGTGTTGTGTAACGCACTTAAAACATTCCAGAGCATTCTTTCGTGAAGAGTAAGGGGATTCTCAGGTGTCTCTGGCCGTCGGCTGCCAATGGCGCCACCCACCTATGTATCTCGATGTTTAGATGGGAGACACTTGTGAGCTTCATGCACTTCAGCCTACGGGCTGCGATTTATAGTTCATTAAATTAAAAATAAAAATTCCATGACATTTCAATTTATCCTAATCTGCCTTTTCTCCCAGGGTGATCCCCAAATTAGCCCCATATCTGGCCGTTTTGAGCCCTACTTTCCCGCCTGGAAGCGCAACCTGTTTCGCTACTTTGTGACCTGTCCCATAATCATCCTGTGCCTCGGCGTGACGTTTGGCATCATGCTATCGCTGTTTGAGTTGCAAGAGTTCATCAATAGACAGATTGAGAAAGAACATTTCTCAGGGTGAGTTTTGAGTTGAACTTTTTTGTACGTCCAGTTATCACGAGTCATCACATTCAACTGGATGCAAGACTGGCCACACCACTGGCTAAAAGCAAACTGTTCCTAAGCTATTCATCAATCAGAAAAGTTTCAGTTTTGGGTCCAGAAAAAAATTTGCTGCTTGGACAAAAATAATCAATTGTCTCTTCAAGAAAGACTTCAGAAGTAATGTCAAGATTTAGGTGTGAAATTGGCAAACATGATTCGCTGGTCGCTGGCGTCATAATCGTTGACTTACACACACATCTAACACATCGACAACCCAATACGTGGCCGAACACAGCCATCCCATAACAACTGCATGTACATGTATCTATTTCGGGCAGCGCCCTTACACGGTGAATAGGGATTCATTGGGTTTGTCAATGTTTGCTACATGAGGGCGCTGCTCAGAGTGCCCAGACAAGACAACAACCAGTGGAGAACACTACGACTCCCAAACCATTTAAATGACACATTTTTTGTTTCTACCCGTCAAATCCTGTCGCAATAAACAGTTGGGTAAGACTTAAAGGCACAGGCTCGTCAGCAATGCGCGCCCGCCAAATGTGTGCCACGCAATACACAGCTCCATAGCAAAGGCATGGAGCTGCGTGTTTCGAGCACGAATTTGGCGGGCGCGCATTGCTGACGAGCCTGTGCCTTTAAGGCTATGCATGGTGGAAATCAACGTGTGTATAAGTTTACGGTAGCACCATGTGTGGTTCTGAAAAGAACAACCAGTACTTATAGCCCTGCATCATCACGAGTCCGGCATTACTCCTGAAGACGAACAGAGCACGCTGTTCGAAACGTTGAGTTTACACTCACCGGTTCTTTTCAGAACCACACATATACAAAAGAGATTCACATGGTGCTACAATAAACAGACTAACTAAAATACTGTCGCACAGCTGTGAACGCCTATATTGTTTTTATTCATTATCCTCTTTTACATTTTTCATGTAGTTGGGTAGGTGTATTACCCAAAATTCTACTCGCCGTGGTTATCTATGCCTTGGAGGAAGTATACAAGAAGATTGCACACTGGTTAAATGACAAGGAAAACTACCGATCGCAGGCGACGTTTGAAAACCATCTCATTATCAAATTAGTTGTGGTAAAAAAAACTTGAAGATTGTTTAAATATTAAAAATTGTTGTTTTAAAAATATTTTGTTTGGAAATATTGTTTTTCCAAAAAAAATTTATAAATATTTTGTGTATTCCTGGTAACTTAGTATTGATTATGGTGATACATATGTATTATCCATTATCATTTAAGCAGGTTTTAAAATAAAAGGTCTTTGAATATTTTTATCCGAGTGCCAATTTTGATATTTTATTTGTTTTGTATTTTTTTTCTCCAATTTCACCGTTTTGTTCTGCAGGTCCAGTTTATTAACAATTTCCTGGCGTTATTCTACATTGCCTTTTATCTCCAAGACATGAAGAGACTCAAACAGGTACTTACAACATTTCTTTGCAAAAATGTTTACATAATCCTCTTAAATATCTGCAAAAGTATAATTTTAATTGAGGAAAAATAACTGAATTAGTATGCAGACTGGCATTTGCAGTTGCACCAGCTGTAAACCAAAGATTATACCCTGAATGAATAAAAAAAAGAGTATAATATTGGATGGCTTTGAGGGTAATGTTAGAGTAAATATTAGGCGCGAGGTCAAAATAGAAACGGTCTTAATACCAGGGAACTGTACATAAACGATACACTGTTGCATGGTTTTCAGTGAACAAGCAAACATTCAACTTGTCTGGCCAGATGATAGATAATTGGCAATGTTCAACCCGGCCCATGTTTGCTGAACAATAGAGAGCTTATAGGATTACGGGCCATTGTGTGACTACTCCTGGCTGACTTGCTGCCACTGTTTATTAAGTGACTGCCCGAACAAGGGTGTTTAACCACAACCCATTCATGCCCCGGGATGCGCTGGGCTGGAGGGTCGGGCGGCTCCTTTTGAAGTCGTTGGCCAGTAGCAGCCTTTTGTTCCCTTCGTGCAGGCGGCTAGTTGTAAACCCGTCAATCATCGACCAACCCAGCAAGTTGGAAACGGTTCCCTTCAAACCTGCACACGTACGGTTTTCTGCCAACAGAGAAATGATTTGAAGAGGGATTAACTCGAATCAATTACCGGTATACAGACCGTTTCTATTTTGACCTCGCGCCTTACACTTAAAAACTCTTTTGGAACTCTTGTGTGTTCCAAAATAATGTGAAATTTCAATCTTATGCCCTGTCACAGGCAGCTTAGCAATAACTATTAAGTGTTTTACATGTTTCACGAAATGTCTTAAGTGTTAAACATTATCAAGACTATTTGTACCCACAAATTTAATTCTGGAATGCTTGTGTGTCCCATGTGTAATATTTGTTGTGTCGACTAAAGAGTGTCCTATGCGTAACACTGATTTTGCTGATTTGTCACTTTAAATATAAAAACGGTATAATGACCTGCTGAAAAGTACTATATAACATTGCCACTTCTCAAAAGGTATGGTGTACACTGGTCCAAAAGGTCACTTCAGGTCACTTGAAATTTTGAAACTCTGGTTCATACATATTTCATGTTATTTTTAAACACCTCTCGAATTTGCCTAATTTGTCTTCTCCCAGACCTTAGCGACTACGATCATAACCAAACAGCTGATTGGCAACATCAAGGAGTCTCTCTTGCCTTACGTTTTGGAGAAGTTTAAGATGTACCAGATGACGTACAAGTTGGTACAAGGCAGCGTGGACATGGAGGAGGGGAACGAGGAGGAAAACAGAGCTGCTAAGACCAAGACGGATGATCGGGAAGAAAATATGGAAGATGAAAGTTTGGGTTAGTAGCTTTGGGAAAACGACAGCAATCTAGTAGATATTCCTCTGAAATAATCCATTGTCTTGATTTTTGTTAATTTATCATGATGGTGTCTTATTATTGATAATTATTTCGGGTACTGAAACCAAGGATTCCCCATAATAATAATGGCATCTTATATAGCACACATATCTATCCTGCAGGATACTCATGGCACTTTACACATTATCACCCTGGTCATTGGGCACAATTCCCTGGTGAGTACGCAGCCCTGTCAGCCTGACACACAAGCGCTCAACGGCTGCAACCCTTGCATGTACCCATTTACTCCTGGGTGGAGAGAGGCAAAGTGCCTTGCCCAAGGGCACACTCACCTTGGTCGGGGCCGGGATTCGAACCCACAACCGCAGATTTTAAGTACGGTCTTGAATTCAATACACCAAACCATTAGGCCATATGGTACTATAACTTATAACATGGCACTAAAACTTATAAGCCTGAGGAAACATGTTAAGAGAAGACGATTTTTAATAGAGGTGGGAAGTAAACCCATACACAATCCTGTATAGGGGAAAACCCATGGAATCAAGCAGGGACTTAATCCACACACTGACCCGGAGGGCCACAGGGGTAGAAGTTGCAATTACCTACAAAAACACCCTCAACCTGTGCGACAATCCTAGACAGTCTCAGATAACCTTAACAAATCTTACCTAAATCATGGAAAATTTATAGCAAAATTGCACGGTGGGAGGCAGGCTTAATCGAAAATACTATTTTCAAGGATTGCATGTGATTCTATCTATAGACACTTCAACAGATGGTGAACCGAAGGACGTACACCACGGCAAGGGACATAATGAGAAATTCACACTGACACAGGCTGAAGTGGAGAGCTCTATGAAGACTTATGATGTAAGCAAGCATTATAAATCATTTGCACGGGCGGCCATGACAGGGGACAGTCACATTGTCACCGTGTGTCATGTATGAGTAGGCACTTTGTGGATCTATTGTCACATCATTTATATATGAAACCTCTCCCCCCTGTCATGGGTCTATGAGCTGTACAAATGATCTTAAATGATCTCTGGGAGGGGTTATCTTTTTGAAAGGTTTATCCCTCTGTACGGCTTGCTAAGCTCACGTAATAGCCAATCCCAATCAGTGAGGAACAACTGTACTACCGTGATTCGAGACCACCAGTTGGCTTCATAGCTTAATTGGTAGGGCGTCTGCACGTTAAGCAGAAGGTCTGCGGTTCGAATCCCGGTGGAGCCAAGTTGCTTTTGTCCACATCTGTATCGAATTTATTCACCCCAGCGGTCCCTGGTTCATAATTCCTAAAAATAATCACTTATTCATACTCAACTAGTGATGAATGGAATTCATGCCCCAAAAACAAAAATATGAAAATGTAATTACAATACAATCTCAAAATTAATGCTGTGCCGTTTTTGTGAAAGAGATCATTTTAATTCTTAATCTCTATTATTTTCCAATTTCCCTCAGGACACGTTTGAAGACTACCTAGAAATGTTCATCCAGTTCGGTTACGTCATTCTATTCTCATCCGCATTCCCACTCACTGCTGTTTGTGCACTAATCAACAACGTTATCGAAATACGCAGCGATGCGTTCAAAATGTGCTCTAGTATGCAGAGACCGTTCAGCCAACGCGTGGAGAACATTGGCACATGGCAGGTGTGTTCTGCGCATTCTGGGGTTAATTTAATAAAATTTGTTTTAACCAGAGGCTTTTTTTATTGCCCAACAAACCACATAGTTTTCTGCCTCTCCTATACACATGCGTAAATATAAACGACGACATCATTATGGGCGTGTTTGTTGCATCACAGATCCTGAGAAGTATTACAACGTGGAAACAAACGAAACTGATCTCAATGAGAATGTCAAGTGATGTTAATCGCTGCTAATTTACTTGATTTATTAAATTTCTGAATCTTAACTTTACCCTTAACATTCATCATAAATAAATGAACATCTTTCTTAAAGATAGTATACATGATTGGTAAACTGTTACAAATAGTTTTATCCCCATGTGTCATTGAAGATATGTATGATTAAAACCAACCTGAGCAAAAACCAGCTCCGTACTTGGTCTAACTTTTAAGAAAACAGTCAAAAAAGGGTTTGCAGTAATTTGCCCTAAAACCACTTCGTCCTGAACCACTTCGCCCTAAACCACGGCCTGTGCACGAATTGGTTTTGGGGCGAAGTGGCATTTGGGCGAGGTAATGTTTGGACAAAGTGATTTGGGGTGAAATGGCACTTGGACAAAGAGGTTTGGGGGCGAAATGGTTTTTTGGGGTGAATTGAATTTACATCTCGCGAGACGAAAAATAATTGTTTTGCTTATTTCTTAAAGAGTATAGCACTTCAGACAAAACTATTTCAGGGGAAGTTTTCTGTCGTCGTCATGTTTATATCGTGTAAGTTAGGCGTAAATCTGTGAACATTTCTGATTTTTCGAGATACCAATAATGTATACTGCCTTTAAATTTTATGAATTTTTGTACATTTTCAGGATGCTATGGAGTTTATGGGAATTGTTGGAGTATTGGTTAACTGCGCTTTGCTTGGTACAACGGGGCAGATATCCCGAGCGTTCCCTGGGTTAACAGTCGCTGGAGTTGTTCTAGTTGTCGTATTCCTGGAGGTAAAATAGACTGCCACTTTTCATTCTATTTGCTTTTTCATTTGGGGGAAACAATACCCACGTTTATACTGTGACACATTTTTGGGGCAATCCATAAAGTACGTACGCACAGAGGGGGGAGAGGAGTCGGCGCCGATGTGTACACCAATGTTAAAGTCAATGGATGACATCACAAATTTTGCCCAAAAATGCGTACGGGGGTCATCTAAAAAGTCAGCATTTCATGTGTACATACTTCATGGACAGCCCCTTTGGGCAATAAATTCAGGTTTACATTTGAGAGATATTGAGGGCTTGTAATATGCTTCACATATTCAAGTTGTTTGATTTTAAACACATGTTCTTCAAGCATCATTGATGGAAGTGTAATTTCTGAAAAAAACTGATTGTAATGCCATTATCAATAAGTGTGGTACATCCAAAATCCTTGGTTTTGGACGTACTCAATGAGTACGTCCGAAACTGATTTTTTTATTTTATGTACCACACTTGGTACTGAATGACATTACAATCAGTTTTTCAGGAATTACACTTCCATCAAGGATGCTTAAAAGAACATGTGTTTAAAATCAAACGACTTGAATATGTGAAGCATTACAAGCCCTCAAAGTCTGTGAATTGCCCTTTTGCTAAAAAAAAGTGTTGAATGTTTCATACTACACCAGCATGGCATCAAATCCATAGTTGATATCAACAGAGCTAAATTTATTTTTGTTTTGTCTCAGGGGACGTCCACATTTGTCAACATTTTCACGATTCTACAAAGCGTAGGAAGGGGTGGGTGGAGGGGGGGTCGAGGTTGAAATTTCTTGGTAGTGTCAAAAAAATGTTGATAAGTAGTATTTCGGGGGAGGGGGGAAGTCTTGAAAAATACTACGCTCTGTAGAACTGAAAATATTGACAACTTTGAATGGCAATCATTATTGATTGATGTTTTTTATTTACATTTTTTGTAGCACATTATTCTAGCCATCAAGTTTGCGATAGCGTACGCCATTCCTGACATTCCACACTGGGTCTCCATCAAGATTGCCAAGTTGGAATACAAGCGCAGAGAGGCATTTAAGGTACGTGGAAAAGCCTTTGTCGGGGGCGGATCTAGGATTTCTCAAAAGAGGTGGGGCTTGTTTATTTTAGTTATGGATAGCTCGGCCCTGTTTATCCCAAGTACGGCATAATAATTATATAATATTGGATGACTTTGAGGGTGATATGAGAATATACCGCACGAGTCATAAAAATACTGAACGAGCCGAAGGTCTAAATGATGAAGTTGGGTCATGTTTTGTGATATACAGTAAACTCTCATTATAGCGCTCTTCAAGGGACCGAAATAATCTGAGCTTTATATCCAGAGAGCGTTATAACCAGTGCATACACAATGCAGAGAATAATGGCCGGGACTTAGAAAAAGGAACTTTATATCGAGAAGAGCTTTATATCAGAGGGTGTTATAACGAGAATTTACTGTACCAGATCTCAAATTATACTCTGTGGATTTTTTTTTATTTGAAAAAAGTTTCATCTGTTTGTCTCAATAGAAACTTGAGTTGGCGACTTTACAAACCACAAAAGAAAATGTAACCAGAGAATTAACGACACCCAGCACATCCGCAGAAACGGCCCGTAACTTAACCCATCAAAGATCAGTTGAGAAACCTAGTCACTTAGCAACCACCAAGGACCCCGCCCATCCGCCACCCAAGAAACAAGAGGTAACAAGGGTGTGGCCACCGGACATGGCGAACGTCGCCGCCAATTACTCGTTTTCAGATTTGGAGAGAATTCGGAGCCCCCCGACCTCCCCTACGGAACCGGACACGCCCCTCTCCCCTGTAGCGCCCAAATCGGAAATTGAGAAAAAGACAGAGTAAAAAATGTTGCTTTGGTTATCAGAAAGCTTTGCAACAAGTGTTAAATGTCAAAATAAGTGGGCATACATGTATGTGATATGATCAAGCAAAATCAATCTTAAGTGGACCCTGGGATCGATTTCACAAAAGTTACGACGAGTTTAATGCATCCTAATTCCAATAGTAGCATCCTAAGATGCATCTTAGCGTTTTGTGAAATCGGCCCTTGGTCATGTATTTAAATCAGGTAACAGGTCTCGCCAGTTAGTACAAATTATATGGCAACTAGCCACTGAGACTTTGGATCGATTTCACAAAAGTTAATACGAGTTCATTGCGTCCTAATTCCACTAGCAATGTCCCAAGATAAGAAGGTGACCCTTCCTAAGACACGTCTTAGCGCTTTGTGAAATCAGCCCCTGGTTAATTTTGGGGTTTTTACGGCTATGAAAAGGTCAACTTTGATTTTTGTTTTTACCCCTACAAACACATTTTGGCCCATATCTAAAAAAGAAAATTTAAAAATTGCTGAGTCGCGACTGATTTTGCTTGATAGCATCATATTTAGACACAGAAAGATAAAGAAATCCAGAATATGTGCCTTGCAATACATGACAGGATCTAAGATCTACATGTATTTATATATCTTACAATGTCACACAACTGTCCGTGTAGTTACTGTAGTAGTATATCAGCAAAACACACAAATTGTAATTTTCTTTACAAACATTGTAAATTCGGTGGTTTGCTAAGATTTGCAAGATTTAGTGGGATTCGAACCCACGACCTCGTACATTCTGGAGTAGATGTCTCAAAAGCAGAGTTGACCCATTTTTTGAAAACTTGAAACAGTCAGTTTTATATCTTGTGCAGATGGCTTTTAACATGATCATTTTGCATTGTGGCCATGTGACTATGTAGTTTCGTTCAGGGGGCATATTGGAACGAGAGCCTATTTGATATACATTGTATCAATTTAATTCAATTGTCCTCACTGGGTATTCCGGCAGAAATTGAGTAATAGAGCCTTTGCACAGCGGCCATGACAGGGGGCAGTCACATTGTCACAGTATGTCAAACATGAGTAGTCACTTTGTGGATCTATTGTCACATCATTTAAATATGAAAACATGCCCCCTGTCATGGCCGCTGGTGCAAAAGCTCTACAGGTAAATATAATTTACAAAGCACTTTTGAAGTCGAATTCAAATGAATCAAATGTTTAAATTGTGATTCGAACCTGAGACCACGGGTTTATGACACCAGATGTCTGAGGTTCGAGTCTTTGTCGATGTGAAATTTCTTTGCTTATTTGAAGTCAAAAATTTAATCTTTTGGCACAAATGTTTAATTTCTGAATATGAAATATTTGATGAGCGTGTGCATGCAATATAATGGTTAGAAGTGCAACATAGAACTGCAGTCATAATACTCTGGTTATTTTGTATCATTCCAAAAATCGAAATAAAATTTTAGTCAATTTTCAGTCTTTTAGGAAAATTGCAATATTTTAATTTTGTTCAAACATATTATCCAAATTCAAACATTTTATTCAAAAATTTCGTTGTTAGAACTGTATTGTAGGCCTGGCCAGTGTTCTTTTGGCTTTATACATCTTAAAGCAACGATGTGAAGTCTCAAAACTGAATCAGTAATTGTAGATAATTGTAAAAATAATAGTTTAAAATGGATACATTAATATTTGAATTTTAGGTTAGCAATTTTAGTTTCTGTTTATATTTGCCTTATTTTATTAATTTTGACCTTACTGAATTTGTGTTTAGCATTTAGAAAATGCACTATAGTTCAAACTACACGTGTAGTTCAAACCATTTTGGCCTGAACATAGCCATTGCTTGCATGCACTTATAGAATGAAAGTACCTCACAATGTTAACATTGGTATTCTGTGCAATATGTTTTCTGTCAATTCTAGACATTGTCAAGGTGACGGGTATCTCTTATTTACATTTTCTGCTCTGAATTGTACAAATGGGTTATTTCTTGTATAATTAGTACCAGTTCTCTAATGAAATGTTTTTAAAAAGTTGTTTTAGCATGTACATGTGCACTTGTTGTAAATCTTTATAAGTATTCTGCTATGGTAACTGGAAATTGCTTTAATATGGAAATTGCTTTAGTTTAAAAATTACAATTTTTGTGCAATTATTTTGTGTATAATCGTCATATTTTAATATTTCAATTCGTTTGCTGTTAGCCCTCTAAAACAGTTTTAAGACTTTAAAGTGAAAGAGTATTCTTTTTGTATCTTTGGTGTTTTTTTTATCAATGTCATATTTTTAAATTGTGTGATTCAAATTGTTTTTCTTGTTTACTATAAATTCTTCACATTTTTTTGGAAATGTGTTCAAAGCATTCTTTGTCAAAATATCTGTAACATTTTATGTGAAATTCGAGGAGAATTATTTTAATTAATTACACTCTTTAAGTCTCAAAATTCATTGCAAGTGACGTCTGAAATATACTGAATTGGACATCATCTGTTATTAAGGAAACAGAGGTCATATAATTAATTGGCCAGAAAATATGACATTTTTGCTTTTCTTGTGCAAAAAAATTGTAGGTGAGACAGGTCTCAAAGGTAGATGGTATTCGTTTTCAATATGTAGCTTGCCATGCACAGCTATTTCTGACCTTTTTTGTACACCGTATTTAATACGTCATGTATATTGCACTTTTCCTGTTGCACTGTACAGCACTTGGGTAAATTTCAAAAGCTGTTATTTTTGCACTATTTTTATTGTGTACTTTATCAGAACTATTTCTGCATTCAACATATGTCATTGTTTTGTGCCGCATTTAACCATTGTTTCTGCTTGGTGTGTTCAAGAATACATGTACATTGTATTTTCACACAATAAAAAACTACATGCAGATAACACGCTATTGGCTGAAAGTTGTGACTGATTATT
This sequence comes from Henricia sp. BOLD:AAB3569, assembly GCA_037783545.1. Taxonomy (NCBI): domain Eukaryota; kingdom Metazoa; phylum Echinodermata; class Asteroidea; order Spinulosida; family Echinasteridae; genus Henricia; species Henricia sp. BOLD:AAB3569. The sequence continues at coordinate 738,566 of JBBELK010000121.1, forward strand.
TTCTTACCAAAATAAACAAATGTGGGAATTAAGCTCTTAGTGTGAATCCCAATTTTGTGTCATTTTTGCAGAAACCGATAGAAAAAGTTTTGTTTAATAGACCTGTTCAGGGTTTTACAAAACAATGGAATTAGCATATCATTAAAAATTGGTACAGCGAACCTTTGACATTTATAGATTGGTTAATTCCCGCTAGAGATGGCATTCCACAATAAGCGATAGGATTAGGAACCGGTCCATAGAATGTCAAAGGTCCGCTGTACCAAATATACACGAATATGCTAATCCCATTGTGTGCGATTGTCACAAAGTTTCATTTGAAATGAGTGAAGTACACCATCGAACAAAATTGCATATCGATGCCTTTTGCATTTTTATGCCTTAGTGAGCTCATAAAGAACTAATATTTTTACGGTGTTTTACTGACATTTTAAACAAATTAAGTTCGGTTTTTGAAGGAATGCGCGGTAGCATTCTTGAGTCATTTTTCAACTTGAATGCACCCCACATTTACCCCTTCAGACTACGCCCTTTGTTATTCCCCCAAAATCCATTTTTAATCAACAGAGGGCTCACTTCATCAAAAAAGCCGGTCATCTCCTCATGTTGTGTGCTGAAGTGTGGACTTTCCCAATTTCATTTTGTTGAAAATATCTCTACTTCTCCAACATTTGTCCTTCGGATGGCAGATTGTAACTTTATAGTAGCAGCTGAAGTTGATCCAGGCTAATTATGGTAAGTAAATTTGCTATTGTCTGATATTTGTTGGCATAAATTGGGAGTTTAGTTGAACATGTTGACATGTCACATGGTTGAGAGAACTTGTAAACAACATTGTCGCACTGCACTTGCATGCATTGTGTTCCATGTTACTGTGTTAGAAAATAATTTAGTAGTTGATTATGGCTGGCATGGCTGGCTTTAGACCTTGTGTACAAAACGTATAAGACGGTCTTAAAAAAAAAATTCTGAGCAAATTAAAATGTTTTCGCATTTGTATTTCGTAAATTTTCTATCAAATCTACACCCACTGATTCTTGTAAAACTATAAAAAAAAATAATGGTCAACTTCTTAATTATTGTGTAAATTCTTTCTATTCTTACCCTCTTTTTCTTTTGTACTGTGTCGAAAATGAAAATTCTTAATTGTTTTAAATTCATAGTCCAACAAGACTTGGATTGAAAAGAATATCAAGAAAAAAGAGTGCAGCAAATTCATCAGTGATCCACGAGATTTACAAAGGTATTGTGATTTTTAATATTTTTAATTATTTGTTTTTCATTTTGGTATTTTTTAAGTTTATGCCACAACTCGAATTTAAGGAAAATAATTATTGGAATCGATAGCTTGGACGATTTTAGAATAGGAATACTTACATGCATTTCCGTCGGTAAAGGCTTAGTTTTAGATAGACAAGGTTACCTCAAATTTTTTCATGTGAGATTACACCACATGAAATAATTCGAGCCAAGGTAACCTTGTCTAAGTTTTAGAGAAAAAATATTGCATATGATTGCACGCAAAGCGGCCGGCCAGAAACCAAACGGATCATCACGCGCACGCCCTCTTTCTTCGCGCGCTTTACACACCGCCCGGCCGGCGCAGTTTCACACACTTTTGTATGGAGGCGGGCGTGACAAAAACACAGAATTTTCATGGAAATGCAACATTTGCGACGGAAATGTCAATGGAAAAGGTATTTCAAAATCATCCAAGCTATCGATTCCAATAATTATTTTCCTTAAATTCGAGTTGTATCACAAACTAAAAAAATACCTTCATTTTTTGTGTGTTGTGTTAACTGTTATGGAACCAAATATATTGGTCTGTACTGGTGTTACGCATGGGACACTTTTAGTTGATGCAGAAACTGGGAAAAGAGCATTGGACACGTGTACATTTCTAAAACAACCATTCCATTTGAAATTTGTGGATGCACATAGCTTGGTACTCCAATAAATTTATACGAGGTCGTAGTCAAATTTTGACCAGATAAAGGTTCAACGATTATTTTGGCGGCCTTGTGTATATTGCACATGCATCTTAGTTTTTACTATACACTCTTTAGTGTCGGCCAAACTGGTTAACCGACACTTGAAAGAATAGCAAACCGGTTTCTGAATTAACCGTAAAACTTTCTATCCCTAAATTTGACCATTCAAGTTATTTTGAAATATGCTCATTTTCTGTTGTTTTTATGGTTGACAGATGTCGCTGTGGGGGCGGTATTCTACAGCATTCCCAGCTGACCAACACGTCCCATGTCCGATCGTCGTCCATTAGCAGGATATGGGACAGCAACCGTCATACACAGCAGACGCCTACAGATGCCTATGGAGTGGTGGAATTCCAAGGCGCAGGGCATGGCAACAAGGCTAATGTAAATATAGACATCCACTGTTCAGATAAATACTTAAAGGCAGTATACATCATTGGTAATCTCGAAAATCAAAAATGTTCACAGATTTACGCCTAACTTACACAATATAAACATGATGACCATAGAAAACTTCCCCTGAAATGGTTTTGTCTGAAGTGATATAGTCTTTGAGAAATTAGTAAAACAGTTAGTTTTCGTTTCATGAGACGAAAATTCATTTCGCCCCAATACCATTTCGCCCAAGTGCCATTTCGCCCTAAACCACTTCGTGCACAAATTACTTCGTCCAAACACTACATCGCCCAAATGCCACTTCGCCCCAAAACCACTTCGTGCACAGGCCGTGGTTCAGGGCGAAGTGGTTTTTGGGCGAAATGACTGCAAACCCTTTTTTCTTTTTCAATCACACAGGGTATAAAAACTATTTGTAACCGTTTACCAATCATGTATACTATCTTTAAAAGACAACAATTTGCCTCAAAATGGGTACAATTTGACTGGTGAAAATCCACAATAACTTTTGTTTCAAGAACCCTCTGTCAATGAGACACCCCTCATTTTAAAGGGCTCTTGAGCCTTTTAATATGAAATTTAAAAAATCATTTGATTCGAGCATCATAAACATTTGTTGAATCATAAACATTTGTCTAGTCAAACTTTAAACTCAAGCCAGAAATCCATTTTAAAAAAAGAGAAAAGGAAATACAGTTTATACCATTGTAGTCAAAATCTTTGTCTATTAATGTTTGAATTTAATAACAATATTACTCTGTACATGTATGTATATGGTTCCTTTGGATTGTGCACACAGTACCTCCGAAGTAATTGTGGCTAATCTACAGGGTTGTAGTCGAGTCCACCACAAGTCCTCACATGCCTTCACAAGTCCCTGGGTCTTAATTCAAGTCACAAGCTATTCAAATGAACTCTAATGAAGGCATTCTTTTGTGCGTGTTCATCCTTTGCTTCTTGTTACTGGACTTGTGCGGGACTTGTCTTGGACTTGTGATTTTATCGGCTCTAGACTTGTGATGGACTCGACTAAAACCCTGGTTTTATAGTGTTTTGAACAAAGACAAAGAAAATGGACAATTCACACAGAAAATGCAATGTTCTGACAAAACTGAAAGTGCTATGTCTTTGACCGTCTGGTTCCGGTCTCACTCACCCCTTGCTCTCCCATTAACAGTACATACGTCTGAGTGACACCACAGAGCCGGAGTCCATACTCCAACTTCTCCATTGCTGTTGGCAACTAGACCTGCCCAACTTAGTCATTTCAATCCGAGGTGGTCTACAGAACTTTCAGCTACAACCTAAGCTCAAACGGGTTCTGTGTAAAGGCTTAAGCAAAGCTGCTCGAACGACTGGGGCATGGATTCTCACTGGTGGGACAAACACGGGTAAAAAGACAAATATTTGTATCGTTTAGGTCTGCACTGAATATTTTTGGAATTTGCCCGTTAGAATTGACAGCTTAGATGATTCTAAAGACAGATATTACATGATTGGAAAACCTTTAAGAACAGGAACAACATCATTACATAACTGAAGAATAATGTTGATAAACTGCCTTGTAGAAATTTCAGCCACATAGATGCAGAAAACCATAACAAATCCCTGCATGTTTTTTTTGTGTTGAATAAATGGTAAAACAAATTTACTACAGAAAATTTAATAACAAAATAACATCTTCAGATGGCAATTTTCCCCCCATTTCACACGGGAAAAAATCATGCGGTGCTTGTTACAATTGCTGTCAACACTTTTAGTCAGGTTTTTCTTGTGAACTCATGAAATAAAATGTTGGGTCACTGCAAATGATGTATTGAGACTGACATTCATGTGTTTTTTTTGTTTACTGTAGGTGTCACCTTACATGTGGGTGATGCATTGAACAATCATTCAGTCAAGATGCGAGGGCGCATTGTGACTATCGGCATTGCGCCATGGGGAGTACTCAATAACAGAGAGAGCCTCATTGGAAAAGATGTAAGTTGGCCAAGACAAAAAGCTTTGTTACTGGTTTTATAAAATTAATAACCTCTAGTTGTTCTTGTGGGAAAAGGCCTTAGGGTGGTTAAAACCAGTAGCTACCTTTTCCAGAAAGGAACTGGTCAAAAAGACTTGAAATGTAATAGTAAAAATTGAAAAAATGCCTTTGAGTCGCCCCTTATGTCGTTAAACAATTTTCTCTAATATTTGCAAATTTTAAATTTTCTACACAAGTTAGAAATTGGTAAATAGTGTAAATTGGTAAATTTCATAAAATTGGTAACTTGAAAAAGCCATTTTTACAAATGCATCAAAATGCCACACCTTGGCTTCCATTTTATGGAAAGACCAAAAACATTTTTTTTTTTCCAAAATTATTTAAAATTATTTTTAATTTGTTTGTTTATTTGGGTTTTTTTCTCAGACGACCAAGCCCTACCATTCCGTCTCCTGCCCCATCTCCCGAGGTTTCAAGCTCAACAGCCATCACACACATTTCCTTCTTGTAGATAATGGCACAACGGACCAATACGGATGTGAATTGATCTTGAGACGGAGACTAGAGAAGTACATCTCACAACAGCGGCTAGGCAACCGCAGCAGTTAGTAGTCTTACTCTCAAGTCTGTTGTTGTTGTTGACCACCAAAAGTTTGCATCATTTCGTCAGTTTTTGGTTTTTACAAAAAATCAAATGTCCATTCAGAGACTTTGAGGGCTTGTAATGCTTCACGTATTCAAGTTGTTTCTTCAAGCATCCTTGATAGAATTTCTGAAAAATTTATTATAATGCCATTCTCAAAAAATGCAGTACATCATAAAAACCCTCGGTTTTTGACGTACTCAATGAATATGTCAGACAAGGTTTTTTTTACCAATAACGTTTATTGAGAATGGCATCACAATCAGTATTAAGGAGTTACACTTCTTCCCAATGATGCTTGAAGAACATGTGTTTAAAATCAAACAACTTGAATACAGGAAGCATTACAAGCCCTCAAAATCTCTGAAATGTAAATCTGAATTTATGGAATTCTACTCTATATCAGTGTATTGTTGACGCTGTTCCTATTAGAAATGGTGTAATATTATTATTTTAAATTTTTTTTTTTTCCAGACCGGCGAGTCCCACTAGTCAGTCTAGTAGTTGAAGGCGGTGCATCTACAATTCGTAACATTTTGAACAACGTCACAAGCCGTCCGCCAATCCCGGTGGTTGTTTTTGACGGCACGGGTCGCGCTGCCGACATTATCGCTTTCACACACAAGTATACTCGAGAAGATGGGTAAGTTAAACTAGTTGGTTTTGAGGCATATTTTGTTTGAATTAATTTATTCAGATAGTTTGCAGTAGTAGATAAATGTTTTGTGACTACTGACAGGTTTTCCATGTACTTTGTTTGCAATTGTTCTATGCAATTATTCTGTCTGATCATTTTATAAGGAAACAATTAAAGATGAATTTATATAAATACATGTGCACACATTTCTTTTTTGGGGTACCGTGGCCGAGCGGTTTAGGTCATTGACTCGCAATCATAGGTGAAAACTTGGGGTTGCAGGTTCGAACCTCCCTACGGCTACGGTACCTGTGCCCTTGGGCAAGGCACTCAACCACACTTGCTCCATCCATCGGAAGGGATGTAAAGCCGTTGGTCCAGTGTGTTAGGTAATGGAAACGCACTCTAAAGATCCCAGAGCATTCTTTCGTGAAGAGCAAGGGGGATCATCCCCGGTGTCTCTGGCCATTTATAATTCTAATTCTTCATGGGTTTCCTCACACTTGCGAGTGACAGTGCAATGAGCACTATTGAGGAATCCTTGGTATGAATACCAGAAAGAAATAATAATAATAATAATAATACAAGGCAGCAGTCATTGAAATGAAACTAGGCACCTGAATACCGTGGTGTTATGGCTTAGTTTTTCAGCATTAGGTTCAAGTTTCAAGTCGGTGTCTCACCGTTTTTCCCATTTTCTCTAACCTTTTTCTCATTTTTCGACAGCACCATGGACGAGTTGTTGAAGGACCAGCTTCTTGAAACCATGAGGCATACCTTCCAGCTACAACAAGAACAAGTCCGGAAACTTTACAATGAACTCATGTTGTCCATGAAGAAAAAGGAATTGGTAGGAGCAATTATAAAATATTGGATGGCTTTGAAAGTGATATGAGAATATACCGCATTAGTCATAAAAATACCGAACAAGCCGAAGGCGAGTTCGGTATTTTCACGACAAGGTCTGTATATTGTAAAATCACCTAAAGAGACATCCAATATTGATATTGTTATATAAAGTGAAGCTTACTTTCTCTATTTCGTAAGATTTCCACAAGATTTTTCTTCATTTGGTGTTGGCACTTTTGTTACTGTTGTACAGTGTTTTCTTTTTTTTAAATACATATTCGGGCTCTTTACTGCACAAAATCAGAAACATTTTATATATAATTTATAATTGGGTGGTAAGCTTAAAATGATTGTTGCTCTATTGTAACTCTATTGATTAGTTCTTTCGTCAAGAAACAAAAGTGGGTAAATTTTAATATTCTTTCAAAAATAATTCTTTAAAAATCGAAGTCTCTTGTGTTATGACACAACACGATAGCTTTGGACCCTAGACTTGCCACCAAGAAGTCTGACATTCCACCTCTAAACCCACTTTTATCCACATACAATTTCTAAAGTAACATTTCTATCTTCTACAATTGTCCTAGATCACACTATTCTGTCTGAGCGAAGAGGAACTAGACATAGATGTAGCTATTCTCACGGCGCTGCTGAAGGCCCAGAAACGATCGTACATTGACCAATTGAGTCTTTGTCTGACGTGGAATCGTGCCGACATCGCGAAGGCTCAAATCTTCGTCCACGGCAGGGACTGGCCCGTAAGTAACAAAGAACTAGTGTTTTAACCAACTATACTGAACAAGTTTTAAAAAACTTATCGAGATATTTGTTTCTATTTTCGGCAGAAAGTCCTTAACATTCACCAAGGCCAATGGCCTCATGACCTGCTGAGTTGGCCCTGATGCCAACTTGGCCAGCATGCCCTATGCCAGACCTTGACATTAACCAAGGCCACCGAGGCCATCGGCCTCATGCCCTGCTGAGTTGGCCCTGATGCCCCTTCAAGATATACACTTTCTGAGGCCAGCTTGGCCAGCATGCCCTCTATTCTTAAATTTTATGAGGCTTGTATACACTAATAACCAGTACACATTTGGAACAAAGTTGGCCGTGGTGCCCCTCAAGTTCCCCTCAGTGCCCTTTGAAATTTGGACGAAATTAAGGCCGGGGTTACGTTATTTTTCAAAATGTAGAGGCCTGAAATGTATGTGAACGGTGATAATGATGGTGATAATAATTTCATTTTCAGGAGAATGTGTTGGAGAACATCATGATGGAAGCCCTAGTCCAAGACAAAGTTGAGTTTGTCAAACTTCTTAAAGACAACGGAGTCAACATGCAGAAGTTCCTGACCATTGCTAGAATGGAAGAACTCTACAATACGGTGAGTATGGAAGATTTATCCTCATTAATCACCTATTTACATGGTCCTATTATGGGTTCCATTTCATACAGGTATTTCTCTATTTTATCCAATGGGGCGACACTTTTTGTGTAGAGAGTCATATAAGGGCGACGCGGTTGGTTAGGGCGACAATTTGGCGTAGCCCCAATATTTTGGAAGTCAGAAACCATTTTTTTAAGGTCAAAAACCATCTTTTTAAAATCGAGAACCATTTTTATTAGGTCTAGAACCGTCTTTATTAGGTGTGGAACCATTTTTGGTGTCCAATCGATGTCTTTTAGCCGAAATTTCGGTGGTCGTTTGGTAAAGTTTTACTGGTGGGTCGCCCCTTTGCTGCATTAAGTGATATTATTATTATTATTATTATGATTATTATTAATCTATATCTGATACTGAAACCAAGGATTCCTCTTAAGTGCCCTTTGCACTGTCGCTTGCAAGTGTGAGGAAACCCATGAGGAGAAGAGGATGAATTAGAAACGGCCAGAGACACCGGGGAATCCCCTTGCTCTTCACGAAAGAATGCTCTGGGATCTTTAAAGTGCGTTACCCAACACACTGGACCAACGGATCCAAAGGATGGAGCAAGTGTGTTTAAGTGCCTTGCTCAAGGGCACAGGTACCCCAGCCGGGTATCGAACCTACACCCCAAGTTTTCACCCGAGTATTGCGAGTCGGCCACGGTACCCCCACTGTTCATTTACACACCAAAGTGAGGACATTTTCCATATTGTTTGTTGGTGGAATAAATGATGAATTTGTCTTTGTTTTTATAGAGGCCAGGCCCAACCACACTGCTGTATCATCTCATACGTGACATTAGGCAGGTAAGCATTTGTTCTTGTGTGGAAGAATTTTTATAAAGAACCGTTGTTTTCCAAAAGTATTTTTGAACTTTTGGTTCCCCTGTCTTTAAGAATGTCCTTGCTTCTAAGATTGCTTTGCCAAATTTTCATCATGTTGTCGCCAGAATGATCTAGATGCACTGTCTGAGCCGTATTTTGAGAGGATGGGAACCTTTTCATTTGATATATACAAATGCCAAAAGACATTTTATATTCTGCTGGTTTTTGTGTGTGCAGGTGAACTACATTCAGAGGTACACGTTATATGATGTGGGTTTAGCCATGGAGAGCTTGATGGGTGGGACTTACCAGTCATCATTCAAAGAGAGGAGATTCAAGGCATTGTACCAAACGTCAATCAAAAGGGTACGTATCGTCACAGTGAGTGTGCAAATGCAGTGTGCAATAGTACAAAACGAGCTTGCAATGGAACAAAATATTGAACGCTATATTTGACCCACAATCCTCCAATCAAATGACAAGTATGTGGACATTATAAAATGCTAATTAGCAAACTAGTAGCCTAATTTACCAAACTCATGAAACGGTGGTTTCCAGACCATAGTAGATTTTGTGGTTGCTGAATTCTAAAGCATTCAGGAAGAAACATAATTTCAGGGAGATATTTTCTTTTCCAGGGACTCTCGTTCAACTTCATCACAGACAGTATCCAAACCAACGAACACATGTACAAGTTTACGGACACGATCAGTTTCCCGTTCAACGAACTCTTTGTGTGGGCCGTGTTGATGGGCCGACAGACGATGGCGCTCTTCATGTGGGAGCGCGACGAGGAGGCCATGGCCAAAGCGCTGGTAGCCTGCAAGCTGTACAGGGAGCTGGCTAAAACGGCTGATGTGGTTAATATGGAGATGGAGATTGGGGACCAGCTACGCAAATACTCAAAGTAATGTCATTTTTTTCCCACCTAACAATCATATAAAATACCTCCCCAAAATACTATGCAGAAAATTCAACATGCTTCACCTTGGGAAAAAGGAGTCTGGAGGGGAAAACCACATAACTTGAACAAAAAGTAGCTTTCATTATTCTGCGTCATTTCACTCCAATTTCTCCCCACGCTGCTTTTTCTCAAAGCGACAAGCATTGAAATTATGCACGAAAAAGCTCTGTGAATCCACCATTCGTTTCAACCCTATGTGGGGTGTTATGGCCGAGCGGTCTGGTGCGTCGAACTTAAGTTCCTGTGCTAGTACTAGAATGTAAGTTCGATTCCGGGCCGCGACGTGTTGTGGCACCTGTGCCCTTGAACAAGGCACTCAACCACACTTGCTCCCATTCCTGGGGTGTGGTGAATAATGTAGTGATGTGGTAAATAAATTAAATAAAATAAATGAGATAAATGAGATAAATGAGCTAAATGAACTAAATGGGATAAATGGGCTAAATGGGCTAAATGGGCTAAATGGGATAAATGAGATAAATGAGATAAATGAGCTAAATGGGATAAATGGGATAAATGAGCTAAATGGGATAAATGGGATAAATGGGATAAATGGGATAAATGAGATAAATGAGATAAATGAGATAAATGAGATAAATGAGCTAAATGAGCTAAATGAGCTAAATGAGCTAAATGAGATAAATGAGATAAATGAGATAAATGAGATAAATGAGATAAATGAGATAAATGAGATAAATGAGATAAATGAGCCAAATGAGCCAAATGAGCCAAATGAGCTTTAGCCCATTTACCCATTTGTTGTTCTTTTTACAACAGGGAATTCCAGCGACTCTCCCTTGAACTTCTAGACCTGTGTTACCGCGTGGACGATGACATAACCATACAACTGATCACAATCCAACTTGATAACTGGAGCAAACACACATCATTGAGTCTTGCGGCGGCGGGCCAACATCGGGAATTCCTGGCGCATCCATGCTGCCAAAGATTAATGAGTGATCTCTGGCTCGGCGGTATGGTGACTACGAAATACATCAACATTAGGGTGAGCTTCTCAATAATGTTGACTCCTAGGGCGTGTTTGTTTCGGACGGATCCAGATTCAGATTTGCGCAGATCCAAGTTGAACTCGTTCACTTCGCGCACATCCTGATCGAGATCTGTGATCTGTGGAATCCTTCTCGAGAGATGGTTCAGCGCTAGATCCAAAATGGCGACGTAAACATCGTGGAGATTTTGTGTGAGTAAAACCGTGTCGTTTCAGTTTTCAGAGGCAACACACGATACAAACAAATTTAGAATGCTTGTTTATTTACGACGAATGTCGTGGGAGAAATTTGGTATAGAAATTTGACAAATTTGGTAAATAAATTGCAATTCACGTGATTTGAGATCCTAGTTGAGAGCAGTTTCGTTTGTTTCTGCGCGGTAAAACAGATCGGGATCTGGATTCGGATCTGTCATGAAACAAACACGCCCTTATTTATTTGGTTGTTCATTGTATTATAAGGAGCGTGTTCAGATCACATTTTCGAGACCAACTTTTTCCCATAGGTGTTGTTTTGGAAGTCAAATGAACCACGTTACAATGCATTAAGCACGTCTTGTGCCATTTCAAATGCAGACGCACAGCAAAACACCAACGAGATGCCCTAATTTTGACTCCCAAAATAGCAGTCTGCACACGTGTGCGGTGGTTCGCACGAGCTCAATACAACCTCTCCTGTCTGTTGCAGGTGATTCTGGCCGTGATATGCCCCCTGGCAATCCTTGGCATCGTCAGCTTCAAGAGTAAAGAGGAACTACAACTCATGCCACAGACCCTGGAGGAGCACATGCACGACCAGGCTGATTCGGACACGGAGGACGAGACGGGGGATGAAGGGTTGATGAGTGGATCGCAGAACTCGTTTCATCAACTACAGGAGGACGAGGAAGATGGGAGAAGGGTAATGCCTAGTTCTCACTTTCTTGAAGATTTTTAAGGACTTCGCGACGTGTCTTGGGTGCGGTTATACAGAATTAGCCCATGAATTAGACCAGGGCAGAGCTGGTCTCTTATCTTGTTGGCTTGGGGTCAAGTCAGTTTTTGACCTGTGACTTGACTCTGGAGAAAATGACTTGTGACTGGACTTGGGAAATAAGATTGATTTACGACTTGAAATAAAAAACTAGTCATCAAGTCTCCAGCCCCAGAGACCTACATGTATACTGCATAACCAAAATACATGTATACTGCAGTCTCCCGCTCCAGGGGAATAAATTGGAAAATGCCTAGCCATCGCGAAGTGGTTAAATAAGACATTGTTATTAATTATTGTATACTGTACAGACTGTTGAAACTGTTAGTGTAATATTAATTTCCAAAAATGGGTGAATAAGGAGACATTTCCATAGAGTCGTGTACAAAACTTTAATGACACCTAACTGAATTTTACCTAAAGCTACAGAGCTGAAATTTCAAACTTAAAATGTTCATGCCCGACCTAACCCTGAACCTAACCCCGACCTAATAATAATTCAAATTAATATTTTTAATTAATTTGTAAAAATTAGGAAGACACCACCAATGTCTCCCTGATTCCACATAATCTCCCAAATACCCCTTTTTCCCCCTAACCTGAGGCGTAGCCAGGATATTTTCACTGGGGGGTTGGGGGGTCCACAAGGGGCATTGCTTTTTAGTTGGGGGGCGGGGGGGCGGGGGGCGGGGGGCGGGGGGCGGGGGGCGGGGGGCGGGGGGCGGGGGGGGGGGGGGGGGTGCGGCGGTGGGCCCTACCGAAAAATTTGACCGGCCAGGCCGAAGTCGCTTTATTTATTTAACAGATGCAGTCTTTTGATGGCAAGGTGACCCAGCCTCTGAAATCAGATCCCTGTCAATCGACCTCTGACCTTATGACCTCGTACGTTCCCCCACGGAGGAAGCAACTCCGTTTGGGCAAGAAGCTTCGTGAGTTCTACAGAGCACCCATGACAAAGTTCTGGTCTCACACTGTAAGTACAGATATAGCACATACAGTTGTAGTCAGAAGTTTACATACAACTGTGTTAAAACTGGTGCGCTTAAACTTGCGTTGTCACCATTTTTGTAACAGTCTTTACTAAAGTCGTGATTTTGTGGAATTCCTCACGTGCTTGCAGTACTTAAAACATAGCTTGCACACCTTGCAATGGTTCGGGTAGTCCTGTTTACCATTTTGGGTGATGATGGTAGTGGTGTACATGTATGTAAACTTCTGACTTCAACTGTAGCTATCTTGCAAGGCAATTTTCCAACGGTTCAATAGAGTTCCCTGAATCAGTTCTATAGAGTGCAAACTGTAATTGGAAAGGTGCCAGTTACGTATGCATTGCAAGCCTCGATCTGAAGACGAGGCTTGGAATGCATTTAGTCTGCCACCTTTTCAGTCGGCAGTTTGCACTCTATAGAACTCATTCGGGGGACATGATTGAACCAGTCAAGTGTGTGAATAAGGTCTATTCAAGACTTATATTAAAGGCCCATTGTATCATTTGCAATGACCCAATTTTGTTTTTCCTGAGTTGACAAGAAAAACCTTACTCAAAGTGTTGATAGCAATGGTAACAAACACCACATGAATTTATTTCTGTCCAAATGGCCTTTCATGCTGGAAATTGACAACCGAAGGTGGGTTTCTAAAAAAAAGTATTTTTACCATTCACTTGTACACAAAATCCATATCTAGATTTTCAAGGTTTTCTGAAGCATTGATGCATCTAAGTAGCTAGTTTACCAACATTCCTCCTTAGATATGTTACACTCTTATTCCGCGATATGTAAAAAGTTTTATCTTGCAAATGATACATAGGGCCTTTAAGTCAGAATTTTACTTAGTAAGTTAGTTTGGGTAAAAAAATGACTTATGTCGTATTAACATGTCTGATGGCAGCGGTAATAATGGTAACAGCGCCTTGAGCACCCTGCAGGGTGGATATGTGCGCTATACAAATCTAATCATTATCATTATCATTATCATGTCTGTAAGATTCTCTCATAGTGGAACTGGTGCCTCCTTATTAGTTTAATGTCAATGGATGTACACGTTGATTTGCTCAATATCGACAAATTCTGCTATAATGAATTACATTATTCATGCTAATTTCAATTCACTGTTAAGTGTGGTACCCTGTATTCTCAAAGTTAAACAAAATATTTTACAGGAAATCATTACATGTATACACATCCTCCAACATCAATTAAAAATGCTTTCTCCTCAACTTGTAAAGTATTAAAGCCCAGTTCATATTTCACGCAAACATGAACTTGAATCTGACATAAATATGAACATTTTGCGACAAGCATTCGAGCAAGTTGAAACTCGTTCAACTTTGTGTGAATTTGCGGCACAAAAACGTCACTTTGACATAAAATTCGCGTTCGCCTTTGCATGAAGTACGAACCATGTATAAACTATCTTTTGCCAATGATTTTTCTTGCAGATATCCTTCATAGGTTTCATGGTTGCATACAACTACACGGTGCTCCTCTATTTACCAGCCAACTTCCCCGCTATAAACGAGTTGGTCGTCATCGCGTATGTTGTCACTCTGGGCATGGAACACGTACGAGAGGTAAGAGGCTAGTTTCAAGTTCCGCAAACATTGTCTATGTTTGACACTGGTTAGTGTTGTTGTGCACTCATTTATAGAAAGCTGGGTACCAGAGGCCAATTTCAGAGTGCTGCTTAACCATTAGCTGAAAAGGTGTGCTTACTATAAGAAGGGCCAATTTCATGGCGCTGTTTAGCAGCCGATTTTGTGCCAACGGAGGCCCCGGCTATTTCATGGAGACCGTAACCTTAAGCACTGCCAAACGTTTGCTAGCTTCAGGGGCAAAATTTGCTAAACACTAGTGATGCAACAATGGCCGTTTACAAGCAAGCGCATGCTTAATCACGCCGCGGCCGTGAAATAGCCTTATCGTTAGCACAGGGTTTCTGCTACAGTAAGCACACGTTTTCAGCTAGCGCTTAAGCAGCGCCATGAAATTGGCCTCATGTCTTAACTTTTGGCCAATCGCATTTGCCTTTTTAAAAAATTGCCAAAAATAATCCTGGGGTTATTCGGTTAATTTCATGAAATCATGACTTTTACTCTCTGGATTTATTTAGATCCTCGCCTCCGATCCGACCCGTTTATCCCTTAAGCTACGAGTGTTCTACTCCTCCTACTGGCACCTCCACGAAGCACTCGCGATTCTCTTCTTCCTAATCGGCATAGGGTTCCGGTTTGCCCCGGGAACCAAGTCCGCTGGTCGTGTCATCTACTGCGTGGTTATTATCATGTGGTACCTTAAAGTCCTGGAAGTACTCAGTGTTAATATCTATCTGGGGCCATTTGTCAACATGATCGGCAAAATGGTAAGTAAAGCCCGCTTCAAACGTCGCGCTTATGCCGTGTCGAATTAAATTAAACTTGATTTGTTTAATTCGACACGGCACAAGCACGACGTTTGAAGCCATTTGGCTCGGCAAAATGAGTTCGACACGGCAGAAGATTTTAGCTCGACAGGGTCTGCCGTGCTAACTCTATTTAGTGCGGCACAAGCACGGCTTGGCTTCAAACGTCGTGCTTCTGCCGTGTCGAATTTAATTCCAGTTCGTAGTTGGTCCGCAATTTTGTTCACAACTAGGAATGCGCATGCTCGCAGCGCGTATGTGAGTAAAGAAATAACCAACAAACAAGTGCATCAAAATAATAAAATGGCGACACAGAATGGAAAACGCACGTGTACAACGTCCATGACGTGCACAATACTCATCCGCCATGTTGGATGTTTTTAAGCTCGACTGGGAGTTTGCAATTAAGTTCGACGTTTGAAGCCACTGCCGTGCTAACGTCGTGCCAACTTTGAATTTAATTTGACACGGCATAAGCGCGACGTTTGAAGCGGGCCTTAGTGTCTATAAATCTGGAGCCATTTTCATGGAGCTGTTAGGCCCAGATGCACACACATTTATATTTAAAGGAGCGTGACCAGATCACATTTTTGAGCCTCCAACTTTTTTCATACCATATCATGTGTCATATTTTTCTCATTACGATTCTGAATTTTTTAGTTTTCAATCCATATATTTCCGGGGATATCATCAAAAAACCATTAGAGTTTAGCAAAATAATTATCCGTTCCATAAAGCAGCGCAGTGATTACACCAACCTTTTTGCTTCACATCCAAATTGGAGATTGCAAATTTCCTGTTTTCTTCCCATGGATAGTATTTTAAGAAGGTATTTTATATGATTGTTGGGTTAGAATGAAATCCATTCTTTGGAAAAATCTGGCTCCTATTTCATAAAGCCCACTTAGAAGCATTCCTAAATAAACATTCTTAACTCATGTTTTTAAAGATAGGAAAAATTTGATTTCATTGTTCCTAAATCCAATTAAGAATGTTTTTAACTTTTATGAAAAAGGACCCAGGTCACATTTCTTTAAATTCATCATCAATTGGAATCTTGCATTGGACAGTTGGAACCACTTCTATCTTTCATTTGAGTTTTGTCAAATGGTTGAGTATATTTTGGACATTGCAAATCTTGTATTGGGGTTTTTAAATGTTTTTCCGATCTCGTGAATTTTTTTTCTAGATGCGAGACATGTGTTACTTCATTATTCTGCTGCTTGTGTTCCTAATGGGATTCGGTGTGGTCAGGCAATCGGTCCTCGATCCGCATCAGGAATTCTCATGGATTCTACTCAGAGAAGTATTCAAGGAACCATACTTTATGATTTATGGAGAAGTCTACGCTGATAAGATCAACCGTAAGTGTTCTCAATTTGCAGCAAGACTGATACTAACCACTTGACGGTGGAGAACGTGTAAACACATTCTGGCAATGCATAGTCACAGGGGCAGTTGAGGAGTTAAAATGCAGCTTTGCCGCCGTCTTCCACGGTTGACGTGTCTGAAAACGTGTGCTTACTGTAGCAGAAAAGTTGTGCTAACGTTAAGGCTATCTCATGGCTGCGGTGTGCTTAAGCATGCGCGTGCTTGGAAACGGGCATTGTTGCATCACTAGTGTTTAACAAGTTTTGCCTGTGAAGCTAGCAAACGTTTAGTATTACTTAAGGTTACGTTCTCCATGAAATAGCCAGAGCCTTCGTTAGCACAAAATCGGCTGCTAAACAGCGCCATGAAATTGGCCCCTGGTCTTAACTTTTGGCCAATTACATTTGCCTTATAAAAAAAATTGCCAAAAATAATCCTGACGTCAACTGGCTAAAGGCAAGGGTTGCATTATAAACAATTCACTACTGATTACGTCGAGATTTGAAAACAGACAAATGCTAAAGTTTCAGACTCCTAAGGCTGGATTTACATTGTGCCTTTTCATCCTTAAATTTGACGCACGTCGCTTTGAGAGAAAGTGGCATGGAGGGAATTTGGAGTGAAACGATGCACTGAAAATCACAGAATCACAAAAACTCTTTCTTTTGAGAAGCGACGTCAAATTTACGCTTAAAAAGGCTTGGTTTGCATTTTGTCAAAGTTTTTTTTTTTTTTAATTTTTTTTTTTGTAGCTCCATGCGGTAACGGGACCGAATACGGTCCATGCCCGCCAGGTCACTGGACAGTACCTATTGCCATGGCGATTTATCTCGTGGTGTCCATCATTCTACTGGTTAGTCTGCTTATTGCGGTTTTCAAGTAAGTCATTGACAAATTTTTGCTAACGTGGTTGCCATAAGTAGAAGAGGTGTTTCAAAATAACTTAAAATATATGTCAATTAGAATTTCAAAATTTCAAGTAACGTGAAATAACCATATTTCTACAGATTTTGAGCCAGTGTACATCATACCTTTTGAGAAGTGGCAATGTTATAAAGTACTGTTCAGCAGGGTCATTGATTGTATCAGTTAATATATACTGAAACGCAAAAGAAACTTACCACCTTTTAAACCTTTAAATAGCAACAATAACACTGCGTGTAGTAATGTGTGAACTTATTTGTGGACAATAGTGTCCTCACTGTCAGACCAAACGGTGTCTGAATGTCACTTGAACCTTCAATGGTCACTTCATGGCACAGCTGTTGAACAGCTGTTTTGACTGTCAGTGATTAGCCAAGGGGTATGGGATGATTGTAATGAGCTGCACGTAATGTCTTGATGTTGGCTTTAAAAAGGCCAGTGCAAAATGGGCATTTCAAGCAACATGCCACGATTGCAATCCATCCAAAGACTGGTAGGCGCAGTATGCGCCGACGATGCACTGCCTGTATCCAAATCAATGGTGGCCACACACGCTATTGAAAGGGGACTGACATTGCACCCTCTTCTGTTCTTTACTGTAGAACAAACTGATGAGATGGTGTATCTTGGTCAAAAACTTGACATGTCATCAATAAAATGCCAATGTTTCAATTAGCAATTGTTGGTTTGTTTTATTTTGAACTGTTACAATTTCATTACATTTTAAACAAGTGGTAAGTTTCTTTTGCGTTTCAGTATATATCAAAGTGACAAATCAGCAAGATTTGTGTTATGCATGGGACATTCTCTGGTTGACACGAAAAGCGTTATAAGATATTTCATCCAAACTTGGGATAAGAGAAAAAGGCCTTATTGGGATTCAAACCCGAGACCTCTGACCCACCGGGCCGATGCTCTACCAGCTGAGCTAAAAGGCACAGCTGGTATACTCCCTCAGGTTTACCTATAGACCCAATTTTTCTCTCGGTGTTGCATGGTAGCGCAACTGGTCAAAGTAACGAACGCAACATCTGGTATGATGCCTAATCACCATTCAAATGAAACAACCAAACTTGGGATGGGAGAAAAATCATAAGTGCCTTATCGGGATTCGAACCCGAGACCTCTGACTCACCGGGCAGATGCTCTACCAGCTGAGCTATAAGGCACAGTTGGTATACTCCCTCAAGTTTTTTTTTAATGGTAATTAGGCACCATACCAGATGCTGCATAAGATATTTCATGAAACATGTGAACAATAGCTATCAACACTTTGAGTAAGTTTTTTTCTTGTCAACTCACAAAGTCAAATTTTGGGTCATCAATGAGATTTTGTTTGCCCCTTTTTAGCAACACCTTTAACGCCGTCAACTCCATCGCTCGTCAACTGTGGCAGTTCCAACGTTACCACTTGACCATGAATTACGAGCAGAAGCCGTTTCTTGCCCCGCCTTTCATCATCTTCAACCATGCCTACAAGCTTCTCATGTTAGCAATCTGCCGCTGTAGGAGAAAACGGCCGGGGAATATTGATCACGGACTCAGTAAGTGCTTCTCTCGGAAACTATTTAAGGAAATCATGTAGGTTCATTACCAGCATTAACCTGCGTTACTAATTTGTTCTGTAAGGTCTCAAAATAGTCCCATTAAAACTTTATTCTTCAGAATTTCTTTGACAAAAAAGGCATTGTTCATTATAATTCTTGATCAGAACAGAAGTTTGTTGAATACAGTGAACTTGTGGATTACAAGGCACCAATCGACCAGTCACTTTGGAATCACTTTCAAGGCTATTCAGCTACAATGATTTCCTCCAGGTCCAAGAAGACCTGTTTGAACAAAGTGATTCCTGAATAAGTATTTGGTAATATAGAATATAGAATTAAGTAACGACAAAGACATGCTAAACATTTTCGACTTGCACTCATCAGAGCAAAACGCAAGAATGGCGTAGGAATGCTTATCGATATAATATAACGCTGAAAGCGGGAATGATGTTTACAGAATGCTGCGCGCTAATTGGTCAGCTGACAACAGCAGGAAGCACGCTACTGATTCCTACAGTAACGAAATGTGACATTTTCTGTTTATAAAAAATAGCTTCAATGAGGGGCTTTCAGGAAACCAATTTTGTTGCGTTTTCACCTTGATTAAACCTACGTGAAATAAGCTGAGCTCTGGAACGCGCATCTCACAAACAGCCTTAGAATTGCAGGAGCTTAGGAAGGCACTTCAGGCAGAGTGGCGCACACTGCCTCAGTGGCTCTTACGGAGGCTGGTGCAGTCAGCCTTGCAACATGAGGTGGTCATACACGTTACTTACCAATAAAATGTTAAACCTCCCAGCCTCTTCAATCTTTTGGTATAATTTCAGTATAATTTACAATTTTTAAAAACCATATTGACCCCTTTCGAACATGTGCGACTACACCATTTTGGGAGTCAATAATGCTTAGTTATTGTTGAAGCGATGTGCGTGCGCATTGTGTGTGCGTCTCTGGTGGGCATAACGCAGTTTAATTCACCAATGGGAGCCTTAGTATAGCGTATTACACACAACGCGCATGCACATTGCTTCCACAATGACGCTGCATTATTTGACTCCCCAAATGACGTCATTGAAAAGGGGTCAATACTTGCATGTTGTATAGGTGTTTGATGAATGATGCCCAATTTTCATTTGTCCTGTATACAAACTTTAAGAGCCATTATAACACTCATTTGTTTTAATTTATTCCGTCCACAGAGCTCTTTCTCCCACCAGAAGAAGTGCAGAAAGTAAGAGATTTTGAAGAAGCTTGTTTGGAGTTGTACTTACGAGAGAAGAACGACAAGAAACAATCGTGCAATGACGAAAGACTTAAGACTGTCGCTCAAAGGTAAGATCCGTCTCAAAACAAGCAGGTCAAATGGACTGTCTCTGGGGAGACGTCGTGAAAATGTGAGTATTAAAAACGAATTGTGGGATTGGGAAAACTGTTACAAACAACATTATCTCCATGTGTGATTGAGGATGTGTATGATAAAAACCAACCTGTGTATAAGTCAGCTCAGTACCTCATCTATGTTAGATAGATTACAGGATTGGAAAACTGTTACAAACGGCGTTATCTCCATGTGTTATTGAGGATGTGTATGATAAAAACCAACCTGTGTATAAGTCAGCTCAGTACCTCATCTATGTTTAAGATAGATTACAGGATTGAAAAACTGTTACAAACGGCGTTATCTCCAAGTGTGATTGAGGATGTGTATGATAAAAACCAACCTGTGTATAAGTCAGCTCAGTACCTCATCTATGTTAGATAGATTACAGGATTGGAAAACTGTTACAAACGGCGTTATCTCCATGTGTGATTGAGGATGTGTATGATGAAAACCAACCGGTGTATAAGTCAGCTCAGTACCTTTTGTACGTTCAGAGAAAACAATGAAAAACTGTGTCCATGCTTTCAGGAAATTGTGCAAAGCCACTGTCCTATTTAGGCTGGTTCTATGGTTATACAGCACAGAACACAGCAATACTAATACCACGGTAGCCAGGGGCCTAGTTTCTTTCACTTTAGGGCACACACATTGATATAAATTCATTTTCAATTATTTTTTTCCTATAAAAAGTTCATCTCGGGTGGAATCATTGCATTGGACAGTTGGAACCACTTCTATCTTCCATTTGAGTAAGGTTTTCCGGTCAAATGGTTGATTATAATATTGGCACATTGCAAATCCTGTATAGAGCTTCTGCACCAGCAGCCATTATTTAAATGATGTAACAATAAAACCACAAAGCACCTACTCATGCATGACACTTGGTAACAATTTGACTGCCCCCTGTCATGGCTGCCGTGCAAAGGCTCTATATGGTGACCAAATTCACCTTTAATGGTGATTTAGTTTTTGTTTTAAATTGGTAATTAATCCTACAGAGTAGAGGACAACACACTCCGCCTGGAAGAAATCGTAGAGAAAGAGAACCACACCAAGTTGAATCTAAGAGCTTTCGACCGCCGCCTCATGCGTCTTGAAGAGATTGCCCTACAGACACACCATTCCATCCTGACAATACAACAGATGCTAAGTCTCGCCCTGGCTTCGGGATCAAACAGCGACCCTGAGAGCAGTCCCGAGGCCGTCCAACACGAACCCACACAGCGGTTACGACACCTGGCGTTTATTCAGGACAGAGAAGATACGTATAAGGTCCCGTTGGATGAAGGACTTACTCCGGATGGGCTGGTTCGACCTGTTGCGGCATTTCGTCAAGGCCAGAATCGCTTCAGGTCTTTCTCGCTGGATCGAACTACCCCCGTGCAAGAGGAAAAGAGGATTACTAGTGCAATATTGAGGCCGTCTATGTCCGTTTCTGAACAAGCTGGGGCGAGATCGGAAGGCAATAAACTGAAGAGGCCGTCGTTCTTGGAACATCTTAAGAATAACCCGGGTACGAGTCGGGAATCGCTGCCAATGGGCGCTAAGCCAAAGAAGGTTTCAGATTCCAAATCGGAAGCACTGGCTAAGTCCAAGAGCCCCAAGAAATCTCGACTGAGCACCTTTGAGCGTTACGCCTCGATGGTTGAGCAACAATCGCCTATTAAGCCCACAGCAGACCCGATGCCCATTAAGAGACAGGTTGGGTATGATGCTTCTACGCCGGCCTCACGAAGCCACAACAGACTAGCCTCGCGAGACTCGGAAAGTAACGTATCCATCTACAGCATGGGAAGTATGAAAAACTCTCACATGGGGTCTATGCCTAGACCAACTCCGTACATGAGTGCACCGGTCTACTCAACGATTACCGACCACATCGATTTGAGCAGTTTACAGATAGGGAACTACTCCATGCATATGGTTACAGCCAATGACAGCGCAGGATGTTTAACCCTTGACGATAATCTAACCAGCTTTGACGGGGGTCCGAGTTTCTCGCCATTACCGCCGACCGTGACTGCGAAATGCGCCGGATCCCCGCTTTCCGAATCATCCAGCGGTGGTCTACAACAAGCAGAACGTCATTGCTTCGAGATGATGGGTGACGTAACTGAGGACGAATTAGAGCCTGTCAACGCGACAGATTACGACGACGGTAACGGCGAAAATGACGATGACACCGGAATAAACTTCACCGTCAAAAACGAAGTGGAAATACACACCAACAACATTGGCAATTCTACGGCAGAAACAACGTGCTAAATTATTTTTCTCTGAACATAAACACCACCAAAGGTATACAGTACATGTTGTCCTATGTTCATATGTTATCAGAAATGACCATGCTTAGCAGTACCTTAAATGCACAGTGATTTTTGTAAAATACACTGCTAACAGGGGCGGATCCAGGATTTTGAAAAGGGGGAGCGTGAAATTTTTAAGCATGAAATGCTGATGACAATGAAATAGCGAGCGCGTAGCACGAAGCCCTAACGGCTTCTAGATGGATTATAGATGCTCTGTGGTGCGATCTGGGGCAATATTTAACCACTTTAAGCAGGAAAAATGTGCACAAAAAGTAGATTTTTTGTTGTTGTTGTTGTTATTTTTTTTAAAGGGGGGGGGGGGCGGGGGTGCGTATGTCCCAACGCCCCCTGGATCCGCCCCTGGCTAAGGCTGGTTTAACACACAGATTTTCATGTAATAACGTGCGTAAAATTGACACACATTGAGAAAAACCAGCATTAATGGAGGTGTGACGCATTGAAAATCAAAGAAATGTTGGTGAATCTTTTTTGTAAAATTGAGTGAATTCGCAATTTTGTCCAATATTTGTAAACAAAAGTTGTAAACAAATGAAAGGTCTGTAGTTTTTCTGAACCGTAGCAAAAATGGCAGTTTGTCATGCATTTGTAGGATAGATAGTGTCATGTTTCAAAAACTGTCAAAATTAGGCAATACCTTAGACAAAATAACTTGAGGTAAGCAGCTCAGGGTTTTGAAAAAAATATTTGTATTTGTAATTTGCTAATAAAATGGCTGCACTAGTGTGCTTAAAGCAATACATGTGGCTGATTTAATAGATATATTTTGGACTTAATGGCAGTTTTTTGTATAGAAACTGATTTAGTATTTGTGGTAAGCTTGCGATGTTGCAAGGTAGCAATTTTTCGTCAAATAATTGTCGAAAGGGAAGATTATCAATAAAGCATTGTAGGCAATTAGTCTTTTGCGTGTAACATTTGCATAATAGTTTCAAATGGATGTGCAGTTTAGAAAGTTGCATACTATGCTATTATTGCTACGTGGTGCACACCATTGCCTAGAAACCAACAGTCTGGTTGCTTTATGCTATTCTTTCCTACGGTGAGAATAGTATTGATTCTGTACTTCACACCTACCGCGTGCACCACATAGCAACAACAATTATGTCTTGTCAAGTGTACATGTGACACGAAGTACGTCAGTACCAAAAGACGCTATTCACACGAAACACGCAAAAGGCTACTTGGAATTTACTTTAAAATTTGCAGTCTTCCAGTCTGGGACAGAATTAACTAGAAATAATATTGAAGTGGTGCAAAGTAATGTGTAGATAAACACTAAATAGAGGATTGTCATTTAAATCGGTGAAAGTATTTCATTCATTGTCAGCCATATTGTAATACTGCACGTAGAAGCGTTCAGCTTAAAGCAGTGTGTGTGAATATATTAGCGCATTATTGGAGCAAACGGGTAAACACGTAAAGCACATGATCAGTATTGGTGAAGCACTGCTTTTAAAAACTCATTGTCACTTTGCTCATATACAGAGCCACAAAAGAAAGCAAAGATTTTTCTACTTTTCGATTTGGAAAAAAAACCAGTCGATCTGAGAGTGGGAATTTTCAGCACACAAAAGCTTTATGCAGTCTTGCATAATGAAGCTGTTATAATGTGAATATTTCGCTGTCAATTTAATTACAACAGAAATTTTCAAATTTTGACTGAAAATTCAGATTTTGTTGCTCGGTATTATTATAATAATAATAAGAAGAACGCTGAATGACGCAATGGGGCGACATTTCGGCAAGACTCTCGCCGGAGACCACCGAAATTTCGGCAAGAATCACTCAAAATGACACCTTATTTTTTTACCCAAAGCTTCCACTGATGGTCACAGACCCAAGAGAGACAGTTCCAGACCTAATAAAAATGGTTCTCGATTTTAAAAAAATTGTTTTTGACCTAAAAAAATTAATTTTAAACTCAAAAATATTAGGGCGACACCAAAATGTCGCCCTATTGAGCACGTCGCCCTAATATACCTTTTTTACACACGATTTGTCGCCCTATCCTACAATTCATAGTTTTAATAATAATGACACAGCATTTGTAAGGCGCACAGTTTCTAACACCGTTATTCAAAGGCGCCGAGGCCATTATTATCGCTGCCCTTATGAAATCACCAGAACCATTTCGCGAACAACTAGGTGGCTGCCTGGTCAGTGGTGCCGACCCTATCAGCACTTAGACCTTTATCACGGTGCGTCCATCTTTGTCTTGTTCCCCATAGTACGGGTCGGGTACAATCAGTGCGTATGTGCTACCTCGCCATAGCGCGTGTATCTCCCGTTGAGAATCACTGTCCACGCTGCGCGCTCTCTTTATCGCACAGCACAAGTGCCATTGTGATGCACACAATAAACAATTTCAAAACGGGACCAAACTATTTTTTTTCTGCAAGCCTCGCTTTGGTTATGTTCATTTTAATAGGAGAAAAGGAAAGATGGCTGCACCGTGATAAAGGTCTATACACAGTATACAGTGTACCTGATTCTTATGTATTATTAAAACATGTACTGTTGGGTCTTTCTATAAATTAGGGGTCAAAAAGTGTGACATTTAGTGTCCCCCGTTACACCTGATAGGTGTTATTTTTCATACAAAAGTCATTAAAATGGCTTTGAAACCATTTTGTATGAATTGTACTTTATGTACTCACTCTTTGAAATGTAAAGTATTTGAAGAATGTGTCCTGAATTTACAAAAACAAGATGTAAAATGAAATGGGGGACACCAAAATTGGACCCCTAATTTATAGAAAGACCCTGTTTTAGATTTGTGTTGAGCTGTTCATTTTGTTTAATAATTTCCTATGACTTTTCATACATAAAACAATTTGTAACAACTTAGTTTAGCTAGTAGAAGTCAAAGGACTTTGTAAAAGGACTTGCACATATCATATCATGGGGTATAACTCTGTTGGTAGTTTAGAAAAATAACTCATGTTTCGACTGTATGATAATATGTTTACTTTAAAATATTTTTATAATTAACGCAATTGTTCTTGTATGCTTGCCAAACTTTACTGTACTGCACACATTCTGTTAATTGTAAAATACATAAAACACTTTAGTCGTGTGGCCCGTGTCCGCATTGGACTTGTTTTTCGGCAGATTTTATCGGGACAATGGTAAAATGAAAAATGGCTAAATTTTACTGCTGTGTGCATTTGGATTTTTTTCGACACGGGAAAATTTTACCAAGACCGCGGGAGAGCATGCGCAGTGCCCCTTCGCAGTATGACCTTCACGGCCCGGACGTACGCTTCCATAGTGCTTTTACCGACTCGCTGTGTCAGCAGTGGACTTTTCATCTCGGGAAAAGTTACCTGTTCAATTTTCCTGGGCAGCAGTTGGCCAGGAAAAGTAACCGCTAGACTCGGGAAAAGTTACTGAGAGGATAACTTCCCAGGCTGTCCGCACTGGATTAAAAATGGGAAAGTACCCATCTTCTCGGTACGTTTTCCCCAAAAAAGTCCAATGCGGACAGTCCTATAGTGTTGTCAATGGTTAAACCAATTATTTGTAAGTATACATGAGCTGCTAGACTGTATTTGGTTAAATTTTTCCCAGTAGTATTCTACATATGCTTTAGAATCATAGAATAAACTGTATTAAATTAGGAAATGTACTTCTAAACTTTTACTTTTTTTATTTGAATAATGGTGCTTTAATTTGACCACCCCATGCCAAAGTATCGTTTTAATTCAGATAATAATCGAATAGGATAATACTCAATCATTTGATTGGTCTATGCTACACAATGAAGAATTTTGTAGAAAAATTCATAAAAAATGTAAGAGTCTGTGCAAAAGCTATCGCTGTTGATTATAAATAATTTAAGTAAATTTTGGTCAAAATACATGTAGATATTGCTTCAGTTATAGTGTCTGCCTTAATTGAATTTTGATTCCATTTATGTTGTGTAATGTAAATAGACTAAGTTATGTTTAATGTTTAATAGTAAAAACATTCGTGGTATCCATTTATTTTATCATTGGACAGTATATTATCATATGTAAGCTTTTGTTAAGACACATCACACCATTGTAGTATTTGTGGACTTGTATTCAAATACATTCCAAGTCTATCAATTTGTATTACTACAACATCTTGCAAAAAGCAATATTTCAACTTTTACAGCTGGGTCTTTCCACAGTAAAGGGGGCATTTTGGCAACACAGACCATATTTTTGAGGAAATACCTTTGTCTGGTCTTAAAATAAAAGAAATAAGTTTAAGTTGTTATGAAGAGATAACTTAGGCTCAAAAAGGGTTACAAATAGTGTGACAACATGCCTTTCTAAAAAGCCTGTGTACAAATTTCCAACCAGGACGGACACTTGTGTTACATTTTAGGCCGTCCCGGTTACGAGCGTATATTGGAAATTTGTACACAGGGTTTTTAGAAAGGCATGTTTTTGGTTCTACATGTAAGTTTTTTCTTCAGAACAACTGAAACTTAGTTCTTTTATTTTGAGACCAGACAAAGGTATTTTCTGGAAAATATGGTCTGTGTTGCCAAAATGTCCCCTTTACCATGGAAAGACTCAAAAGTGTCTATTGCACTGTCGCTCGCAAGCGTGAGGAAATTGTACCTATGAGGAGAAGACGATGTATTAGAAACGGCCAGAGACACCGGGGAATCCCCTTTCTCTTCACGAAAGAATGCTCTGGGATCTTTAAAGTGCGTTACCTAACACACTGGGCCAACGGCTTTACATCCCTTCCGAAGGATGGAGCAAGTGTGTTTAAGTGCCTTGCTCAAGGGCACAGCCGGGTATCGAACCTGCAACCCCAAGTTTTCACCCGAGTATTGCGAGCTGGTGATCCAAACCACTGAGCCACGGTACCCCACTTCCATTGACTTGTGTTAAATTTTAAGCCACAGCCAGTGATGAAGTTGGACAAATCTTAAGAACTCCCAAAAGTTCATGTACCAAGTCTTGAAAAGTTTGTTTTGAAATTGGTTCTAAACAGTGTGTTCATTAAACTTGCTGTTTAAGACAATATTCATGTCTTTCAAAACAACATTCCTGACAATTTATCAGTATTTTAATAAATGAGCGTATGATAATAATAATAATACAGTCACACACTTTTATAACAATTTGGAAATTTCCTTGTTATAACAACCAGACTTGAGATGAGAGAAAAATCGTAAGGGCCTTATTGGGATTCGAACCCGAGACCCCTGACTCACCAGGCACAGATGTTGCGTTTGTTACTTTGCCCAGTTGCGCTACCATGCAACACCGAGAGAAAAATTTGGTCCATAGGGAAAACCCGAGGAAGTATGTACCAACTGTGCCTTGTAGCTCAGCTGGTTGGGCATCTGCCCGGTTAGTCGGAGGTCTCGGGTTTAAATCCCGATAAGGCCCTTACAATTTTTCTCTCATCTTAAATTTTGTTGTTTCATTTCAATGGTGACCAGGCACCATACCAGATTTTGCGTTTGTTACTTGTAATAACAGAAACTTTGTAATATCAGTATGCAAAATGAATAGAACCGAAGACTTGGGACCTTAAATTGTCCGTGTTATAAGCAGTATCTTGTATTAACAGAAGTTTTATTATCGATGTTTCACTGTATTTTGACCTTGTGGGTGCGGAAAATGTAGTACATGCTTAGAAATAAAGGATTTGCTGAAATATCATTGAAAAGTTGATTGTCCATTCAAAAAAATCGTAATTGTTAAATTTTGTTTCTTTGCTGAAACACCTGTTGTTTAAAGATAGGTTCTGTCAAAATAAGACCATTTGGGCAATACAAAGCACCACTGAAATTCTTGTAACTTTATGAAAAAGTGATTGAAAAGTAGAATATGATTATTCATGCAACTTTACCATCAAAATATTGTTCTGTAATTAAGTGATAAAAACATGTTTTTGGACTTCAAATTGAGGAATGCTATTGACCTAGGGCCTATTTCATAAAAGTTAAGACGAGTTCAGTGCGTATTCATTCCCACACCAACGTCCCAAGATAAGAAGAGTGACCCTTCCTAAGACGCGTCTTAGCGCTTGGTGAAATCGGCCCCATATGGGTAATAATATTAAGTGCCATGATATATCTACATTAATGTTATTAATTCAGTTCCATTTAGGATTATCAGCAACACGTTTGTAAAAACATGTTGCCTCGAGACCTCCAGTAGCGATGTACTTAATGACGAGTTGTTCCTCATCCACCACCTCCGAAACTGTCGTCCATTTGCCCCCACCTGGACTGCCAATCACCAGCTTATGCCCCTCCCACCTCGCCACCCTCGTCTCCTCCGCCCAGTGGTTACGATCAATCTTCAGCTCTCCGACTGTCATCGTGTGTTTCACAGTGTCTCCTTGGATAGTGAAAACGTCGCCTTCTACCGCAATGTCGAGAGTTTTGGATGGCGTCGTCAAGCGTCGCGGCTCATCCGGATTTGCATCCTTGTACATCGCTTTGATGAAGGCTTCGTAGTTCTCACTGCTGACAAAACACCAGGAGCCGTGGAAATTTGATCTGTCATCTGCAGGAGCCATTCTTGTGTAAGTATTCTCATTGATGCTAACTTTCAAAATACTCTCGGACCTTGCGTAAAAAAAATGTTCCAAACTTTAAATGCAATACACAGAAACTGAAAAAGTCTTGTTTGAATCGAAATGCCCCATTCAGTTGCACCATCGGATTTCTTCGACTGCTTGCTTGAAACTGATAGTTGCTGTCTCCAATTCCATTTGACAGATATCACATTTTTAAAACACAAAACGTATGGTCCATCCGGTTTTCTGCGCAGTTTTGATAACAAATTTCTGCTGGTATTACAAAAAATCTCATGTTTGAACAAGTTGTGAATGGAGATAATCTTTATCAATATGAATAAAAGGTGAACAATTCAAGCATTTTTAAAGATTTTTTATTTTTTTTAAAGATTTTCGTAGCAAAGTTTTATGAGCAGTTGAGCACCCATCAAAGACAATATCAAAATATAGCAGTATCTTATCAATGTAATAAAATATTTATAAAAATACCAGTTTTGTGTGTTTCCGGTTTTGCATTGTCATCTCCACCATTTTTTCTAATCTGTACTACATGTATTTCGTGGGTTGCAAGTTACTGATTTTATGCTTGTTACGTTTTTATCTATATTTTGATATCTTTACAATGCAAGCATATCATCGATAATTTTCAGTGGTTCCGTTCAGATAACAAAAATACTGGTACTAGATCTCCGACATGACTTTGCTTTTGACTGTACTTATCTCAAAATAAACTCTGTGTGCAAACTTATGATGTACCATCATATTAAACTTGCCTTCATCCACAAAGTGTATATACTGTGACGTAGAACTGTTACGGTGCTATTTCAGAAAGTTTTCAAGACTTAAGGTATTGTGTTACTAAATTAAAGTAAGTACTGAAACTTAATATTTGGCGTTTCAACTTTGCTTTGCCCCAGTGGTAAACATTCTTGCAGTGTTTGTTTGAGGGTTTGTCTTAACATTTTATAGCCATGCTTTGAAATTACACAACACAATGGTAGATGGAAGGTAGTATGTACATTAATATTTTGAAAACTAGAAATTTCAAAGCCGGACTGTACCTACATTATACACAATTCTGAAAGCATAATGTGGGTATATAAGGTGCCTTGTCCTCGGGAAAGGCATTTGCCATAAGCTGCCAATCTCTGGCCATCCAGGAGCAAATGGGAACCTGTGAGGGCAGTGAAGGTGTTATGTGTTTGATTAGCTCAAGTGCCTAACAGGCAGCTTGGGGCTGCATGCTTCCCAGGGAGCTGAGAATGTTCATTAGGAAATGCTCTTAGGAGCCAAATAACTAGGGGTAATTTGGCACCGGCTAGCTCGGTGGTCGAGTGGTTAAGACGTCTGCTAGTATGCAATAGGTCATGGGTTCTAGTCCCACCCGAGCATGCTGTGAGTTTTTACCATGTTCTCTGGAAAAGCGCATTAACAGCTAAATGACCAGGGGCCGATTTCACATAGCGCTAAAGGTCACTCTTCTTATCTTGGGATGTTGGTATGGGAATTAGGATGCATTGAATATGTCTTAACTGGAATCGACACCAGGGGTAAAAATAGGAAGCACTATATGCATGATATGTACGCTATATAAATATCCACATTACAACACGTGATAGCCAAGTCTTAATGTTATTTTACTTGTCTACAATTAATTTCTACAACAGGGCACTTCATTTCTTGACATACCAACGACCGTCGACCTCAAATTCAACAATGTCTGGGAAAGGAACCGTTAACTTTACCGGCAAGTGGGAGCTTTCAGCAACTGAAAACTACGCCGAGTGGTTGGAAACAATTGGCGTTCCGGAAGAAGACTGTAAGAAGTATCTCGCTTACTCACCGAGTTTGGAGGTCGTCCATGAGGGCGACACAATCACGTACATATCGCGCAAGGGGGACGAAGTGAAGAAACATGTCAGGCAGATGGGGGTTGAGTTCTTGGACACGGCGCACAATATGAATGAAATTAGGGTGGGTACTAAAAATTGTTGGTATGGGACCCAATGCACGATGGAAGTATTCTGCCCAAAATTGTATTTTCTTAGAAGAAAACATTAAAGATGGTTTTAAAAAGTTAGATTACACACTTTTAAAATTTCTTTAAGACTAAATTTGGTTAGTTGCCAATGAGCTCACATATGTGCCATAAAGAGACTGATACAAATGCATTGCAACAATTGATAAAAATACATTTTCATAGTTCTAAAAAACTGTTTATGGAAGTAAATTTCGAGAAACTAGCCCCCTGACTATCACAATGGCTCTGTTTTCCTTGCAGGGAACCCGCCTAAATAGGATAGTGGCTTTGAACAATTTCTTGAAAGCATGGAGTGGACAGTTTTTCATTGTTGTTTCTTTAGAATGTAGATGAGTTACTGAGCCGACAGGTTGGTTTTTATCACACACATTCTCAAACACACAGGGAGATAGCGCCATTTGTAACAATCTTTCAGTTCTGTAATCTTTCTTTAAACCTCTCCAAAGGTACCCCGTTGGGAACAAAACCAGCTAGTGATCTCGTCTGCCACCAACCCGCCGGGAAAATGGACCACGACGTGTCAGATTGACGACGAGAAACTTCTGATGTGCTACATCAATCATGTTGGTTATAAAGATGGGCTCACAGCCAAGCGATGGTTTACGAAAGTTGGGGATCCAGGCCTCAACGCATTAGCCGAATAATAGCGCACGGTTTCATCAAAAACAGGCATGTTGAAAACCAGACTTACACTACTCACAATAAGTTAAAGGAGCGTGTTCAGATTTTTCCAGAAAATGGATTTCGTTCTAACCTAACAATCATATAAAATACCTCCTCAAAATACTATCCATGGGAAGAAAACAGGAAATTTGCAATCTCCAATTTGGATGTGGAAGCAAAAGGGTTGGTGTAATTACTGCACTGCTTTATGTAACCGGATAAATTAGTTTACAAAACATCAGTGTTTTCTTTTTTTTAAACAATATCCTTGGAAATATGCGGATTGAGAGCGCGAAATTTCAGAATGGTAATGAGACAAATATCACAATTGATATGGTATCAAAATCTCAACACCCATGGAAAATACGAGAGGCTAATAAAAATGTGATCTGGTCACGCTCCTTTAAAAAGTTGAGGTGAAACAACAGTAACAAATCTTAAGGTGATGTGTACACACAAATTTTAATGAGGCACGTCATCTATACTTTACTGACAACACATAAATATTAAGGCTCTCTTAAGATTTACAACTGCCAAAATAGAAATTTCTAAAATTGATATAATTTTCTGTTTTAAAGCTCTACATTTGTACAGGAATGCACATGAATGTTTTTTTTTCAATTAAAAGCACAGAACAGTAAATGCTATTTCCTTTCTAACATCAAAATGTGACGTTTCAATTAACAATTTTGTTTGTACCCACAAAAAATACATAAAGCAAAACATTATTCAACACATGCTTGTGCGAAAAGCAGACAATTTCTTTCTCATTGATTATTTTGTCTAGATTTTTTTTTCTGTTAATGATAGATTGTAGTCAATGCCCCTCAGTTTTACATGGTATGAAATTACCGTCAAGTATCAATAAATTTATCTGTATTGCACATTTTTGTAAAGTTAATATTTCAATGTAAAAATCAAGAACTATGTTTTGCGGTCTTTTCCCCACAAATATCAACAGGTACATTGGTTTAACAAAAAAGAAAAGATTAATGATGATCTACCAGCTTAGCTATGAGGCACAGTTGTATACTTCCTCAGGTTTCCCCCAAGACCTCTGATGACTCACTGGGTAGATGCTCTACCAACTGAGCTATGAGGCACAGTGGTATACTCCCTCGGGTTTCCCCACCCCCAAAGACATCTGACACAGCAGGCAGATGATCTACCAGTTAAGCTTTGAGGCACAGTGGTATTCCTTTCAAATTTTCCAAAAGAACCCAACTTTTGTTTTACCCAAAAGAGCATACTACTGTGCATCAAAGCTCAGTTGGTAGAGCACCTTGTCAGAGGTCTTGGGTTCGATAAGGACCATATTATTTTTCTTTCATCCCCTATTTGATTGCCTCATTTCAGTGGTGATAATGGGCACCATACCATATATTGCACTCATTACATAAATATTCAAGAATCTTTTTGTTCTTCTATTGTAATAAAAAGCAAAGCATAAAAGGAAAAATAACATGTCGTACCCCAGTTCTCTGCAAATAAAGTTAAGAAAAACTAATTACAAATTGCACACAATACGAGTACTGTATTTATAGAACTGCTGAAAATTGAACAAATGTTTTTGTTCGAAAAGTAGATGTCTGAAGAAGTTTGCTGTGTTCTCTTTCTGTAGATTATCTGTCAAACTTGATGAGGCATACAACGAGCACAACGGTGAAGGCAACCAATGAAAGGAGTGCGATGGATACCAGGCAAATGCACTTGCGACGCTGGTTGGGGTCATAGGACGTCTCCTTTTAAAAAATAAACAAACAAATTTTGAATTAGCCTTAGTTTAGATCGGCCCTTAAAACAAATGTGTGTACATGTACAACCTAAGGAATTTTAACCCTCACTGTAATTTCTTTGATGTAGCTGTATTGGTTGGTGGGTTTTGATAGAATGTGTGTGCACACACATTGTTTTTCACCATTCACTGATTTTAAAGATTTTATTTAGCATCACTGCATCTATGTAACTGAAACTTCTGCAGGTTAGTTTACCAACATTCTTCTTTAGATATGTTACCCCCAGCCTAAGCCCCTGGCACACCCCACATTAGGTAGGTAAGTTGTTTACGAGCCAATATCGGCTCATACTCATCCCCGGTTTCCGTGGCATGGAGTGACTAGGAGCAATGCTACATGTATTGCTCCTGGATGGGATGCCAGTCCATCACAGGTCTACCCCCAGCAACTAGTTGGGTTTCCCTAACCGTATTTGCTGGTACTCATTTATACACCTGGGTGGAGAGACAACGTAGAGTCAAGGACACAACGCGGTGCAATGGCCCGGTTTCGAACCATGGACCTCTTGACCGAAAGTCCGACACGCTATATTCACTAGACCACCACGTCTCCACAAACCACAATATCCCCAACTTATTGTGAGTAGTGTAATGTAAATTTGATGCACATCATATTAAAATGAAACAACGTACTGAAAATCACAGAATCAACATGGGCGGAAAATCGTTTCACTCTAATGCGAGCCAAATTTGCGTGCAAAAAGACTCAGCGTGAATCCACCCTAATATTTTTGTTTCTCTGAGTATACCCACATTTCCGCTTGATGAATCGATATCACTGAGCGACGACTGCGATTTCTCATAGTCTAGCTTATAGTCAAGCAATGGTTCAATCATCCACGGTTTGATGTCTACACGACGATGCATTTCAG
Organism: Henricia sp. BOLD:AAB3569; assembly: GCA_037783545.1. Lineage (NCBI taxonomy): Eukaryota > Metazoa > Echinodermata > Asteroidea > Spinulosida > Echinasteridae > Henricia > Henricia sp. BOLD:AAB3569. The sequence goes on from JBBELK010000121.1 coordinate 773,107, forward strand.
AGATGAGGTTACGCAGCTCTAAAATCTCCCTGAAAAATGAAGAAATCTTAAAAAGTCACCCTTTTCGATTTTTGTATAAATAGGTGATTTTTTTAAGGATAATGACCAAGGGATCGCCAGGGTGAATTAATTTGGAACAAGTGTGGACAAATGTCCACGAGTTTGGGAATTGGGTATTGAGTTATTTGTTTAGAGACTGTTCAGTTTTCTTGTCAAGGTCAATAACCAAAGTTATCCAATAGACCGTATCGAATAGCTGCCATCTTGTGGGGCACCTTTTGTTACTTAAACAATGTAAGCACAATATGTGCAACCATGCATGTCCTCAAGGAACAAAGAAACTGCCCCACGAAATGGCGGCTATTCGATACACGGTCTATAGTAGCCACCCTCAATGAACACAAGATTTGAAAGAGGATGAGTCAAGCTATGAGTACATGACTATCAATTGAGGATGTATTTGCAGAAACTTGAATTTCACTGAGTTGAACATGAAAGAAACAAGGTGCTTCGACGAATGTTTAATTGGACATCAAATTATTTATAACAAAGAGTTTCTAGCAGTGTGAAATGTTGTACAATATATGTATTTTTGAAGTTTTTCTGACCTTTCTTGGCTCTTTAAGTCTTGTCGCTCCAGAACCATGCGATCGACCGACGGTATGTCCAAATTCTCGACGTTGACAGGAATGTTGTCCAACCCAACTGGTTCCGTTACACCAGTGTTGATTAACACATGGGAACCTGTGAAAAATGCAAGAACATTTTATACTGTTCTAAAAAAAGAAACAATTTTCTTAAACATCGATTCTTAAGGGAGCGTGTTAAGATTTTTATAGAAAATGAATTTCGTTTTAACCTGACAATTGTATAAGCTACCTCTCCAAAATACTATCCATGGGATGTGGAAGCAAAAAGGATGGTGTAATCACTGCACTGCTTAATGGAACCGGATAAATTAGTTTTTAAAAATCGGTGGTTTTTGACGATATCCTTAAAAATATATGGATTGAGAACGCGAAATTTCAAAATGGTAATGAGAAAAATATGACAAATGATATGGTATCAAAATCTCAACACCCATGGGAAAAATGGGGGGCTCAAAAATCTGGACACGCTCATTTTAGTGATTACATTCATTTTGAAGAATTAAGAAAGTTTACTCTGGGACAATGCGTTAGTTCCGACGAAGACCTACCATTATGAAGAGGAAAAGCTCTTTCCAATTCCAACGATTTCCGCAGATGGCCTTCGTACAATTCAGCACACGACAGGAACATGTTCCACAAACGTTCGTAGTCGCCACGCTCTGACTTGAAGTCAAAATCTCTGCAAATAACAAAATACCGAGCTCTTAAACTTATAATCATGGCTTGTTTTGTCTTTTCTATGTTTACAAAAAAGACCAAAATCAAAATTAATCAGAGATTGAGGCGCTCTTAAAATGCTAAATCAATTCGGACTTAATTTTTACACTTCATGGGATAAGTGAAATTTTGATTTTTCAATTATATACAAATTTAAATTTATATGTACACTACTCACAATAAGTTAGGAATATTGGTATGTTGTCAATTTTGGATTTTAACCTATTCCCGTGACAAGGTGTGTCTGTCATGCAGATACAATTGTTTAATCATATACAAAATCATTCAAGCAGAATGCATACCCTCAATAAAATATCTGCGTACACCCCACAATATCCCTAACCTATTGTGAGTAGTGTAATTTGGACGCGGCCTGATGAATACTCACGTTTTAAGATGAGGTATAAGAAGGTCTTTGCTGCGTCTTGCGAGATCTGAGGCCTTGCGTCTGGTTTTCTTGAGTTCATCCCTAAGATACTCCGAGTCGCTGGAACCACCGAGGGCCAGAACCAGATCGTGGTAACGAGCTGTCTCCGTGTTAAAATTCTTAACAAGCTAAAAATATACGGTTTGAAAAAAGAAATTCTATTCTGACCAAAAGATTGAGGAGGCTGACAGATGTAACATTTTATCAGTCATTAACATGTATGACCACCTCTTGTAGCAAGGCTGACTGTACCAGCCTCCATAAGAGCCGCTGAGGCAGAGTGTGCCACTCTGCCTGAAGTGGCTCCTGTGCTCCTGCACTTTTTGGGCTGTTTTTGAGGTATAAGCATGAAATCATTGAAGCAGAACAGTCTTGAAAGTGATTCCAAAGTGATTGGTCGATCAGTGCCTTGTTATCTATGAGTTCATTGTGTTCAACAAAATTCTGTTCTGATTAAAAATCGCTTTAGTCGGAAAGAATTGAGAAATTGATCATGGCTTCAGAACTACAGAAACCATACGAGACAGGCTGAAAAATTTCTTCACAAAAGTGTTTCCCACACACAAAATCTTATAATTTTCCCACTTCTAAAATCTAAATTTTATCTATCAAATTTGCACTTACCGATGCTTGATGAGTAATTTTAAAGAAAATAAATCAACTTCTCAACTCTTACCCTCAACTGATGAACGTGTATAGAATTTTTTCCCGATACTTACACCATGACACTCGTCTGTACTGCACACTTCTATATCTTCGCTGTTATCCATACAGTTGTGTATAGTGGATGGGATCGTTGTACTGCTATGGCGACGAATCACGGAATCCTCGATGTGTGAGTGAACCATCTTGATGAAGGCTGCAAAAATGTTATCATAGAAAAAAGATATGGTAACCTTTAGACAACACCAGAAAATAGCGGAATTCACGAAAAACAACGAAAAACACCAGAAAACACCCAGGAACCTATTGAAAAACACCCTAAAACCACAGAAAAACAATCTAAAGAGCCGGCCCCAAAAACTTGAAAAACACCTGAAATAATGCCAGACTCAAAAAAAGTACCAGAAAACACCACAGTGGTTTTGAGGTGATTTGGGGTGTTTTTTGGTGTTTTCTAGCTGGTCATTAGCTGGAAAATTTTCCAATGTTTTCTTGTGTTTTGAGGGCTTTCGAGCTAGGTGTTTTTCGGTAATTTTTGAGGTGTTGTTTTGTCATGCTTGTAGGTTTTGCATTTTTGGGATGTTTTTGGTACATGTTTTTAGGGTGTTTTCAATGTGTTTTTCGGTGACTGGTTTTGACTTTAAGTTTTGCGGGGGTTTTCAGATGTTCGGAATTGTTTTTCCGGTGGATTTGAGACATTCTGGGGTTTTTCCGGTAGGTTTTAGGGTGTTTTTTGGTGGGTTTGTCGGGCGTTTTCTGGCATTTTTAGTGTTTTCTGGTGGTTTTCTGGTATTTACAGTGTTTTGCGGTAGATTTTCATTTGTTTTGGGGTTGTTTTGTGGTAAATGTATTAAACATGTAGTACAAAACACAACATCTTTTCCTCGTGTTGACCGTAGCGTACTAGTACTGGTCGATAAACTTGTGAAAAAATGAATTTGGAGAAGCTTCTGAGAGAAGCTTGACTGGCAGGCCAAATCATAATACCTCATTCAATTTGCTGCAAATTCTTTCACAAATCTACATGTTTCATTCAATTTAAATCTTGAATTTCAAGTACGATACGTCTGACAAAAATGTGAAATGTTCATCTCATTATTTTTAGACGGTGGCAATGTTTATTAATTGTATACCGTTGAATTTACGCATGGCACGTCAGGGTGTTGAACATAATGTCTGGAACCTTTTCTCTTGTAACACATTTTGCTTACATACCAGTATTCAAGAGTAGGTCACCAGTCTCTCTCATCTCATAAACATAACGCTATGGTGATGTGCGACGCGTTTGTTTTGTGCGGCGTTTCAAACGTCAGATTCTGCTGAAATTACCCATGTTTTACTACTTGTACTCAGGTTTAGTCTTACTACAAGTGATTCTGTTCTTTAGAATATCCACAAGCCAAGGTAAAAATGCATTTTCCAGCCCGTCAAATCACGAAATAATCTAACATGTCCAACATGTCCAAGGCAAGGCGTTGCAACGGCAGCCGACTTGGGCCCTGCTGCACGCAAATTTAACTTACTACTGCATTCTATCCAATGCATTCCATTCATGATTGATTGGGTGCAGGTCAAGTGGTCCCAAACCAACTCGGCTCTAAATAACTTGGCCCGGGAACTAGGTGCATTAATGATGTATTAACATTTATTTATCACTTCCCCTTTTTTTCCATTTTGCAGCAGACATCAAAGGAAGAGTAAATCTGGGCTCGGCTCCAAATTCAGCGACCTCCGAGTCATTTATTTTTACACTCAATGTCAACTTGGGTTCACTACCAGTTTACTTTGAGCTGTACAATGCGACTGACGAAAGCACAGTGGATGGACTGGTGTTGGATGAAGATGTAAATATTTAAACCCATCAGTGATTTCTCCTTTTCATAAAAATTGTTTAATAATGACATTTAGAGATATTACTGCCATTTATTTACACAAAAGTGCTTAAAGCCCAGCGTACATCCACCTTGCAACTGGAAGCAACTACTGGGAACTGGTGTTTCCAGCAACTAGAAGCAACTCGCGGCAACTGGGAGCAACTGATAGTAGCTTAAAAAGGTTGATGTACACGCACTTGCAACTACTGGTAACAGGAAAAATCCAAGTTGCCACGAGTTGCTCATGTTCTACTTTCTAGTTATATCCAGTTGTGGTCAGTTTTATTGATGTACGCGTACTTGCAACTAGTTGCTTAGTTGCACAAGTGCGTCTGATCATGTGACCGTACATCGACAGCAACTGCAAGCAACAGTTGCTTCCAGTTGCAAGGTCAATGTACTCTAGGCTTTACTGTTGCCGTGTCGATGTGCACGCTCTGGAAATGTAGACGTGGCTGGATGCTCCCAGTTGCCGCTAGTTGTGCAACTAATCAGTTGCTTCTAGTTGCAATTTCTCTCTTGTTACCAAGTCATTTGGTATCATTAGAAAGCCCTGTTATTCCTCTTTACAACGATGTGTCATTCATTATGATTAAGCAATTGGGTGATGTGCAGCAAAGCTGAATACGGGGGCGGGTGTAAAGTGAAATGTCGCAAAGTTCACTGCTATTGTCATACAGTGCATTCCCCTTTTGCTTGGGGGATGGGAATGTGTCAATGCACTTTTTGACAATTTAGCAATGCCTTTTGTGACATTTCACTTAACACCCACCACCCTATTCAGCTGTGCTGCACATCCCCCAATTGTTTAATCATAACAAATAACAGGGCTTTCCAATGATACCAAATTCAAGGAAACTGACTTGGTAACGAGAGAAATTGTCAGTCAAACTTGTGTTTCCGAACTTTTTTTTAGGAGTTTATAACTTTATACAAGATTGCTATTGATACAAGACTCAAGCATAAAATTATTATTTTTTGTTCATTATTCCTCTTAGGTGGTCGTGTCATGTGCAGTGCTCACAACATTCACCACTGGGGACTCAGTGATAGAATTTGACCCTCCAACTGTCACGATTTCGCTCAGAAATGGAGTTACTACTGGGGCAGTGCCATTCAAGTAAGATTCTAGGTTTTAGGGAACAGGGGATTTTGGCTCAAAATTTAACCCTTTGAGTCACGAACTGATGCTCTGGGATTGTTCAAGTGCAATTTAAAACACACTGGACCTATAGCTTTACATCCCATCTGAAGGATGGAGCAATAAACTTTGTGTGCATTTGTAAAGGCTCATGAGATTGGATAACAAAAATTTCCAACAAGTCTGAGCCTTCCATTTTGTTGAGTACTGTAGTTTCAGGTGGTTTGTTGTATGTTGTACATTTTCCTTGATCTATCTCTTACTGCAGAATTCTTTCTCAAGGTCGGCGTATCAATTTACAGTGCCGGGGTGAAACCGCGGCCATCGTACCCCCAGGCACAACTTCCTACTTCAAGTTGGATTCATCAGCTGGACAATCAGGGTGGGAAATTTCTTTTTTTTTAATGGGTTTATAGAACTTTGATTCGCAGCCCATAGGCGGAGTTGCATGAAGCTTACAAGTGTCTTCTACCTAAACATTGAGATACATAGCTTGGTTGTGCCATTGGTAGCAGCCAATGGCCAGAGACGCTGGGTAATCCCCTTACTCTTCACAAAAGAATTCTCTGGGATCTTCCAAGTGCCTTGCTCAAGGGCACATGTACCTCGACCGAGTGTCGAACCCAAAACACCCAAACCTCTCTCTATTTCTTTCCTAGCAGACAGGATGGCTTTAAAAAATGTTTTTTAGCCTCTTAATGCACAAATATCTGGTACCGATTTGTCTTGTGAATTGTTAATGTATTTTCAAAATGCTGCTTTGTTATTCAGGTTTATAACAATCAAGAAAAGCCCTACAGTCAGTCTGTGTGCCGACAGGATTCTAGTAGCTCCAGAAATAGCAAGAGGACAAGTTTTACTACGACTTAGGTGAGACTTATTTTCTTTCTAGTATAGTACAATCTTTCTAGCATTACATTATTTTGTGGATGTCATCACCTACTCTCCTATTTATTACAGAACCTTAATGGGGTAGACTTATGACAGACTTGTGACGACGGACTTGCAAGCAATTGCAACGCACTTAACTACATCCCTAAATTCTTGACTTGGTATCAGGGTTGTAGTCGAGTACTTCACAAGTCCTCACAAGCCTTTACAAGTCCAACACAAGTCCCTGGGTCTTAATTCAAGTCACAAGCTATTCAAATGAACTCCAAAGAAGGCATTCTTTTGTGCGTGTTCATTCTTTGCTTCTTGTTACTGGACTTGTGCGGGACTTGTCACGGACTTGTGCGGGACTTGTGACAGACTTGTGATTTTATCGGCTCTGGATTTATGATGGACTCGACTACAACTCTGCTTGGTAGGTTTTTGTGTACTTTGGTTAAATTTTTTATTTTTTTATTTCAGTGAGCCTGTTCAAGAGAGCAATGTAACTGTAAAATGTGAGGTTACAGGTGTTTCACAAGGTAAGATCCTAGTTTAGGCTGGATTCACACTGGACTTTTTCGCGCGTATTTTTTATGTGCGTCGCTTTAAAGAAATATGATGTTGAGGGAATTTGGAGTGAAACGACGCAATGAAAATTACAGAATGAAAAACAGTTATCCGTGCATTGTTTCACTCCAAATTCCCGATACATCATATATTTTTTTTAAAGTGACGCACGTAAAAAATACGCGCGAAAAAGTCCAGTGTGAATCCACTCTCGGGACTAAATCGGTAGAATGTAAGCCTGAGTCTCCAGGCTCAAAATACGAGAATCGTTTGAAATGCGGACTGACATGACTTTGTTTTATGCATTCTGTCTAGATGATCCAATCAACTGGTTGATATTTGAAGATGTTCAGATTGAAATCGGCAAGGACAGTGCTGCAGTGAGTATCACAATGTCAGAAATTTTTTTTTTACAACTTAACTACAGACATAGAATAAACAATCAGGGCCGGATCCAGGATTTTGAAAAGGGGGGACGTGAAATTTTTAAGCATGAAATGCTGATGACAATGAAATAGCGAGCGCGTAGCGCGAAGCCCTGAAGGCTTCAAGATGGATTCTAGATGCTCTGTGGTGCGATCTGAGGCAATATTTAACCACTTTAAGCAGGAAAAGTGTGCACAAAAAGTGGTTTTGTTTTGTTGTTTTTTTGGAAAAGGGGGTGCGTGCGCCCCCCATGCCACCCCCTGGATCCGCCCCTGACAATTGCTCCATCCTTTGTAAGGGATGTAAAGCCACTGGTCCAGTGTGTTGTGTAACGCAGAGCATTCTTTCGTAAAAGAGTAAGGGGATTACCCAGTGTCTCTAGCCAGTGGTTGCCAATGGCACCACCCACCTATTTATCTCGATGTTTATTTTGAAGGCATGGGTTGCATTTCAGAGTTATGAAATTATCTTTTTATGGTTGTGTTTTTGTTTGTAGTTGGGATACCACATTGTAAATAGAGGTGGTGTATTGAGAGTCGAATGTTCAGCCCAGTCTGACGACGGAGTACAGTTTCAGACAGCGACATCAAAGAGTAAGATTCAGTCGTAATAATAATTTTTTGATCCAATGATTCAACCACCATGTTGTGTAGTTCTAGAGCCACGTGGGCATACTTTCAGCACTTCTTCTTATTAACATCTGTAATTAATTTCTCAGCGAGTTCTTAACATTTTATTTAGAACTGAAAAACTGTGTTAAACTATAGCCCACCGAGCTGGGTCACGTAATTTGTGTCCCATCGACAAGGCGACCAATATTCGCCAATTTTAATCTGATATGAATGGCAGACTTTGGGGACAGTTTTTCATTTTTGACTCAATAACTAATAAATTTGAAGCAGAAGTAAGTTTTTGATTGATGCATAATCATGTTTCAAACTGTGTCTACTTTAACCATTTTTGTATAAGTTTCGTACACATTTGACTTTCAAAATCATTATTTTGGGAGTTTTTGGATAGTTTGAGGCTCCAAAACTTTGCAGAATGTAAGTTTAAGGTTTAAACGTTTGAAAAAAATAATTAATAAATTTTTTATTTTTTTTAAACTGTAAATGCACTTTGACCTTGTTCGATAATATCTAGAATATGCATTGCATGCTGCGGTTTCACAGATCACATTTTTAAAAATATGAAATTAGCATTTTCCGAAACTTCTCTTTCCAGGCGACGTGACGTTATTTGATTTTGAGATGGGATCTGTCCAGTTGATACCAGCCATCTTTACAGTATACGAGGCCAGATTTACACCCCTCCTGGTCCTCTCTGATCCCCTGCGTTCCGGCGAGACAGAGGTCACCTTCTCGTGTGGTATCGATCAACTTAATACAACATATGAGGCTGAAGAAATTATCCAAAGACAAGAATGTTTAGCTTCAGATGATTTGGGTGTGGCAATGACCACAGGTTCAGGTAAAACATTAATGGATCATTAGGTGGATTCCTACTGAGCTTTTTTCATATGCTACGCGTTTAAATTTTAAACACGTCACTTTGAGAAAAAGCGGCATGAAGTGAACTTGGTATGAACCAAGAAATGCTCAGTTTTAGAGATGGGAGGAAAACCCCTACACAATTCTGTATAGACCGTATCGAATAGCCGCATTTCGTGGGGCAGTTTCTTTATTCCTTGAGAACACGCATGGTTGCACATATTGTGATTCCATTGTTGAACGGTTTAAGTAACAAAAGGTGCCCCACGAAATGGCGGCTATTCGATACGGTCTATAGGGGGGAACCCACAGAATCAAGCAGGGACTGAGAACCCAATCCACATACTGACCCGGACGGGATTCGAACCAGGGCCACAGGGGTGGAAGGCGAGGAAAGTACTGCTATGCAAACCTGATTCCCTGCGCCTCTGCCTTTTTTAGTTGATGTATTAACGACTGATCCGAATACGATGCCAACCTTCCAACCAACCACGCAAGTCCCACCAGATGTCACAACCAACACCCCACCTACAAATAAAACTGCCATCTGGAGTCTAGAAGAATCGCGGATCGTATTCCGAGAGGGCGACATTCAGAAAGCATTAGACGTTCGTCTGAGTCGTGCCGTAGCAGGGTACCGGGGAGTACTACTGGTCAGGTGTTGCGCTACGGCTAATCTGAATATGAGTCCCAAGTACAGGGGTGTGTCGGCTAGTGCTGTAGCCATTGTCGATGTGGCTGCGGCTAGGGCTATCAACTGGACAGAGGCAGCAGGTGATTGCAATGGAATGTTTAATTTTATCAAAAAAAGGTGAAAAAATATCAAAAAAAGGTGAAAATATAAAGTTAAACCTTGACAATAGAACACTGTTAATACAACATTTTGCTTTAGGCTTGGGCTATTCCAACATTTTTGGAACCGATTCCATTTTTAAAACAAAAGTTGGTACTGAAAACAGAAAAAAAAGTCTTTCAAACCTGCCACAAAATATTGCCAAATTCCTGGAATTTTGAAATCGCCAAAAGAATCGCGACTTCAATTCCCAATTTAGAATAACAAAAAATACCCCAACTTGCGCTCATCCCTGGCACATCTGTATGACACAAGAATTATCCTTTTGTTTGTAGTCTCGACAGAATTGCAGTCAGAAACCGTAATTACCAACCCAGCTTACACCGAGGTGTCTCCGTGTCCCTGTGATTTGACGGCCAATCACTGTGATGTGAATTGCTGCTGTGATCAGGTAAAACATAATAAATATTTCTTGTTGAAAGTCTGAATGCTTAAATTTATTGTAATAAATTATGCCGGAATGGATAAAAATTATTTTGTCAAATTTATTGGGAAAAAGGTCTCAAAGGGTCTCAACGAGACGAGACCTTTTGAAGACATATGACAGAAAATGATGTCATAATTTAATGTATTTGTGGAAGTGTTCAAAGTATGAAAATATCAATATTTGTATTGTTACTGGGGGAACAGTGTGGATTTTGGGCAGCCATTTTTTAGTGACCTGCAAAAAAATACAAGTTTTAGAAAGATCTCAAGATGCCTCGGAATCATCTCAACTACATTCCTGACTTGAAGTTCTTATTTTGGTTGACGTCAAATTTGATCTTTTCAACAGCTGTGTACTGAGAACGACACCATGACATTCACCTGTCTTCAAGGAATAAATGGGGGCAACTTCACTAGAGAGTACGATTATAGCTGCTTCACCCCCAACATCTACCATCCCGACTATTTCCCATTTCTCTGTGTAGAAACAGACAACAGTCCTCACTTAGGCCTCTACTTCACAGCTAGAAGGGGCGCGCATGACGCAGCAGAGTATAACACTCTCAAAGTCAGCACTCTTGATGAAATTCAGACGAGCTTTGATGATTCCAGCCCACGTTCTCTGGACGTCGAGAATGTTGACGCAAACACCAGAGGATACAAGCTTGGTTTGCCGGTAGAGACTTTGTTTGAGTCCAACGCTAGAGGGTTTTTAGCATTACCGGAAGCTAGTCCTTTTGGAGGGTGTTCGTGGGTTTCCCCGATCCGCTTCCAAACTGGGACGACTGCAAAGTGCACTGTAAATCCTCAACAACATCTCTGTGCGGAATCTTCAACTCTGAATGCCAGAGCCTATGTCATGTCTTCAAATATCGGCTATCCGCCGTGTCCAAATGCACCAGGAGTCCTAACAAGCTACGGTGAAAGCGCACTAGCCCCAACAACAGTTCGGTATTACTGCAGAGACGACGTCACACCTTATCTCATCTCCAGTACAAATTCCAGTCAGCTTTTCCCCTCTTCTAAGGAATCGCTTTTTCCTGATGAAAACATCAAAACCACCAGCGTTCCCCTACCCAATCGTTGTTCTTGGGACGATGGCTACACGCTCCCACCTGTACCCCAGTACGACCCAGAAACATATCGTTGCAGTAACACAGTTCTAGATGTCCGCTACGAGATCTTCTGGCAAGGAACCCAAATCGTTCAAGTTAATGCTGTTGTAATCTTGGGTCCCGTCGCGTTAAATCCGCAGAACGTAACCTCGTCACCTGACGAAAAGGAGACGCCTTCTTTTGTAACTCCACCCCCTACAGAACCTCCAACAACACCTCCAACAACTCAGCCGGTCACCACTGAAGATATTACAATGGGGTTTACCACGAACGGATCATATACCATCCCTGAAAACACAACTACAATTACTGAGGCACCCACTACTCTTGCGAGCACTTCAGGACTGCCAACCACTAACATGCCCCAGACAACCCAAGTCTTGACAACCGATTTTCCAACTGAACGCCCAACTTCACAAGTCCCAACGACCCAAACAATTGCCTCAATAACTACAAATATTCCGACAACACCAGATACCAGCACCAACCCAGAACCTGACACTCCCACAAATTTCACCCAACTCTTTGAAGTCAAATTCACCCACCTCCCAACACCTCTGACTAACCACTCCCCCACTGTACCACCTCAAATTGACCCACCTCAGCGAGTCAGATCAGGTAAACCAGGCTATATTCAGGGTCGTAGAGTGTTGTCTGGTCTTGCAATCTTCAAACCATCAGCTGAGTGTAACGACACTGATAACTGCGATCCTGGCGACTTCGTTCGAGTTGATGATGCACAGGATAACAGATTGAGAATCTGGGTACCAGGTAAATATCCTCTACCATCTTTTATAACCTGAACCCATAAAACCTCAACAAGTTTATCAAGTTAATGTATTCGTAATCACAGCATAATTTGCTTGCTGATTTTGTTTGTTGCTGAAAACAGAATTCTATACAGTCCTAAAACTTTCAATGTTACATTTCAGGGTCACATATATCATTCATGGAAAACCTCAGAGACACATTGTTTAAACAAATGTGTCTTTTCGATGGACTCTTAAAAATTGAGGGGAAAAAATGATTTAAAGCCGGTTCATACTTCATGCAAACGCAAACGCGAATCTGATGAAAATTGGGTGTCAAGCATTTCGTGCCAAACTTTCGTGCTTACAGGTTGAAACTAATTCAACTTTCTGCAAATTTGCAGCACAAAAAATTTGCTACAGCCTCAAATTGTGCATAAAGTATAAACCGGGCTTTAGACAATAATTGAGACTCCCACGGCAATATATGAATTAACAAAACATAATTTGTTTCCCAAAATGTGGACCAGATCACATTTTTGACCATCGCCCCACCCCCCCCCTCCCATTTTACCGATTGGTTCTGAGATTTTGATACCATATCATGTGTCATATTTTTCTCATTACCATTCTGAAATTTTGCACCCTCAGTCCACATATTTCCAGGGATATCATCAAAAATCCACCGAAGTTTAGTAAACTAATTTATCCGTTCCATAAAGTAGTGTAGTGATTACACCAACCTTTTTGCTACCACATCCAATTGGGGATTGCAAATTTCTTGTTTTCTTCTCATGGATAGTATTTTTGAGAGGTATTTTATATGATTGTTAGGTTAGAAAGAAATCAATTTTTGGGAAAAATCTGGTTATACAGTGACATTTGTGTGGAGCCTCGCCAAAAGTAGAGTTCAATCTCAAAATTTCAACATCAAATGTGTTCTTTGCAGAAGCTTGTTGTGTATAGTATAATTTAAAGCCATTTTTTACACACATAATTTAATTTTTTTTGAGGTCCACTACTTTTAATAGAATTGCCCTTATTTTTGACAGGTCCAGGGAGTCTGTGTTCCCAGTCCAGCCTTGCCGATGTTACCTTTGGTGATAATCATATCTCGGGCTGCATTCTTAGGCTAGGCTGGAACCAACTCAACGACTGCACAGCGTTGCACAACATGATGTGGACGGAACTTCAGTCAATAGTGGCTGCGGATAGGATCGGCAAGATTGGCAATGCGTCAGTCACGAATCAGAACGATTGGGCTCCTGTTTTCCAGTGAGTAATGAAATGGAAAATTGGGAGCAAGTTTGAGACTTGCTAGTTGAAACATGACTCTGATTGAATGCTCTCTTTAAATAGTTGAAGGATGATCCCAAACTGCATTCAAATTTGCGCTAAAACGAATGCATCTGAAACGAACCCGAGAGATACTTTGTTAAAACTGAACAAGAAAACCTATATAATAAAATGAGATGTTATAATTTGTGTAACCCCGGACATAGACATGCCTTGGTATATCATCACAGTAATTCATAAAAATGTGATATTTCTTTTTAATTCAGCCCTGTGGAGCAGTTACTGACAACCAATGTTCCCACGACCATGACTACCAACTCCAAAGCAACTACCACAATACCAACTAACAACACGGCAACCAAATTCATGAAAACCGAATCCATGGAAGCTGCCTTGATCAATCAGACAGGTCCAAAGCCCCTTGAGTTACTGCAAGGCTTGTGCTATAACATCCCCACAGCCATCAACATTGAAATCCTGTATACGGCCGCTGGGGAATTTGGTGCTATTGCACAGCATGAGATAATGGCTGCGCGTGTCACGTGAGTACATTGAAACCTTATTAAATTTTTGAGAAGATTTTTGAGTTAAGCAAAGTTCTGAAAGGATTCTCACTTAATGAGCAGGATTTTTGATTAAGTTCTATTTGGGCATTTTAATGAGATTTCAGTTTGGCATAGTGGTACTTTCTTAGCCGTACATCTCTGTGGCCCTGGTTCGAATCCCGTCTGGGTAAGTATGTAGATTGGGTTCTCAGTCCCTGCTTGATTCAATGGGGTTTACCTCCCATTTCTTCCTGTTCTCTCGCACTTCATGGCCATGCTGAAGAACCTCCCCGGTGGCTATTGATCACGTTCACAGACGCTATCTTCGTAGGAAAAATGCTACTGCGTATTAAATGCCATAAAGTACGCGCACGCACACGCTGGAACATGTTCGCTCGAAATTTGTTCAAAATACGGCGCAACCGATGCGCGTCATAAAAACATACGCTCAAAATAATGATGCACGTGGCAATTTGTAGGAAAGTGACGTCATTTGAACGTGATCAATACAAGGCAAAGACTTAAATTGGCAAATCTACTTTTAAATGGTTCCTATAATCTAACCACTGAAGCATACCATTTCCTGTATTGTGATTTCTTCTCTTTAGATTCAGTACATCGACCGTCACGCTTCAGTGCAGCGGAGCCAATGGTTATGCCTGCCACCAGGACGAGACTAACAATGAAACAGTAGACTTAGTTCAGTCTTTCCCTATCTCCAGTACCGTGGTCTTCACCCAGGTGCCAGATGAAAGGTACATATATCTTTCAAAAATAAGTTTTTAAAAAAATGAAAAATGTCTAATTTGATCGAAAGATTTTAGTGGTCAGTAACGTGTGGAGACGTGGTGGTCTAGTAGATAGCGCGTCAGGCTTTCGGTTGAGAAGTCCATGGTTCGAAGCCTTGTCATTGCACCGCGTTGTGTCCTTGGACAAGACACTCCACTCCACGTTGTCTCTCTGCACCCAGGTGTATAAATGGGTACCAGCAAATACGGTTGGGGAAACCCAACTAATTGCTGGGGGGTAAACCTGCGATGGACTGGCATCCCATCCAGGAGGAGTAGCAATGCTCCCAGTCACTCCATGCCACAGAAACCGGGGATGAGTACCGGCCGTATAAGCCAGTATGGGCTCATAAACGACCTACCTATCTACATGTACCTAACATGTATGAATACCTCATGTTGCAAGGCTGACTGCACCAGCCTCTCTAAGACACTATAAGCAACTAACAATGGAAATTGGGCACACACCATTGTTAATAACAATGTTTGTTTTTCTTTCATTTCTAGGATATACACAGGCAAAGACCCAGCAGTGTGTTATTACGACATGTGTGACCCAGAAACGCTGTTCTTGCTGTCGGACCGTTTCTATGGTGATTCAATTCAGTACTCTTTGGCCGCGTTGGTTTTTGTGGCAATTATTGTACTTGCCAATTGTGTCGTCATTAAACCATGGTTTTATTATTAGGGCAACACATTGCGTTGTTAGAGAACAATTTAAGGTAGTATACCACTGTGCCTCATAGCTCAGCTGGTAGAGCATCTGCTTGTTGTGTCAGGGGTCTTGGAGAAAACCTGATGGAGTATACCACTGTGCCTCATAGCTCAGCTGGTAGAGCATCTGTCTGGTGTGTCAGAGGTCTTGCGGAAAACTTGAGGGAGTATACCACTGTGCCTCATAGCTCAGTTGGTAGAGCATCTTGCTGGGGTGTCAGAAGTCTTGGGGGGAAACCTGAGGGAGTATACCACTGTGCCTCAGCTCAGCTGGTAGAGCATCTGACTGTTGTGCCAGAGGACTCGGAGAGGGGCGGGCGGGGGTTGGGGGTGGGGGGGAACCTGTGTGAGTACACTGTGACTTACAGCTGAACTATATATTCTTAATAACGTTTGCTGCTTACCCCTGAGGCTGAAACATGTATTACTGGTTTGAATTTACTTTAGTCTGAAGCCAGTAAGTTTATGTAATAAAATTCTACATAGAGACAAGCATACTTCAGTAAATTATGCAAATTAGCAACACGAGTTGTATTTCTAAAACTATACCCAGCATGATATGTGGCGAAGGGTACTCCCACCCCCCCAGCCCCCCCCCCCCCCCCCCCCCCCCCCCCAAGCCCCTATACCTCAACACACTCTTCCCTTTTGTTAACGCACCAACCCCACCCCCTAAAAACTGAAAGGAATTCCTTGGAAATTCCTAGGATGTTTGAGACACAATGGGGGAACAATGGTAGGGGTGAGTCCCTTTAGCACATATCCATTTGACAATTAAAGGCTGGTGTTTTCAATTTATTTTTCTGTTGTGTATGTAGCCTACTTTTAATTCCAAGTCAAGCATTATGTTTTCATATATACGTGTATTGTCTGTTTCACACTAAACTATATGGAGTGACTTTGCAAAAACAGGGTGTAATTTCTTTTGTGCAATGAAACAATTTGGCTGTTAAACTTTTGTTTAAAAGTTTGTTATGATTTTGTACAATTATATTTTGTACAATTATATACAAGGGTCATTTGACAGTATTTTGAATAAATGCAGTATTACGACGCTGCTAAGTTGATACATTTTTACTTGATAACTAAAGTTTTTACAAGTACATTATTACCCCTGGTCAGTGGAGACGGGTATTGATAGCATTGCTTAAATTAACTTTACCTGGAGAGTACGGAGGAGTTTCAAATTGTCATGGAAAACGAGGGTCTCTGTGCTTTCTTCTGTGATAAAATATGCAGATGAGAAGACGTGTTACGTAATATGGCTCGGCATCTGAAACGAGGCTGCATGAGTGTTGATTTGAAATTGATCAATACACAGGCCCCCAGCTGCATTAAGCATGCCTTAAGCGGGCCTCCCACTGTGCGATTTTTGCCACAAATTTCCAACGATTAGCTACGATTTGGTACGATTGTGTATAAAGTCTATAGACAGTCTCTGGTAATCCCAGCAAATATCGTACCTAATCGTTGGAAATTCGTGGCAACAATCGCATAGTGGGAGGCCCACTTTAATTAAACCAACACAAGGATTTGTGTAAGATTTATCAATATTTTTTATTCTGTAACCAGGTTTATAAAAAGAGGCTCCATTTGAAATATGCATCAAATATTACTTTACTGAAATGTACATTCATATCGGTTTTAAGGTAGTCTACTTGTTTGGTAGTTGCCCTTCAAAACATTTCTAAGTTATTATCTTGAAGTTTACTTGTTATCAAGATGGTAATGGAAGTAATCATCCTGTGAAATTATTTCGTCTGAATTGCAGCCATTCATTCATGCACAAAAACTGTACTTGGATTTTTCTGAAGTATTACAGCATCTATGTGGTAGTTTTCTTGACCTATGCATTCAATTACCAGTGAAAATCATGCCGTTTTTAACACTTTACCAAACAAGTATACTACCGGTACCTTTAATTTACCCTGTTACACTTTGTGTGTGTGTATGTTTAGAACCATATCTTTTGAAGTTATGGATAGAATTTTGGTGTTTTTGAGAAATTGAACTACATGTATGTATAAATGCATCAGTCTTTCAATATGTTTTTGCAGCTTACACAGTATTATGGAGGAGTAAAAATGCAATAAACTTCGAAATGAATGAAGCGAATAAGCGTACTGCAGTCATAAGTCATTTACATATAAATTTCAGAAAATATCTAAAAAACCTTTTTTAATCAAATTAAATTTTCATAATCGAATTTATTCTTTTTCATCTGGTGAGCGGATTTGGGATCGTTCTTATATTCCCCTTCTTACTTTTTGCCCCGCCTCTTTGAATCGAACCCCTTGCGTACTGACGACGGTTATCAGTCCCCTCATAAATCTGGCATAAAACAGCCGTATGCAAAACCCAGCTGAATAGTCGGGTGCCCATAAATCGTCGATCCTATTAAAAAAATCCACCAAAGAAAAGGGTATCAGACGATATCGACATGTGCAAAATTTCAGCATGTGAGTAACTTTTTACACCTAAAATTCCAGTTTTCAACACTTTTAGAGTGATTATATTATTGTTGTTTTTGTGGTTTTGAAGATAAATGTGCAACGATTAGAAAGGAACAATGTTATTGTATTTGGCTGCATATTTTTAGTCAGCGCGATGCTGCGTTTCTGTCCGGGAAAAAAACGTGAAACATGACAGAGACGGGAATCCATGCGCAAAAACCTAATGCACACTATTAATTGGTGTTTTTTTTAAGTTAGACATTAATTTTAAAAACTTAAACGAAATTGGAATGACCGCTTGACAAAATAGGGACACTAACATAAATTTTACATCAACCTCATGGTAAAAGAAATCTACCTCCGGGTACCTCTGACCTCCGTTTTAAAAATTTCCATTGATGATAGGTGCATAACGTGTGTTGACCTTTCGTTCCCCCACTGTTGCACTAATCATTGTAGTTCTTTTTCATTTTTCACTCCAAGAGTTAACATATGATTATAAGTTTGCAGTCTGATGTTAGACCCGTGAACGTGGCTTGTTGTAAACTACGCCACGTTCTTGTGTCATTTTGAACCTAGCGAAAATGCGACATGAAACAGCCGTCGATCTGTTGCACGCAAATGACCCGGTTACTCGTCCGGGGTCAGATGTTAAAATCTAATTCTACACGTTCGCATATATGGGTCTTTACCGATGGGCAAATTTCGTCGAAATTACACAGCCTGAACAAGCGGACGGGAAAACTTAGATTTCTAGGTGAGTACTCAACACCCATACGGAATTATGGATGGCGGATCGATTTTCGCTAGGTTCAAAATGACACAAGAACGTGGCGTTGTATACAACGCCACGTTCACGGGTCTAGTCTGATGTAAATGTTGCAAGGTACGTGACTTCACTACCCTATGTTTTTACATAAAAATGTGCAACTTTTCACTGAACTTATTTTATTTATTCCTTTTTAGATACAGCATGACCTACAGCTGTAAAAGAAAAATCATAAAATAAAATTTCCTGATATCGGAGTTAAACAATGGCAACACCTGAGGCCAAGTCCAGCCCTCCGTCCCGCAAAAGAGCCAAGCTGAATAAGGGTGCGCTCTACAAACCACCAACCAGCGATGAACTGAACACGCTGAAAGAGACAGACAACCTCTACCAGTCAAATCTGTTTCGCATGCAGGTATAAAGTATATTTTGTCAAAGTAGGACAGATAATCAAAGGAGAAATTATACGTTTCTCATCGGGATTCGAACCTGAGAGTGAGCTGAGACCTCTGACACACTTGGAAGATCGTAAAGTTTCCATTATCCAGATGCCACTTGAGACCCTCTATATCAAAAACATTTCCCCAAGTTCAGTCCCAAGTAAAAAGTTAATCTTTATAAACGTTTATCACCAAATTTATGCTTTCGGGCATTATCATGTCATGTTTTGGAAGAATAGACCTTATATGCACGGCGGCCATGATAGAGGGCAATCACATTGTCACAGTGCGTCATGCACGAGTGGGCACTTTGTGGGTCTATTGTCACATGCCCTCTGTCATGGCCGCCACGCATAAGGTGTATTAGTGGTAGACATGTATGGAATTGTTCTACTTGGTTTACTGTGTTCTGTTCTGCTGCTTGTGGTTGTGTATAGACCGTATCGAATAGCAGCCATCTTGTAGGGAAGTCTCTTTGTCCCTTAGAACATACATGGTTGCACATTTTGTGCTCACATTGTTGCTCAATTTAAATATCAAAATTTGCCACACAAGATGGCAGCTTTCGTATGGTCTATATGTGTTTGTTGTTGTTTCATAGATGGAGGAGTTAATTTGTGAAGTCCAAGTAAATGAAAAACGGAAGAAAGTCATCACACAAACTCTACAGGATTTAAACAACATCTTGTCTGACTTGCCAACACAAGAAGTTAATGAGGTAATCAGTAGGTGATAGGGAAGGAATTTCATGGAGGCCTTCATCTAAATTTCTCCTAAAATGTCAAATTTTTTGACCCAAAATTTATAGGATTTTGTATTGCTCATACCTCTTTGTTAATGGAGAAATGGCCAACTGATTAAATTTGCAGTGGAAAATTATTTTTGTAAGAATTGTTATTTTCCTGAAAAACTCTTGAGATTTGTCCATATTTGAATTGATTTTTTCCTGAAAATGAGTTATCAAGCATCAAATCTAGAGGCGAAAATTTTTGAAGGTTTTATTACGAAATATTTTTTGAGCCAGTCTCATGTTTTGTGCACAAGGTCTGAAGCCATGCTCAACAACTAAATTATTTCCTTCATTTCATTTTTAAACTGCATGTGTTTCATTCACAGGTTGCAGATCCCTCCTGGTTGCCAGATGACATCAAACTCCCATTCACTTGGGAAAGGTCACAGGTCAAAGGTCAGATGTCATTCCAGAAACCAGCTTCGGTCAAAGTTGTTGGCAGTTTCCTCTTAGATACCGCGGCCAAGCCTGATCTCAACATAGATTTGGCTGTTGAAATTCCACAGGTACTTTTTTTTTCCCATTTTTCCCCGCATTTTTTCCCATCTTGTTTTTACTAAAGTAGCACTAGGTCCTGGAATCAGGATTTAAAAAAAGTAACCATTAGAATTGCAAAAGCATCTTGAAAAAGGAATCGCAAATTATTTTCTGTCTGAAAGATCGAGGAGACCGAGAGATGTAACATTTTATCAGTAAGTAATTTGTATGACCACCTCTTGTGACAAGGCTGACTGCACCAGCCTCTGTAAGAGCCACTGAGGCAGGGTGTGCCACTCTGCCTGAAGAGAGGTCAGCTCATCCTGTGCAGGTTTAAACAGGTTGAAACCTAACGAAAAAGTGTTTTCTTTTTTGTGTAATTCATGACTTCATTGCTTTCTTTGACATTTTAGCTTTTTACCAAATGAACTCCCCAATCTGAAAACCAGCCCATAGGCCTGAAAAACCATTGATAATTGGAATAAATTGACTTGCATTGTTTTTCTGACGGCCTTTGACTTTAAATTCTAAGTGTAAATTTTGTTTAATTCTTTAATGGACAGTCCTGTCGACAACCCAAGGATTTCCTGAATTTCCGCTATCACCACAAGAGGGCGCTGTACTGTGCTTACCTGGCCAATCAGCTTAGACATCACGATGTATTGGAAGATGTCAAATACTGCTGGAAGAATGGCGACCATACAAGACCAATTGTCGTGTTAAAACTTAAAGGTAAAAATGCATTTATTTTTTTTATAATCGGAATGGAAAGTGAATGTGAATTCAAACAATGACTAATTGCCACCCGGCCAGTATTCAGTAAAAATTACTCCATGACCAAGTTTGATTGAGCGACTATATTCGACTAGAGTCCCTCGAACAACGGAAATTACCCGTCTTTTGATGGCCTTGTGAAAGCTTTGACTACAGCACTGAGACCCATGGAGTTGTGAGGACTTGCAGGACCTTGTGATGGCCTTGTGAAAGCTTTGACTACAGCACAGAGACCCATGGAGTTGTGAGGACTTGCAGGGCCTTGTGATGGCCTAGTGAAAACCTCGACTACAGCACTGAGACCCATGGAGTTGTGAGGACTTTCAGGGCTTTTTAAAAAGTCAAATACAACCTGTATTGGACACATCTCAAACATGCATTTATTTCTAAAACCCAGGTCCACCTCCCGTTGAAATTGTGTTCACATTTGGATAAATTTTCTGTTTTGTCTTTCTATCGGCAGGCAAGGCAGTCAGAAACATAGACATCAGACTACACCCTTGTCTTCCTGAGGACAACTTTAAGATGTCTCGACTGACTGCCGACAAGAGCAACATCCGTAAGCAGTGGTACGCTGGAGATGCAGAAATTGAAGGTACGCTGATACTATATTAAAATTCTTTCTGGTACTGAAACCATAGATTCCTCAAAAGTGCTTGTGGCACTGTAGCTCCTAAGCCTGAAGAAATCTGTGAGGAGAAGACGATGAAGAAATGCTCAGTTTTAGAAGTGGGAGGAAATCCCTACACACATGTATAGGGGAACCCATAGAATCAAGCAGGGACTGAGAACCAAATCCACATACTGACCCGGACAGGATTCGAACCAGGGCCACAGAGGTGGAAGGCAAGGAAAGTATACCGAGCAACAAAAGAAATGCACATTTTCAGTTTAATCAAAATTTTAATATTTCTTTTGTAATTAAGTTGACATCGAAATATTCATATAACAGCTGCATAAGGCTTCTGTGTGCTGAAAATTTGCATTGTCAAATATACTGCTTTTTTTTTCGATCAAAAAGTGGAGAAATTTTTTGAAGCTCGGTATATTTAAGTCGTCAAATAAAACTTGCTTCTGGATTCGAACCCACAACCTCCAGAATTAAACAGATCTTGAGTACGTCTCACCTGGAGCACAGGGAAACAGTACTACTCTCGTTTCGCTCCCATATGGTGTCATGTATGCATATCATTATCAATTCTAATCATATCAAATCTTATCTGATCATACAGAGACATTTCCAATCACGCCACATTACAACGCATGCATTCTAGCCGACATGTCGATGGAGCGACATCTACATTGCCTATACAATGCTGCTAGGGATTTCCCAGGTTTTAAAGATGGCGTGCTACTCCTTAAAGTTTGGCTTCACCAGAGGCAGTTAGACCAGGTATGCGCTGTAACAATTATCGCCCCCTTTCCTTTTCAAAATCATGAGTAGCATAATCAGAATTAGAAATAATAGACCCTATTCACGTGTTTGAATGGTTCAATCTTATGCCCTGAATCAGTTCTATAGAATTCAAACTGTGGATTGGGAAGGAGCCAGTTACATATGCATTGCAAGCCTCGATCTGTTTTAATATACAAATATTGACTGCAATGAGGGGCATGGTTAAGATTATAGGCCCAAGGTGATCTCGAAGCCATGACTATGCCCCGAGGCGGAAGCCGAGGGGCATAGTCATGGCTTCGAGATCACCGAGGGCCTATAATCTTAACCATGACCCGAATAAACAGCAGTCAATATTGGTTTTATATACCGAATGTGTGGATTTTTGTCATCTGGTTGGTTAAAAGTAACGATACACAGTCACAGTCATGACAGTGGTCCTTCGAGTTTCGAAAGCTTGGTCTACGGCGGAAAAGTTGTATATTTACAGCAAAAAATTGTAGCATAATCACCTGGCACTTTAGTAGCACATTTCACCTGACACAGTTTTCACTGTAGGCCATTTCTCTTATTTTCTTAATGACTTCATCATCTACGACAGACGACAAAACGACTTCGTCGAGCGAGATTCCACCATCACCGTCCTGCTGAATGTTTACGTGAAGCGCCCAGCTGCATAGTTGGTGCACAGCTATGCTAACACATGTAATGCGCGCGTCCGGAACCCGCTAAATGACTATGCCTGGGGCATGGCAAAGACTATGCCCGGTTGGCATATACGCACCGGGTGTAGCTGATTCAATGCCCCCACTTTTAACCAATCAGATGACAGGAATCTAGGCATGAGGTATATAACATAGCATATTGATGTTTTGTTTTGGTTTTTTTATTGATAGGGAGGGCAGGCTTTCGCCGGTTTCCTTGCGTCCATGCTGGTAGCCTACCTACTCAGCAAGCGATTCCTGAACAAGTTAATGAGCGGATACCAAGTGTTTAGAAACACAGTTATCCATCTCGGTGAGTGGGTTTGTATGAAATCATGACATAATCTTTCGCTGGAACTCTGTTGTGAAACCACAAGCATGACCTAAATAACAAGATGCACAGATATATATAGTTCGGTTAAATTAGAGGATTAGATGTAATTCCATGCTAAATATTTGTCCCATTTGATGAATAGCAAGCAAATTAATCGGCGAAGCATTTGAACAGTGTGTCAGAGTTTTTTGGTTTCCACTGAGGACCTTTTGATTTTTATCCCTTGCCATATGTGACGGTTACTGAATTAAAAAAAAATAATTCCCATCCCTACGCCAGGGGTAACCTGCTCTTATTTTCATAATGTTGAGGCCTGCTAAGATTGTTGGTTTTTTTTTTAACCATTCCCAGCTTGTAGTGATTGGACCATCAGTGGGATTTCCATGTGCAAAGACAGCTCCACCAAAGACCTCCCAACTATCGCATCTTTCCACGAACACTTTGACGTCGTCTTTCTGGACGACTCTGGCTATCTGAACCTCTGCGCCAACGTGACAAAGGCGACATTCCAACAGGTAAGTTGGTCCTTGTTGCCGTCACTTAAATGAACATGTTCAGATTTTTCAGAAAATGGATTTCGTTCTAACCTTACAATCATATAAAATACCTCCCCAAAATACTATCCAATGGAAGAAATCAGGAAATTTGCAATCTCCAATTTGGATGTGGAAGCAAAAAGGTTGGTGTAATCACTGCACTGCTTTATGGAACTGGATTAATTAGTTTACTAAACGTCAGTGGTTTTTTGACGATATCTTTGAAAAAATACGGATTGAGAGCGTGAATTTTCAGTATGGTATTGAGAAAAATATGACATGATACAGTATCAAAATCTCAGCAACCATGAGGTATTGGTGTGCCAAACAAGTGTTCCGGTCGACATCTTTAAATCCCTCTCTGTTTGAAATGATTTAATCTAGGCTTGATAAACTAAAAATTAACACAAATGTTTGTGAAAAAAATTACTTTGTCAATAAACACAACAAATTAAGCTGGTTGATTCCTGCATGCCCTATCCTTTCAGCATAAAATCTCAAAATCGATGTGTATATTTGCAGCCCTTTTGTTGTAATTGGTCACAAATTAATTTATTTTTCGTACAGCCCAAGGAGAAGGGTTAAAATTGCACTAGTTCAGAGAAATTAGACCATATGATAGCATTCTTTTGTAAAGAGCAAGGGGATATTCCCCGGTGTCTTTGGTCATTTCTAATTCGAATTCTTCATGGGTTTCCTCACGCTTGCGAGTGACAGTGCAATGAGCACTATTGAGGAATCCTTGGTATGAATACCAGAAAGAAATAATAATAGTAATAATATACCATCTTGCATTTAACGAGATTCACATTTTGTTTTCAGGTTCGTCATGAAGCCGACCTCGCCAAGGCCTTTTTGGACTCTAAGACCATCAACACTTTCGCTTGTCTCTTCATGAATCCTGTGTCGTTTGTCACAAAGTTTGATCATGTCTTTCAGTAAGTTTACATGTGCTCTTTTTCAGATCTAAGGCCCTTTTTTAGCTATTGAGATATTTTCTGACATATACTTCCCTCAAAATAGGATAAAAAACTTGTTATATTAGGAAGAATTTGTGGTGAATTTGTATGGTTGATGTGTTTGATTAGCCGTTGAGCGCCTAAGGCAGCCAGGGCTGTATACTCCCCATCCAGGGAGCTGAGAAGGATTAAGGAATGATATTACTGAGCCCAATGACCAGGGGTAATAATGCAGAAAGCGCATTGATGAATCCGTTGGATCTTAAATGCGCTATATAAAAAACTGCCTATTATGGTATTTTTCCCAAATATTTTCCTATTTTTCCTTTTTCCAGAAGAAATAACTAAAAATCTGACAATATACCTTTCTTAAACATCCCTGTACAGATTTTCATTGTAACTTATGTAATAAGGACAGACAATTGTGGGATATGTTGGTCTGTCCTGTTGCGTAAATATATGGGATATTTGTTTTAGAATTTCTTAGAAAGGCATCCTGTCAGACTATTTGTTACCCTGTTGGGGCTCAAGTTATCTTCTTAGAAGTTAGTTATTTTTTCTGTTTTAAAAGGAAAAATAAAAAAATATTCGGTAAAATTACCATACATATTCACCACTAATTCTTCCTAATATGACATAATGCCTCAGAAAGTTTGAATTTGGTGAGAAAACATTGATTTTAAAAACACCGAAATTTTGTAATTTTAAACATTTTTTGTATAGTTTATGCAAGTTGAGTCAACTGAAGGAGTCGGTTGAGTATTTGAAGCCACAAGAGGGCGCTTTAATGGATCGTTGCGGTGACTACGTGGGAGCATGCTTGCCCAAACTTCTGGAGTTACTGCATAGAGGTCTTGGAAGCAGGGTGGACTTGATTGCCGTTAAACTTCAGCAAGATAAACAGGTTGGATTTCTTTTTTCTAAAGTGAGATTTTTTGGCAAAAATGATAGACATTTTGAAATTATGGTCATAAAATTGTTTTCCCATCACATGAGTGTATGAGGGTCACTCCATGAAGTTGGGAGACGGTGTCCCCTGTTGCATCAGAGACCTTTCCCCCCTATGTTTTTCGACTACGAATTTCATTAATCAATAGTACTCACAAATACCAGCAGTTGAATGATATAAAAGAGCAACAGTCAACTAAACAATTTTGTGCAAATGCAGGTGTGACATTCAGTGTTTTTCAACAGATTTTCTTGAAGCCCATGAAAATTCAAGTGAAAATCCTTTAAATTTATATTTCAAATGTTTGTTTAGATGAAGAACTATGTGCTAATGCCAAATTCAACAAGTTCACAATATAAATGAAATATTTTGCGATTGTTCTCCCCTACAGTGGAGTGTTTCAGATCCATCGCCGAAGCCAGATGACCTGGGACCTTTAACCTTTGGCCTACTTCTCAATCCAGAATATGCAAGCAGTGTCCTTGAGAGAGGGCCGGAGGCGAACACACAACTGGTCAGATTTTGGACAGCTTTTAACCCCTAAAAAAAGTGTATCTCGATGTTTAGGCAGAATATAATGGATGTGATACCTCGTATGAGAGCACTATATACAGTTGAACCTCGATAATAAGAACACTGTTAATTCTTGGGTTTCACTTTCTTGACAACCGGTTGCTATCCGCCATTACTGTGTCCATACTATGGCACGCCAAAGTGAAAAATATATCAACACTGATAATTCTGCCATCAACCCTGAAAAACAAGTCTCAACATTTTTAAAAACTTGCCAACAAAAGCCCGGTATGCCAGTTTCAAACAGTCTATCAACATTTAAAAGTCATGCCAACTGGTTTTTTTCTTGCGCAACATTTGCGAAAATATGCGTCAAATTATCAGTGTTGAATTATTTTTCGCTTTGGTGTGCCATAGTATGGACACAGTAATGGCGGATAGCAACCGGTTGTCAAGAAAGTGAAACCCAAGAATAGAACATTGTGCTGCTTATAACAAAGACTTTTAGGATCCAATCCTTTGTTTTTATTCCTGATAATACAAGGTTCCTGTTATAACAAGGTAATCTGCAAAAAAATGACTTCTTATTAACTCCTATTGTTTCACATATTTTTAACGTCAGCTTTTCCCGTTTTTAATTTTTTATTTCTCAGGCTGAGGACTTTCGGGCTTTTTGGGGTGAACGATCTGAGTTACGTCGCTTCCAGGATGGTTCAATCTGTGAAGCAGTGGTTTGGCCGGGGGAAACGGCCGCTGCTAAAAGACTCATATGTAGTCACATCGTGAAACACGTCCTAAAACTGTGAGTTTAGGGACAGTATTCACAAAATGACTTACCAGCGAATACCAGATAATGTAGTAAATTACAATTCCATACAAGTGTTATTCTGTGTTTTAATTATAAATGTTTACATTTTTTTTTGCTCAGACATGCTGGCATTTCTCCAGAATCCCTAACCTACATTGGTGGACAACTAGACCCAATCCTCAGTCAACCAGGCCGGAGCAAACCCCACACTGCACCCAGTGCCAAACCCCAGGATGCTAGTAACCCCCACCCAGGAACAGGGGAAGAGCAGAACTCAGCACTAATCCAAGTGTACAATGAACTCACCAAGGAATTACGTAATTTGAAGGGTTTCCCGCTGGCTATGACGTCTGTGCAGGGAATTTCGCCTGCACTAAGATGTACAGAGGTAAGTTTTAAAGGAGTGTTTCCAAATCACATTTTAAGCCAACTCATTTTTTCCTTTTCATGCTCTCAATCCGTATATTTTCAAGGATATCGTCAACAAAAATACTGATGTCTTGTAAACTAATTTATCTGGTTCCATAAAGCAGTGCAGTAATTACACCAACCTTTTTGCTTCCACATCCAAATTGAAGATTGCGAATTTCTTGTTTTCTTTCCACCTATAGTATTTTGGGGAGGCATTTTGTATGATTGATAGGTTAGAATCCATTTTCTGGAAAAAATCTGAACAGGCTCCTTTAAGGGAAGTTCTATAGGGTGGATAAATTCAGCAGCTACCTTTTCCAGAAGAAAAAAATAAAAAGACTTGAAATGTACTTGTAAGAGTGGAAAATGCCTTAGTGTTCAACAGTTTTCTCAAATATTAAAACTGATGCCAAGACATGTCTGGTTGAAAATTATTTTAAATATTCTACACTTTTTGGAAATTGCACAGGGATTTCTTTTAAAATTTTTAAATAGTAATGTGGAAAAGCCATTTTTACAAATGCATAAAAATGTCCACTTTGCATTTAAATTTTTTTTTTTTTGCATTAGGTGTTTCTTCCAAGCCCAGTCTGCGCCAAACGCACATCCCAGCATGCCCGTATTCATGGTAACGTCCAGGTGCCCGTGTCAAACCAGCCTTGTCCAGAATGGGTACCAGCTATTAAAGGCAAGTCCGATTTAAAGATTTAACTCTTGTTGTGTCGCAAAAGTGTGTATAAAAATGTGACCTCTTGTCAAACATTTCATGAAACCAAACTTGGTTTGGGGGAAATTTTATTTCTTTTTCAGAAATTGCAGCTTCACATTCTAATTCCGTCAAAATATGTAATCTTAGTCCTAGAGGAATGTGGCCAAACAATCTGGTGAATTTTACTTCAGACATGTTTGAATCTGCAGGCTGTTTTGTTTTCGAATCCAGGCCGTGCTGTGATGCATACGTGCCCTTGGGCAAGGCACTTTGGCATAAATTACCTCTCTCCACCCAGGAATAGATAGGTACCTGTGAGGGTAGTGGAGGTGTGTTTGATTAGCTCATGAGTGCCTAACAGGCAGCTAGGGCTGCATGCTTCCCAGGGAACTGAGAAGGTCATTGAACAGAATATCATTGAACCCAGTGACCAGGGATAACCTGTCCTACTTTTGATCTTAAATAACTTTGTCATTTTCTAACGGATTAAAACCAAAATTTCAGATCATGTAAACAAGGCCTGACAAATTTTATTGAGGGAGTTTCATCAGTTTTGGAGAGTGAGATTTAAAAGCCATACGAATAAAACCCTAAATTTCAGAATTTTCCACTTTCGACTTAGCATCCTCCGTTGTCAAGAATATTGTCTTTGTCCGAGGTCCCTTTACACCTCTTGATGAGTTGTGCAAAACGATCAAGATGGTTTGCAATAACATTAGGGGTGATTTTGCATTCCTTCAGAAGCTTGTGGCTGCAGCATGCATATTCCACCAGTCGCCAGCGGTGTATCGACATTGGAGGAGGCCAAGTCGAAAGTGGCAAATTCTGAAATTTAGGGTTTTTTTTGATATGGCTTTTAAATCTCACCCACTCGTCTAAAACTGATGAAACTCCCTCAATAAAATTTGTCAGGCCTTGTTTACATGATTTGAAATTTTAGATTAAATCCGTTGGAAAATGAAAAAGTTATTTAAGATCAAAAGTAGAACATGTTTTTTCGACACGTAGTACATTTCAGTTGAACTACAATTAAAGTAATTCTTTTTGGTATTTTTCCATTCAGTGATTTGTCAGTTAGAGGGTAGTGGCAAATGGCCGGATGATTTAGCAGCTGTGCAGAGAATTAAAGCTGCATTCCACATCCGACTTGCAGACATGCTGCATGAACAGTGCAAGTTGGTTACGTCAGCAACGCCCAAATATGTAGACGTTCTTAAGGTACAGAAATCTTTGTAAACATATCATCCATTGTGACTTTGCTCAGTTTTGAAGTAAAGTCAATGGGGTGTCTCAAAATAGTATAAAATTTCAAAATTCATGCCCTTTAATCGGCTGCTCAGGAATAACTGTCAGTTATTTCACATGATTCATGACATGTCTTGTGTGTTGGGCATTACCAAGCTTATGTGCACCCATAAAATTTATTCTGGAATGGTTGTTTTAGAAATATATGTACGTGTGTTTCTCACATAATGCTTTTTATATCAACTGAAGATTTTTCCATGCATAACACCAATTTTGCTGATTTGTCACTTTGATATCTATTAAACTGAAACAATGACCCTGCTGAAAAATAACATTGCCACTTATCAGAAGATATCGTGTACACTAATTCAAAATCTTTACAAAAATGGTTATTTTGGGTCACTTGAAATTTTGAAAAACTGACAGATATTCCATGTTATAGACCGTATTGAATAGTTGCCATCTTGTAGGGCAGTTTCTTTGTTCCTTGAGGACATGCATGGTTGCACATATTGTTATTACATTGTCGACCAGTTTAAATGTCAAAAGCTGCCCTACAAGATGGCAGCTATTTGATACGGTCTATTTTGAAACACCCCAATCATTCTTATTCATGCCCTTTTGCCTTCCAGGAAGGCTACGTTTTCCGTGTAGAGGTGGCCCACAGACGCGAGATTGGTATCTTAAAAGAGACCAAAACAGCCGATGGAATGAAGGTTCTGCGTGACAATCCACAGTCTTTGGAGCTGGAGAGACGTACTGTCATGTTGCCAAGACTTACAAGCACACTGCATGGGTGAGATATCGTGGTCGTTTGGGGTCGTTGACCTGGTTGTGGCACCTGTGTCCTTGAGCAAGGCACTTAATCACAATTAGCCTTTTGCATGTAACATTTGCATAATGGCTAGCGCCCCGAGCTCTTCACCTGCAAATAGAGGTGCAGTTTAGTAAGTCACATACTGTACTATTGTTATGTAGTGCACACCACTACCCAGCAATGAACAGTCTGGTCGCTTTATGTCATTCCCCTGTGAACACGGTATTGATTCTATACTTCACACCTGCCGCATGCACCACATAGCAATAACAATTTAGTCTGGTCAAGTGGATACTAAGTGTGTATGTGGAAGGAAGAACGTCCGTACACCAGACGTTATTTATGTAAAACATGCAAAAGGCTAATTGTGACCGGACCGTGAAAAAATTTTTGGGAGCATAATGACAAATCAGTGGTGGTTCTAGGCCAATCAAAATGTGAAAATGTAGTTGACATTCTGAGCAGTACCCAGTTACCTCCGAGAATTTCCATTGTATTTGTGGTTTTAATGGGCCTGCAGCCAATTTCACGAATCCTTATGCACTGCGTTAGTCCGCTTGCGTAACCTGCGCAACATTTCTGTGATAATTATACGCAAGCCTATGGGGCTTATGCAATTTTCAAAAGTTTCGCAAGCTATGCAATTTTTCGTGCAATTTTTGCTGCACAAAACCCGACCTAGACTGTGCGACATCGAACACATTTTGCATGGTCAATCTGAAACATCTATTGGTAAAGCGCAGGGAAATAATTCATTGATTTTAGTGTCGGCCCAGAAACTCTGGCAACACACCAAAGATGACATTTTTAATATATTGAACAATTTGTATGATTTCATATTTCCACAGAATTCAACAGCAGCATACATCATTCAGTGGGACAGTCCGTCTTGCCAAACGCTGGGTTTGCTCACATCTTCTGTCCAATCACGTTACGGAGGAATCCCTCGATTTACTCGTAGGTTATCTGTTTCTTCAACCAGCCCCACACACAGTGCCTTGGTAAGTTCGGGGTATACTCCAGAGTAAAGCCTAGTTGTAGCTAGTTAAAGGAGTTTTAACCTAACAATCATATAAAATACCTTTCCAAAATACTATCATGGGAAGAAAACAGGAAATTTGCAATCTCCAATTTGGATGTGGAAGCAAAAGGTTGGTGTAATCACTGCACTGCTTTATGGAACCGGATAAATTAGTTTACAAAACATTGGTGTTTTTTTTAACCATATCCTTGAAAATATACGGATTGAGAACGCAAAATTTCAGAATGGTAATGAGAAAAAATATGTGGTATCAAAATCTCAAGACCGATGAAAAAGAGAGGGGGGTCACAAAGTGTGATCCGGACACGCTCCTTTAAGCATAGTTAGCAGATAATCTTTTAGCGAGATTTAAGCAGACTTTTACGATGGCCCGCAAGTCCTTACAATTCTGTGGGCTTTGGTCAAGTCAAAATCTTTCAAAACTAACCCCAACAATATTTTGTGCGATTTAGTGGCATCGTGAATAAAAAGAAATAAAAAGAAAATTTAGTGTGTTAATGATCTTCTTTATTTTTTCAGTTCTCCACTGGTTGGTTTCCTGCGGTTTCTACAATTGTTAAGCACTCATGACTGGCAGTCGGTACCCATCATAGTCAACCTCAACAATGAAATGAAAGGTGCGTAACAATATTGCTTCAAGTTTTGTGTGTTGAAACATCATAATGTGTAAGGAAAAAAATGATATAGCAAATACAATTGTGCAATAAAAACAATTTAATGCCTTTCTTGTTAGTTTTTGGCTCAATGGACCACTCTCAAAGACGGCCATCTTTGTAGGAGAAGTACAACTGCGTATTAAACGCTATCAGGTACATGTACGCACATCATGGAAAATATTCCAAACACGAGCACGTGTTCATCAATATTTGTTTATAATACGGCACAGCTGAAGCACGTCACAAAATAAAGATACTGATGCATGTAGTAATCTGTAGGAAGTGACGTCATTTGAGAGAGGTCTATAAAATGGATGTTTTCTAAAGATTTCAGTATTTTAAATATTATTTTAGCTTGTGTTTTTACTACCCATCTGAAAATGATTAATAAAAGTATTTATGTATTTATGCAGATTCAGATTACGAAGATATCCATGAGCATTTTAGCGAAGAGCGGAATCAACTTCCGCACATGTTTCTTGCCACGCCAACTGATAAAATCAACTCAGTTTGGACTAAAAAACAGCCAACAGCTCAGGTGAATATAATACATTCTGTGTTAATTAAAAATTAATTGGAGACCTTAGCTCAATTGGTAGGGCGTCTGCACGTTTAGCAGAAGGTGCGCGATTTGAATCCCGGTTCAGCCAAGTTGGTTTTCACTTCATCCAGGTTTCCCCAAGTCACAGATATGCCCACCTTTCTATCGAATTAATTCACACTGGGTCATTATCCACACCCCCTCCCAAAAACAAAAACAAAAATAATCACCTATTCATACGTAATAATTGGGGCAAGCCGGGCAGGAGTTTGGGGCATATCTTAAATCGTCTCTGGGAGGGTGGTCATCTCATTGAAGGGTTTATCCCTCTGTAGGGCTTGTTAAGCTCACGCGATAGCCAATCCAAATCAGTCAGGAATAACTGCAATGCCGTGATTTGAGACCAGTTGGCTTCATGGCTCAATTGGTAGGGTATCTGCACGTTAAGCAGAAGGTCCATGGTTCAAATCCCGGTGGAGCCAAGATGTTTTTCACTGCATCCAGATTTCCCAAACTCGTGGACAAATGTCACATTTGTATTAAAATATAGACGACGTGCCTTCTGATGTCACAACAAACCAAAACATGCCTGGCGTTATGCACACGCATCATGTTTTACATAAATTTGGTTTAGGAATGAGGTCGCATGTCAAATCGTCTGTGACCTTTGGCATCATTACTAAACCAAATTTATGCAAAACAGGATGCGCGTGCATAACGACGACCAATTTTCAACAGAGGGCGCTTTAGATATTTACAAAGAGCACATCGTCTATTTCTAGGAATACTTTATAGTTCTATTCAAATGCTGTAGTAGTTTCCATAGTCACTTGAAAAATTTGATTCCGTTTCTTTTTATACAGATCCTACAGCGATTGATAGTACTAGCCAAGGAGTCTCTACGAGTCTTGACATCACAGATGATTGACATAGATACCGGTGTTGATTTCAAGGTGACACAAATTTACTTGGTGTAACAAGCTGTAATCTCCTCAAGCCCGTATGCAGCATTTACAATGTCCCAACATTTTAAACAACCATTAGGCCAAAAAAAAAAGTATTCTGTTTCTGGTCAGACCTTAGTTCCGGAATTGATGCATTTTATTTTTTATTTTCTCTTTCCCTACCCCTCTCCCCCCTCCCCCCAGCTGACTTATACACCAATCCGAGCCGCAAAGTCATGGTCCGTGTACGTCCGCCATAGCTGGGGGCCATCCAGTGCCATGAACTGTGGGTTTTGTGTTGATAATAAGCTGTTACATTATGTTGTCACTTCGAACAATTTTGCGCATATATTTGCTTGCGAAGCCTGTGTACGCGTACGCGTTGTGCGCTGTTCGATTTAACAACAAGACAAAGTGCCCAGTTAATGGCAGTGGATGGCCCCCAGTAATGGCGGACGTGCAGGGAAGGAGTTCTTAGCAACCGGATTCGTGTATACACAGTTTGGTTTTTATCACACACATCCTCAATCACACATGGAGATAACGCGTTTGTAACAGTTTTCCAATACTGTAATCTAATGTAGATGAGGTACTTAGCTGACTTATACACAGGTTGGTTTTTATCATACACATCTTCAATCACACATGGAGATAATGCCGTTTGTAACAGTTTTCCAATACTGTAATCTAATGTAGATGAGGTACTTAGCTGACTTATACACAGGTTGGTTTTTATCATACACATCTTCAATCACACATGGAGATAACGCGTTTGTAACAGTTTTCCAATCTTTTTTGAAGGACTTTACTTACAATTATTTCCATTGACGATTTCAGTAAAGTGTACCTCAAAATTTGAATACAAATTTCAATGTACTTACACTAACCAATTTGTGTCTATTAAAGCAAATATTCCGGCCGCCACTGGACATGTACGACGTCATCATTCACCTACGACCCAAACTGGTTCCCCGTACGGTGGAGGGTATAGATGACACCAGCCGAGGTCAAAGGTCATCTGATAATGCGCAATCTGTTGAGAGCAACACTCGACTTCCTGTAGTCAATTTTGACCCCGTTAGACTCTACGTGAAAGAACTTGAGGTAATGTAGCATGGGTTAACGGGTCTTTTCACAGTTGATGCGTGGATTTTATGTTGAATCAATGGTACAAAAGCACCTTAAATTGGTCATTTCTCCCACAAAGTACCATTTGGTGTTTGTTACCATTGCAAGTAAAACACATAAATGATGATTGGTATCTCGAAAATCAGAAATGTTCACAGATTTACACATAACTTACACAATATAAACATGATGATGGTAGAAAACTTCCCCTGAAATGGTTTTGTCTGTTTGTGCTATAGTCTTTAAGAAATGAGAAACAAAAATTTGTTTGGCCCAAAACCCACTTCGCCTGAAAACCACTTCATGTGCAGGCCGTGGTTCAGGTCGAAGTGGTTCCAACACAGTTTTTGACTGTTTTCTCAGAAGTTAGACGAGGTACGGAGCTGACTTTTACTCAGGTTGGTTTTAATCATGCATATCTTCAATCACACAGAGAGATGAAACTATTTGTAACAGTTTAATAATCATGCGTTTTAATTTTAAGTTTACCTTCAAAATAATGTTTTTCTTGCGTTATTTTTTGACTTTCAGACAGCCTACAGTGACATGGCCTTGTTCTTTTACGATTGTCATGGTGGTTCCTTTGTCGCGGTGTTATGGAACCCAACAGCATTCCAGACAATTCCGTTCAAGGTAATAAAGCTTTTGAGCCATTTGTTTCCCGATAAATTTATATAAATCTGCAAGCTTAAAATTTCACCACCAAAAGCAGATTGCCAAGTTTAATGTTTTAAAGTTGTTCAGATTTTTCCAGAAAATTAATTTCATTCTAACCTAACAATCTATAAAACACCTTCCCAAAAACAATCCATGTGAGAAAAAAACCATTAAATTTTCAATTCAGATATGGAAGCAAAATCACTGCATTGCTTTATGTAACCAGATAAATTAGTTTACAAAACATTGGTATTTTTTTTTACGATAGCCTTGAATATATACGGATTGAGAGCATGAAATTTCAGAATGGTAATGGAAAAATATGACACATATTTTGCTATCAAAATGTCAACCCCCATGGGAAAAATGGGGGGTCAAAAATATGATCTGGACATGCTCCTTTAAAATGCCACTTCCATTAGTCTTAAGACAAATTTGGAGTGATCAGTTTGTTTC
This sequence comes from Henricia sp. BOLD:AAB3569, assembly GCA_037783545.1. Lineage (NCBI taxonomy): Eukaryota > Metazoa > Echinodermata > Asteroidea > Spinulosida > Echinasteridae > Henricia > Henricia sp. BOLD:AAB3569. Next base: position 808,929 of record JBBELK010000121.1, read on the forward strand.
AAGTAATAAGTCTTATATTGGATGTAAGAATTGTCAAAAAAGAAACCACAAGTTTAGGCAGTCTGTTCTTGACATGGGCTAAGTTGTTCCCGCGCCTGAACGACGGTAACTCGACCCGAGAACACCGCAGTTAGTTTATACGTAAAGTAAAATATCCTTTCTAAGGACAAATAGTTGCAATGACCAGGCCTCAAATTATAGACTCTAAACCACCACGTCACATATTTTCTTTATTTATTCGGTGTGCTGCTAGGAAAAAATAATACCGATTTAACAACTTTCCCCAGATTCTTCAAGCTAAAGGAATGATGCTGCAACAGGGCACGTCGTCCGAAGACGCAAAAATGACGCCAAATGTGGAAGCTATCTTGGAAGATTTCCAGGTGTTAGGGCAGGGTTTAGTACAGTCAATAGAAGTACGGACAGAAAAATGGGTCATATGAAAAACGAGATCAAACGAATATGGCCGAGTAGAACTACCTCCAGGTACATTATTACAATTGAATGTCTAGCTGTACAAAATACTCAAGAAAAAGGAAACACATCTATACTGTCATCTCCAAATTTCAGTTCAATTTCTTAAAATATATGTAAGGTCACAAGTCTAAACAATCGGTGAAGATGAAATTTACAATGCTTTACGTTAATCGCTGCTCAGTGGTGGCTAGTTTGCAAAATATTGGCAGTTGCAAAAATGTGGGTTTTTCCCCCTTGAGTACAGTTAAAGTCGGAAGTATAAATACATGTACCATCATCACCCAAAATGGTAAACAGGACTACCCGAACCATTCTGGGGTGTTATGGCCGAGCGGTCTAGTGCGTCGAACTTAAGTTCCTGTGCTAGTACTAGAATGTAGGTTCGATTCCTGGCCCTTGAGCAAGGCACTCAACCACACTTGCTCCCATTTCTGTAATTGGCGGTCCCTTCGCTGTTGGATGTGGTGAATAAATTAATTAATTAATTAATTATAAGGTGTGCAAGCTATGGTTTTAGGTACTGCATGCACCTGAGGAATTCCACTAGATTAAGACTTTAGTAAAGACTGTTAAAAAACTGGTGCGCTTACACCATTTTTGTAACTGTTGGTTGCATACAGTTATACTTCTGACTTCAACTGTATATTTGTATGGTAAGTCCATGTAAAAAAAAAGTACAGAGAACTTTTTAGCAGGTTTGAATCAGATAGTGTTCCTAAAATTCCAAAAATCTTTTTGGGAAACTACAGGACAGAAGACTTTCAGAAGATATACCTTGTATCTCGCTCAAAAGGTAATAGGTTTGCTGTAACTCAAGTCCGAAATATCAGGCAAGACGCATATCAGGTGTAACGGGGGACACTAAATGTCACACTTTTGGACCCATAATTTATAGAAAGACCCTGTTGGTAAAACGTGGACTAGTTACCATTCTGCATTCAATTCCACCGTTAATCATTAACTAAGAAATGTTGGTAAAATGCGTAATTTGAACATTGTGTCAGTTTTTATAAAATAACGATTTTTTTCAAAGGGAGCATTACTTAGAAAAATTAAATACACAGTTTATGAGACATGACAGAAAAACATCAAAAGTATTTTCAATTCATTTTTTTTGACCAAATAAAATTAGAAATCTGAGATCACGTTTTTGGTACTTGTGTCTGTATTATATCCTACAAATTTTTTTTTTATTTATGGGCGAAATGGTTTTGGCGAGAACTAAATTTTCGTCTCATGAGAAGAAAACTCATTTCTCATTTCTCAAAGACTATAGCACTTCAGACAAAACCATTTCAGGGGAATTTTTCTACGGTCATTATGTTTATATTGTGTAAGTTAGGCGTAAATCTGTGAACATTTCTGATTTTAGAGATTACCAATGATGTATACTGCCTTTAAGCTTTTCATTTCCATTAGCGAAAATAAAGTACCCTTACCTTACCATGGTGGTGTTTCTTCTTGTTCTGTTGGTAAAGAAAAGTGCCAAAATCATCAGAAACATTATAAGGCAAAATTAAAAGATAAACCAAATGATAAAATGGTTGTGTGGTTACAAAAAAACATCAATTTTTTGCCAATTTTGAAGAAAAACATTTCCTTTTTTCAAAATGTCTGAAAAGTTACTCTTAACGGACATTTAGCCTGTTATTTTGACAGTTTTCCAAGCTAATTTCTAGTAAAAATGGAAATTTTGGCAAAAAATTCGAAATGTTTCCTCAAAATATGAAAATGTTTAACATTTCATATTTCACTCACTGGGTGACCAGTCAAGGTCAAATTGAAGGAATATCATCTATGTGCTATAAGCAATATTTCCTGCAATTTTTAAGAAAATCTGAATCATAAATTTATTTGCCAAAAATAAGGTGTTAGTCCAGCAATTGTAAAAATTGATATTTTTCAAAATGTCTGAAAAATTACTCTTAACGAACATTTAACCCGTTGGAACCTATTTTGTCAGTTTTCCAAGCTAATTTCTAAGAAAAATTCATTTTTTGGCAATAATTTCGAAATGTTTCCTCAAAATATGAAAATGTTTAACATTTCATATTTCGCTCACTGGGTGACCAGTCAAGGTCAAATTGAAGGAATATCATCTATGTGCTATAAGCAATATTTTCTGCAATTTTTAAGAAAATCTAAATCATAATTTTGGCCAAAAATAAGGTGTTAGTCCAGCAATTTTTCTCAAAATTGGTAAAAAATTGATATTTTTGAAGAATGTCTGAAAAATTACTCTTAAACATTTAACCTGTTGGAACCTATTTTGACAGTTTTCCAAGCTAATTTCTAAGAAAAATTATTGTTTTTGCCAAAGTTTCGAAATTTTTCCTTAAAATATGAAAATGTTAAACGTTTCATATTTCACTCAAGGTCAAATTGAAGGAATATCATCTATGTGCTATAAGCAATATTTCCTGCCATATTTAAGAAAATCTGAATAATAAAATTTTGGCCAAAAATAAGGTGTTAGTCCAGCAATTTTTCTAAAAATTGGTCAAAAATTGATATTTTTCAAAATGTCTGAAAAATTACTCTTAACGAACATTTAACCCGTTGGAACCTATTTTGACAGTTTTCCAAGCTAATTTCTAAGAATTTTTTTTTTTTTGCAAACATTTCGAAATTTTTCCTCAAAATATGAAAATGTTTAACATTTCATATTTCACTCACTGGGTGACCAGTCAAGGTCAAATTGAAGGAATATCATCTATGTGCTATAAGCAATATTTCCTGCAATTTTTAAGAAAATCTGAATCATAAAATTTTGGGCAAAAAAAAACCATTTGACTTTATAAAATATGTCTAAAATATGACTCCTGACAAATAAAGCCCGTTTGGACCCTATTTCCGAAATTTTCCCAAGCTAATCTCTAAGAAAAATCGAATGGAAATTGACAAATTGACATTTTCCCAACAAAATCTGATATTTGTTGCACCATGGAAAACTACCATTATTAGGCCATCAAGTGATTGTGTGCAGATCTTGCTGCTGTAACTTTTTGCCACAACACATTACACCAAGAGAGCCATATGTCAAACAGGCACGAGGCGCGTCTAGTTTGCTGACTCAAATGGCGCCTTTTCGTAGTTCAATCATAAGAGGTTAGTCCAGCAATTATTTTCAAAATTGGCAAAAAATTGACTTTTGAAAATGTCTCAAACATTACTCCTAAATAAAGGGAATACCTTAATGCAAAAAAATATAAGCAATGTCACTTTTTGAAATCTTAAAAATGATTACCCCTAAGGATGTTTTATGTACGAGACTTACCAGGATTGGGAATCACGAGTGTTACGAGTTGTCCGCGAGTGACCCAAGTCATCTTGAGTTGTCCCGTGGTTCCAGAAGTCGCCAACTCCAAGAAACTCCTGCTAAAGGAAGTACGTCAGAACATCAGACACATGCAAGAAGGATAATTACGGTGGCTGATTTCCGCCAACAAAACTACTTGTTTTTATTACGGCATTATAACGCCATAATAGGGCGTTATAACGCCGTAACTTTACGGCGTTATAACGCCCTAATACGGCGTTATAACGCCCTATTATGGCGTTATAACGCCCTATTACGGCGTTCTAACGCTCTAATACGGCGTTATAATCGCGCGCTAATACGGCGTTATAACGCCGTAATATTACAGCGTTATAACGCCCTATTATGGCGTTATAACGCCCTATTACGGCGTTCTAACGCTCTAATACGGCGTTATAATCGCGCGCTAATACGGCGTTATAACGCCGTAAAATTACGGCGTTATAACGCCATATTATCAGGGCGTTATAACGCTCTATTACGGCGTTATAACACCGTAATATTATGGCGTTATAACGCCGTAAATAGAGCGTTATAACGCCGTAATTTTGCGGTTTACACCAAGCTGAGGTTAGCCGCCGATTCGGGCGATGGGCGGCCCATTGTTTTATTTGCCCTTTCAGCCGCCGTTTAGCAACACATTCGAAAACTCAGAATACACCCACCAGAGTATGTTTATCCAACGAGTTGAAAACTGCGTTGATCTCAACAGGCTAAGTGTATTTTGTGTTTACAACTCATCAAGTTAGTATTATATTTCCTTGCTTTCAAGGAAACACTAAATTTTAGCATCTTCCACTCAGTAATTAGTTTGTAATTAGGCAGTTGAAGGACCCCCCCCCCCCCCCCCACGAAGGTGACAAGAAAATGAAGATTTTCACAGATTATTCGGCTATATCCACGCACTGCTATATTTAGAACCTAATTGTCAACAACATATTAGAACGCACGTCTTTCTAAAAACTGCACCCTTTACAATAAACAAATTACTGGTTTTTAATTATACATTTTTTTTCTAATTAATCCTATTCTTGGGGAAGCTTCATGTCTTGAATAGGCTTTTGTTTTGGATTCATCTAGTGCATATCCCTAATTAGAGAGTTTAAAGCCCGTATATAGACTTGGAAAACTGTTACAAACGTGATTAAAATTCTCCATGAGCAATGGAGGAAATGTATGATAAAATATGAACCTATATCTTGTGCCTCATTTGCGTTCTGAGAAAACAATGAAAAAGTCCATCCTTTAGAGAAAATGCGCGAAACCACCATCCTATTTAGGTTGGCTATACTGCATGGTAAACGCAGCCGTGCAGCTGTAGCCAGGGGCATAACTTCGTTCATATGAGGACGCCCTTGTAAGAAAACTGTGTGCCTTACAAATTTATATCTTGAGTTATCGTTTTCTTATTTAAATAAATAATCTCAGGCGGAATTATGCAATGGAGAGATGGAACCACGTATCTAAGTACGGTTTTACTGGTCAAATTTGACAATTTGGGAAACTACTAATCCTGTATAATAATATGCTGGTTTTAAAGGGCCTCTTGTTAAAAAAACACCCTAAATAATCGTTCAGAAGGGGGAAAACGTGGGTTTTTCTACAAAGTGTGCAATTTATCTTTAAAGGTCCATTTTATCATTTGCAGATGAAACGTTTGTTTTTGGCTAATTCCACGGACAACAGCATTGCTCAACTAAAGAATAATGTTTATAATTAAAACTGCCTAGTAGAATTTCAGCCACATATATTAATACTTCAGAAAACCTTAAAGATCAATGCATTTTTTGTGTTGAATGAATGGTATAAATCAATTGCAAACTATTTTTATGTAACCTATGTTTGGTCCCATTGCTGTCAACACTTGTCGAATATTCTTGCAATTCATGAAGTAACATGTTGGGCCACTGCAAATTATGGGGCTTTATTTTATTTCATTTTTTGTTTGTTTCTACCCCAGGGATGTTTAATATTACTTTCTCTTTCGTCCGATTAATATGCTGATGAGACATTTTAAAGCGCCCTATTTACAAATGAGCATTGCAAGAAATGTGACCGATAACTAGACGATTTGCGTCTGAAACAAGTTACAGACGCAAAGTGTTAAGGGTATGTAAAGGATAGAGGTTAAAAGTTGAAATATAGTATTTAAAGAGATTGAAATAGTGTTGTCATGATAACGTCACCAAAGTTACCAAACTATATCCTACACTAAGGTCCAGGACTGTACCCACTGAAGTTTCAAGGTTCAAGACTTCATATTTTGACATTGTCTTTGCGTATACATGTATTTTAAAGCTTTTAAAGTGCTTGCATGAAGGAACCATGACCATAAATCTTATCACCTTCATATTAATACTTTGCAATGGGAAAAGGAATTCAAATGTCATTGCGTACTTTTTGTCCAAAATGAACTATTCAGGTATTTTCAATTATTATAACCAGGTAACCTATGGCGTCATCGTGACACCACACAAAGTACAAGCCCCTACCGGTAATGCGAGGTATACAAGACTTTACCAAGTCCATGCCTAATCATAATACCTTGAACCCCATTCTTTATCTCGTAGCACTTTCAAATTACAGGCCAACAAAGATTTGGCCAATAGGAAACGAGGTCAAAGGTCTTTTTCCCTTCAAATTACATAACCGCTGACGTCGTTATGATGTCACAGAAACGCCAGGATCCCGACTCTAAGATCCATACCACTGTACAAAGTTCATAGCTTGTTGCGTTTTCAAATTAGGGTGTATTTGGCCCAACCACCCCCCTGCCCCACCCCCCCCCCCCCCAATTTTTTTTATTTTGATGATTTTCTAACTGGTGATGCCATAATGACGTCAGACAAACACTGAGATCCCTAACTCTAAGCATAAACTGAATTTCAAGCTTGCATCTTATGCCATTTTCGAGTTAGAGTGCTTTTTGTTCAAAATCAGCATTTTAGGTCTTTTTAAATCATTACAAGGTACAAACGACGTCATAGTGACGTCACACAAACTGTAGTGTCCCTACCCCTAGGTACAAGACTATGCCAAGTTTGAAGTTCATACCTTCTTCCGCCAAGGAGTTGGGCTGCTTCCCCCCTTTCCCCTCCACCACCACCCAAAATCCACTTAAGGTATTTTTTAAATTATTATAATTAGGTCATCCATGACGTCATCGTGATGCCACATAATCGTCAGTGTCCCTCTCTGAACTCTGAACTACGTTTCCAGTTTGTACCTTGCTTCGTTTTAGAGTTAAACTGAATTTGTGTTTTAAAAAGTCTACTTTAAAGGTATTTTGAATTATTATACATTAGGCAACCAGATGACGTCAACGTCATGTCACACAAACATCAGGATTCCTTCCCTAGAAGCTATGAGTGTACCAAGTTCAAATTCATACCTTGTTCCGTTTTTGAGTCTGGCTGCCTTTTCCCCAAAACGGCACTTTTAATATTTTGTTTTCATATTACATGTATTGCAACAATCGATGACGTCCTCATGATATAACAGAAGCATCATGATCCCCACTCTTCAGTCGAAGACTGTACCAAGTTTCTAGCTCCTAACTGGAAACTCGTTTTCGAGTTAGGGTGTTTTTTGGCCAAACACTTTTTTTAGGTTTATTTTTTTAAATTTAATCCCAAAACTGTTTTTTCTTACTTTTTATATTTTTTTACGATTTCGTTATACCCAGCACGATATGGGGCCTAAGGACTAACCCCCCCCCCCCCCCCGCCCCCCCTAATGGCCCTATATGACTCAACACACTCTTCCCTTTTGTTAACGCACCAACCCCCGCCCCACCCCCCAAAAAACTGAAAGGAATTCCTTTGGAATTCTTTGGATGTTTGAAACACAATGGGGGAACAATGGTAGGGGAGTACCCTCGGCTGCATATTGTGCTGCATATGTATTTTGTAGCCGGTGATGCCATATTGACGTCAGACAAACACCAAGATCCCCAACTTTAAGCAAAATCTAAATTTCAAGCCCAGTAGTATGGAAATGAGGGCTTCTACGACGACAACGAAAACGATCGCTAGTTTTGATATCGCCGTCATAGAAGCCCCCATTTCTATACATTTTTGATTGGAATTGAAATCTACTAAAATGGTCTCAAGAAAAATGAGATTGATAAAAATATTTTTATTTAAGATTATGATCACTCTATATAAAATGGAAATTGAACCCGAAAACAAATATTGTTGTATATGGCACGTGCTCAAAGATATAGATCGTTTTAAAATTAAAACTAATGAAATAAGAACTAAAAACTGCGATAAATGTCTAAAAGTATCAACTTTGCGTAGAATAAAATATAAATGTATTCACGGTAAACAGAGAAGCAAATGTGTAGATTGCGGCGGTGTTGGTCTATGTAAACATGAAAAAGGAAAAGATAGATTGCGACGGATCTCAAGTTTGCGAGCATAAAAGAACAAAGTATATGTATATAGAATGTGCAGGTTCACAAATTTGCGAACATGATATACAAAAATATGTCTGTCGCCTGTGCTCAGACCCAATAAAAGTTTCTATCGGGCAATGGATATACACGTGCCGTCAATCGGACAAAAAATGCGATAGGTATGAACCGGACCATTTTATAGATAGACTTTTTGCGCGGGCTGACCGAAGACTATGAATATTGTTATTACAAAGATTGCCGAGTAAAACTACAGTACACCGAGAAAAAAGATGACCTAGCCACTATTGAACGATTAAATAACTCTATAGGTCACCTTAAATCAAATTGCGTTTTAGCTTGTTTAAAATGCAACTTTAGGAAAAAATCGAATCACAACTAAGAAAGCGAGGAAAAATCAATCTTTTAAAATAGGTGCAGTTGGCACTAATCTAACATTATTTACATTATCATAAGCGGGCGGACCTTCACTGGTCCACCCGCTTTTTCAGGTCTATGGTGAATTTGAATTCAAAAGTTTTCCGATAAGATTTATTTTATTTAGCTAATCTTTCTGAAACTCGTTTTTCGACTGCAGTCTCGTCCATGCTCTTATTTTCTTTAGATGTATATTTCTTTTTCAACACGTCTGACATTTCATGAAATTTGGCCATATCGTTATTAATCAGAGTAAATCTTTCGTGACTAATTTTCCCGTCGTTTATTGCGTGGCTGATTAGATCTTCTGTCGTGTTTAGTTTAGACATTGCTACCACTCTGATCTCGTCGTGCTTTTTAGACTTTTACTTTATTTTACGACTAAAGTACTTTAATCCCAAAGCACACGCGACGGTGCCGAGTGCTATTCCTTCATTACAAATACAAATCATAAAGGCGCCGCAATTACACCCGCGATCGCAGCTATACCAACCGCTCCAGTCACTGCTGAAGTGGCTTCCGCAAATGTTTATCCCCGCGTCAATACCGCGTTCAACTTTTTATACTTGTTATAAAGCCCCTCTCTCTTATCTCCTTCTTTAACAATCTCTCTCTTAACGCTGTCGATTTTCGACAGTCTGTAGGCAGTATTGTCTACAATTACCTCGACGTCAGTTTGTAACGCCGGCAGTATTACGGGTGATTCTACCGGTAGCTCCGGATAAAGTTTTTGCTCTCTCGGTTCAGGCAATCTCGCTTCCTTTTTATTTTAACCTACTTTAATATTAAATAATTTCAATATTTAAAATCAGTTTTAAATGTTTGTCTATTATAAGGCATTCGTTGTAGTCTTTTACCTGAAAGCTTAGCTCGTTTATTATTCCGTTGTTTAAATTAACGCCAGTGCCGGTCGTGTATTCTTTGGATGCAACTTGGTTGTAATAGTTTCGTTCTACGTTACTAAGTGGTATATTTCTTAACGTTCTCGGTTTCCCGTCAAAAAAGTTTTTGATTAATTGAAATTTGACTGCAATAAACCATTATAACCCCTATTGTATCTTTTACCGGGTAACTGATGTGCTGACCGTACGTTATCCAACCTCTAGGCAGACCCAATATCTCACCAATATTTTTTAATCGTATAGTGCGTTCTTGACTTACGGTTGTAAATAATGTTTGACTATCTGGATGCCAGTTAAACACTAACCCATCTATGGCGAGGTAACTAATTTCTCTAATTATATCTTCAACGCCATATATACCCGGATTAAAAACATGTTCTCTAACGTTTACCCTCTTTCTAACGATCGCACTTTGGGAGATCTCCCATCCATGTTTTGTGCGAGGGAGATCGGGGTTTCTTCTTTCTACAATATCTGCCCACTGAATGTTGGTCTTATCTCTAACGTTGAAAAACCTCAACGGCATATACTCGCGCTCAACAACTTTAAAAAAAAAAATTTCCTACAGAGTTGTCTACGGGACTATGCAACTGAAACGTTTTGTCGGATTTATCGACTATAAAAGTGTGTTTCATTTTTACAATAACAATTACTATTTAAGTTATTTCATTTTTAAAATTTAATATCGACGCATAACATCAAATATAATTTATCGGATGAAAGCTCGCAACCACGGCAATCTTTTACTTCAAACTTAATCTCGTTGATTACGCCGTTTATCAAAGGAATTCCATCATTTTCTGTGTAATTAATGGAGACGGACTGACCGTAATCGTGTCTGTGTAAAAAAGATGCGGGTATCACGCCCAACAGAGTGCTATTTTTTCCCATTGTAAAGGTTTTTGAGTATTAATCTGATTACAATAAACTTGTATGGCTCCGGGGTTTTGGCCTAGCAACGGTTTTACGATTTCGACCCTAGTATTTTCTGTCGAAAATGAAATAGTTTTATCTTCTAATCCAATTAAATGAGCAATTGTAGTTAAATCTATAAAACGCCAGCGTTCTACTTTTATTCTTAAATACTCTAAATCTAAAATCTGAAACTTTAGCCATCCAAAATTCTTAGAGTTAAATAAACTAATTAAACTGTAAATGGTATAATAGCTGGGGAGTATTAAAAATGGTTCTATGCTATAAGAAATATTGTTTCGACCATTTTTACCTATGGCATAAGTACTCCAATCGATAGATATATATTTTTTAATATTGAAAAACATCCTAGCACACACGCTCGCGCTCAATAGCCTAATATTTGTACTGCCAACGACGCAGCTACTGTCGATCGGCGAGCTTAATTGATTTTACTCGCAACAAGAAAAGTGTGTTTAATGATTTATAATAATATAATATAATTATAAATTAAAATGGATTTGTCACCTTTATCGATATCAAATTTGAATATAGTAGTCGATTCACAGTCTGGTAAACTATTTATCGCTCATCTACCGGAAATATTCAATAAATATAGATTACCGGCTATAAAAATAACCTAAATGACTTTAACCGGTTTATACACAATCCACTAACGTTTACCAAAATCAGATACATCTCGCAGTTTACTGCTCTACTACCGCCTGCGGCGTCGGAAAAGATTTGCTAAAACATAGTAACAAGATGATTGCGAGCATATTTAATGTTCACGTCTATTTTACGACGAGGCTAATATTATACAATCTAAAGTGCCCCATACCAAATGACGACTATTTTAATCCAATAAACAACAACGTTGACCGAGGGGCGTATATAGACACGTGAAGAGAGTTCGGTCTCGACCCTAATAACCAGTAAAAGTGGATACACAAAGTAGAAACTCATCTAGCGGAATGGGCATCCCGTATTACAATGGTAAAGAGATTGAAATCAAGCACAGCAAAGAGTTATTTATCAAATTCACCCGGATGCATCAGGTAAATTTTGGTCTGGTACAGACAGACACACGTTCAGCTTTGTAGAAAACATATATTTTCAAGGCGGCTACGTTACTAATTACCTAGTAGACTATATTCAACAGACGGGCGTGGTAGATTACACGTGGCAAACTTTTATACCTGAAAAATATACCGCCCCATTTACAGACCGAGGAATATCTAGAATCGGTCTCGAGTCGGTCAGAACTTACGTTACTTTACGCAATACTCGGCTCGCAAGCGCAAGCTAAAACTAACATAACTTCGACGGGTACCGGATTAGACGCTCAGCGTCAGTTTTTGGTTATCGTTGAAGACTCTTTTAACGCCCCACCAAACATACAAGATTCTATCGATCGCTATCAACATTCACTATATTACGCCCGCTCCGCTTAAAATTTTGTAGTTATATTATTATTATTTAATTTACAGCATACCGGAACGACATCACATCGTTCCTCCGCGACTACGCGGCTGTGCTGGACGGTTCGTCAAGTAAAACTATTCCCGAACCGTCGAAATGGTTTCTCGTGCAATTGCCTTTTGGCAGAATCTGTCCAAGGTTAGGCCCGTACAACCGAGGACAGTTTGCTGTAATGACATACAGCCTCTTTTTGGTGTATTTGTTTTGGTCAAACAACAAGCGCTTTGGGTGAAAGGAGTGTGAAGTGCGAACCAAATGAGCCATATACTTGATTTGGAGTTGATGGACAAACTCTGTCACAGGTTGCGTCTTGCATATCCTGTGGACATCATTGTTAGTTAGTGCAAGGGCATGTTCTCCATGTTTCATTCGGTAGCCCCCGCGTAGCAAAGACCTCAGGAAACGATTATAAGCTGCGTTAACCCTCCTCATCTGCTGTTGAGTGAGTGACCAGTTTTTAGCCGAATAGCAGAGAGTTGAGCGAACAAAAGTTTCGAAAAATTTGACCCGTGTCTGCAGCCAGATGTTTCGGTTAAAGGAGATGTTCTTGTACTCTTCAAACTTAATTTGGGCCAACTGGATACGGTATAGCTTAGTTCACAGTCGCCAGTAGATGGTTCACTTTCGGAGATCTGAACACCTAAGTATTGGAACCTGTCAGTGTTACTGAGGGGAGTGTCGCTGATGGAGATTATCGATGCTGGGTATCTATCCTCTGATCCTAGATGTCTGAACCCTCCGACCATTGTTTCAGTCTTTGTAGCATTGACCGTGAGACCGTAACTTTTGAGAACTGTTTCCAGGAGAGCTGCAGCTTTTTGTAGGGAATCAGGGCTTTGTAAATAAGCCACCAAATCATCCGCATAGCCTGCCCATGATAGTGAACCTGAACCGCGGGTGGGGTTGTCTGATGCAGTACGGAATCTTGCACGATATTCGCGGGACACGGCACTGTTATTAAACCGGAAACCGTATTCAAAAAACTCTATCCCACTGGAACTTGATTTTGCTTGTTCCATGAAGGTGCGCATGACAAAGTCGAGGTAGAGGTCGGGATTTATACTTGATTCCTACAATATGCGGCTCAGAGTCGGCATTCACGACGGATACAACAACGAAATTGTAATTGCTACGAAAAATATGAACGTAGGCTACGATGGAAAATTAAACGACGAGCTACCAGCAATTCAGGCTGTTGCCATACCTCAACCTCAAGCTCAACCTCAAATACAACCACAAGCTCAAATGCAACCGAGCGTAGAAGATGTGAATCATGTTATCGCTTCAGAGGTTAAAATACAAGTTACGCAGGTACAAGAAGCAAATACAACCCAACAGAAACCAAAAATTTCAACAAGAACTTAACGAAATTTTGACTTCTGGAGATCACGAAGAAGAAAAAACTTCACTGATTGTCAGGGTCTTGGCGATTTTGGGAATAACTTATTTGCTTTATAAAGTAGTAAACTAAAAGTTTTTATATTACGCGAAAAAGGGGTGTTACGTTCGTAACACCCCTTTTTCTGACTTAACAATCTTTAACGTAAAGTTTTTTTTAATGTTCTTTTGTACGTAAACAAAAATGAACACGGCAACACCGCTTATCATTGCCCAGACGTGCTCCGCTAAACATTATACGGTCTTGCAAAGCAAATTAAATAACCAACTGGCTACGCTTCCTAGTATCCCCGGCAATGCAGCTAGCGCTTTAGCCCCCAACTTCTTTAACAAATTTGCCAAGTTCTCTAGTTGTCGTTTTATCCAGCCCGTAACGTTCTTTGGTTTAGTCGGTTGCGACGGGGTTACCGGCTTTTCTGGACTGACTAATTAACCACCACCACCACCTGTGGCTGTAGCTGCCTCCCGTGCTCCGGCTACTATGCTAGCTATTATTGAGCTTATCGCCAAAGAAAATGCTGCTAGAATGCTCACGACGATGATGCCCTGTTCTCTAAACAGCGTTTTAATTTTATCGGCTAGAGTCTTATCGATAGTAAGCATTCGCTCTACAGTTTCCTTGATTCTATTCATTTGATTTCTCAATGCCTTTTCATTTATACTCGCCGCTTCTAGCCTAGCTGATCTCTCTACGTACAAATCTTGTATAACGTTTTTTAATCTAGCAATTTTTTCTTCGTCTTGTGTTTCTATGGCTTCGTCTAATTCTGCATTCGTTGTCGCTATGTCGTCGTCTACTTGCTCTAATTATAATAAATGTAATTCCAAATTACCGCGTAAAGTCTGCATCTTATCGTCCAACGCCTCTAGTTCGCTAAAGTTTAACCCTTCCGTTTGAGTCTCAGTCGCAACTTGATCGACTGATGTTTGAACACCCTCTTCAGCCGTTAAGCCTTCAATAAAGGATGTTTCAATTATATTTAAAGACGTATCAATTTCATATAATGCCGAATGCATGTCATCAAGCGTACTGCTTTAAAAATCTGCATTCCTGGACAAATCTTCCATAGGTATCTCTTCGAAATTTGTTTCTTTAATTTGTTCTACACTGCTTGTCAGAAGATTTCCCGAAACATTATTTTTCTTCTTCTTAATTGTGATTGGTCCTTAGTTTAACTACGTCATGTGCGCGCCAAAACTCCTGCTGCATCCATGCTATTGTTACAGTATACCCGTTGAACGGCGTTGTTCACTCATCCGTACATATGGTCATGGTAATTGTCTTTTGTTAAAACTCACTCGTGTTGTTAAGGAATAAAAAAACCGAATGGTGTCACGTTTGCAATCACATGTAAGTTATGTGCCTTTTGTTATTGAACTTGGGAGTTTGTCAGAATTTGAAAGGGTATGTCAGAGTTGACTTGAGATGGTGACAGTAAAGATGTCAGTGTGAGTTTGACAGTTATGTTTGTGGAGTGATTGACTGCGTGCTGGGTTGCTACCAGTAAACCAACAGACGGTGGAGACAGCCATCGAAGGTTCGGGCAGTTTCGCCATTGACAGTACATTCCGGCCATTGAAACCGATAATTGGCCGAAGGAGAGAAGACCTCCACTGACCAATCCACGGTTCAGCTCGCCATTAAAATTACCGTAAGTTTGTTTTGTTTAAAATGTAATTTTTCCTGAGTTAGTTTCATAATTGCATTTAAATTGCCCAAAAGTGCCAATTCCCCCAAAGGGCCTAAATTGTCACTTTAAGAAATCTTGCAAAGATTTCGGTTTGATTTCATCATTTTAGATGACCATTTTGACGAGTTTGACGAGCAGTATGGTTTTAATGACGGTGTGTCTGCTCCCGAGAGGTGTACGTTCGACGCAGTGTCGACGACAGGGTGCCTGAGGGACCACCGGTAACCATCTTTACACATACCAAGGCAGAGTGCCGTACTGTGAGTTTGTCAAGTCCGAGACGGAACATTTTGATTTCTTCGCTAACATTTTGATTCTGCTCCTGCAATTCGCTTGACAGAAATTCCTTTTGATTTTGCTTAATTAAGTGTTTGCCAAAGTTGATTTAAATTGCGCAAAGCAGCAAGCTAATTTAATGCATCTGAGTTTCGTAAAGTAACGAACTTATTTTGATTTGATTTAAGTTCTGCAAAGTAACAAGCTAAGTTCTATTTATTTAAGTTTTGCAAACAGCGATTTCCGAATAATTTTGCTTAATTTTCTGTTGCTTTATTTTGATTAATTACTGCCAAATTAACGCTTTAAGACTTTAGTTTTTTTGCAACGCAGCAGTTGTTTTCTGATTACTTTAATTTCGGGATCATGTTGCTTTTCGCTTCACCTTAGTCGTGAATTTTTGCTAGATTAATCCCGTTTTTCTCTATAATAAATTTTGTATATGACTAAAAAAAAAAGGCGCACTCTAAGCATACCTTCAACGACGTCGACGAAGCACTGTACGAATACAACAAGGTAACAGGCGAAGACGAAGAAATGCCAGTCGGATTAGCGCGCGAGCCTAAATTGTCCGACTTTTATACCAAACCAGAGAACATCAAAGACGGAGAAATCTTTTTTATTGCGGGCGGTCTGGGTTTACTGAAATATTTGCTTTACAAATATAATTAAACAAAATAAATAATCATGAACGATAAGAAATTTGTCAAGTTGTATTACGGACCTAGAGGATACTGTCGGGGCGAAGGAGCCGTAGAGCAATTATCTTTAAAAAAAAAAAAAAAGCAAAGACGAGTGAAGAAGAAGCTAGAAATTGGTTACGCAAGCAGGCAATGTGGACAATTTAACTAGCACCACCGGCGCATATACCTAGACCTACTTCTTTAAATTATAGTTACGGCGTACCAAACGTCATGCATCAGGCCGACCTGTCGTTTTTACCCTACGAGTTAAATCTAAAACTTACAAATACGCGTTGACGGTGGTAGACGTGGCTAGTAGATACATGTATAAGGAAGCCGAGCCACTGACGTCCAAGACGGCTGATCAAGTGACCGATGCCATTACTAAAATTTACAAGAGATCGCCTTTGACGTGGCCAAAGATTATCAAAGTAGACCCAGGCAGAGAGTTTATGGGTAGTTTTAGCGCGCTCATGAGTAAAAATTACGTGATCGTACAACGCGGTATACCCGGTTTGCACCACGCTCAGGGTATAGTAGAGCGATTCAACAGGTCGTTGGCTGAAGTATTATTCGGCTACCAATACTCTGAAGAAATGCTCGACCCAAAGTCGAGAAATACAGAGTGGGTTAAGAGACTCCCGGAGGTAGTCAAAGCTATGAACGAAGAAGAAACGCGTTTGATTGGCAAGAGACCGATAGACGCCATTAAATTAAAGAGAGTCGAGCAAACGCCCTCTGCAGCGGGTACAAAAGAGACCCCTCTGAAAACAGGTAGAGATGTCGTCAGGTATATGTATCAACCGGGCGAATCCGAAGGCGGTGAAAAGAGGCGAGCGACCTATCCAATATGGTCTCTTCAGACCTTTACCGTCAGAGAGTACAATCACGTCAAAGGACAACCAATGTTATATTACCTGAACTACCCGGGGCCAAAGAGGTCGTTTGTGCGACAGGAGCTTCAAGTCGTGCCAGTAGACACCGCGCTACCTCCTTCATGCAAGTAATTCCCGTAAGCCACGGTGTTTATGCCGTTGGCTAAAAGGTATATCTTTGTATCTAGCGGCGAAATGGCCAATTTACTCTGAGTGACAGAGTATATTTGATGTTTTTCACTCTTTAAAATATGTTTTGATCTTGGTAAACGCGAGTTTCATCAAATAGAGATTTCTTGTACAAATTTAAAGGAGTTCTGTCATTAAAGACAAAGATGGCTTTGAAACAACCCCAAGTAGTGACTTGTTAGTGTACTGATTTTCATTTGGCATGTTTCCACATGGTTTATAAGTAAAACCAGGAAAAGGGGGCAAAATTACCCCGTTTTGTTGTGAATGGGCCGCGGCCTCGGGAAAATAGCAGTACTGCCGTTTCAAGATCACCTCGGGACGATAGTTTGCACCATCACCCTCACGAGCAGTCAATATTTGTATACTGTTTTCGAGTTAGATTGCTTGTTTGTCCAAATTCAGCATTTTAGGTATTTTAAAATCATTTATAAAATAATACATGACGACATGGTGACGTTACACAAACTATAGTGTCCGTAGCCTAAGATACAAGACTATGCCAAGTTTGAAGTTCATACCTTCTTCCGTTTAGGAGTTCGGCTGCTTTTTCCCCAAAAACCTATTGTTTTAAAACAATACGAGACGAGCCCAAAGGTCAAAGGTCACAAGCTTGACAATTACCTAACCATAATGCCACCGTTATCAATTCAGTATTCGTAACCGTATTCGTCACCTTGCAAAACCCGCGGAAATTTGCATCATTAGTTTTAATGCAATTATGTGGATAAATCGGTTTATTATATACTCTCCAACAAAAGAAACTGTGCATGATAAAAATTGCTGTATTTTTTCAGCCATGGCAGGTAACTCGCTGGAATAAACTGTTAATGAAAGTCCATGAAATCTTTCAAATGGTTAACCGAACTTGAAATGTACAAAATGTGTTCTTCGTGTTCTCAGAGGTTGCTCAAAACTGACTTGCCAATATTGAAGTCACAAAGTCAGTATCGAGTGCATCTTCGCCTCATGGAGCCAATAAACACGCGCATGAAAATCTTGTGGGATGTCATTCCACACCTGGACGAGATCTCTACCAATCTGTTGCAGGTTTGTTGGCTGCTGAGGAAGATGAAGTAATCGGCGCTCCATCTCATCCATCTCCATCTCAATCGGATTGAGATCTGGTGAGTTTGCTGGCCATGGCAGTACATCATTTCGCTCTCTCTGCCTTCTCACAAGTGCTGAAATGGTGTTTCGGTGACATTGCAAGTGTGCTCCAACCTCTCCTTGACTCATTCCGGCCCGCAACATTCCAATGTCCTGATGGTCAGCTAAGGACAGACGCGGCATGACGTTTTGAGTACTGGACACAATTTTGAAAAATGCTCTTCTGACTTTTGGGTAGTCCTTTTATACGGCTTGCTAACGAGACCTGAACTTTATGGAATTCTGTTACATAACAACCTGTAGGACCCCTATTGTGAAATCAACACCCAGGCATGCCTAAGTCCTGCACTATGCCATGAGCAGGTTTTGAGTGCATAACCTTTTTCTATCAATGTCAGAGAATATTGTCTGTGAATTTGGTGTTTATTTTCCACCTACTTGAAAAAATACAGCAATTTTTACCATGCACAGTTTCTTTTGTTGGAGAGTATACATCGGCAATTATCCTCGGAAATAAACCTATACGGAATAAGGGAAAATTCAGAATGTTCACGAGAAAAAGTGGGGGCAGTCAATTTTAGGGTATGAACTTGCTTCTTTAAAACATTCTTAAAAAAAAAAAAAACGAATAACTAGTCAAGGGATCTCAGAAAAACCCATTTTGTTGGGTTCCAACTTAAACATAATCCGTGCGTTTTGGGTGTGGCACCTCGAAAAATAATTGTGTACAAATAAAAATTATTCGCTTTCAAATGAGACATCAACGAAAAAAAAACAACCAATGTTTAGTTATCGAACAATTACTGTCAATAAACACCTGTGTGTTCTTTTGCAACCTCTTTTTTGTGAAGCGCATTGATAGAAGAATGCATTTATTGATTATTTTTTATTAATATTTCGAATTATTAGCAGACCGCCAATAATTCAAGGCGTAGACTTGCCCAGGTCCGACCTCCCGTGCTCGGTCTGCACCGCCTGTACAATATGTTTTATTCTGTTTTATGTGTCTCGGAAAGTCTTCCGAGACAGCAGAAAAGGAATTTGACAGGCCACCGATCCAGAGGGCGCACCGCACGCCGCCCACCACAGACCAAACACGGGAAGTTAGACCTGGGAAAGTCTAGGCAAGGCGCAAAAACGGTCGTATAAAAACGGTCGTATAAAAACGGCGTTTTTCACATGGTCTAACAATACAAAGTATGATGTGTTGTCGTTAAAATAAAGTAAATGCTTTTAAAATTCGTTAGGAGAATTTAAACAAAATCAAATTTATCGAGAACATCGGACAATAACTTTAAGTCTGCGTGTAATGAGCCGACCTCTGAAGCCCAACGTCTCCAAACAGACCTAGAAGAAAAATTAAACAAAGCATTTCGGGCAAAATCAACTCGGGTCCGGCGAAAAATACAAGCCGGATCCAAGCCAAGAAATCGACAGGCCCCCCACTGGTGCCTGGCCGGGCACCGGCCACATCGGGCGGGCCCCGGGCCAAATTTGTGACGACACAGACAATGTTTATATCGGGCCCCGGCCCTGCCGGGCGCCGATTAGACATCGGCGGGGCCCCGGCCGCGTTCACGGTCGCCGGCCGGGCGCCGAGCAGGGCCCGGCCTGCAGGGCGGCATATCCGATCAACCGCCAGGCTGTGAGAATCGGCCGGCACCCTGCCGGATGCCGCAGGGGCCCCCCGGGACACCGCCAGGGCATCTGACGGGTGCCTGCCGGACACCGACCGATAAACGGGCCAAGCATTTCGCCAATTTTCTACGAAAGCCGCCAGAGTGCCCGCCGGCAAATATACATTATTCATTCATTCATTTCATTCATAAAAGGTTTATTAAAATTTGTCATCACAGCAAAAAAACTGAATTGCAACAATTATTACAATATTAACAAATAACATTCAATATATATTTAAAACATTTAACGAAAGTAACAGACTAAAATGCACCAAAGCGCAGACGAACCAGCGCAGTCTCAAAACCCGCGCAAACTTACTGCACTCCATCCCGACCCAATCATCCGATGAATGGAACCAATTCCATGGACCATTAAGCCGGGACGGAGCACAACAGTCCGCACAAGTGTCAAGATCACTTAATACACCGAAATAATTAAAACTGATAGAATGCATCCCAAAGGAACACTTTCAAAATAGACTAGCCAAAACAACTTCAATCAGACGAGGGAGACACCACTTTAGTAAAAAAGTTTGTCACAAAGACGTCTCCCACGACCAACCAACGCTGCCTCTATACCAGCCCACTCTGAGAGTGAAAATAGAAATTACTATTGCACATTATTTGAAATGATATTGATACTTGTAGTTGAAAACATAAAAATAAGCGAGTATCAATTAATCAAGGATGCTAAAGTAGTTGGCTGTAGCAAATCAGGATACAAAATCAAAAAAACTATGAGCCATCCTTGTTCCACAGATTGGCCATGTATAGGAGAGGGTTTTTCTGACAGCGGGTCGTTCTACACCTTGGGATGGCCAATTTTTGTGAGTTCCTTAATACTTTACTATGAATGGTGCTCTTCTTTGGTGGAACCCACCTGTCTACTGAAACGCTCTGAATTGATAAGTGAGCTAAACAAATTCAAACAAAGCTGTTCCCGTCTATCAAACAAAGTAGGCAACTAACACACTTCAAGTGCCTCATCGTACGACTTAAACTGATTGCCCAAGATGATCTTACACGCCCTCCTCTGGACTCGTTCCAATGCAGTGCTCTCAATGACAGTGAGCCCAGGATGCCATACATGGGCTGCATACTCTGCTAAAGGACGTACGAAACCAGAGAAGACAGTGATAAGATCATCCATAGGCAAGTTGAAACGCTTGAGAAGTTTCAGGAGATACAATCTACCGTTGGCTTTTTTAAGCATTTCTGTGATCTGGGTACCCCATTTTAAGTCAGCCCTGATGTGAACACCTAGAATTTTGGCTTCTGCCACAGACTGAAGAGTTTCATTAGCAATCTTTAGTGGTTGCTCGTCTAGGTTCTTTTTCATGAAAGACACTTTCATGGAGGCACATTTATTTGGATTAAGTTTCATATGGTTTTGCATAGCCCACTCCTCAAATTCGTCAAGATGACCTTGCATAACTGATGGTGCATTATGTGCTCTTGTCTCTATCAGAGTTAAATCGTCTACATATTTCAAGGTGGTAAGCGAGGTGTCTGAAGCTGCGTCATTAACCACAGCGACAAAACCAAGTGGACCAATGCGTACCTTGAGGCACACCACCCTTCAGCCTGATCCAATCGCTGGTTTGGCCATGATAGCGAACACAGTGTTCTCGTTCATTGAGAAAACTAGCAACCCATGTAACAACTGAAGGTCGGACATCGAGGGCGATAAATTTTATCATGAGTACAGTGTGGTCAACCAAATCAAAAGCCTTACTGAAATCAGTGATAACGACAGAGCTAACATGACCAAGCTTATCAGAATTCATAAACAAGGTGTCCATAAGTTTAACTAGGTAATGGGTGGTAGAGACTCCTTTGCGATTCCCGTATCGATTGGGATCGATTGATTTCTCTAAGTCCTGCAACAACCACCTTGCCATGAATCCCTCAGCAACTTTAGCAAAGTGGTCAGTCAGGGATATTGGCCTCAACTTGTCAATAGTGGCTGGTTTTGATTTGGGAATTGGGACGACCACAGCTCTCTTATGACCGTGAAGCCCGGTGTCACCTAAAACCCCTCCCTGCTCAGACACCAAAAAATATAATGTAATGCATTTTTTGTGTGTCCGGCCGCCTGTCCGAAACAAGCTGCATAAAAATGTTACGGGCAAAACTCCTCCCTGGTGGCAAAACCCCCTCCTGGAAAAATTCCTGGATCCGCCCCTGGGCGTTCATATACGTTACTGACCCTTATAATATGTTACATCTGTTAGGCTCCTCGATCGTTTGGTCAGAGTATATAATTTGCGTCTTTTGAACCGAATATACCCAGAATATACTTCCTGTGAATTCTGCAACAAAAGTACTAAAATTAGGGGAACTCCAGGACTTTCAACATGTGTTTTGGTGTTCTTTATAGGGTCCCCTCGATCTAAGTACATGTAGTAGTTTGCTTTCAACACAAAATTCCCATGGGTGTTTAATTTCTCACACACTACGCAAGTTCTAATCTGGGTGTCTGAGCAAACAAATGTGAATGTCTTTAAACGAATAGCGTGACAATGAATAAGAACCAGAGCTAGAGAAATAGCGTTCTGATCAAATTGCATGAATATACGTATTTTCCTAAATTTGAACAAGAAAACCTATACTTTCTTGGTGCAAATTAAAATGGTCTTCTTAACTCTTTAATTAGGTACCGAGTATAGTGCGTCGATAAAAGCAAAATTCAAGCATATCAAGGAGTAAGATCCATTACAAATGCATTACAAATTGTTTAAAGGGCCCCTTATTTAGGATTCTTAATAATGAAATCTATGCTTTAAAACCACTCTACTCAGTTACAGTCATAACAATCCTATTTGGAGCTTGCTTTGGTGGTTAAAACAAAGGTTTTTAGTTTTTAGGCTAATGAAAATATGCATATTCATGACCAAGGTCATGATGTCACAAGAGGCAAACACAGGAAAATCACATTCAACTGTGCGCAGAAGATTCCACCTTTTTGTCTCAGTTTTCCTTAAACTTTTGTAATCCATGGCTGTTTTAGTTTGTTTTCCATGTTGCCTGCTGTAAGCTATGACGAAACTGGGGGGTAGAAATTGCAGCAATTTGCCACAAGTCCAACTTGAGGTCCTATGTTTTTCTTAACTTTTCCCTCTGTCTTCCTTACGTGATGCACTCCAAACAGCGCCCTCTGTCTGTGATTTATTGCAATGAAATCTTCAAAGTTGAAAAAGGCTACCTTTTATTGATTTTACATCCAAACGAACAATATTATGTCTTGCTGAACAAGTAATCCGTCATATGAAGCAAAGCTTAGGCACAAAGTTGTTTAGCGTGTCATATAGGCCTTTTAAAGAAGTACGTTTATTTATTTTATTTTGTCAAAGATGTAAGTTCCAGCATTCCTTGTGAAAATCTTCACTTCCGCATCAATTTATAAAGTTCTGTTTAATTATGAACTAATTACTGAGTAGAAGATGCCAAAAGTTTGCTTTTCTCCTTGGATTCAAAGAACTAGAAATTTAGGTTGACAAGTTGTTGTAACAAAATACCCCATGCCTGTTTGGCTTAAAGAACAAAAGTTGTAAAATTGTTCGGTCTTGCAACCTCGTTGGATAAACATCCTCTGGTGGATGTATTCCAAGTTTTGGAATGTGTTTCTAAACGGCGGCTGATTGGGCACATGATTCAGCGAGTCACTCATTCGGCAAAATTGGCGGCTAACCTCAGCTAGGAGTTAAACCGTATAATTACAGCGTTATAAAGCCGTAAAATTACGGCGTTATAACGCCGTAATATAGGGCGTTATAACGCCGTAATATGGCGTTACAACGCTGTAATAGGGCGTTATAATGCCGTAATATTAGGGCGTAATAACGCCGTAATAGGGCGTTATAACGCCCTAATACGGCGTTATAACGCCCTATTACGGCGTTATTACGCCGTAATAGGGCGTTATAATGCCGTAATATTACGGAGTAATAACGCCATAATAGGGCGTTACAACGCCGTATTATAGCGTTATAACGCCGTAATAAAACGAAGTATTTTTGTTGGCGGAAATCAGCCACCGTAGATAATTGCTTCATTTCAAATAATTAATGTGATGAATATTGGCGATTTGTTGCACTGTGAAAACTACCATTATTAGGCCATCAAGTAATCGTGTGCAGATTTTGCTTGAAACCCTAATCAAAGTCTAATTATGCTCTGACAGGACCTAAATGAAGGCAGAGCGCTAGCGGTGACTTTTATATTATGCAGTGCACTAAAAAGGCATTTGGTATAATTTATATAGCAGTGTATTTCTGAAGAGCAGACACAAGATACACGGTGTTGGTACCAAGTACAAGCGTTTCAAATTAAAGGACTTCTTCGGAAACAGTTCATATATGTTTGGTATTGTTTTGGGCAATTCCAATATAGAAAAGAAACGAACATTTCGGAAAAGATGCACGACGAGTGAAGTTAACTTTTTGCAAATTTGAGATCATGGCAACCACAAGTGGAGCTACATTAGGAACCAACGTCACAAACTACACGGCGGAAGAGATTGAAAATTTGGACGTCGTCGACAAAACTTTAACCACGATTGTCACTATTCATCTCACGTTTGTGGTTTTTCTGAACCTTCTGATAAATCCGATTATGCTCTTAGCCTTGCGTCGAGTCACCAGCTTTGAACAAACGACCAAGATTTTCATGGCATCTCTCACCGTGTCGGACATTTGCAATTCAGTGTTCAGGTTTTTGAGATTGTTGGAGCTTTACGCGGGCACATGGATCTTGGGGGATTTTATGTGCGTGGTGCGTGGTGTGGCCCTTTACGATTTGTATGCTATGGCAACTTCTACACTTTTGCTCTTGACTGTCGACCGCTATATCGCAATTATCTATCCTCTGCGATACACCACAATTATGACTACATTTAAGGGCCAAGATTATTGTATGCAGTACTTGGGCAGCGATCGCACTGGTGAGCATTTTAATGTTTGGAACTTTTGATACCTTTATTGTAAGACCATATGGTTCGGTTCAGTTTTGTCAATGGGGAAAACCCGATTGGCGAAATTATTTTGGCTTAGTGGGTATAATTGTCGTAACTGGAATCATTGTCACCTTGTATATGCATATTTTGGTGATAGCTCGACGCCATAACAGGCGCATCGGCGCGACAAACCAAGCAGGCAATGGGGAAAATGGGCAGGGCGTCAACACCAGAGCAACTACCACAGTTCTCATCATCACGGGAACTTTGTTCGTAACATGGACACCAACTCTGATCATGTTTATAGTGGGAAACCAACTAAACTTACATTATATTGACGAAACTTCGTGGTATACATTCACAAGTACCCTGTTGCTTTCAAATGGATGGTTGAACGTGCTCATCTACTACCTACGGAACAGAGACCTTCGCTTGGCACTGCACGGTATACTTTCAGATTGGTTTCGTGCCCTAAGATTCCACAGAAATGTGGCAGCATAGTTGCAGACAATTCCACGCATTCTTTCTTTCAACATACCTAAGTATGTGAATAGCTTTTACTAAATAATTCTTCACCAAAGATAGACCACTCATGCGAAATCAATTCAATAAAGTGAAGTGAAAAATGCGCCATTTGAGTACTAAGCAAACTAGACGCGTCTCGTGTCCGTTTGACATGCCTGCCGCAGATGATGCTGTAACTTTTTGCCACAACACATTACACCAAGAGAGCCATATGTCAAACAGGCACGAGGCGCGTCTATAGTTTGCTGACTCAAATGGCGCCTTTTCGTAGTTCAATCATAAGAGGTTAGTCCAGCAATTCTTTTCAAAATTGGCCAAAAATTGACTTTTGAAAATGTCTCAAACATTACTCCCAACAAAAAACGTAGTACCTCAATGCAAAAAATATAAGCAATGTTACTTTTTAAAATCTTAAAAATGATTACCCCTAAGGATGTTTTATGTACGAGACTTACCAGGATTGGGAATCACGAGTGTTACGAGTTGTCCGCGAGTGACCCAAATCATCTCGAGTTGTCCCGTGGTTCCAGAAGTCGCCAGCTCCAAGAAACTCCTGCATGCTAAAGGAAGTACGTCAGAACATCAGACACATGCAAGAAGGATAATTGCTTCATTTCAAATGATTAATGTGATGAATATTGGCGATTTGTTGCACCGTGAAAACTACCATTATTAGGTTATCAAGTAATCGTGTGCAGATCTTGCTGGAAACCATAATCAAAGTCCAATTATGCTCCGACAGGACTTAAATGAACATTATGGGATAATAAATGAAGGCAGAGCACTAGCGGTGACTTTTATATGCAGTGCACTGAAAAGGCGTTGGGTATAATTAAATATAGCAGTGCATTTCTGAAGAGCAGACACAAGATACACGGTGTTGGTACTAAGTACAAGCGTTTGAAAAGGACTTCTTCGGAAACAGTTCATATATGTTTGGTATTGTTTTGGGCAATTCCAATATAGAAAAGAAACGAAATATTTCGGAAAAGATGCACGACGAGTGAACACTTTTGGCAAATTTGAGATCATGGCAACCACACGCGGAGCTACATTAGGAACCAACGTCACAAACTACACAGCGGAAGAGATTGAACATAATTTGGACGTCGTCGACAAAACTTTAACCACGTTTGTCACTATTCATCTCACGTTTGTGGTTTTTCTGAACCTCCTAATGAATCCGCTTATGCTCTTAGCCTTGCGTCGAGTCACCAGCTTTGAACAAACGACCAAGATTTTCATGGCATCTCTCACCGTGTCGGATATTTGCAATTCAGTGTTCAGTTTTTTGAGGTTGTTGGAGCTTTACGCGGGCACATGGATCTTGGGGGATTTTATGTGCGTGGTGCATGGTGTTGCCCTGTGCGATTTTTATGCTATGGCAACTTCTACACTTTTGCTCTTGACTGTGGACCGGTATATTGCAATTATCCATCCTCTGCGATACACCACAATTATGACTACATCTAGGGCCAAGATTATTGTATGCAGCACTTGGGCAGCGATCGCACTGGCGAGCATTTTAATGTTTGGAACTTTTGATACCTTTATGGTAATACCATATGGTTCGGTTTAGTTTTGTCTATGGAAAAATCCCGATTGGCGAAATTATTTTGGCTTGGTGTGTATAATTGTCGTAACTGGACTCATTGTCGGCTTGTATGTACATATTTTGGTGATAGCTCGACGCCATAACAGGCGCATCGCCGCGACAAACCAAGCAGGCAATGGGGAAAATGGGAAGGGCGTCAACACCAGAGCAACTACCACAGTTCTCATCATCACGGGAACTTTGTTCCTAACATGGACACCAACTCTGATCCTGTTTATTGATCAACTAAACGAAAGATTGTGGTATACATTCTCAAGTACCCTGTTGCTTTCAAATGGATGGTTGAACGTGCTCATCTACTACCTATACGGAACAGAGACCTTCGCTTGGCACTGCACGGCATACTTTCAGATTGGTTTCGTGCCCTAAGATTCCACAGAAATGTGGCGGCATAGTTGCAGACAATAATAATAGACCAATCCAGTAAGCTCCGCCCATTTTGGAATTGACCAATCACAGCCTCAGGCTGAGATACCCAAAAAGTGGATCTCCATTTTGGTTACCCGAATCCTCAAAATTGTGTGCACAGAGCTACGGCAAAATGTAGCACGAGTGACGCAAAAACACCATAAACATAATTGTTATCAGCGCAGAGGATGTACGTGCATGTGTGTGCATAGTCGTAGCGCGGCGCGTTGTGAGCCAATACGTGCAACAGATTCCGTAGCTCGTAAGCGCTATGTTCAGTTTTATCTTCAGCGGCCGTCTAGAAGACAAGCCCAACGCCTTGGTCAAGGCTAGTGCACGTGTGATCTAGCTCCCCATATGGCGCTATATCATGGCCTTTATACCATACCGCCGTATATACAGCAAACATGATTTAGGAAAACAACGTCACCCAACTCATTACGACGTAATTTCTCTACTGGAAATATTAAAGTTGGCCTTTTTGATTCTCTACACAAGACTCGTGCATGTTGCACGATGGGACATTTACCTCAAATGGAAAAAAAGAAAGTCGTAAATATATTTTGAGCTTTGTGCGTTTTAGCGTTTAGTATTCTCTTGTTTTACGTAGTTTGGCAATAATTATTGCTTGTTCATCTGGTAGGCCTGTGCGCAAATTGGGTTCGAGTGTATCCCATATTTCATTTTTTATAAATATGTAAAATTATAATATAAATAATGACATCAATGTTAGTTTAGCTGTTCGTATTTCTGGACTCGTTAGATGTTTAGTACATCAGAATAATACTGCTAAAATATGTAAAGCTTTATAAAACTGTACATAATAATAGGCTACAGGTTTGTTGTAATTTATGAGCTTATTGACAAGACTGCCTTATAAACATTATGCTTTTAGCGGCATTATACTTCTATGTGTCTTTTTCCTTCGTATTGTGACTTAAATTGTGATAACTCGCTATGTTGGAGCAAAATAAACACAGTATTGATGAGCAAATAGTGTGGTTAGGTCTTAGGACGTATATTAGGCACCATTTGTCACAAAGTTGTCAGATTTCGCTACAAAAGATTATATTAATATGCGGTATTTCTTCTTTTGTTCGCCAGAAGGCTAATTGCCTCACCGTGATGCTGAAACGTTGACACTTTGAATTAAACCTTACTAAAAAAATATACCAATTCAATTGAAACCAATTGGATCCAATTTGAATTGATTTCCAATTGGATTTAATTGGCA
Source organism: Henricia sp. BOLD:AAB3569 (assembly GCA_037783545.1). Taxonomy (NCBI): domain Eukaryota; kingdom Metazoa; phylum Echinodermata; class Asteroidea; order Spinulosida; family Echinasteridae; genus Henricia; species Henricia sp. BOLD:AAB3569. The sequence continues at coordinate 837,492 of JBBELK010000121.1, forward strand.
ATTGGCATAACTTGACCAATTGATTCCAATGCACAGTTCCGAGATTGCCCAGTTAACCCCGCCCCTTAGATACTGTTGCTATGTGCTCACAAGCCATCGCAAAAAAAATGGCGACACAACGTACAAAGCAACGGGACTCGGCATGGAAAGCACAGATTCATTGGAGATAACTCAAATGTATTAATGTTTTAGGGTCGACAGTTACCGTAGCACACACTGAGCGAAGCGCTAGTAATGCAGGGATGACATATTCATACAAATGCGCTTTCCTACCTTTGAACAGCGAATCGCCCGACATTGAAACCAAAATTCACCCGGTCACTGGCGCATACAACATACAAACTGTATGGGCAGTAAATCGCGTGATTGTTGTGATGATTGCATCACTTTGACCTTTGTGGGCGCCTTCTGCTAGCTCTGTTGTGATTGGTCGGCGGGTTCGGTTGATTGACAGGTCGGAACTATGCATTGGTTCAAATTGAATAGATGACACCAATTGGTTCCAATTGGTGCTAGTTGGACAGATGGCTCCTATAGAGCTTCTGCATCGGCGGCCATGACAAAGGCAGGATTTCTTATTTAGATGATATAACAATAGATGTAACAACTTTTGAGGAATCCTTGGGCCTTTTCCAAATCTCGACTTGGGCTCAGGCTCAGGCTCCGGCTCCATGTAAACTCTATGGAGACGGAGACGGAGACAGAGACGGAGACAGAGACGGAGACAGAGACGGAGACGAAGCCGAGATTTGGAAAAGCCCCCTGGTTTCAATACCAGAAAGAATTAATATAATAATCACAATGCAATTTCGGATGGTCCAGCTTTAAAATGCCTAGAATAATGTATTCCAGGTACCGTACAGACACTCGCGCCGGCTAATGTGTAGGCCTATATACAGGCGCCGTGCACCACCTGACGACCTGCGGCAACAATGCGAGCGCCATAGCACAAAGGTGGAACTTATGGATTTATGCAAATGTAACACGCAACTGGCTTATGGGAAGTCATTTTAGTTACTACTCTGGGGATTATGCCCCCATTATTGAACCACGGTATCCAACTCAATTCCCAACCAAATCCAATTCAACCAACTGGGTCCTACTCAACTTCTAACCAAATCCGGCAATTTAGACCAATTCGATTCGAACCCATTTTTCATTTGGTAATTTTGGTAAGGGAATGGCTAATTGCTTCATTTCAAATGATTGAAATGATAAATAGGCCTATTGCTGATTCGTTGTGTACCTTAAAAACTGCCATCAAGACATTAGTAATCGTGTGCGGATCTTGTTTGAAACCCTAATCAAAGTCCAATTACATGCTCAGACAAGACTTAGACGAAAATTAGCATTCATTGAAAATCATGGGATGATAAATGAAAACAGCGGTGACTTTTATATGCAGTGCACTAAAAAGGCATCGGGTATAGTTTAATATAGCGGTGCATTTCTGAAGAGCAGACACACGATACATGGTGTTGGTACTACAAGGCAAGCAGCGTTTGAAAAGGACTTCTTCGGTTGTTTTGGGCAATTCCAATTTCGAAAAGAAACGAATACATGTATTTCGGAAAAGATGGCAACCACGAGTGGAGCTACATTATTAGCAACCAACGTCACAAACTACACAGTGGAAGAGATTAGAAATTTGGACGTCGTCGACAGAACTTTAACCACGATTATCACTATTCATCTCACGTTTGTGGTTTTTCTGAACCTCCTAATGAATCCGCTTATGCTCTTAGCCTTGCGTCGAGTCACCAGCATTGAACAAACGACCAAGATTTTCATGGCATCTCTCACCGTGTCGGATATTTGCAATTCAGTGTTCAGGTTTTTGAGGTTGTCGGAGCTTTACGCAGGCACATGGATCTTGGGGGATTTTATGTGCGTGGTGCATGGTGTTGCCCTGTACGATTTTTATATAATGATAATTTTTACACTTTTGCTCTTGACTGTGGACCGGTATATCGCAATTATCTATCCTCTGCGATACACCACAATTATGACTACATCTAGGGCCAAGATTATTGTATGCAGCACTTGGGCAGCGATCGCACTGGTGAGCATTTTAATAATTGGAACTGTTGACACCTTTGCTGTAAGACCATATGGTTCGGTTCAGTTTTGTCTGTGGGGAAAACTCGATTGGCGAAATTATTTTGGCTTGGTGGTTCTAATTGTCGTAACTGGAATCATTGTCAGCTTGTATATGCATATTTTGGTGATAGCTCGACGCCATAACAGGCGCATCGCCGCGGCAAACCAAGCAGGCAATGGGGAAAATGGGCAGGGCGTCAACACCAGAGCAACTACCACAGTTCTCATCATCACGGGAACTTTGTTCGTAACATGGACACCAACTCTGATCATGTTTATAGTAGGAAACCAACTAAACTTACATTATATTGACGAAACTTCGTGGTACACATTAACAAGTACCCTATTGCTTTCAACTGGATGGCTGAACGTGCTCATCTACTACCTACGGAACAGAGACCTTCGCTTGGCACTGCACGGCATACTTTCAGATTGGTTTCGTGCCCTAAGATTCCACAGAAATGTGGCAGCATAGTTGCAGACAATTCCATGCATTTTTGTCATTCAGCATACCTAAGTGAATAGCTCTAAGTGAATAGGACCCTAACTCTATGTAAATATACTATAGCATTTAGTGAACAATTCTTCACCAAAGATAGACCACTCATGCGAAATCAATTCAATAAAGAGAAGTACAAAAAATGCGCCATTTTGAGTAAGCAAACTAGTGTCTGTTTGACATGCCTGCTGTAACTTTTTGCCACAAGACATATTACACCAAAAAAGCCATATGCCAAACAGGCACGAGGCGCGTCTAGTTTGCTGACTCAAATGGCGCCTTTTCCGTAGTTTACTTTATTGCACAAGTGTTCTATCTTGCGCCTATGGCGCAAACATAATTTAGGAAAACAACGTCATAACTCGTTTCGACATAATTTCTCTGCTTTCTGGAAATCAGTTTGCCTTTTTGATTCTCTCTACATAAAACTCGTGCATCGTGATGCACGATGGGACATTAATTTACCTCGAACCTCGAAGGGTTCATTACCATGCACGGACACCCAGGATTTGCCATTTTATGATCTATAAACCGTGTAAAAGTACTAGTTTGATGATAAAAACACAAAATTAAGAGGGACAAATTTAACGATTTTACCAAGAAAAACCTTTTCAGAGTGTCCCATACATGTAGGTGCGGTACGTGGGGTCCCAGTGGCAGCGGGTGTCTGTGCATGGTAATCTTTCCAAAAGAATCGACCCAGATTAAAAATAAATAAATTACACAAAATGTAGTTTTTATATTTTATATAGAGGACATGGCTGGCACAAAAGCAAGGGGAGGCATAGGCCTATGCTTGAAAGTAAGGACTTACATTTACTCGGTGTCCGTTCAGTTTCATCCCACATGGAATATCCAAATAAAAAATCCAAGAATCCAAAAGATTGGCCTACAGTCCAAAGGCTACACAGATCAACCACTCCTACCGTACCCGGACTGTACACAGCCACAAGTGCCTGTGCAGCAGACCATGCCAATCAGTGCCGTGCATGAATGAATTAAACAAAAGGAATTCCAATGCTCCAGTCACAAAAAAAAAACACCCAGGCATGAACAATGGAATTCCAAGACTGCCCCAGAAAATACTGCACCAGATGGGCATATGCAGCGCGATATGTGCCAGAGGGTATACCCCCTACCATTGTTTCACCATTAATTGTGTCTCAAACATCCAAGGAATTCCTTTCAGTTTTTAGGGCGTGGGGGCCTTAACAAAGGGAAGAGCGTGTTGAGGTATAGGGGCGTTAGGGGGGAGAGTCCCTTTGCCACATATCGTGCTGGGTATACAGACGGGGCAAAGCTTTGACGAGGCGAGCTCACCACTGAACAATGGACCTAAGTCATTTCATCACCTCATACCTCAAGGCATTAGTATTAAAGAATTCACACTTTTTGTTCCCTTGTAATCTGAACAATGGGTTTGAAAGGGACGTAGTTTAAGTCGGAGAAACGACTCAAAAGATGGGCAATCTTTCATATGCAGCACGATATGTGGCAAACGGAATCCACCCACTACCATTGTTCCCTATTGTGTCTCAAACATCCAAGGAATTCCTTTCAGTTTTTAGGGGCGATTGGTGCGTTAACAAAAGGGAAGAGTGTGTTGAGGTATAGGGGCGTTAGGGGAGAGTCCCTCTGCCACATATCGTGCTAGGTATACAATCTTTGATTCGAAGGAATGTCCACTTTTTCGTCATTTCTTCTTAACATAATATTACTGCAAAAATATGAAAAGCTGTGTAAAACTGTACATATTATACAGGTTTGTTGTAATTTATGAGCTTAGATATTGACAAGACTGCCTTAAAGGCAAGGCTCGTCAGCAATGTGCGCGCGCGCGCCAAACTCGTGCCACGAAATACGCAGCTCCATGCTGACGATCTGTGCCTTTAACATACTTTTTCCTTCACGTGACTTGAAAAAATTGTGAAACTCGCTGTGCATGGAGCAAGATAAACAATGTTGATGAGCAAATGGTGTGGTCATCTTAGGCCGTATATTAGGCACCATTTGTCACAAAGTTGTCAGTCTAAATATTACTACATTTATAGATTTTGCCACAAAAGATCAGATTAATATGCGGTATTTCTTCTTTTGTTCGCCATACTCCAAGCATTGAGCTATTATAATAGCTCCAAGAGGCCGGCTAATAGACCTGTTCGGGGTTTTCCGCACACAATGGAATTAGCATATTTTTAAAAATTGGTACAGCTAGCAGACATTTGACATGTATAGATTTGTTCCCGCCAGAGATTGAATTCCGCAATAAGTGATAGGATTTATGCTAATTCAATTGTGTGCAAAAACCCCGAACATGCCTACAGACCGTATCGAATAGCTGCCATTTCGTGGGGCTGTTTCTTTGTTCCTTGAGGACATGCATGGTTGCACATATTGTGCTTCCATTGTTGAACAGTTTAAGTAACAAAATGTGCCCCACAAGATGGCAGCTATTCGATACGGTCTATTGCTTCACTGTGATATGGAAACATCAGGGGCAGATCCGGGATTTTTTTCCAGGGAGGGGTTTTGCCACCAGATTGTTTTCATGTCAGCTTGTTGCGGATAAGTGGACGCACAGAAAATACATTACATTTATTTGTTGGGTGTCAGATAGAGTAGGAAGGAGTTTTGACGCCCCCGGATCCGTGCCTGAATGTTGTGTTGACTCTTTCAATTAAGGCTAAAAAACGTGTCCGTTATCTGTCAAATGCACAATATAGGTTGTCATTAGTCGTTAAGTATTAACTGCAATCTTATTGGAAAAACATCAATCACATTTTAATTGCGACTTCAAACCCCATTGTGTCTTTATTTGCCATCACCCACAATTTTACTTCACAAGTTGTCAAGGGGAAACTAAAAATGTTGACAGGAAAACACCACATATTTGTTTCTGTCTAAAATATTAACTTTCTTGAGGAAATATTAAAGGCACACTACACCACTTGCAGTAGTTTTACTTCATGAGTTGACAAGAACAACTCAACGTGTCAACTCAAAGTAAACATTTAGTTCATTGCAAATGATAAAAAAAGGCCTTTAACATAAACATAACCTCTCTAAAGATTTTATTAAAAATAAGTTTGTTTACTACAAATATGAAACATATTTGCAGAGCTTTAAAAAAAATCTCATTCCCTTATTCTTTTTTATCAAATAACTACAAAAAAGGTATCAACATTTTTGTATTTTTCAGAATTTACCCAAAAAAATGCAAGAAACAAACCCCAATTAGAATGAAATTTTTTTGTACAATCGGTTAAATTTATGGTCTTTTAAACATTGTAGGAGTTTTGATAAACACTTTGGTGAGACAAGATAAAAAATACTGAATGAAAAAGTTTGTCAAAAGAATGAAAATTGGCAATAATTTTTAATATTGGGGTAGTACATTTTATTCCAATAATTGTTTAGTTTTAATAAAAAATAATTACTGTAAATTCATATACAAAATTATAAAAAAAAAAATATTATTCACAATGGAATGTACAATTAATTTCGTTCCTGTAGAAATTTAGAAGTTAACCACTATTATTTAGAGAATGAAATTACAGCTTGGGCCATTATCAGCCTCCAGGGGCCAATTTCATGGCACTGCTAAGCACAAAAATTTGTTTGCTTTATTTTGAAAAAATGGATTACCAGCCAAAATCGTAAGTGATGTGTATTGAAAGGTATTCTCCTACTCTTGCAAACAACACAAGTTGGTGTATAATTTTGGCTGGCAATCTATTTTATAAAGCAAATAAATTCTGTGCTAAGCAAATTTATGTGCTTAGCAGCGCCATGAAATTGGCCCCTGGTCCCCCAGCCGGTATTAAACATATTGTTTAAGACTGGCAAAACCCACTTTTATTCGCATTCATAAATACCTTTTTGTGTAAATCAGTAAAACTCCCAAAATTCTTTGACAATAAATGTCACAGTTTGGCCATTTTGCAGGGTAATCTACATGCCTCATGCGTGTTGCTGAAAGTGCTGTGCGTCGAGTTGTTTTTGTTCGATCGCGTGCGCATTTCGTGCATTGCACGCATGCTGTACGCGGTAAAATTTGCCTTTGGGCATTGTGCAGTTTTTTGTGAGCGTGCGCGTGTTCGATACGCACTGAAACTCACTAGGGCGCAGCCACAGGTCAGGCTAAAAAGTGTTAAGGCCAGGGTCTTTATCGTCCGTTTATGATTGGTCATGTGATGTGCTCTTAGCCAACAGGGATGCATTAAACTGTCTAAGATCAGAGCTGGAAATTCACTGAGGCCATTGCCTCTGTTGCCCCTGGTCTTGGCCTTGGTGCCCTTCTGCAATTCTCCCATAGACTTTTTCATTTTCAAATGGAAGTGCCCTTTTTAAACTCCAAAAGACTCCTCCTGGCGGTGCCCTTTCAGTGACGAATTTCCAGCCCTGTAAGATATTTACGAATGTTTCTTAAATGACTTTTCAAGCATTGGTACATCTGATCGATACTTCACAGAAAGACCACCAATGAGAAATCAGTGAAGTCTCAAGAAACGAACGATTACCAATACCCACTGACTTGTAAGGACTTGCAGGACCTTGCATCTCTCACGCTATATCCTTGAGATAGGCCCCGGCCTCCCCTTCCAGCAAACTGACGGCAACATCTTGAAAACTCAACTCAGTGGCAAGCTTGTAAGCAGTCAAGACCTCCTTACAATAGCCAAGAAGTTTCTTCATGTTGGAGGTACTTTGGTATAACCGGCTGCTTTCTTGGCGATATCTAGAAGAAATTGGGACAAATCAAGTAACATTGATTTGAATTTGTATCATTTATCAAATCAGCCCACTGAGAAAAGATGAGGAAGAGAAGTTCAGTTTTAAAGGTGGGAAAGAAACCCCACACACAAACGCGGAGAAAACCCATGGAATCAAGCAGGGGTTGAAAACCCAATCTACATATTGACCCGGATGGGATTCGAACCAGGGCCACAGATGTGGAAAGCGAGGAAAGTACCATTAAAACAGTTTTGTATTGCACCCGTGGGTGGGGATTTTTGTCACCTAAATTTTGCCCCAGGGGCAGGGATTTTTTCATGCAAAAAGTGACAATCCTAACCTCTTAAGGGTGGGGGTAACAACTGATAGCAGAGATTTTTAGGTTGACAAATTTTCCAGGTTTCTTCTCCAAAATACGGGGAGTTAGCAGCTATGTGATAGGTGCATTAAAACCGAAACTTACTTGTTAGCGACTTCCCTGAACAACGTGTCGCTAACCGTTCTGCATTTGGTGTAATCCTCTAGATACTTGAAGTCACCTTGCAATACGACATTGTGGTATATAGCATCGGGCCAGTAGGTGTGTGCGCCATAAGCATCGGCAACTATCAATGCCTGTCATTGGATAAAAAAGCTTTAAATTCAAATATTTCCGAGCCAAAATTGGTTAACTGAAACATTCTTTTACATTCTTTTTACGAAAAATACATTTCTAATAAAAGTAGAACTAAGTGAAAGCCCGTATGCAGAATTTGCAGTCCCAAAATTTCAATCAACCATTGGGCCAAAAAAAACAAACAAACTTTACTCAAATCGAAGATAGAAGTGGTTCTAACTGTCCAGTGCAATGATCCTGGATAAAATATATTTATGAGAAAACAATAATTAAGGATGAAATCACATTTGTGTCTGTTTTCAATACTAGAGAGACCTTCCAGGATTATATCTCTGTACAATGTCATTTATTTTCTCTCAAAACAAAAGAAATATCTTAAGATAGATCTAAGTAGATAACTTCAGCTAAAGAACTGCAACGAATAGTGCCACAACATACCTTCCTGAAAGCCCTGTGTGCAAATTTCCAATATACCATATGTAACAAGAAATGTCACAAAGTATGTGTCCTATGTTATATAGGAAATTTGTACTCGGGGTTTTCAGAAAGGTATGTTGTCTATTTGTTGCTTAAGTTTTCTCCTTAGATCTGTCTTAAGATATTTCTTTTGTTTTGAGAGAAGATAACTGGCTTTGCACAGAGTTATGATCCTGGTGAAAAAGTCTCTCCAGTATTGAAAACAGACTTATTTCTGTGTGCATACATGCATTTTTTACAAGGGACCCTCATGTAAACGAAACTAAACATTTAACTACCGTGGTATTATGGCTTTATTATACACAGGTTGGTTTTTATCACACACATCCTCAATCATACATGGAGATAATGCCATTTAAAAAAGTTTTCCAATTCTGTGATATATCTTTAACCCTTTAGCCCTGAGAAGCGCCCAAAACCGCCCTGCAGCTTTCTCCTCAAAGCGCCCAAAACCGCCCTGAATTTCTTCCATGTTTAACTCAGTGAAATTTACGTCTTTGCCAACACACCCTCAACTGATAGACATGTACTTCAGTGTAGCTTGACTCATCCTCTTTCAAATCTTGTGTTCAGTAAGGGTGGCTACTAATGGATAACTTTGGTTGTTGACCCTGACAAAACATTACCAAAAACGTTGTGAGGAGTAATAAGAGACGCAACTTGTTTCCAGTGATTTCTATTGGGTTAAGACATAATTGTTTTGATGTCTCACCTCATGAAATCTTGGGTGCTTATTCATGAATCCCGCGAGGCTCTTCGAGTCAAGGTTAATAACCTGTTGTTTGGTAGGTAGCAAGTGTAGCTGGAGTGCTACCAGGCGTGCTTGCTTTATACACTGCTCTGCATGTCGTAAACAGTTGTCCTAAACATTAAGAAATAACTATTAACATGATATGTGTGACCCGTTCTGGCGAAATGAGTTAAAAAATGTCGCACAGGCTGGGCCGAGTTTCCACAACTATAACCAGTGGTGAATCTAGGCCCATTAAAATGTTAAAATATAATGGACATTCTGGGCAATACCCAGGTAACACGTACATGGAATTTCCAGATACCAATCGGAATTTCCATTGAATCCACAGCCAATTTCTGGTTATAGACCGTTTCGAATAGCCGCCATATTGTGGGGCAGTTTCTTCGTTCCTTGAGGACATGCATGGATACACATATTGTGCTTGCATTGTTCAACAGTTTAAGTAACAAAAGGTGCCCCACAAGATGGCAGCTATTTGATACGGTCTATACATCTTTGTACAGCTTCATTTATCAACAGGTAGGCAAATAGATGGATCGAGGGGCCAATAGATGGATCGAGGGGCCAATTTCATAGAGCTGCTTAAGCATGAAAAACCATGCTTGATAAAATGGGGTTACCAGCAAATATTTCATGTGATTGTCGTGGTAATGAAATAGTCCTCTAACACTGGTAATACACTATTTTTATCACATGAGGATTTTACTGGTAACATTCTCTACTAAGCAAGAGTTTTTTGTACTTAATTTTTGTGCTTAACACCTCTATGAAATTGGCCCCAGGAGCATTTAAGCCCGCCCCAAAAATTTCAAGCAAGCAATCATTTTGAAGGACAATGGTGATCCACACGGTCTTTTGGTGATCCAAACAATCTTATGATTTTGCAAACTTTAATGGTGCTAGACACGTTTATACGTGGGCAGGGCTTACTGGATCGGTCTATTATAAAGGAAGCCTATTTATTGGCTATTATAGACTTTTATCACGGTGCGTCCATCGTGCACGTGTCGGGCATGATCAGTGCGTGTGCGTGTCTGCGCGATAGCGCGTGCAGTCTTCTGTTGTTGTTGTCATTGTGATGCACACAATGAACATTTTCAACACTGGGCCAAACTATTTTATTTCGGCAAGCCTCGTTTTGGTTACGTTTATTTTAATAGGGGAAAAGGAAAGATGGCCGCACCGTGATAAAGGTCTAGTACTCACCTTGGCATAGCTCTGTGCAGCTTTGGTGAAATCCTGTAGTACGTTCTGCAAACTGTTCTGTAGCTCAATATTAGCATCTAGGAAAATGAATAAAAAAGAGCTATTCAAATTATCCAAATAAAATGATATGTTTGGAATGTGTGGAGTGCCTATTGTAACACTCCTGGCTAGCTACAAATACATACACAAATACATGTACACTCATTGTACTATGCAATAGACCATATCGAATAGCCGCCATTTCGTGGGGCAATTTCTTTGTTCCTTGAGGACATGCATGGTTGCACATATTGTGCTTCCATTGTTGAACGGTTCAAGTAACAAAAGGTGCCCCACGAAATGGCGGCTATTCGATACGGTCTATATGCACAGAGTTGTAAAAGGATGGCTCCTCGAATTGCGTGCTACACCTGAAATGCATTATGTATGACTTGGTGACATGCATTAATCTGAGATAAACTCACCGAAGACTGTGTTCCGATGATGACGAAATCGATCAAAAATTGAGATTTTTAGAATGATTTTAAAAAATAAATAATAATAATGATATAACCAATCATGTTGACGAATGTCTTACCCATGTTCTTCTTGTTCATTGCTTTGAGCTGTTCATGAGCGTCCCTCTCAAGGAGTTCAGCAATCTCACGATTCATCTCAAACTTGACTGCTACAAAGTTATAAGCCTCGGTGTCTGGTGGGTCGCAGCGTTTCAGATAGTCTAACAGGGCAACTTTCAGGTTGTTGTCCTGGAGAGGTGGTAATTATATGTCACAAGTTATCAGGGTTGTAGTCGAGTCCATCACTGGGTCTTAATTCAAGTCACAAGCTATTCAAATGAACTCCAACAAATGCATTTTTGTGTGCGTGTTTATCCTTTGCTTCTTGTTAATGGACTTGTGGGGGACTTGTGACAGACAAAATCAACTTGGGCTAAAAGTGTTTTTGTGATTTTGTGATTTTCAGTGCGTCGTTTCACTCCAAATTTTCTTTAAACCATTTTTCTAAAAGTGACGCGCGTCACACTTGTGTGCAAAAAAGCTCAGTGTAAATTCACCCTTACGGTACCGAAGCATTTCCAAAACGGTAACGGTGCGCAGTAGAAACACGTTCTACGGCGTGAGCAGATCATACCTTTCCTTCAGTCTTCAAGAGAAGTTCAAACTGCTGATTGGCTCGTAGGATGTCAAACATGTAGGACATTTCACAGTATCTACCAACTCCTGTCAATAACCGAACCTGTACAAAGATAACAGGAAAGTCTTCAATATTTTTCAGTATGCAGACATCTTAAAGGCCCAGTGGATCATTTGCAATGGTCCAGAAAAGTAATCGACGAGTTTACAGGGGAAAAGTTCTGAAAGTAAAGATTGAATTAATAGCAACTATCCAATGAAAGGTTTTCGCTCAAAATGATATAATTTTACCAGAAAAAAATCCGTAAAGGTGAAATTATTTAGATCGTTTGCAAACGATTTACTTATTTTTGGTTCGCATCTACGCGGTCCAAAATTCATGGGCGCTGTGTACTCCGTGTGCGTGTTCCAACGCGATGCATTTTTTATGGATCGCGCGCACACGTAGTAATGTGCGCCACAGAGTGCATGACGCAAGCCACATAGTACCCGATCAACTGAGAACGAATAATTGAAACACCCCGCCAAGACCAGGAAAATGCATATGGATTTTCAAGGTTTTTTTTAACGTGGTACATTTAACAAAGCTGAAAATTCTTAGGATGAGTTTGTTAATGTCTTTCGTTTGATTTATAATGGTTTTATTCGCAGAATCGCTCAAAAACAGATCATCTACAGGGCCTTTAAGTACTGTGACCAAGATCTCAGTTAATCGTCTCTTTGAAGAGGTAATAAAACAATGTCTAAAATTCTGTTTTTTTGCTCTACTTTATGTTTATAATTGTGATTTCTCAAATATCACTAAACAGATCACGATATTTTTGTTTAATTTGGCCATCATAGAATCACAATCTTTGGTTAGTTTATCTCAGAAAGCCATGCATAATGCATTTCAGGTGCGTGATGCACTTGAAAGATATAGGCTTTGTGATAATGTATGGTACACTATTCATTCGTAGCCAGCCAGCAGCCGATTTCACGAAAGAGTGCGCAACTTTTGAAAAATGGCGCAAGCCCCATAGCTTGCGTGTTATCATCGCTAAATTGTTGCGCGACTTACGCAATAAAACGTTGCGCAAGTGGGCTTACGCAACTGCGTAAATTTCGTGAAATCGGCTACAGGAGAGCTGCACACGTAAGGCTTTCCAATCACATCACATTCACGGGTGGTTCTCACTCACGACATTGCTTATTTGTCCGTACAAGACGAACAACCAATACTTGATGCCTTAGTGATGAAAATGTGTCAAGTTTGTCATTTATTTGACAACCGACATGTTGTTTCACCCAAAACTCAGAGTTACCTACAATGAAAAACTTTAAAAGCTTTAACGAGAAAAGGTTTACTTCTTTCTGCAATGAATAAAACAAATTACTCCTTATTTGAAAAATCTTTTTATTACATTTTTGGCAACTTACCAGCAGTGTAAACTCTTCAGCCACTGCGAGGGCATCGCTACACTCTCTGCATTTCCTTAACACATTGGATATTCCCTCCATGTTACAACAGACAGTGTGGCAGTCATGGGCTCGGATGATCAGTTCAACTTCCATGGTGAATACTGCCGAATAAAAATAAGCAATTGTAGGATTAATCCTTGAAGGTCAGCTGAAAAGACATGCTTACTGTAGCAGAAATGTTGTTCTAATGTTACCGCTATTTAACAACTACAACATGCCTATGCATGTGCATGCTTAGAAACAGGAATTGTTGTATCACTGTCTTTACCTCTAAAGCTAGTGAATGTTTTGCAGTGCTTACAGTTACAGTCTCCATTAAATAAATTAATAAATTAAATAGCCTTCCGTTAATTGTGGCTCCTGCTGCTAAATGATTTGAACACCAGCCAGCTCGGTGGTCGAGTGGTTAAGACGTCTGCCTATTATGCAGGAGGTCCTGGGTTCGAGTCCCACCTGAGCATGCTATGATGAAGTTTGTCTCATAGTGTCTTAGGAAAGCACTGAGCAGTATTCATAAAGTTATGTTTGAAAAAAAAAAAAATTAACATTTAGTCTCCCCAACAAAAATTAAATCACTTTCTATCCAGGATATTATTGATTTGGTAAATGAATGAAATAATTTTTGTTTAAATAATTTGTAAAAACTGGCTAACCTGTTTTGGTGTTGCCAACATCTGAGCTGACCATAGAGCTGGCTTCTTGCAGTAATCTATTGTCGAGGATTGCCGGATTACGACAGAGCTGGATCAACTGACCAAAATCTTCCCTTCCTTCCAACTCCTGCACATAGGAGTTGAGAGATGCTGATGAAACACGCGATGACAGACCTCCTGATTGAAGAATTGATAACAATAGACTGAATAAGAAATGACGTCAACAATGTAAACAAAATCACAATGTGCACGTGTTTATGAGATTGTTTAGAGTACTCTAAGGAAATGGCCTATGGGGTATAGCGTTGAATTCGACGTTCTAGGCCCTTCGCTCCTGTAAAATTTTGTTACCAAAAATACTCCAGAGACTCTTCAGAGGTGGCTCTAATGACGGGGGCTAACTGCATTCCACTCAGTTAAAGAGCGTGATAAAAACTACAATGAATTTGACGTACTCAACACAAACACAATGTGCGGCAGTTTGGCGAGTACTCCATTTAAGCCCATCATGCTTTGTGCGGAGAGGTATTAATACGTCATTTCGCTTGCGGGCTATAATTGGGAAAACTATTACAAATAGTGTTTATCTCCATGTGTGATTGAGGATGTGTATGATAAAAACCAACCTGTGTATAAGTCAGCTCAGTACCTCATCTATGTTTCAAGAAAACAATGAAAAACTATGTCTGTGCTTTCAGGAAAGCGTGCAAAGCCACTGTCCTATTTAGGCTGGTTCCTGTCCTACACTGAACAGAAGACAGAACCAGGGTAGTCAGGAGCCTATTTTTGTTGACATGAGGGTGCCATTGTTAAAAACATGTGTGCGCACATCCATTGATATAAATTCATCTTTAATTACCCGTTTTTCATAAAAAGATATCTCAGGCAGAATCATTGCATTGGACAGTTGGAACCACTTCTATCTTCCATTTGATTAAGTGTTTCTGGTCAAATGGTTGATAATAATTTTTGACAGTTCAAATTCTGTTCACCTTCTCTTCTCCTCGTTGGTGACTGACGAGCTTTCAATCTTGTGATAACAGCCTCACACAGAAATCCCGCCACCTGTAAAAATAAAAACATAAAATGTTCCTTTCAAATGATCCCATTTTAATCAAGATATTTGGCACAAGTTACATGATAGAAAATGACATTAGTACCCATCACACACCAAGTATTATTAATGATAATAATAATGGTGGATTCTTGTATAGCGCATATGTTTATCCTGCAGGATACTCCTGGTGCTGTTGCCATTATTACCACTGCCATCAGGGAATTACCAGAACCATTTCGCTTCAACTAGGTGGCTGCCTGGCCAAGGCACACAACCCTATATCAGCACTTGGATTGTGGCATTCCCCCTACAGGGTATTTCTGGCGATGTTGCCATTATTACCGCAGCCATCAGGGAATCACCAGAACCATTTCACTTCAACTAGGTGGCTGTCTGGCCAAAGCGCACAAGCATATCAGCAGTTGGATTGTGGCATTCCCCCTACAGTGTACTCCTGGCACTGTTGCCATTATTACCGCTGCCATCAGGGAATCACCAGAACCATTTCACTTCAACTAGGTGGCTACCTGCAGTTGGCCAAAGAGCACAACCCTAACAGCACTTGTCGTGCCCATGGATACAAACACATTGACACCAGTTAGGCTCAAACACAACTCTACTGCAATTTCCTTTAGAAGTGAGCAATTTCTGAAACGCTTGTGCATCTAATTGCTCTAGCAAATTGAGTTTTGCTTGTTTTGAATCTGAGCACTTTGAATAGGTACATGTACGAGTGGGTTACTAAATTGTGATTGCTTGCAGAATTTGTGCTATTTTCTTGAGATTACCTGGGCGTCAGACATTTCATTGGCAAGGATGAATGTCTTAGCCAATGCAAACCGCTGTGGGTGGTTGCATCGTAGTATGGATCTCAGGCTATCAAACGGAGCTTGAATAACCACAGACTTGTAGGTGCTCCCAAGGACCTGGAGTGAGACAAAATTAAAGTTAGGAATTTACGTTTGATTCAATTTGCGATTCTTTCATGTGCCGTTTAACCGTTTAGCAGACACTTTAAAGGTTGCTATTGATCACGTTCAAATGACGTCACTTTCTACAAATTGCCACGTGCATCATGATTTTAAGCGTATTTCGAACAAATTTCGAGCAACATGTTCCAGCGTGTGCGTGCGCGTACTTTATGGCATTTAATAGCATATTTTCCTACGAAGATGGCGTCTGTGAACGTGATCAACAGGCGTTTATAGATGCATGTGCAAAGTATACACCAATCCGGTAACTAAGGTCTCCTTTCCTGTACATCCGCCATAGCTGGGGGGCTTCCACTGAATGAACTGTATGTTTTTGCTGTTGCTGAAGCTGCATTTGTTTACTTCGAACAAGTTGCGCGTCTTGGTAGGGTTCTGTACGCGAAGGCGGGCGCGTCGCATGTACGCGAAAGAGGCGCATGGCGTGCACGCGGAGGGGGCGCGTTCGTGCATGTAATGGATGCGCGCTTTTCGTTCTAACAGCAACACAAAAATGCACAGCCCATTTACTGGACGGCCCCCAGCTATGGCGGATATACAGGGAAGGAGACCTTAGTTACGGGATTGGTCTATATACACAACTCTACAGTACCTGTGCTATTCTGTATGCATTGATGATCCTATCACTACACTGCCTAGCCTGTGTAGAACAGTTGGCACACAGCGCCTCTAGGGTGCTAAGGGTCACGTCCATTTCTTCAAAGTCATCTGCTTGGTCTTGGCTGGCCAAACTGCTTATACTCATGGCTTCAAGGGAAAAAAGTGGTTTCAGTCAGTTACTGTACTTCAAGGCTTAAGAGTGGATTCACACTGAGTCTTTTCACATGTTAACCACAGGGTTGTAACGAGTCTACCTCTGCTCAAGTCCTGAGTAAAGTCAAGTCAAACTGCCTTCGAGTCCCAAGTCAAGTCAAGTCAAACTGCCTTCGAGTCCCAAGTCAAGTCAAGTCAAACTGCCTTCGAGTCCCAAGTCATGTCAAGTCAAACTGCCTTTGAGTCCAAAGTCAAGTCAAGTCAAACTGCCTTCGAGTCCAAAATCAAGTCAAGTCAAACTGCCTTCGAGTCCTAAGTCAGATCAAGTCAAACTGCCTTCGAGTCCAAAGTCATGTCAAGTCAAACTGCCTTCGAGTCCCAAGTCAAGTCAAGTCAAACTGCCTTCGAGTCCCAAGTCAAGTCTCCAGTATTGAAAACAACTCATATACTTAAAAGGTACAGGGTGCAAATTAAGAACATTTGCATCACCTACGTGTTCATTACCAACTCGACAGAGATATACTTACTGCTTGCAGATCGTGCCAGCATTCCTCTTGACATCATGCCTCTCCACGCATCGCTGGGCCTTCTGGTTCTGCCTCTGATCATCCCTTCAACACCTGGTATTGATCCGGCAGCTGCCAGCAATCCTGCCCCAACCAATCCGGATCCAATCAATCCGGATCCAAATCCTGTCAATACAGATCCTAATCTTGATCCTGCCAATCCTGATCCTGACAAACCTGATCCAAATCCGGATCCTGCCGATCCTGATCCCAATCCCACCAATCCTGATCCCACCAATCCAGATCCCACCGCTGCCACCAAACGTTTCATCTCTGGTCCTATTTCAGTAGGTGCCATAGCACCCGTTGCCAGCTGGATTAAGGTCAGTATGATGGAGAGGTCTTGGTGGGGATGATTAAACTGTTGGGCCAAACGGTGAGCTTTTTGGATGCAGCATTTGTCTAAGAGCTGGGCTAGAATCAAGTTTAAGGCTGTGACCTCCTGCGTGAATAAAAGACACCAGGAAAGAAAATTACAGTCAGCCAAAACACCTTAAACTTTTGCAGGTCACAAGCCTTACAGAGTTATAAAAATAAAAAAATGTCAAACATCTTCTGCCAAATCTTGCTAACCTTTTCATCCTTCAAGATGAGTGGAGCATATGGATCCACTTTCCTATTAGCAATGTACACCAGCTCTTCCGACAGCCGACACTTGAAATCCATGTCGCCGAGTTTCTCCGTGTCACCTGCGCTAAAAGCTCCCTCTAGCAGTGAAGGAGGGACAGGCGTGGCATCCATCTGATGAGATATTACGATTTTTGTTTTTCAGTTTTTAAAACTCATTTTCTTTGTTTGATGTAATGACTGCAATATATGGTATGCTGCTTAATCACCATTTAAATAAAACAACCAAACTTGGGATGAGAAAAAAAATCATATGAGCCACAACAGGATTCGAACCAGAGATATCCGACTCACCAGGCAGATGCACTACCAGCTGAGCTATGAAGCACATTTGGTATACTCCCTCAGGTTTTACCTACGAACCCAATTTATTTTGTTCTCGGTGTTGCATAGTAGAGCATCTGCCTGGTGAGTCAGAGGTCTCGTATTCGAATCCTGATAAGGCCTATATGATTTTCTTTTCTCATCCCGAAATTGTTTGTTTGAGGTAATTTACTTACAATTACTAAGAATTTATATTTTTATTGCGAGTAGGCTTTTAAGCCGACTTTACCTTACCAAAGCTTAAGACACTTAATAAAATGAAAAATTGTAACGCTAAAATTTAAAATAATCCGGAACACTACTGAAGTGGCAAAAAAAAAATCATATTTACTTTTTCAACTTCAGCTCTGAGACGCCAGGTCCATGCTTCCTGTTGTAGTCTTTCTACAGCCGCTTTATGTTCTGACGACGTACTAATCTCTTTTACAAGCCACCTGTGGGCAAGGCTCGACAGAATGGCTTTCTCTCCTGCTTGTAGGTCACTTTGCTCTTCAACTTGAGTCTGCAGAAACAAATGAGAAATAATTTCATGCAAGCTACTGTAAAAGCCAATATTTTCGCGTACAGATATTTTCGCGCATTTCAACATCACTGACATTTTCGCGGATGGAAATTATGTTTTGTTTCAGGGATCACCACAATTGTTGCAAACAATATTTTTGCGGGCTCTGTCTGGTGCGCGAAATGCGCGAAAATAAAACCACCGCGAATATTTCAGCTTTTACAGTATGCCATTTTCAAAAGTTACGCAAGCTACGTACGTTTTTGTGAAATCGGCTGCTGAAGAGATTTTTAAATTCCTGAAGAAAAAAGTTTGAATTCTTTTGGATCATATTGTGAGAAAACATCGGTGTTTTTTTTTTTAAACTCCACTTTGTACAATTCCAAATTCACAAAGTCCACAGCACATACTTGGAAGAATTTGGCGGCTATACTCCCAGATACGTAGCTATTCTTGAAGGTGTTGTGGCAAGTTTTCCAAAAGCTCATACGGCCGGCTTCTGCATACCAGACCTTTGACATCTTGAAGTCACCAAGGTCACATAGCAACTAGAAATGAGAAAGACAGTTTCAGAAAAAGTGTACAAATGTCATTTAAGCCTGGTTCATACTTCACGTGAAAGCGAACGCAAACATGAATGTAAAACTGATGTCAAACATTTTGCGGCAATCATTTGCCCAAGTTATAACTAGTTCAACCTTAAGCGAATTTGTAGCGTGAAATCTGTTTTGTAAAATTCGCGCTTAAATTTGTGTGACGTTTCAAGTATGAAGCAGGCTTTACAAAGTAGAGAAATTCAGGCGTACATTTCAGAGACTTTGAGGGCTTGTAAATTGTTTGATTTTAAACACATGTTCTTCAAGCATCCTTGATGGAAGTGTAATTCCTGAAAAACTAATTGTAATGCCGTTATCAATAAGTGTTTGGACATGCTCAGTGATTATAATCTGCAGGGGAAACTCAACTGACTGCTGAGAGTAAACCTGCAATGGACTAATATACAGTATATGGAGTAACTACTGTCCCGAGGTGATCTTGAGATAGTAGGCTTATTTCCCCAAGGCTGCAGGCGGAAGGAAAAAAGCAGGCCTACCATCTCAAGATCATCGAGGGGCAGTAGTTTGCACCATAATCTGAAGAAAGAGCAGTCAATATATCAAACGATTGTAAATATTTGCTCCCGTTATTTTTACTTGGGAACTTGTTTACTAATCCATGTCATGTGATATACTTTTAACCAATCACTGATTGAGGATCAATGTATGAGGTACATAACATCCCATGCCCCCATACAGAAATCTCCAAGATAAATCCAAACATTTTCAATACCTGTTCCACAATGACCTGACCAGCAGGCAATCCAGCTACTTTAGCGAACTCTCTAGCTTTCTGAAACTGCTTCGCCTCTTTCAAGCATTGTAACACTCGTTGGCATTCTGCCATGTACTCCGTGCCCTCTAGTAGGCACGTTATGTGGGTGTAGATGGGGGTGTCGGTCAGGGCTTGTGTCATCTTGTGAAGCCTAGTGTAGTCTGGAACTAAGATGCAAACAATTGGGCAAAGGTTGTTAGTAACATAATTCACAACAAACACATTTGGTATGGTGATTAGGCACCATACAAAATATTGTGTTTGTTACTTTGCTTAGTCGCACTCCTATGGAACAAGAGAAAAATTGGGTTCATAGGGAAAACCTGAGTGAGTATACCAATGTGTCTTATAGCTCAGCTCGTAGAGCATCTGCCCCGTGTGTCAGAGGTCTTGGGGGAAACCTGAGGGAGTATACCACTGTGCCTCAAAGCTCAGCTGGTAGAGCATCTGCCTGGTGTGTCAGAGGTCATGAGGAAAACCTGAGGGACTATTACACTGTGCCTCATAGCTCAGCTGGTAGAGCAGTCTGCCCGGTGTGTCAGAGGTCATGGGGAAAACCTGAGGGAGTATACCACTGTGCCTCATAGCTCAGCTGGTAGAACATCTGCCTAGAATCTAGACCGGAGAAAGACTCTCATACATTTCTCTCTTGAAATGGACTTGATCATGGCTTTACTCACATCAAATTCTTTGAATTTTAAAACTGACCCCGTCTTAAAACAATCCTCAAGTCTAGAATAAATTTGTTCTTTCTTCTCTCAAATTTCAACCTTGCTGTTGGAATTTAAAAACTGACCTTGTCTTGAAACAATCCTTGTGAAGTTAGCCTGTGCTAGGACTTCAAGCAGACAGCAAATATCCCAGTATGCAGGGCGTGTTGACACCATGGAGTAAACCACTGCGCTAGCCGTCGCTTCATACCAAGACAGATTACCAATCTTAAAGATCGGGCTCGTCCCAGAACTTTGGGTTCCTGAGCTGGCCATGCCTTTCCTTCGACACTGAGAGAAAAAAAATTCAAATTCTAAAGATTTTCTAAAAAAGGTTAGCATTTTAGATAGAAATATGTCTCGGAAACTTTTGTATTGTGCACAAAAGTTAAGATCACCAAGAAACGTTTGTGGTACATATGCCCTTGAGCAAGGCTCTCGACCACAATTGCTCCATCCTTCAGAAGGGATGCAAAGCTGTTGGTTAAGTGTGTAGGGTGACGCACTTAAAAGATCCTAGAAGACTCTTTCGTAAAGAGTAAGGGAATTCTCTGGTGTCTCTGGCCGTTGGCTGCCAATGGCGCCACCCACCTATGTATCTCGATGTTTAGGTGGAAGACACTTGTAAGCTTCATGCAATTTAGCCTATAGGCTGCAATTGAAGTTCAATAAAACCATTACAAACCTACCATGAGTATTGCCGAGTGGAAATCTTGAAGATGGGTCCTAGCTTCAGATGTGTCTCGCTTCACCAAGATGGCTTCACAGAAATTAAGAAATGGATTCAGGGCACAGTCCTGGAAGAAAAATTATAAATAATAAAAAAAGTGACAAGAAGTAGCTCACCATCAACATGAAAAAGCCAACATGTAATTGTTGGTATTTTTTATATTTGGAATGAAACAAGCAAGTATTTTGCTGCCTTATATAGAAAAGGTGTGGCAAAGTGCCTTGCCCAAGAACACACGTCACAATCCATCATGGTTAGAAATGGAATCCACATTTCCACTATTCAAGTTCAACGTACTACATAATATTACACTCCTCAATTTTGAACTAATAATGCTGCCAGTAAAAATTGTTAACGATTTAATAATTTTCAAATAACAAACCTTGTCAAAAATGTAGAATCCCCTGGCAAGAAGCGAAACAAGGCCCGCTTCCATGGCAACCTCAATGATTGTTGCCAGCTCCTCCAGAGTCCAGCTATGCCATTGGGAAGACGCCATTGACCCTGTGACCTTTGACACAGAGGTCGTGTCACTCAGGGAGGTCAGCAGCCATGTGCAGAGACAATCTAAGGTCACACATTCCTTTCAAGAAAAAAAAAAGAGAAACAGTAAGGTTACATGTTTATTAAAATTGAAAATTAACACACAAATGTAAATCATTAAATTGGAAAAGAAGGCTCTTTCCTGCATTCGGCAGCTCGTGTCGTTGTCCGGTGTGGTAAATACAGCCACATTTTTCCTGTGTTGAGACAGCTACATTGGCTCCCAATTTCTAGGAGGATCACCTACAAAATATGTCTTTATTGTATTCAAGATTCTGCATGGCCGTGCCCCTCAATACTTACGTGAACTTATTTCTCCCAGGAGTACCACTCGTGTTCTCAGATCTACAGGTTCAAACTTGCTAGCCGAACCAATAACTCGAACTATCCGTTATGGTCAGCGTGCGTTTGCCAATGCAGCCCCTGCCATCTGGAATAGACTCCCAGCAACACTCCGCCTAATAACGTCCTTGGACACTTTTAAACGGGAACTTAAATCCCATTTGTTTCACTAGACATTTTCACCTGTCTATATTGTTGGCGCCTTGATTGGTTTTTCCGGATAAGTGCGCCTTATAAATCTATATTATTACTATATTATTATTTAGCACAAGACAATACCTCATGCCCTCAGTGGCAAATAAAGTCAGGGTTTTCAATCATTTCTCAATTTCTATTGGACAACCTTGACCCTTTTCACCGAAAAATCAGCGTCTCCTACAATGAACAATATTGCAAGGTTTAACAAGAAAACGTTCTGCAACAAATAAAGCAAATTGCACCGCATGTTTGTTAGCATTTTAATACAATATGAGATAAGCATATTAAACAAACAAAGGCTAGTCTCTTATTTTAAACACACCTTGTAGCAGACAGCAATAACAGCAAGTACAGGTTCCTTGAGTGCGACGGCGTGGGCAAGTAGAGATTTCCATGGAACAGCGGCATCATTGCATTCAAACAGAATGCCGAACAAGTCCTTAGGAATACGATCGACGTTCAGGTCTGGCAAAAATAGAAAAATCAAAACCCACCCAAGAGTGCTCAGCAAAGAACAAACAAATAACACTTAAAAAGGCAAATAATATAAGTTAACGTACCTTGTGGTACAACAATCTGTGGTACTGCATCGTCTGTTGAAACCCCACCCTCACTTTCACACGTTGTGTCATCGTCAGAGCTCACTTCTGTATCTGTTTTGATAATATCAAAATCTCAATTATTATCTCGATATTAACCTCTTTGTGGTGAAAAATGCTTAAGATGAGCACTATCTGTAAAATAAAATTTCTGAAAAATTATCTCCGCTTAGGGATTTTTAAAAAATAAAATAAACAATTCCAACATTCTTGAAGACAACAAAAAATATTTCTTCACAAGATTCCAGCTACCAGCTTCATGACCATAGGCTCAATAAAAAGCAAAAATATAATATCCATTTTGGACAATACCATGTACTGCACGATATTTCTGGGTACCACCTGTATTTTCATATTTTAACGAGCCTGGATTACAACCCGTTTCATACAGGCGCACCAGAGTCGTGCCACACTAAAGATCAACGTCTGAAACCAAGTCGCTCTTCAGTCATTCTGACCGACTGGAACAGTCGATCTTTCGATTTCTGGCGAACCAAGTCGCTCCAAATTGTTTTCTATGTCGAACTTATTTCAAATTTCGGGGATAATTTAGTTCGGCGCGACTCTGGTGAGCCATTATGAAACGGGCGTTAGTCGCTGAGTCTTACAACTCTTCACAAAACCTGACCCAGACTGTGCAACTACTGACTCATTTTGCAAATTAGGACCAGTTTCCGACAATCAACAAATATTGGCATTTTACAAGTAGACAAGAAACGCCAGTAAGAATGACTTAGCGTACAGCCCAAGCATACTTTGTTTTCGTAGAAACCCAACCCGGTGGTAGTAATGCGCCTTGATATCTCGTACACGGTGTGCGGATGCCGGGGTCAGGGGTCGTCCAGAGGTCGTAGGCAGGTCATCTCTAATAATAGCTGGTCCTAGGTGCAGATTGCGGAATGCATCCTGTAGGTGCTCTCTGATGGTGCTACTGCTGAACTTGGACAGAAGATCCAAGACCTTTGTATACAAAAAAAACCAGGCATTTTTAAATGGTTGGCATATAGTGGTACTTTCCTCGCCATCCACCTCTGTAACCCTGGTTCGAATCCTGTCCGTGTCAGTATGTGGATTAATTAGGTTCTCAGTCCCTGCTTGATTCCGTGGGTTCTCCTCCCACCTCTAACACTGAGAATTTCTTCATCGTCTTCTCTTCACAGGTTTCTTCAGGCTTACGAGCTACAGTGCCTCAAGCAGTTTTGAGGAATCCTTGGTTTCAGTATCAG
Organism: Henricia sp. BOLD:AAB3569; assembly: GCA_037783545.1. Lineage (NCBI taxonomy): Eukaryota > Metazoa > Echinodermata > Asteroidea > Spinulosida > Echinasteridae > Henricia > Henricia sp. BOLD:AAB3569. The sequence continues at coordinate 861,662 of JBBELK010000121.1, forward strand.
AAAGAATATTAATAATAATTAATTACTTGGGTCTTTCCATAAAAATGGGAGCCAAAGTCCAAGTTACCAACATTTTTTAAAGAAATTTCCCAAAAGTCAAAATATTGATAATAATTTAGACACAGATATGTTTGATAATTTTTCAGAAAATTGTAAATTTTTCATAACAAGTTTTTAAGTTTTCATCGCAACATTATGGAATCAGTCAATAGAGGGAGCTCATTTCATACGACTGTATTCTAATTGGACTCAGTTCGACAAACCAACCTGTTGTTTTGGATACTGGTGTGCCTGGACGAAGCAGGTAAAATGAAGCCATTGATTGTCCTTAGCACACTGTTCTGGGTAGACTGAACTGAGAGGTAGTTTGTGACGATGACATAATAGGATGGCTAGTGACCATTCTTCTGACGCTTCCCAGGAAGAACTACAGGAAATACAAGGGGAAACAAAAACTAGATTATAGATGGCCACTCTCAATGAGAGAAACAAGTTTATTGTAAGAGATCTTAGAGATATCTATGCTCTAGTCCTACAATAAGACGTAGGAACTCCTAAGATGAACCGTATTATTATTATTCATGGTTTATTAACTTCAAACATTGCAGCCCCGAGGCTGAATTACGTTCGAATAACATACAAATACAATGTTCACACTGGCAAGAAAAAAACGCAACATACTTACAACAATACTCTTAAAAGTACAAAGACAATAAAAATACATGTAGGCCTACACAAAAAAATAAATTAGACAAACATCGATAAAACTACAATTACAACGTGCTGAAGTGAAATCGTCATCATGAGCGCCTCTATATGCTACCGGGTCCACTAGAAGACATCAAAATTTATTGCACATATTGATTTAAAACATCAACCAAGTAAGGAATAGGGCTGTCTTTATAACGCTTTGTCTTGCACCTTACACTGGTTAGTTTGTGAAACGAACCCAAGGACTTTGGACTTGACATTGGCGACTTAACTTTTTCAGTACAGAATTTTGTAAGGTCTGTGATGAATTTTTTTTTCAAGGCCAGGTTTGTTTTCTGTGGCTAGAAGTAGACGCTTTTCAAGCCACTGTGAGCAGATGAGTTAAGCACTTGCACATGCGAACTGACTTAAATACAGTAAACTTACAGCTCCACTTTGTTGAGTTTGAGTTTGCAAACGATGGCATCTTCCAGTAACTTCAAGACATCTTGGGCATTTTTCTTGAAGCCTTGGAGACAAGAGAGTAGCATCTTAACTGCAAAGAGGCATAAAACGTCAAAAGAATTCAGGATCTGATGGAACCATTACAATATGAAAAGCAATAGATCGAATGAGAGATGACGTCAACAATGTTAACAAAATCACGTCACGCAGGGGTTCATGGGGTATAGCATTGTCTGTGAATTTGAATAGGCGCTTTAAATATTCCAGAGACTCTTCGGAGGTGACTGCATCTCACCCAGCGCGATAAAAACTACAGTGAATTTGACGTACTCAACACTAAAACAATGAGCGGCAGTTTGGCAAGCACTCCATTTAAGCCCATCATGCTTCATCTCGCTTGCTGGCAATTCAAAGTTATGAGTCCTTACCAAGATTCCGTTCCAGCTGTTCTTTCTTCTTGGTTGTCTTTGCCCGGCCTCCTTCAGTGCAATCACAGTGCTCATGTATAGTCAAAGCAGTCTGGAGGTCAATGCGTATCGACAGACTATCCTGACCAAGCATCTCTATGAATGCGACGCAAGATGCGGCTATGGTGCGGTTTGCAAAGTGCTTGAAGGCGGTGCTGTAGGCCTTTAGGTATGCGGCAAAAACCCTGGGGTGTGTAATGAATGTCGTCAAGATATCATGATTATATGATTAGGGACTGTCAGAAGTTGTCAACATTTTCGCAGTACGTAGTACAGAACCCTCTCTGTACTTTGTTTACAAAAGGATTTCAGTACAAATGTGGACAAATGTCCATATGAGTTTGGGAAATCTGCATGCAGTGAAAAGCAACTTAGCTCCACCGGGATTCGAACCGTGGACCTTTTGCTTAAGGTGCAGACGCCCTACCAATTGAGCTATGAAGCCAACTGGTGGTCTTGGGATTGGCTATCATGTGAGCTTAGCAAGCCCTACGGAGAAATAACCACCCCTCCCAGAGATAACCTAAGATACGCCCCAAACACCTGCCCGGCTTGCCCCAATTATTAAGTATGAATAAGTGATTATTTTTTAAAGGTATTATGACCCAGGGACCCCGGCGGTCCCTGGGTCATAATACCTTTATAATCAATTATTTAAAATGATTTCTATTTTCTATTTGAATAAGTTTGTTTGGTCAAATGGTTGATTAATATTTTGGGACATTGCAAATCCAGTATAGGGGCTTTGACCCTTTGCAGATAAGTTTACCTTGCCAGAAATTGGTCAAATACTACAGGCAAGTTCAAGTGCAATATCCCTTTATAACCTACTTTTTCTTTGTGAGTGAGTCTCCATCTTGTAGCTGACTGGCCAGGAAAGCTAAGTAGGCAAAGCATGGTCTGCCTTGATGTAGATAATAGGTGAATCGGAATGGCTCTATGTAGGCATACTGGCTGGCAAGCTGGGGTTGAGAGAAATGGGGCATCTCTGTATGATCTGTACAAAACAGAATGTGTTTAGCACGTTTCAATTATTGTCCAACCTTGGCAGAAATAAATATCACCTTTTTGTGCATTTAACACACTAACAACAACTTGGTGTGCTGAAGTGGTCTTTTCGATTTGACAAATTTCAAATTTGTCGTTTCACATGCAGAGCCCTTGTATTACGTCACGCGTCTTTTCACTTGCAAATTTTATCACAGAAGAAAGCAACGAGACCCTCGTTTATGATGACAATTTGATGAAATTCCTCTATCCCATTTCATTTCATTTTCATGTAGTATGGGGGAACCCACATTAAAAATTAAGTGAGACAACTGTACACTGACATCAATTTTGATTCAAACAAATCTGTAGAGGCCATAAATGTTGCACATGCTGCTCAGAACTACCATAGAATTGACAAAACCATGGGGAAAGGATTCAGGAAAGATAAAACACTATTAAAGAAATGGAAAGAAATTTACAAGTTAAAGTTGTGCGCCTTGATTTAAATACACACTCAAATTCCAGGGAATAAAATTATATTTTATACAACAAATAAATTACCAATTTACCTTTTCTGTGAATGAGTGTGTTGGTTGTTTGAAACTTGAACAGTCTGGCTGGATCATAGGGGCAGTTTCCCTGTCAAGAGAAAGTTTTACACGCCGAGATGGAAAGATTTTTCAAACATGAAACCATAATAGTTTGCTTGCAGATATTGACGTCATTCTATTGATAATGTAGTGCCTCTGTGTCTCATATACCAGTCAGCCTTCGACCATGTGGTATATTGGAGGCAAATGCACTATAATATTAGTTATCCCACGAGCGCAAGTTGAATATGGCATAATGTAGTGCATTTGTGTCTCATATACCACAAGACTGAGGGCTGAGTGGGATATGGGCCGCAGACGCACTACAGTAAGCCGTATTCTACAAGTACGAACGCGATAACGATTTTATCTTCAAGCAAACTTTACGCACACACACGCAGACTGGAAAGCGCGCACAAAGAATCGTACATACTGAATGCACTTGGAATACTTGGACGCATTACGCAGAGTGTGACAAAAAATCGGAAGATGTACATAGTACAATGTCACACCGTTGTTGCCATGGATCCACCAATTAGAACCACAGATTCAAGTTTGCTTGAAGGTAATATGCCGTATTCCGCTCGTGCTCGTGGAGTGTACATTGCATCTTACCTGGAGAAGACGGTAGACCGTGATGTCCTGTTGACTGACACCATCTACATCAATGGGAGGGAAGACGGCCGTCTGTAGCTTGGGATATGGCTTCAAGGTGGCTTCCAGGGTCTTACCATCAACCTTCCATAACTCCTCCTCTGCCGTAGTTGCTGGAGTCATGGCCTGGTGTTACCAAAATCAAGACAACCTCAGAAATTTGTTTTCTTATTTTTAAGCAAGTCGCCTAGTACCAGGCAACTCAAGGCAAGGGCCACCCTGATTCAATTATGGAGAAAAACCAGCCCCTCACACTTAACAAGACTGATTAACCAGTCTCTTTATGATACGGGTGGGGCTGGGAGGGGTAACTAATCCGCATCAAGACAACCAACAGGGTGTCCGCGGGTCTTAAAAAGTCAAATTTAAGACTTTTTAAGACCTTTTTTAATGCCGTTTTCAGACCAATTAAACCCCCAAAACAGGAAAGAATTCCATATTCGGCCACCACAGGCCCAAAATCTAGCTAACAATTTAATACTTTAATACTTTTTAATGCTTTTTAATGCTTTCTAATACTTGTTAATGCTTTTTAAGGCCCTAAATTTAGAAAATGAATTTAATACTTTTTAAGACCTGCGGACACACTGCCCCTATTTTGAGCAAGCGTGGTAAAGTGCCTTGCTCAAGGGCACAAGTGTCACAACCTATTTGTGCATGGTACATGGTGATAATGTGACTGCCCCCTGTCATGGCCGCTAATGCAAAGGGTCCATACCTCTGAAAATGATCCCGGTGCAAAGATGAGCATTGCTATAGCTACAAGGGGATGTCCAGAGCTAGAGGCAAGGAGTTGTGAGACGGTTGGCTGATTGTTGCCTAGTAACAGACGGGAGTTGGACAGGCTGGCTTGGAACATCAGAGAAGGATCTGAAATGGTTTTCAAACTTTGTTAGCAAAATAGTTGGCCAATAACCATTTTTGGTATTAAAAGGCAAATACAGCATGGTTTGAGGGGAAATAGTATACATATATTGACTGCAATGAGGGGCATTAGGGAGGTTTCGCACCGTCACGGATACCGATACGGATACGGATACGTCATGACTTTATGCGCGTCTCGTGACGCGTAACCGTAGTACACATGTTTTCATATGCGCGAACAACGGTCATCGGCCTCCATACGCGTAGCATAAAAACGGATACTAGATTTTTTGCTTTTTCCGTGATGGATTAATAAGTTTTATGCATTTTGTTTCTTTGTGATGTATCTTCCATGAATACCGATTAAATTTAATGAGTCATGCCAACGTGAAAGTGAGGAAAATCTGCTGCAAACAAAGCCAAGCGCAGAGCATATATTTAGCAGAGAAATGTATGCACGTAGTCACACAGTGCGAAACCCAGTTCAGTAAGCGCATCAACGTGAACGGTTACCGTTATCATATCCGTATTCGTAACCGTATTTGTCACCTTGCGAAACCTCTCTATTGTTAAAGACAAATTACAAGATTGGAAAACTTTTAGAAACAGGAACAAAAACAGGAACAGCAGCATTACATAACTAAAGAATAATGTTGATAAACTGCCTTTTAGAAATTTCAGCCACATGTTAAATGAATAGTTTTAAAATCAAAGTTTTAAAGCACCTTGAGTTGGCTATTTTTACCCCACAAAGGTACCATTTTACACAAGTCATGTGGTGTTTGTTACCATTGCTATCTGCACTTTTAGTCAGGTTTTTCTTGTCAACTTGTAAAGTAACATTTTGGGTCACTGCAAATGATGTATTGGGGCTTTAAGATTATAGGTCAAGTGGATATAAAAACAATCAAAGATAAACCAATGGGAAATAGGGGAGTTAGGGTAAAGGCCCTATGTATCATTTGCAAGATAACATTTTTGACAGATTTGTGGAATAAGAGTGTAACATACACTGTATCTAAGGAAGAATGTTGGTAAACTAGCCTGAAGAAATTTTAGCATCATTGCTTTAGAAAACCTTGAAAATCTATATATATGGATTTTGTGTACAAGCGAATGGTAAAAAAGTCCCGTGCACAGGACTTTTTTAGAAAACCACCTTTGGTTGTCAATTTTCAGCATGAAATACCATTTTGGACGGAAATAAAATAATGTGGTGTTTGTTACCATTGCTATCAACACTTTTAGTCCCGTTTTTCTTGTCAACTTGTGAAGTAAAATGTTGGGTCACTGCAAATAATACAATTGCCTTTAAATAAAGGTTGTTATTTTGTTACCCGTGGTCTGTCTGCCGACCCATCTAAAGTGTAGAAGCATCTCAAGCCAGCGACTTTCACTCAACGGTGGCTGCATGGATATCACCTCATTCTCAGACAAATACAATCTAATATCAAAGAAGGAATTTCAAGTGTACGTGGTTTGCAGTAGCACCATGTAAATATCTCTTTTGTATATGGGTCTTTCCACGGTAAAGGGGGCATTTTGGCAACACAGACCATATTTTCCAGAAAATACCTTTGTCTGGTCTCAAAATAAAAGAAATAAGTTTCAGTTGTTTTGAAGAGATAACTTAGGCCCAAAAAGGGTTACAAATAGTGTGACAACATGCCTTTCTAAAAACCCTTTGTACAAATTTCCAATATATGCTAGTAACCGGGACGGCCTAAAATGTAACACAAGGGTCTGTCTTATTGAACCTGCATGGGATGAGCTGACCTCTAGATCTGTGCATCTCCAAAACAGACCTAGAAGTGCAGGAGCTCAGGGAGGCACTTCAGACAGAGTGGCACACCCTGCCTCAGTGGCTCTTATGGTGGCTGGTGCAGGCAGCCTTGCCACAAGAGGTGCTCATACATGTTACCGACCAATAAAATGTGTTACATCTTTCACCTCAATCTTTTACCTTAATCTTGTTATCAAGTATAATTTGCATGTCTTGTTTTCAACCATGTACTTTTATCTTGGCATAAGTACCAGCAGTTTTATCAAAAATGGTTTTTATCCAAAAATGGTTTTTGCATAAGGGTCTTTCTATAAATTAGGGGTCCAAAAGTGTGACATTTGGTGTCTCCGTTACACCTTATGTGTTATTTTTCGTACAAAAATCATTAAAATGGCTTTTAAACCATTTTGTATGAATTGTACTTTATGTACTCACTCTTTGAGATGGAAAGTATTTAAAGAATGTGTCCTGAATTTACAAAAACAAGATGTAAAATGTAACGGGGGACACCAACATTGGACCCCTAATTTATAGAAAGACCCATAAATGCTCTTTCCAGGTAATTAACTCTTTCTTCACATAACTGAACACAAGACAGATTAGTAAACTGTGTAGTGCATACATGCAGTGTATAGAAAGTTGTGTAAGACACCACTGTAAAATTATTAAATTAATATTATTAATTTAAATTATTAAATTAATACCAAGAAATTACCCATAGTAGTCAAAGTAGAGGTACAGGACACTCGGCAACTCTTCCCTGAGACAGATTTCAATCAACCACTGGTTGAATTTCTCTGTAGTGTTTCTGTCTCCGCTGAACCTTGAGGAGTCTGCAAACAGTTGCAACGTACGGCCGAGTCTGGTTAGGAGACGGTCAAAGTTGGAGAGCTCCGTAGAGGAAAAAATGCCTCGTCTGTGGAAAAATAAGCATCAAAACACAAGAGTTTAACCTGAAACACCACAGTCATGTTTACGAATGAAAAAAGTGGGCTTCCGGCACCTCAAACCATGAAAGTGAGAGCTAGGCTTTATGTCTCAAACAACCAAAGAATTTTAAAGCCATTATCAGTGGTATCAAGTACCGGAACTATCGTATACCAACCTCGCCAGCTCATCCAGGATTTTGTCCCTTAGATAGCCTGGGCAATCCTCTAAATCGTCGACTCCTTGTACATAAAGGGGCTGGGTTAAGGCAGGGTTGAGGTGTTCAGGCTTAGCACGGCCTGAGGCACTGGGGAAGCTAGCGGCTATCCACTCAGCGAGGTGTTTCCAGTCAACGTGGGTTGTCAGGTATCGCCAAGTAGATAGGGGGGTCAAGGCAGGTTTGAATGAGGTGTCTGGAACGGAAATAGAGGAACTATTGCAGGAATTTATGTAAAAAAAGTTATTTAAAGCAAAACACAGGATTTGCAATCTTCCAAAATTATAATCAACTATTTCGGAAGGGATGTAAAGCCGTTGGTCCAGAGCGTTAGGTAACGCACTTTAAAGATCCCAGAGCATTCTTTCGTGAAGAGCAAGGGGATTCCCTGGTGTCTCTGGCTGTTTCTAATTCATCTTCTCCTCTTTGGGTTTCCTCACGCTTGCGACTGACAGTGCAATGGCACTTTTGAGGAATCCTCGATTTTCAGTACCAGAAAGAAGTAATAATAATAATAATAATAATATTTGACTCAAATGGATGATAGAAGTGGTTCCAACTGTCCAATGCTATGATCCCACCTGAGATAATATCTTTTGAGAAAACAAATTATTAAACATAAATTTATGTGTGCATGCACATTTTTTTTACAAGGGCACCCTTATGTGAAAACGAGGTCCCTGACTACCATTGTATTTATGGTTTTGTTTTCTGTGCAGCAAAGCCAGGGAACCAGCCTAATAGGATGGTGGTTTCACACAATTTCTTGAAAGCACGGACACAGTTTGAGCTGACAACTGCCATGAAACCGACCAATGTCCAATTTGGGTCGTGGTAAACATTTATAATTTCACCACATGCTTAAATGACTAAACCATCCTCACCCTTTGAATTAAGCAGCACATCCAGTAAAACCCGCTCTCTCGTTTCTTGGTCCCAGGTTCGAACCCACTCCAGCACTATGTGGGCATAGTGAAAGTTCTCACAGTTGGGTGGTTCACAGGTGACAAGTTCGCCTCGCTGAAGTCGAGTCTCCAAGAAGTTTTGTGCCAGGAAGTTTAGGGACTGTTTAGGTGGTACAATGCCAGCCCATGATCTGTGGGATAAAATAAATTAGACAAAATTTGTGATGTTTTAATTTTTCTTTAATTTACTAAAACGTCACTGAAAGAGTAATCTGAAATATCCATTGCTAAAACACAGGGAAACAGTTTACTGGTTTTAGTTTCTTCTTTAGATACACATTAACTTTGTTCTGGGAAAGTCTTTTGGAACTTTAATACCAAGAGCTTTGTTCAGCACTTTGTGACAAAATAAACCTAAGTTTACTTACTTTCTGCAACAAAAAAAACCATCAGCCCTAAAATCCATCAAGAAACAGTGCTGTGCACAACCAAAATACAATGTGGATAATTGTAAAAACACGAACCTTTTTCCACTTTCCAGCGCCAGTGTCTTAGCTTTCTCAAATGATTGACAGGTGTACATGTGCTCCAACTGCTGGATGAAATCAATCATCCCCTTCTCTTCCTTGGTGAATTGGCCCGTCTGGCTAAGGTGCTCAATCTGCAATATACAATTCAAAAAAAGAAAGAAAATGATAAGAGGAAACACAAATTATACTTTTATCCAAAGACTGAGACGGCTGAGAGATTTTATCGGTCAGTCATGTGAATGAACACCTCCTGTGTCAAGACTGACTGCACCAGCCTCCCTAAGAGCCACTGAGGCAGTGTGCGCCATTCTGCCTAAAATGCCTCCCTGAGCTCCTGCACTTCTAGGACTGTATAGGAGACGCATGGATCAAACTGAACATATGCAAAATGGACCATCACATGACACACACAAACACTTTAAAAATACTCAAGATTTTAATTACATCTAAAATACATCCGCTGGTGTTTTAAGTGTCTTTGGCAACAATGAAAAGTAAAGTTTATTTTTAGACCCAATTGGATCGGCTCGGAAACTCACCAGGAAGTTCCGCAGACTGTGGTTTGCTGTGTAGAGACACATTTTCTTTAACTGCTCATTCACGTTGTATCCCTGAAATAACAAATGAAAGGGAATTCTTATTCTTATGTTAATGCAATTTCTTTATAATGTGTGACGTTAATTTTGGGCCAAGTTTATGGCGCTGCTTAAAGGAAGGGGACACATTGTTTGGAATTATCATTAACCATGTAGAATGACATCAACCAGTTGCATGCAACAGTTGCATGGATGACGTCAGGATTGAACACTTGTTTCCAAACTCCAACATGACATGAATTATTTTTTAAAACTCAACGAACTGCAAAACATGGCGACTTACAAAATAGTATTTAAAAACAAATTAAAAATGATTTTTAAAAGTGGTTTTTTAAAATGGTCAGAGGAGATACGGTTTAAAATATAACAAACTGTCTCCTTTAATTCCTTAAATTCATTGCACTGCTTAAGCGCAAGCTGAAAAGCCAAGTTTTCAGCTACAGTAAAACAAACAAATGCAATAACATAGTTCCCAAGAAAACCACTTCTACCAAACAGCATACTAATAATTACATTTATATAATATTAGATGGCTTTTCGGGTGATATACCGCACTCGTCATGAAAATACCGAATGAGCCGTAATATAAAATGAAGCTTCCAGGGTTCTTTTCCAACGTTTACAACTATATGTGCATGTTATGATAGAGCCAGATGGAGGGCCCGTGTGTCGCCTTAAGCGCCAGAAATGGCACAGAAGAGGATTGAGTGAGTGAGTGAGTGAGTGAGTGAGTGAGTGCATGTTACTGTATTCACTCGCACATTGCACGCAAATGCCTATTGAATTCACTCGATGCATGACGTGCACGTACGCGTCTGCTTTGGTGCGTCCAGTGTGGACGCAAATCGGATTGGGCCTCTGTAATGCACAGTATTAGAAACGCATGGTATCTGCAAAAGCTTCATTTTATATAATAATAACTGATAAAAAGCAAAATCAGTGGTACCATGTGCTGTAGCATTTTAGTCGCCGTGTCCAAGTCATTATCCAATAAGGAGTTCAACATGAGATGAAGCCCCTGGTCTATCAGGTCTGACATCTGAACTTTGAACTCTGACCTCCCATGAGTGCCTTGCAAGTAAGCTTGGGCCAATGGGAGGCAGCGTTTTAAAATGGCGTCTTTAATCACGTTCTAAAAACACAAAATAAATGTAACTTGAAAATTAACAAACACAATATGGCACGGTGCCTAAGCACCATGGAAAATGAAACGACCAAATATGGGACGAGAGGTTTCCCCAAGACCTCTGACACACCATGCAGATGCTCTACCAGCTGAGCTATGAGACACAGTGGTGTACTCCCTCAGGCTTTCCCCAAGACCTCTGACACATCGGGCAAATGTTCTACCAGCCGAGCTATAAGGCACAGTGGTATACTCCCTCAGGTTTCCCACAAGACCTCTGGCACGCCGGGCAGATGCTCTACCAGGTGAGCTATAAGGCACAGTGGTATACTCCCTCAGGTTTTCCCCAAGACCTCTGACACACCATGCAGATGCTCTACCAGGTGAGCTATGAGGCACAGTGGTATACTCCCTCAGGTTTCCCCCAAGACCTCTGACACACCATGCAGATGCTCTACCAGGTGAGCTATAAGGCACAGTGGTATACTCCCTCAGGTTTTCCCCAAGACCTCTGACACACCATGCAGATGCTCTACCAGGTGAGCTATGAGACACAGTGGTATACTCCCTCAGGCTTTTTCCAAGACCTCTGACACATCGGGCAGATGCTCTACCAGCCGAGCTATAAGGCACAGTGGTATACTCCCTCAGATTTTCCCAAGACCTCTGACACACCAGGCAGATTGCTCTGCCAGTTGAGCTATGAGGCACAACAATATATTCCTTCATATTTACCCCAGAGAAAAATCCAAATTGAGGAAAACAAATTGAGGAAAAGAATTTGAGGAAAATACTGAGAAAAGAAATGCAATATAAATGTACCTTAAAATGCTAAAAGTACAAACAGAATTGTGTTGCAGTCTGGAAACTAGACCTACCTGTTTTGTCATCTTCTGCCATTGTTTGAAATGGCTCCTTGCAACCGTCTCATCAGGCATGAAAAAGATTGCTGACCCAGCGTCAACTTCGTCTGCAATAATATTTACAAACAAAAACCCAAATTTCACACATTTTCTTACAATTTTTAAATGAAGACAATCTGTCCATGTTTCTTACCGATTTAAAATAAATTTTCAGTTTAATGTTGTGAAATATTTGCATTAACCCAAGTGTATTAACCCAAACTAGCAATTTACAATGCCCGAGATAACTGGGACACCAAAAACTGCATTCAATTTCATGCAAACACAATTTACATGTATATTTGCCGTTTTGGATAATAAAAAATTGCTATTAAGTAAAACAAATTAATTGACACATAAGAATTGACACAAATTAATTGACACCTAACACTTTTGGGGCCTAAATTTTAGGATTGGCCTAAAACATGCTAAAAAATAGAATCCATGACCACAACTCACAAAAATGACCCACAACTGCGACCTTCTGCTTACTACACCTCTGTGGCCCTGGTTCAAATCCTGTTCGTGTCAGTATGTGCATTGGGTTCTCAGTCCCTGCTTGATTTTGTGGGTTTCCCCTATACAGAATTATGTAGGGGTTTTCCTCCCACTTCTAAAACTGAGCATTTCTTCATCGTCTTCTCTTCACAGGTTTCTTCAGGCTTTCAATCTACAGTGCCAATGGCACTTTTGAGGAATCCTTGGTTTTAGTACCAGAAAAAACTATGAATGCTAGGATACGGCGACAATTTGTGTGTATAAAAGCTATGTTAGGGCGACACGCTCTATTAGGGCGACATTTTGGTGTCGCCCTAATATTTTTGAGATTAAAAATCATTTTTTTAGGTCAAAAACCATTTGTATTGGGACTAGAATCGATTCTCTTGGGTCTGCGACCATTTTTGGAAGCTTCTGGTAAAAAAATAAGGTGTCATTTTGAGTGATTCTTGCCGAAATTTCGGTGGTCCCCGGGGGAAGGCTTCCCGTAAGGTCGCCCTATTGCGGCATTTATAGTTCTTTAAAGAATTAAATTTATTAATAATAATTTTGTACATGGCTTGAATTTCCATTTTTACCTTTCTCAGATTTTGAATCTTCAATCTGCCTTTCTCCAACCCACTTAGGACATCCATTCATGTAACCCCACATCTCGCGCATGTACACCATCAGCCTATTGAGGGCGCCCTCTAAGACGTCCTCGGTCAGATGAAACCCCTCTATAAGCCCCACACAGTCGTCATCGTCCTGGTAGCGCAGTACGTGGAGCGTTTCGGTCGCGTTGCTAACTAGCTTGTTTACATATGATAGCGAGAGGTTTAGTAACTGCATGGCGTATTGACGTGACTGGTGGTCCCGTGCGTGGTCACGGATGGAGGCCATTAATAGGTCAATCGCCGGCCAGAGTTGAGTTTGCTCAGCCGTCAATGGTGGCGTCCTGGGGCTACTTACTCTGGCTGGGGCACTTGGAGCTGGGGAGTACTTGAAAACTGAAAAAAATAAAGAATAACATTAAAGGCCTATTATTCCATTTGCAGTTAGAACTTTTCACAAATTACATACCTGTACATGTAACTAAAGAATAATGTTCATAAACTGCCTTAGATGCAGTAATACTTTAGAAAACCTTTTTTAAAAAACATGCATGGTTTTTGTGTTGAATAAATAGTAAAAAAAATAGTTTGCAGATGATTTTTTTTAAAAGCATTTTCAGTTGGCAATTTCTAGCACAAGGGGACCATTTTACACGGGAAAAAAATCATATGGTGTTTGTTACCTTTATTATCAACACTTTTAGTCAGGTTTTTCTCGTCAAGTAAAATTGAAGTTAAATTTCGGGTCACTGCAAGTGATGCATTGGGGCTTTAAATAAGATGGGCTGTTTACAAACATGGCTTCTGCCGCAAAGTGTCTATACTGTTACAGTAACTCACAATTTTTTCTACTCTTTAGGAAGAAAGCCACGGTGTCTAGCTGTCGTTGTTTCAAGCCAATCTCTAAAGCATGTATTGGTATGGCATAGTGGTCCCAGTGGTTCATATGGCCTGCCTACAAACATGGCTTCCTGTGCAAAGAGTCTATACTCACCATTCTCTCTACTCTTGAGGAAGAAAGCCACAGTATCCAGCTGTCGTTGTTTCAAGCCAATCTCTAAAGCATGTATTGGTATGGAATAGTGGTCCCAGTGGTTCATATGGCCTGCCTACAAACATGGCTTCCTGTGCAAAGAGTCTATACTCACCATTCTCTCTACTCTTAAGGAAGAAAGCCACAGTGTCCAGCTGTCGTTGTTTCAAGCCAATCTCTAAAGCATGTATTGGTATGGAATAGTGGTCCCAGTGGTTCATATGGCCTGCCTACAAACATGGCTTCCTGTGCAAAAAGTCTATACTCACCATTCTCTCTACTCTTGAGGAAGAAAGCCACAGTGTCCAGCTGCCGTTGTTTCAAGCCAATCTCTAGAGCATGTATTGGTATGGAATAGTGGTCCCAGTGGTTCATATGGCCTGCCTACAAACATGGCTTCCTGTGCAAAGAGTCTATACTCACCATTCTCTCTACTCTTGAGGAAGAAAGCCACAGTGTCCAGCTGCCGTTGTTTCAAGCCAATCTCTAGAGCATGTATTGGTATGGAATAATGGTCCCAGTGGTTCATATGGCCTGCCTACAAACATGGCTTCTTGTGCAGAGAGTCTATACTCACCATTCTCTCTACTCTTGAGGAAGAAAGCCACAGTGTCCAGCTGTCGTTGTTTCAAGCCAATCTCTAGAGCATGTATTGGTATGGAATAGTGGTCCCAGTGGTTCATATGGCCTGCCTACAAACATGGCTTCTTGTGCAGAGAGTATACTCTCCATTCTCTCTACTCCTGAGGAAGAAAGCCACAGTGTCTAGCTGCCGTTGTTTCAAGCCAATCTCTAGAGCATGTATTGGTATGGAATAGTGGTCCCAGTAGTTCATATGGCCTGCCTACAAACATGGCTTCCTGTGCAAAGAGTCTATACTCACCATTCTCTCTACTCTTGAGGAAGAAAGCCACAGTGTCCAGCTGCCGTTGTTTCAAGCCAATCTCTAGAGCATGTATTGGTATGGAATAGTGGTCCCAGTGGTTCATATGGCCTGCCTACAAACATGGCTTCCTGTGCAAAGAGTCTATACTCACCATTCTCTCTACTCTTTAGGAAGAAAGCCACAGTGTCCAGCTGCCGTTGTTTCAAGCCAATCTCTAGAGCATGTATTGGTATGGAATAGTGGTCCCAGTGGTTCATATGGCTTGCCTACAAACATGGCTTCTTGTGCAGAGAGTCTATACTCACCATTCTCTCTACTCTTGAGGAAGAAAGCCACAGTGTCTAGCTGCCGTTGTTTCAAGCCAATCTCTAGAGCATGTATTGGTATGGAATAGTGGTCCCAGTGGTTCATATGGCCTGCCTACAAACATGGCTTCCTGTGCAAAGAGTCTATACTCACCATTCTCTCTACTCTTTAGGAAGAAAGCCACAGTGTCCAGCTGCCGTTGTTTCAAGCCAATCTCTAGAGCATGTATTGGTATAGAATAGTGGTCCCAGTGGTTTAAATGGCCTGCCTACAAACATGGCTTCTTGTGCAGAGAGTCTATACTCACCATTCTCTCTACTCTTAAGGAAGAAAGCCACAGTGTCCAGCTGCCGTTGTTTCAAGCCAATCTCTAGAGCATGTATTGGTATGGAATAGTGGTCCCAGTGGTTTAAATGGCAGACGGTTTCAGCTAGACCGGCACTGCTGTAAATCATTAACTACGACACAAAGAAATAAAGAAATAAGGTCTCTATAATCAAGGGATGATAAAACTACTTTTGTTTACTGCTTGTAAAACAAAATGCATGTGCACATGCATTTATATAGTCTTTCCACAGTAAAGGGGGCATTTTGGCAACACAGACCATATTTTCCAGAGAATACCTTTGTCTGGTCTCAAAATAAAAGAAATAAGTTTAAGTTGTTCTGAAGAGATAACTTAGGCCCAAAAAGTGTTACAAATAGTCTGACAACATGCCTTTCTAAAAACCCTGTGTACAAATTTCCAATATATATACGCTCGTAACCGGGATAGACACTTGTGTTACATTTTAGGCCGTCCCGGTTACGAGCGTATATTGGAAAATATGGTCTGTGTTGCCAAAATGCCCCTTTACCGTGGAAAGACTCACATAAATTCATCTCAACTACCATTTTTTTTCTCATTAAAGGATATCTCGGGTGGAATCATTGTATTGGACAGTTGGAACCACTTTTATTGAGTAAGGTTTTTTTCTGTCAAAAGTAGACTACTAAAATGTGACGTTAGTTGCCAGGGTAACTGGGTCTAAACATTCACTAGTGATCTGAAACGTCCATTGCTAAAGCACAGGGGAAACAGTTCACTGGTTTTAGTGTAGACCCAGTAACCTTTGCAACCTACAAAGGATGACATTTTTACTTTAGTACTCTATTACAAATCCTACTGCAAAGTGTTATAATACTTTCAAGCATATAGACGAATATAGGATTACTCGGTTGAAGGATGGAGAAATGTGAAAATGAGAGATGACAATACCTTGTTGACGAGTGTTTCTTGGTCGACGCCGTACGCCAAGGCTTCAATACAGCCACTGGATAGCAGCAGATGTGGATGGCTGGAGTTATGTGCGAAGGTTACTACCACGGGTTCCACAAAGCTGCAAAATATTCCAGTTTGAACTCGAGTTGTTTCAAAATAACACAAAATATGTCAACCTGAAGGTCAAAATTTCAAGTAACCTGAAATAACTATATCTTTCTAGATTTTGAACCAGTGTACACCGCACCTTTTGAGAAGTGGTATTTGTTTCAGTTACTACATGTAGATATCAATGAATTTTATGATTCAATAGGCAAAAATGTGTGTGTAATCAGAGAAACATTTTTGTTTTGTTTTTCTTACTTCAAAGGTGTTTTTTTTACTCCAGTTCACAGGATTTTGAACTGTGATATGCTGTGGAAAATGGTTGCATAATTTAGACAATTCCAATTAATTGCCTAAATATAGTTGAAAAGGCGATTTTCACAAGCTTTCAATTGTATGTGTTTTCACCATACACTGTAGTCCAAACATCTTTTATATTCGAACAAAATGACAGAGCTGCTAACTTTTTCAGATTTTGAGGAAGACACCTGGAAAATATGTTGATCCCCCGACTTCAGACACATCTAAAAATCTCTGAGGTTGTTAATTGACAATCAAAGAGGATTTTATCAGTATCAAGAGTCACAAAATCGGTCAATTTCCAGGAAATCTGTTGCAAAATTTGGGAGGATTGGCAGCTCTGACTTAATTTCTTACCTGTAAAAGTCCATGTCATTCGTCGCAAAATCCACGAGACAAACGCCCCCATACCGTCCCTTATTAACGTCCAACTTGGGATCGCCGCGGTACCATATTACAGCCGAGCTTCCGGTGACAAACATACCAGCAACGGTTAGGTTTCGAAATGCTTTTGTGGCTCTAATGGCCATCGAAGGACTCGGAGACAAATCAGTTTCTTCTCTTTGGTTTTTGATGACGAGGTGCGGTCGGAAAGAGTCTTGTCTCGGTCTCGGCTTGTCAAAACCAGAAATCGTTTTGAGTTTTGGAAGATTGTTGGTAGTTGTAGATTTTGGTTGGAGTAGGTCTGATTTTGTGATAATTTCTTCAGAAATGCCTACACGTTCAAACCAGTTAACGTCAGGTTTTGTTCTGGATTGATGAGTAAGCTCTAAAGAGGCTTGTGGTTTAGACTGATGTTGGACGGTCTTACTCCGAGACAAAACCCGTGATACTGACGACAGCTTGTTCAACCACCTCGTAGACGTTAACTCCTGACCTCGTATCCCATCATGCCTCAGTATGACCTCATCCTCGTCCGCATCCTTTGCTGCGAAGACCGCCTTGCCCGACCTTTGAACTTTGAGGTAATAAGGATAAGTGTCAAAATACTCGTTCAAGTTAAGCTTGAAGATGTTGAATTTGGCATGGGGCTGGGTTAGGATGATGTGTTGTAGATCTGGACTCACGTCGAAGCAATCCGGATGGAGAGCTTGAAGCATTTCCTTGGTCGCACTCGGAAACACTTGTTGGAGAAACTTCTGGAAGTGAATCGTGGCGATGGCCATTTTCCTGCTCAACAAATGCACAGCTGGTTGCAAATTGCAGTTAGGGGAAATTATTAAATAACCATGAAAGTCTTCATCACAACCACACAGACTTTTAAAGTGCTCAAAAGATATATGTACCTTGGAAAACATGATAAAAGATTAGATTTTCCAGATAAGAACTAAATAAAATACTGGTACTTGTCAAGTTAATGTCTAAGAGAAATAAATGCAAAAATAATTTATGAGTGCAGATATGGCTGTTATTACAACGCTGTGTGAACAAGAATGTAAAGATGTTCCTCCCCTTTTCAAACTTTTGAGTTCTGATTTTGTTCCCCTCAAAATATGGCTCTGCTCATTGAGGAAAATGTGTCAAACCAACCACTTAAAGGCACAGGCTCGTCAGCAATGCACGCGTGCCAAATTCTTGCCACGAATACGCAGCTCCATAGTAAAGGCGTGGAGCTGCGTATTTCATGGCACGAATTTGCCGCGCGCGCTGACGAGCATGTGCCTTTAAATAAAATTTAAAAACCTTATCCAAACGGAAGGTAGAAGTGACTCTAACTGTCCAATGCAATGATTCGTCCGAGATGATACATGTGTATTTTTTATAAGAAAACAATAATTGAAAATGAATTGTTTTACAATTTATTTTACACTTTTATTTTTTACAAGGGCACCTTCCATTTAATGAAACTAGGCCCCTGACTACCGTGGTATTATGGCTCTGGTTTTTTTGGTACAGCATAACCAAGGAACCAGCCTAAATAGGATAGTGGCTTCACACAATTTCTCGAAAGCATGCACACAGTTTTTCATTGTTTTCTTTGAACGTAGATGAGGTACTGAGCTGACTTATACACAGGTTGGTTTTTATCACACACATCCTCAATCACACATGGAGATAACACAGTTTGTAACAGTTTTCCAATCTTAATTGTAACCGATCTTTAAACTAAAGTGCCCTATATAAAGAGCACTGACCAGGGGCCAATTTCATAAAGCTGTTTAGCAAAAACATTTGCTTAATCCAAAATGTCTTTGCTTTATAAAATGGGTTAGCAGTCAACATTTTATGTGATGTGTATTTCAATTTACCGGTGTACATACAATTTTGATTATTAACCCATTTTTATAAACCAAACAAATTTTAGATTAAGCAATTTATTTGGCTAAACAGCTTTATGAAATTGGCCCCCACTGACCTTTGGTATGAAAGTCCAGTGTAAACTAGAATACCACACCCCTACTTATTTTATCTTTAGCCCACCAGTAACTTTCTGTCGGTCCAATAAAAGGATACTAATGTTTCCCGATTGATGCAGTAGAAATACCAATCCATGTAGCAATTTAGCCTGCAAAATGGCGCCTTCCTTATCATCAAAGACGAGTGCCAATGACTCCTTGAGGTCTGGTTCCTGCACTTCAAGGAGTGATAACTGTAGGACGATGTTATTGCATAGTAGGGTTGCAGACCGTGAAGATTCAAATTCAAGGAGATAAATGTTGAGTGCATTGGAGAGATCTATTAGTAAATGAGAAGACAAAATAAAATAAATACTTTTTTTTTTTACAGTTACCACAGGAAAGCAAATGAAACATGAAATAATGGAGTGTGTCTGCATCTCATATGTAACCCGCTCCGGAAAAAAAGTAGTATGCCTTGTAAGTTGCGCAGCCTAGGTCGAGTTTTTGCGACCATAAGTAGAAATCTGTGGCGGATCTATGCTCATTAAAATACAAAAACACAATGGAAATTCCTGGCAGTGTCCAGATTACGCCTGGAATGTCCGTGCTCCGTCTGGAATTTCCATTGTGTTGTTGTATTTTAATGAGCGTGTACTTATGGTCGCGAATACTTGACCTAGCCTGCTCGACTTATACTTCCTTTTTCCAGAGCGGGTCACATATATATGACCTACTCTACAAAAATGTGTGCCAAGTCTACAAGACTGTTCCAAGTTTTTGTGAGTATAGACCCTTTGCAGCAGCTACGACAGGGGGCTGGTTTTCATATTTAAATGATGTGACAATACATGTACATGTAGATCCACAAAGTGCTTGATGCAGTGACAATGTGGTTGCCCGGCCCCCTGTCATGGCCGCCTGTGCAAAGGCTGTATAACTACAAACCAGCGGTTAATCCAGAGTGATGAAAATTATAAATATACAATGGAAACTCTAGGTGGTACCTAGAATTCCAGGCGTTATCCAGGTACTGCTTGGAATTTCTATTGCATTTTCAAATTTTCATGAGCCTGGATATGCCACTGATTTGTGCTCGCAAAAACTTGTTCCAGGCTTGGTGTGGGGAAAAATCATAAGGGCCTTATCGGGATTCGTACCCGAGACCTCTGACTCACTAGGCAGACGCTCTACCAGCTGAGCTATAAGACACAGTTGGTATACTCCCTCAGGTTTTCCCTATGGACCCAATTTTTCTCTCAGTGTTGCGTGGTGGTGCAACTGGGCAAAGTATTGAACACAACATCTGGTATGGTGCCTGATCAATTTTCGAAAAAAGGAAATTAAATTTTTTAACATTTATTATTTTGAATGGCCCCTTACCAAATGTATCATATATGGAGTTTAAATGACTATACCTGCTTTGCCATGCTTGTGGACAAATGTCTCAAGTTGCTGTTGCGTACACAACGCAACACAAGATGCCGAGATCGTATCCAGATTACGGTCCAAAGATACATTGTGCACAGTGAGGCAAGATCCTCTGCTTAGAGCAAGGAAACTCGCTGATGAAGACTGACGTTGATTGATGTTTCTGCACGAGGACAACCTAAATATGGGACATGAGAAAAATCATACAGTCCTTATCGGGATTCGAACCCACGACCTCAGGCACACTGCTACTGGGTAGATATTTAACTGAAAAGAAATGAGGACAGAAAACACGAGACTAGCTGAAAAGGATTGCTCCTTCATCAAATCTGCACTTACCGATGCTTGGTGGGTCATTTTAAATAAAGAAATTTCTGATCAACTTCTTAACTCCGACCGATAAAAATACCCCGGACATCACCAGTTCTTCCTTAAAATGACTTATTAAGCATCAATTTGGACGAGAAAAACTATGAAGATTTTACTAGGAAAAACTCAGTCTGAATGCATCTGACGCTCAAAGGCTCTCAGAACCGATTCTGACATTAACCAGTCGCCAGTGAATATCGGAGACCTGTCTGGACAGGCCGTATTATTTAAGGAATATATTGGATGGCAAAATGCAATTTATTTCACTTTTTAGAAACCTCAGGCTCAGTCCGATCAATTGAGGGAATGGTAAACATTACACCAAAAATCCACTGGAATCAAATTTAGGCCTACCGTTTTAGTATTTTAGTACTCAACCATATCACTTAAATTACAACACATGCTCACTGAGCTGTGCACACAATGTTTATTTTAACATTCTAAAAATTACACGCATGAGTGAACACAATAATATTTACTCACCGAATCCGAACGACGTGTGACACGATAACTGTGCTGTTTTCCAAGCCATGTTTCACATTAAAAGCCACAACATCGCCATTCTTAAAATGTGCAACAACAAACTTCCCCAAAGACACATAATGTAGGCTTAATATCTCCTCTGGTTTGATGGAATTTGTGATCTTTTGCAACGAAATGGCAAAACTTGGAGTTGAAACTGCCATTTTGTATCACTGTTGTCTGCAATATTCATTTCAAACATAAAACAGCCGTTGTATACTTTATACGAACCTTCGGCAAGTCACATGACTTTATCAAACACGTGACGTCTGTGTCGCAGATAGACCTCTTGGTGGCGCAATTCATACCAGCCGGACTGCTAGCTCGCTGAGCTGAGCCGGCCTCGCGCGCTCGACAAAAAGGTCTGAATGGTGGTATTTTTTCCGTATACATTGAACGAAGATTTGAACTAAATGATGCCCCAGATTCAACAGATAATATATAACTCTAAGAAATACTTCCCACTTGCACTTTTGTCGCAAATGTTGCTTTTTCATAGAAAAATCACATTTTCTCTTCATAATTTAAATAAACCCGTTCAATTCACAGTTATCAACACCATCTTGTTCACGGGGCACTTCAAACACGCGTTGCCGTGTGCGTGCGCGGATCGTAGCTAAATGCACAGAGTGACCTAACAACAATGCATTCATATACGATCCTCCCCGCACACAGCAACGCGTGTTCGAACTGCCCCGTGAACAACATGGCATCGATAACCGTGAAAGGGCTTATTGCATTCTGTGACTGAGTGTACAAAACAAAGATAAGACTAAGAGGCTACCATAAAGTACGTACGCACAAAATGCCTTTTTGTACGCAAAATTCGTGACGTCTTCCATATATTTTAATGTTGGGTGTACGCATTGGCTCTAACCCCTCCTCCCCCTCTGCGAGTTTGTACTTTATGGACGGCCACTAACCGTTCATGCACGCACTTAGCGTCCTCTATTGTCGCATTTACGCACTGACCATTCAAGCCATATTTAGCCATTAGCCTACTCCCTGTTTAATATAGTCTCAGAAATGCAAGTGCCAGTGGAAAGCCTAGGCTTAGCCTAGCCCATAGCCTAGGTTCAAATAAACCTCGTAAAAAAAAAGAGAGTTGTACATAGGTCATTTTGTACCCAAGCCGGTGCGCAACCAAGTCGGTCCACAAGTCAATTTCGTAGTCGGGTTATTTTCGTTGTTGCCGAAAGTAAAATTTAGCTTAACACTAAAAATACTGGTAATAATAGCTTAATACCAGTAAGCTTTTAATAATTCTCAATCACTTTCTAATCCACACAGGAATTAACTTTTTGCTTTGAGGTTTTCATCAGTTTTTCCAAGATGGCGGAGGAAACCTCACAGACCGACGAGACAAATTTCTTGGTGTCCTCCATGATCCACGTTGGAGACTTTCTAAAGGAATGTGAGCAATTGATCGGGTCTGGGGAGGCCCTGCTTGCAAAAACGTTTGAGAAAACCTCCCAAGAAATGGCTGAAATTATGGAAACTAGCTCGGAAATTGTCGAAGAGCTTGAACACGTCTGTAGGTAAGCTATAACCCCCCGCACTGCACCGCACCGGCATATTGTTTTCATTCATTTTTCACATACTCTAATTCAAAGTGTTTCACCCCAAATTGTTTAATCTCCACAAATTCCCTTTTCAAACGGAGACAAGAAACATGGTGAGTGCACCTTTAAGCCCAGGTTATAGCTTGTCTCAGATTGTCCATGGCAAACTCAGAATGTCTGGCAGGCTCCCTATATGTTTCGGTACAAAACAAACAAAAGAAGCCCATTTTGTGGAAAAGCAAATTTATAATTCCATTTCAAATTCAGAACATTTCTAAGCCAAAGACCTGCTAATTTTGGTTTTCATTGTTGCCGATTATTTTTCTCCCAATCTTGACAGTCCTTTAACCTTGACATGTCCTGCTGAGGAAAAAACACCTCTTGATGCTGTGACACTAGGCAGAGATGATGGAATGCCGCCAGGAACAGAATACCTCAAGTCATTAGAGTAAGTTACAAGAAAGATATTTTTGACAAATAAACTCGACCAAGAGGCAGTTGTTGGTGTTGTAAAATTGTTGGTGCAGCATCATCTTTTTAGAAGGGGGTATTGGGCATTCTCTCCAGCCTAGGTTACTAAAGTATGACATTAGTTGCCAGGGTAACTGGGTCTAAGCATTCACTGGTAATCTGAAACGTCCATTGCTAAAGCGCAGGGTAAACAGTTCACTGGTATTTGTGTAGACCCAGTAATATTAGCAACACATAAATGATGATGTTTTCACTTTAGTACTCTACTGAGAGCCCATAACGAGAAGCACTTTTTCCTGATGATCTGGTTCGATGTGTAAAGTTGACTTGAAATTTTTATATCATGTTTTATACAGATTTCGGCACAAGAAATATATGAGAGTAAATGTACAGTTCAGAAGACCAGACCCAATATATGTAAGTATTTAGGAAACGAACCAACAAAATGCATCTTATGATCTTGTTGACCTTAAACAGGGATTACCCCCCAAAAGACGGACCCATGTCCCACTTGGAAAAAAAATAATACAAATTTCTATTTTTAGTTTAAACCATTTTCACACAACAGACAAGTTGCAAGAGTCTACAGATATCAAAAATACTTTTGTTGCAAAAATTCATCAAGCGGTTCCTGTTTTATGCTTGTTAAAATGTGTCCAAATTACGTGCGGTATCGTAAATGAAAATGAATAGACAGCAACTTCAAAATTTGTGATGTGATGCAAAGCGTCTCCTTGGCACGAAGCACGTTATTTTTTTCTTGGTTAGTTTAAAATTCAAGCGTTATATATTTATCTTGTCCTTCAGGCAATTCTAGAAATTCGGATTCACATTTCAGAGATTTTGAAGATTTGTAATGTTAGCAATGTTCTTCAAGCATCCTTGATAAAGTGTAATTCTTTGAAAAACTGATTGTAATGCCATTCTCAGTAAGCATGATAGGTCCAAGAAAACTCTCAGTTTTAGTGCCCTATATTAATGGAAGATCAATTCATTTTAGGAATGCCATGCCACGTACATTAATGATGATGAAGAAGATTGCGTCGACAAACCAACAGCGATTTTGTCCGTGTTAATCTTCAGATCTTCCGACGTCATTGATGTATGTATCTGCCGAATTAAAATTCATTATAAATGGGAATTACTTGACCTGACTTGGGACTTGAAGGCGGTTTGACTTGACTTGGGACTCGAGCAGAGGGAGACTAGTTACAATCCAGATTCTTCAGAAAATGACTAATTTTGTGAGTCCTGGCATGGATAAAAACCCTCCTGGATTGTCAATTAACAGCCTTGGGGATTTTCAGATGTGTTTGGAGTCGCGGAATGAACCTGTTTTCCCAGATGTCCTCCCCAAAATCCGGAAGAGGAGGCACCTTGCCATAACCTCATTTTTCATGTGTCTTCCAACAGGCCAAGAACGTCTACCGATCGTATTATGTCGATCGCGAGCTCCTTATTCCAACCGACCGCAAACTAACCAATCTACGAGACAAGATACTTTGTGCAGCCGACATGAGTGTGGTAGCTGGCGAGTTTAGTATATGCCCCGATGCACCATGGGATAGGCAGCAGGACCTTTATAAGTCGTCATATTTTTTGATCGAAGACACTTTCTATAACGACTTCAGAGATCCACTGAGCACTGATTTGAGCAAGTGAGAAACATTTAAAAAAAAGTTTTTGCATTATATTTAAAAGTGTGTTAAGAGGGTTATCTCTTAAAACCACTATTGATGGTATTGTATGGATAATATCAATTAATTACAACTGCGAATTTTTCAAAAAGAAATAAGTTTGGCAAATATTTTTGAACAGTTCTTTTGTCAACAATGATAAAAAGAGCACTGTTCATACAACATTCTGCTTATAATCAGGGTTGTAGTCGAGTCCACCACAAGTCCAGAGCCGATAAAATCACAAGTCAGTGACAAGTCCCGCACAAGTCCAGTAACAAGAAGCAAAGGATGAACACGCACAAAAGAATGCCTTTATTGGTATTCATTTGAATAGCTTGTGACTTGAATTAAGACCCAGGGACTTGTGGTGGACTCGACTACAACCATGTTCCACTGTACTAACTTTGATATAACAGAGCTGTGAGGGAATGGCCAAAGATAGACAAGAAATTCCACTCCAAGTCGATGGACGATACCACTTTCAATGACCTGGACATAAGACTGGGCCATCCATATCTCTACTGTCATGTGGGAAACTGCCATCACGTCCTTGTATTTACCGACCTCAGGTAATGCACACACCTACTGAGTTTTTTTTAAATATTTTTTTTAAGGTAGAGAGCATCTAGAGAGAACTATTTCAAGTTTAAGGTCAAAAGAACCAATCATTTCATTTGAAAGTGCTGATTGGGAATTATAATGATTACATTTATATAGCGCACATTTCATCAGAATATGTTTCATGTGCACCGCATATTATATTGGGTTTATGGAACTTCATTTCACAGCTTATAGGCTGAATTGCATGAAGCTTACAAGTGTCTTCCACCTAAATATCGAGATACAGAGGTTGGTGGTGCCATTGGCAGCCAATGGCCAGAGACACCGGGGAATCCCCTTACTCTTCACAAAAGAGTGCTCTGGGATCTTGTTACACAACACACTGGACCAACAGCTTTTAATCCCTTCCGAAGGATGAAGCAAGTGTGTTTAAGTGCCTTGCTCAAGGGCACAGGTACCACGACTGGGTTTCGAACCCGCATGCCATAAGCTAATGATCCAAACCACTTGACCAAGCACCCCAGAATGGCTACATTTGTTTTTAGGAATTACACTTCCATCAAGGATGCTTAAAAAACATGCGTTTAAAATCAAACAACTAAAATACGTGACGCATTACAAGCCCTCAAAGTCTCTGAAATGCAAATCTGAATTTATGGAATAGACACTTTGCACCGGTGGCCATGACAGGGTTCAGGTTTTCATATTTAAATGATGAGACAAAAGATCCACAAAGTGCCTACTCGTGCATGACGACAATGTGACTGCCCCCTGTCATGGCCGCCCGTGCAAAGTGTCTATTGCCTAACATTAGCCCTCGTCTTATTTCTCAGATTACTCAGCAACACGGACGTGCAGGATCTTAGTCAGTACCCGCTGCTGATCCTTAAACCTTTCTGGAAACGTATGAAATGCGTGTGCTGTTCAACCTTCACTGCCAAGTAAGTGAACAAAAATCTGAGTTTTATAGAGAACTTGGCACCTTTATATTTTGGTACATGATATTAAAACTAGCTGAAATTGGATATCCAATTTTCTTAGTGATCAGTTTCAGATATTTGATTTCTAAGTAAAATAAAAAGCGAATATTCGGTTTTTAGTCCTAAACCAGTCAGAAGTGAAAGTTTAATCACTTCCCTTCAAAGCATAGAAAAAAAGTGTGAAATCATGCTTATTTCGACAATCAAAACCAAATCTAGAAAAAGAACTTTGCAGTAATTGGCAATCAAAATTACTGATTGCCACTGAAAATGTGTAAAATGTTACATTATTTTGGTCAATTTTTGTAACATAAGTTTGTGATACATTATCAGTTGTAAAAATGGATAATGGATTTCTTACCACAATTTTGCATCTACAGGTGGATAACACTGGGCGACAGCTTTTCCACCGTTGATCCAAGCCACTTCTGTGACAAGTGCTTCAGAATGCTTCACTACGACAAACACGGCACAAAGTTGGGTAGTTTCAAAGCGTACCCATTCACGGACCCCTCCATATTCAGCTAACAGGTCGTCGTTGATCTTGTTACAGAGACTCGGTCCAACCACTTGGGAACTGTACATTTTTGTATTAGTGCTTCCCTGAGACACTATGAGAAAAACTTCATAGCGTGCTCGGGTGGGATTCAAACCTACGGCCTCCTGCATACGTCTTAACCACTCGACCACCAAGCTGGCGGGTGTTGAGTAGTCAGTTTAAATCATAACTGATGAGAAAATGTGATTTGGTTTGTGCATTTTTTAGTGCTCGCCAGTAAAAGTGAGTGACAAAAGCTTATTGGTTGCACTTTAACCTTTGTTAATTTTCCTTACTGTTGATGTTTGCACCATGGCAGTTGCGCTGTGAAATATTCATCTGCACCTATTGTCTAGGCTTGTGACCTTGTTGGGTCTGCCAGGCATTTCTTCTACGAAATTGAAAGATGACAATAAATGTGCATTTTTGTTGAGTATAAAAACATTTGAACGTATTACAACTGACGTTAATCTACATGTATTTATTAAACAAATAAGCACATGATGTATGAATACAAATGACAGTTTCATGATTTTTACAGGCAAAACGAGCAACTTTTTTGCAGTAGGACTTTATAAAACGTGTCATAATACATAGGTCAAAGTGCATTGCCTTACAAACCAACATTACCCGATATTCTGCCCATACGTTGTACGCAGTGTTCCAGGTGAGAAAGCGAATTGTTATGAAAATATGACATCTCTGTATCACTGGCCTTTTACCAAGTGCATGCTACAGTAACTGTCGACCCTGAAACATGAATACCTTTGAGTTTTCTCCAATGAATCTGTGCTTTCCGTGTCGCCATTTTGACAATAGCGTAAGGCATAGCAACAATATCAAAGGGGGCGGGGTTAATTGGGCAATCTCGGAACTTTGCATTGGTTTCAACCCTGTAATAACCTAGTTATACCTTTGTAATAAAGCAAAATAACAAGTTATTATTGCTACTGCATTGTCTAATCGTAATATTGAATTAGCCTTTGGCGTGTAATATTTGTATAATGGCTGGCACCCCGAATTCTTCACTTTAAAGTAGAGGTGTAGTTTAGAAGGTCACATACTACGCTGTTGTTGATACAAGGTGCGCGCCATTGCCTAGCAACCAACAGTCTAGTTGCTTTATGCCATTCTCTCCTACGGTGAACACAGTATTAATTCTGTACGTGTGTGCCACATAGCAACAACAATTTAGTCTGTTCAAGTGGATACTTAACAAAGCTCAAACCACTGTTGGCCAAATTCCAAACTTTTTTCGACCTGCCTTTCGTAGCGATTTCAGACGGCTTTGCGGTGGTACTCGGGCGGAGCGGTCTCATAATCCCCAGTACTGAAGAGATTTGAGGCGTTTTTGTGAAGGTACTTCATGAAGTCTTGTAGATGGGTCATTAGGAGCTGCACGCTCTTCTCATCAAGAGGGGTGTAGGCCAGCAGACTGCCAAGCTTCACTGGAAAATGGTTGAATATTCAAAATAAGTTTAGCATTTACTTGAACAACATTTTCACGGTTCTACAAAGCCTTGGAAGGGGGATCGCGGGCAGTGTAGGACTTTACATGCACTGTAAAAAGTTGACATGGTACTGACAGACAAATGTTGATGAGGGAGGGAGTCTTGAAAAATACTACGCTCTGTAGAACCGTGAAAATGTGGACAATTTACTGAAAAAAAACTTGTGTGCATTTGCAAAGGCCAATGGAATTGGATGACGGATATTTCCAGCGAAGTGTGCACAAACCTACAAGGCGGAGGCCAACTTGACAATTTTGTTTCACTCGTTTTCACACAAACAAAGAATTCAGGTTTCAATCTTCAAGTATATCTTAATAACAAGCATACTGATCAACATGTCTCAAAGCAGAAAGGTGACGGGCAAAGGCGAGAATTGAATCAATGTTTCATTGCTATAGACCGTATCAAACAGCTGCCATCTTGTAGGGCAACTTTTGACATTTAAATTGATCAACAATGTAAGCACAAAATGTGCAGCCATGCATGTCCTCACAGAACCAAGAAACTACCTCACAATATGGCACCTATTCGATACGGTCTATTTGAATGTTTCATTTTACCAAACAATCTCAGGAGATGATGTGCTCCATAGATTTTACTCAGAGGTTCGTCTGGATGGCTGGAAAGGATCTGTAAAAGAACACGTAGTTATTGTTTAGTTAGACATATTTTTTAGGAAATAAAATGCAACAAAAGAGAAATAAAAACATGTTTTTACACTTTTATTCATGAAAATCAATTAACATTCTGCTGGATAAAAATGAATGAAAATTTCTTTCCTGTTTAAAGTTAGAACACATAATTGGTAATCTTGAAAATCAGAATTTACACATAACTTACACAATATAAACATGATGACGGTTTTGTCTAAAGTGCTATAGTTTTAAGAAATTAGTAAAACAATTATTTTTCGTCTCATGAGATATAAATTTATTTCGCCCCTGCACCACTTCGTCTAAATGCCACTTCGCCCCAAAATACTTCCTGCACAGGCCGTGGTTTGGGGCGAAATGGTTTTGGGGCAAAGTGACCGTAAAGTTATTTTTGACTGTTTTCTCAAAGGTAGACGAAGTACGGAGCTGGTTTCTGCTCAGGTTTGTTTTAATCATGCATATCTTCAATCACACAGGAAGATAAAACCCTTTGCAACGGTTTACCAATCATGTGTTTTGCCTTGAACTTAACTCATTTTTTTGGTTGAGGAACTTCCTATCCCGATCCAACCTCACCCCTAAAAACAACTTCAGGCTTGCACTAGCTTCAAAGCTCACCAAAAATCATACAAAAAGAAAACTAGTCCGATTTTCAAATACTGAATTTAATCACAACTAATCTTTCCTCACCTCTGCATATTGTGGTCTCTCATACTTGTACAGCAGTTGTGTTCCCAACATGACATTAAAGTACTCTTTCAAACCTTGTGTTACTTCCATAATGGCACTTTCTCTGTGAAAATTACAAAAATCACTCCTTGTTTAATATAATTTTTACAAGACTTAACAGCAAGTTGCATTACCTTCCAGTTGTGCAATTGTAATTTTAAGAGGTGACAGATTGATTTTGTTTTTCCATGAGGCAAAGCTTAGTGAAATAGAAATGTCCACTGGTTAACCATTACAAGACTTACTTCGACGGTGTCGTGTCTTTCTTTGACTTTTTGTGTTTGACGTAATCGGCAAGAATCGAGTCCACTGTGTTCTTGGCTGGCAAATGAAGTAACTAAAAGATTAAAGATATAAGTTGAATATAATTTAAGACTTGCTTACATTTTCAAGTTTTACCACAAATTCATAGTATTGTATCAGTTTTTATCCTAGACATCTGCTAGAACAAGAATGGTTTAAAATAGACTTGTATCACACACTTATCCGAAAAAACTGGCTCAATGGGCCTACATGTATATTATTAATACCCCTGATCATAGGGCTCCATTACATCACTCCATATACCATCTCAGCTCCCTGAGGAGTATACAGCCTCGGCTGCCTATCAGGCACTTAATGGGTAATCAGACACAACATCATTCACTGCCCTCTCAGGTACCCATTTTTACCCCTTGGTAGAGAGAAACAATGTGTGGCAAAGTGCCTTGCTCAAAGGCACACGTACCATGGACAGACCAGACCAGGATTCGAACCCCCAACCTGTAGAACAAACTAAGGTATTGAATACAATCCACCAGTCTGCCGTGGCAGTGCTTTGCTTAAAAGTCCAAGTACCACAAGTTGCCTCAAATTCACATGGGGCCATCCATAAAATACATAATGTACATACACATGAAATGTTCACTATACACCGTATTGAATAGCTGCCATTTTGGGGGGCACCTTTCGTTACTCGAACCGGTTCAACGATGTAATAACAATATGTGCAACCATGCATGTCCTCAAGGAACAAAGAAACTTCCCCACAAGATGGCGGCTATTCGATACGGTCTATAAGTCAAAAGTTTGACGTACCATTTTCTGTCTGGTAATCAAGTCCCAATCATCCACTAAGACTGGTTTCAGCTCATCGTGTACTTTTACTTTGATGTCAACCTTGTTTACAAACGATTCCTCCTAGAGACAGAGAAAAATAAAATTATAAAACTAAATGTAAATATGTGTATGAATTATTCAGATTTATCCATTCAGGTTTGTCAGCTACCACGTCTCAAAAAGTATGTCTCATTCCAGCCCAGCGACTTTAGTTAACCTTTTGATGCACAGATTGTTTTGGAACTCTATTGTTTTGGCTGGTTGCTAGCGACTGCCCTGTGCACTAAAGGGTTAATCTTCATTTTAGAAAGAAAAGTGTATCCCACTACAATAAAAAATACTTGGTGTACCAAACTACAGACCCAGTAAATTGTCTTGATAGTTTTGACAGCATACAAACAAGAATCTCAAGAATCTCTGAGACATACTTCTTGAGAATCTTATAATCGGTGAGAGATTACATAAAGAAAACATGGGTAAAACTTAAGGCTATGCATAGTGGAAATCAACGTGTGTATGGGTTTGCGGTAGCACCATGTGAATCTCATTTGTATATGTGTGGTTCTGAAAAGAACCGGTGAGAAAACATGATAGAATATTTCAGAGTTACTATACCACATCCAATGCAACTAAAATTTGACCATAAGAGTAAATTTTCAGTATGTACATGTATTTAACACAACCAATGACATTATTCAATGGCTCACATTTTCCACCGTGGCATCAGCTCGAGCCCTTTTCTTCCTTGGTGGTTCTGGTGTGGGTGTGTTGCTTGCAGATTCCGCAGCAGCTAAGGAACAGAATAGTATTCACGATCTCATTAAACAAAGGGGTGGCTATGGGGTGGAGCTCTTTTTGGGAGGGGGGGAGCAAGGGGTGTACAGAGAAGTGCTTCAGAGATCAGAATTGTTTTAAATTACCACCAATATTTACTGGCTTCCTTTACCATGTTTTGTGTTTTACACAGCTGCCAGCTTCCAGGGTTTAAAGAAAAACTTCCCTAATTATTGGTAGCACAGGGGTCAAAATTAACCCCAATTTCATGCTGGTCAGCAGAACCAGCAGTTTAGAGAGCTGTACTGGTACTGTGACACTTCTTTTTACTCCAACACCCATTTCAAGATCACTGAGTGAAGGATGGATGTGATTCTATTCTGATCCCAAATTGGCTTGATTCATTTCTTTGGCTCTTTGTGCAAAATGACTAGGGCATGTCTGGAGAGATCGGAGAAAGAATTGCAGTGACTTGGAAGTGTCTACAGGGCAATTCCGGAAATTCAAAATCAAATTCAGACTTTGAGGGCTTGTAATGCTTCACATATTCAAGTTGTTTGATTTTAAACACATGTTTTTCAAGCATCATTGATGGAAGTGTAATTCCAGAAAAAGTGATTGTAATGCCATTCTTAGTAAGTGTGTAGGGTCTCCAAAACCCTCGGTTTTCATGTACCGTGCATATTGAGAATGGCATTACAATCAGTTTTTCGGGAAATTACACTTCCATCAAGGATGCTTGAAGAACATGTGTTTAAAATCAAACAACTTGAATATGTGAAGCATTACAAGCCCTCAAAGTCTCTGAAGTGTAAGTTTGAATTTCCGGAATTGCCCTACAGCGATCTTGAATTGTTTGTGGCAATCATAAATTCTTTGTATTGAGTGTAACGTTTTTGTAGTGGATTAATATACATTTTTGGCGGTTGGGGAATGTATCCTCCAATCAGTAAATCAGACTGGTGTTTTTGACAGATCTGGCGGTTCTCCTAATTTTTCAATGTTCAACATTTCACACTCAAAATGTATACTTATAGACGAAAAATGAAAGTCAAGTCCAACCTGTATCTGCCTTGGTTCTCTTTGATGCTGCTTTCTCTGTGGACGGTGTCGGAGCTCTTTCTCTTTCTTTATCAGCATCCTTAGACTTGTCTGGTTTATTTTTCTGGGCTTTGGCTTTCTTGGTTTTGCTGAAAAACATGTCATTGGTATTAGGGGTTAGTTAACCTCTTGGAAATGGTAATAGGCCTTATTCATGAACGCGTGAGGGCGCTGTCAAGTGGCCCGTACCCATCGCGCGTTATGTTCGGGCACAAAACGCGCTATGCGCACATGCGCTTTCAAAACAGGCCCACACCCCGTTTTCCACTGTCAGCTATGGCCATTTCCCTCCAAATCACCCAGTTCGAGCACTCTCACGTATTCAGGAATACGGGCTGTTTGGCCATTCTGGGTCAAATCACTCATTTCAGATTTTGATGAAACTTGGCATACTTATTGATTGGGATACCACAGCACCAAATATTAAATTTCAGATCAATCGGACCAGTGGTTTGGATATTCGGCACCCCAAATTTTGAGATTTTTTGCCAAAATTAGGGTGGTTGTGTACCTTTGAACCCTCATATCTCAAGTTCTACTAAGCCAATCTTCACATAAATGGAAAGGAAATTTGACAAGAATTCAAAATCTGCCATTTTTCAGACTGGAGTATATTGCAACTTATTGACCTTTTGACCTTTGCTATGACCTTCAAACTGACTTTGTGAGTCACATGCCCCCCCGAGACGACTTTTCCTGAAATTTAATATCCTGCATGTTGACGAAAACAAAAACCAAAAGGACAACATGATTTTTGACATGCTGCAACCAAGATTTTCCAAGTAAAATACTTACACTTGATGCGCTCGAAAAAGCTCCTTTTGTTTCTGAATATTTGCCTCGTTAAATTTTAGTGCTCGGCTCTCAGGTACCCATTCATCCCAGCTGTAAAAAAAAAACACCAAAACTCATTGTAAAGATCAAATGTGAATTCGAACCAAACCAAAAATAGTGGTAATTTTTCTACTATGAATGTGAATCTTCTCTGAAGTCGATTAGAATTAGAATTAGAACTGATTCCAGGTTGAGAATTGTCTGGAATTGTGATTTTGTTGAAGCATAGTTCGACCTACTTCCAGATAGCTGAAAGTGACCTTTGCTTTCAACTTGGTGACCTTTTATTTGGTCACTTTAAGTGAAATAAACTTTTTCTCCCATCTTGTTTGCGGCTTTAAACGAAATCGTTAACCAAGTCCTATTACATGACTCTGTAATTTTAGGTTAAAATCAAAATCTCAACACGTTCAACATACTGTAGTGTTCGTAGTACTCTTAAAATATTCTGGATCCGCCTATGGAATAAGTACTCATAAAAGACTAAATAGACAAAACCCAACTTACTTTTTGTTCCAGCCATTGTAGTGAATTAAGTACTTTATCGTTTTGTCCTTTACAACCGACTTCACACACTGAATAAAATGAAATAAAAAATTGTTTGAAGCACCTTTTCAAAAACTAAAAAATTAAAATTCCTTTAAATGTTTTTATACAGTCAGTGTAAGACAATTTTTGAAATGCTGTTGTAATAGCAGTGTCCTCTCGTGGGAACTCAACTTCTCTTGAGACCCTCCGTACCAAATGTATGAAAAACAATTTAAGAAAGCTTTTTCCCTCCTATTGAAGCTCTCTGTTTTATGATGAATAAAGTAACTTTGTGTCATACAAATTGTAACATAAAAACCATGAGGCCTTAATACTTACCTTTGCTTCATACAGTAAAGGTCCGTGAAAACAAAGAATTCTCTCACCTAAAAATGAGAAATAAAGACTTGAATTCTGGACTTTTCAAAAGCAAGATGGCGACCAATCAAAACTGCACTGTATTTGAATGAATTTGGGGGAAATTCTTCGTTTTTGGAAAGAATTGAGTTGTTGTTCAGGGCTTCAGACCTTGTGTACAAATCGAATTCCACATCAAAATTTCCCGTTTTCGTCCCATGGATAGTATTTTGGGGAAGTATTTTATATGATTGTTGGGTTAAAATTAAATCCATTTTCTGAAACAAATCTGGACAAGCTCCTTTAATGGTCATCTTCTCAATTTGGTATGAATACCATTTACTGGTCGCCACTGAGACGCCATGTGTTAAGTCTATGGAACAGGGGCAAAAAAAGTTTAAATATTTTCAAAGAAATCATTTAATGTTTTTCACTAAATTACTTCCTTTTAAAATATTTACACATTTTGGTGGTTATCAAGTCCTTATAAGGAGAATAAGTGGCGACCAGTAAATTGAATTCTTTCCCTCAATTCTTGCCTGGTCAATAGCTGTCAAAGGCAAAGCACAACGGCTGACTTAGTTGAGTCGAGTTGTCAAACGGTCGAGTTTGACATGTGACTGGTCTTTTTTAAAAAGCGTGGACAAAGAAAGTAATGTTATGGGCCTTATTCTACTCCAAATAATGCAAATAATTGGAGTGAAATTGGCGTTTACAACACATTTCTATTAAACATAAAGTACAGTGATATTTATTTCCATTTGAACATATTATCGGTGGAAAAAATGAGAAACAAACCTTCGGTAAATTTTGTCTTGGGCGGCGCCATGTTGGAAATGTTTGTCACTTTCATTAAAAATAAAGAGTTGAAACTTATACGGCTACTTGACAGACATATGCTTAGCTTACAACTGTTTGTAAAAATGAGAATATAACTAAATGAGAATATAATTAATAATTATGTTAAACTGACAATTATACTTTTAGTTTGAAAGTCATAACAAATAAAATAGCTGAAGATGTTGTGTCGGTGCATTCGACTTTTCCTAGTCCTTCACTTTAAATATTTTGCTCCTGTTGCATGTTGTGCAAACTAAGCACTGGTAGACTTGGGCTCAATTTCTTAAAGCTGTTTAGCAGAAAAAGAATTGCTTAAAGGCACAGGGTTGTTAGCAATGCGCGCGCCAAATTCGTGCCACGAAATACGCAGCTCCATAGCAAAGGCATGGAGCTGCGTATTTTGTGGCACGAATTTGGCACGCGCGCATTGCTGACGAGCCTGAGTATCTGCCTTTAATACAAAATTTATTTGTTTTTGCTAAAATAGTTTAGTAGTCAAAATCGTATGTGTATTTAGCTACTCTTATGTAATTAAATAAGGCAAATTGGCTTTTTGTGGCGCCCTAAATTCTTTACTTTCAATTTCAAATGAAGGTGCAGTTTAGAAAGTTTACATACTAGGCCTATGTAGTTGTTGCTACGTGGTGCACACCATTGCCTAGCAACCAACAGTCTGATTGCTTTATGCCATTCTCGCCTACAGTCAGACAGTGAACAAGGTATTGATTCTGTATCTCACACCTGCTGCATTC
Organism: Henricia sp. BOLD:AAB3569; assembly: GCA_037783545.1. Lineage (NCBI taxonomy): Eukaryota > Metazoa > Echinodermata > Asteroidea > Spinulosida > Echinasteridae > Henricia > Henricia sp. BOLD:AAB3569. The sequence goes on from JBBELK010000121.1 coordinate 897,976, forward strand.
CTCCAGTCATATCCTTCTGCGCCTTGAACACCCAGCAGGGTGGATATGTGCGCATTACAAATCTTATTATTATTATTATATTACATAGCAAAAATTTTTTAGTCTGGTCATCTGGATACTAAGTGTTCAAGTGAAAGGAAGCCATTTTCACTTAAAAACCCTTTGAAATGTAATTTTATTCTCAATAATCCTAGTTACTGATTACCATGGCTTTGGCTGGTGTCCGCGTCATTGAACTGGCTGGTCTGGCGCCCTCACCCTTCGCTGGCATGGTTCTGGCCGACTTCGGAGCTCAAGTCATACGAGTGGACCGCACCATACCCAAAGGCTTAAACGTTACTTTTTTGTCGAGAGGAAAGCGGTCTGTGTGCGTTGACTTGAAAAGGACTGAAGGCGTGCAAGTGTTAAGACGAATGTGCAAAAAGGCAGACGTGCTCATTGAGCCCTACCGACCAGGTATTTCATTTTTTTAAAGGATTTAATTACTACCCCTGGTCATTTGGTTCTTAATAGCATTTATTAATTGAACCATCTCAGCTCCCTGGGGAGCATGTAGCCCCAGGCTGCCTGTTAGGCGCTCATGAGCTCATCAAACACACAACACCCTTCACTGCCCTCACAGGTACACATTTATACTCCTGGGTGGAGAGAGGCAATTCATGGCAAAGTGCCTTGCCCAAGGGTACACACACCATAGATGCAGGCTGGCCAGGATTCGAACCCACAACCTGCAGAATGACCAAGGTCTTGAATTTAATGCACTAGACCCTTTGAATATTACAGTGCTGTTGCTAAAGTTGAAGCAAAATTACTTACCGGTAATTAACTTGTGATTTTTAATGTCCAAAATTGTTTTGTGCTTGATCATGTATTTTACAGAAAATGATTTTTATCCCCAATAGGTGTGATGGAGAAAATGGGTCTCGGTCCTGGAGTTTTGACGAAAGACAATCCGAGATTAATTTATGCAAGGATGACTGGTTTTGGCCAATCAGGTCCCTTCAAGAGCATGGCTGGACACGATATTAATTACATTGGTCTGTCAGGTAAACAAACAAAAATGTCTTTAAAAGCATAATAAATGGAAGATAATCATCATCAAATATCTTCCTGTTTCGATATTTTTCATATTTTCACAGGTGTTTTGTCACATTTTGGTCGGCAAGGAGACAAACCCGTCCCACCTGTCAATATCATGGGTGACTTTGCTGGGGGCGGAATGATTTGTGCTCTCGGAATTGTTCTTGCGTTGCTTGAAAGAACAAGGTCGGGGAAAGGTCAAGTTATTGATGCAAATATGGTAAGAATGTATGAAATTTGTCGTCTGCTTTGTAAATTTGGTCTAGTAGTTAGTGTATTAGACTTAGGAATAAAAAATGGTTGTTGGTGCATTGTTCTTAAACAAGATACTTTATAGGTGTATCCAAATGGGCCTAATGTCCTGCTGAGTTGGCCCCAATGCTCCTTCAACATATACACTTTCTGAGGCCAACTTGCCCTATCCTCTTAAGGCTTGTATACACTAATAGCTATTACATTTTTGGAACAAAGTTGTCTGTGGTGCCCATCCAGTGCAGTTGGCCTTGGTGCCCTTTTAAATAAAATTGCAATAAATCCGGAATCGAACCCGAGACCGCTGAATGAACGTACCAGTATTCCAACAGGTTGAAGGCTCGGCGTACGTCAGCTCATTTCTGTGGATCACGAGAGGCCTCGGTCTTACCGGTGAGAAGCGAGGTACCGGTCTACTGGACACTGGTGCCCCTTTCTATGATACATACGAGACGTCTGATGGAAAATACATGGCAGTCGGTGCACTGGAACCCCAGTTTTATAAAGAACTGCTCAAAGGTACACGAATTGTTTGTGAAATTCGTATCCGATTTTCAGCGGGTCAAATTCCTCATTCCAATAATGTAAAAGTTTAGGGCACAATGTCTTTTGTTTCTTGGGTGTATTTCTCCTTTAAAGACGGAGGCTCGTCAATGCGCGACAGACAAATTCATGTCACGAATTTCACCGCGCTCCATACCTTGCCCTGGCAGCCACTCTCACGGTCCCAGAGGGTGTAGGGCCATGGTGCAGGCTAATAGCCTCGTCCATTCTGCAAATAGGGTGTGTATCCTTTCGAAATCAAATATTTATCACAGAAAACACACCCTTTGTAAATTCATGACATTTAGTTTCAGCCATATTCACATTATTTTCAGATACGGTCACATTTGCTTCAAGAAGGTGTCATACAGATGGTTGAATTGACCGTATATGGGAACTCTTTGGTACAAACGACATACGACAACACACACAACTAAGTGCGCGTGATTCGATTAGCCTAGCAACACATAAACACACTGTGATGAGCTCACATAAATAATGAGCCTCCTCCACCCTCTGGGATTGTAAGAGCAGCTGCCCTACTTGGGCAAAGTATGGAGTGCGGTGTATTGACGAGCCCGCGTCTTTAACATAAAAACCATGGATGAATTTTAAACATTTTCTAAAGCATTGCTGCAAATATGTGGCTAAAATTTCTGCAGGCTAGTTTACCAACGCTCTTCTTTAGATTTATTTTTGGCTAAGATGTAGTATCTGTCCTTATTTTCTTTTTCATAACTCTTTTACCACTTATACTTCAACACACAGGTTTAAATTTATCAAAGAATGACCTCCAACCCCAAGGAAATCGGGAAGCATGGCCCTCCTTAAAGAAGTTATTCACAGAGATTTTTGCTCGCAAGACCCAGGCGGAGTGGTGCCACATATTTAACAACATCGACGCCTGTGTGACTCCTGTACTGACAGGAGACGAGGCACCAGACCATCCTCATAACAAAACAAGGGAATCGTTTCTTACGTCTGAGGACGGGGGCTCAGAACCCTGCCCGGCACCCCGGCTTTCAAGGACACCAGCTGTCGTAAAAACCACGGAACAGACAGAAGTTGGTCGCGACACGGAGGAAGTTCTGCTGGATTCTGGGTTTAGTCATGAAGAAATTGCGCATTTGAAGGAGGGCGGAATTGTTGGGGATGGGGAACCACAGTCAAAATTATGAGTACAATTTAATCTTTTGCGTGGACAGAAATCTTTAAGATGGCTGAACATTTTAGAGAATTTGGTAAACCCTGAGAGACTCCCAGAAAATCAGAGAGCTATAAATTGCATGGTTCGTTCCAGTGCTGTAATGCAACTTTATATTAGGGGAAAAAGAAGGAATTTTATTATTTTCAGCCCTAACAATGCCGATTCAGTTAATTACTGGTAAACAAATTTCAAGGCGGATACCATACTTTGGAAAAGGCAACATTGGTTTTTATTTCCATTCACAAGCCAAGTTCACAACAAACTCCCCAACACTGTTCAAACCATAATCTCATTCGTTTGCCTTTTTGTACCAATTTAATGATTAAAAGAATAAATGAAATAGAAAATGTGGGGCTCAATTTACAAGCTGGACTTCATGGGCGATATTATACAAGTGGGCACTCCCTAAGATTTACAATTGTTCTCAATACTCTCAACGAAGTAAAAAATTAAACCACAAAATTCCCATTTACTTTGAAGTAATTCTGGTGGGATAAAAATAGTGTGTTGTCTTAGTACAAAAAGCCGTTTCTCATTATTTTGTTTTATACCAAACATTTGACCACAACTTTAAAGTGAAATAAAATTACATGTATCACTATCAGCATTATTTTTCAAACTGAAGTATAGACTGTATCGAATAGCTGCCATCTTGTAGGGCAAATTTGTTATTCCTTGAGGACGTGCATGATTGCACATTTTGTGCTTACATTGCTGTCAAAAGTTGTCCTTCAAGATGGCAGCTATTTGATACAGTCTATATTAGGCTTTGAAGCTAAAAGCATGCAATATAGTTGATTACAATACAAAATACAGATTTTGTTCGAAATTCTTGAGTATAATTATAATATCCCTAGATGAAAATGCTATAAACGCAAATTATAACAACCCTATGAATACCAAACAATTTGACCAAAAAGCAAACATTTGTAGTATAAATAAACCCTCCTAAATTATGCATTATGATTTGTATTTACTGTAGGAGTCAGGGTTGTAGTTGAGTCCATCACAAGTCCCTGGGTCTTAATTCAAGTCACAAGCTATTCAAATGAACTCCAACAAAGGCATTCTTTCGTGCGTGTTCATCCTTTGCCTCTAGTTACTGGACTTGTTAGGGACTTGTCAGTTTTGATTTTATCGGCTCTGGACTTGTGATGGACTCGACTACAACCCTGGTGCGTAGGTTACAAAGCAAAATCAATATATAAAATAAAACTGCAAACTCATTAACGGATGTTAAAGTTATTGTCTAATTTGTTGCAAACAGTTATTTGGAAGAAAAAATGTTTTCTTTCTTAATGTCCATAACTACCGGTATGAATTTTCCTTTTTCCCCCTCAAGTTATCATATACATAAAAACAGAATTAAAGAATGGTTATGGATTTCTTTTTAAAAAATGCCTGCACAAATTTTAACTATTCCATTTTATGCTCTGTCATTCTCCACAATGAAAAATAAAAAAGTTAATTTCCTTCGCATATCTAGAAGCACGTCCAGTGAGAACTTGCAGCATGAGATTTATACAAAAATGTACTGAAAAATCTCTAAATTGAATTAAAATTTTAAATCAGCTGATTATACAAGTGCATTAATCCTGGGTAAAGATCACTCCTATTGAACTTTGAGCAAGCTTTTGCATTGCTAACTGTACAGCTATATGTTGATAGAAGCATCCATTTTTGTTCCTAAAACTTGCATCTTTCATGGCGTTTTGAGCTCTGCGATGCAAACTTTAGAAAAACTGACCAGAGTACGTCCTCACACTGCAGACAAAAAGAAGAGATAAAGAGAATATTTTCAATTATAATTTGTTTAACCCCCAACTGAACACACTCGTCAAGAATGGTTAGTCATGTCTGGTTGACCATTCGAAACCAACGGCCACGCTGGTCAGTGGTACCCATCAGGCATGCAATTGATGCAGCGTTTTGCACAGAACCAATTCACCAACCGTTCGCACTTAAAAGTTAGTGCACATTTGTCTAGACTGGTTCCTGTCCACATATTCCACACCGGAAAATATAAGGACAGGTAAAGGGCGCTTCATATTGATCTGTAATTGGTCGTCTTTGCGCGTGCGCATTGTGTTTTTTATATTTAAAAATTGGCCAAGTCCTTTGCTTTAGGCAATGTACTTTATTTACATAATTGGATATGTTCGACACGCACGGCCAAGTTACAAATGTCAATTCAAAATCTGCGCACTTACTAAAAATATAAAAATAATAATAACCATGTGACGGGCAGAATTCTGCCCGTCATGGCTGCCCTTTACCGATCCCTATATTTTCGCAATAAGCGAACCAATCTATAGGGATCGGGAACCAATCTAGCATTTGTCTTGCCAGAATGACGATCAACTAGTGGTCGACACTAGTCGTCAATTGAACTTGCTCCAAGATGTACGTGGTTGTGTAGTAGCTGAATGAAGTCCAACGTTGCGTAGTCCAGCCACCCCAGAGGCAGACAGTGATTTTATGTTTTCTTTCGTTACAACAACAAAATCACTAGTCTTCCATGGGGGGACAGGCAAAGCGTAGATGACCCATCGAAGCACGAATTCTTTAGCGGATGAAAACTGCAGACAAAATTCGTCTCGTCTTACCATAATCTTGTCAACATTTCTGGGTCATTTCATGAGGTTAAGACCACGAATACAGCAGGGGCAATGTTACATTTTGGGCGTCTGTAGTTTTGTTAGAATATGATGCAAGTACTTGTGTGGTGGGATGTTTTATTTCATGAAATGATTATAATGACTGAAGTAGCTTAGCTGGATTGGGATACAGATTTAAGATCTCAAAAAATGACAATTTTATGGAATAACCCTTTCACAGTCAAATAAAAAAAAGGCCCTTAAATCGCGCAGGCTAAGTCGAGTTTTTGCGACCATAAGAAATCTGTGGCAGATCCACGCTCATTAAAATACAAAAACACATTGGAAAATCCAGGCATAACATGGACATTCCAGGCAGTATCTGGGCACCGCCAGGAATTTCCATTGTGTTTTTGTATTTTGATGAGCGTGGATCTGCCGCAGATTTCTTCTTATGGTTGCAAAAACGCGACTCGAGGGCCTTTTTTTGCAGAGCGGGTCCCATATGTCCGAGATGACCACCCAACAGACTTTACGAGGGTTGAGGTTTGAGACCAAAGACAAGTGTATCAACTATCAAGGTAAAATTGTACCTAGTCTACAGCAGACACTGATCATTCTGTATTTAGCCGCTCGTTCCCCAAGGGCCAGAATGAAACTGATCACTTTACAAAAGATGTGTTCCCACTTGGCACCAAAGATGAGTAATCATTGAATCAGTGTATCGTCTGGAGTACCCACCTAGTCTGCAGCAGACACTAAGCATTCTGTATTTAGCCGCTCGTTCACCAAGGGCCAGAATAAAACTGATCACTTTACAAAAGACGTGCTCCCATTTGGGACCGTAGATGAGTAATCATTGAATCAGTGTATCGTCTGGAGTACCCACCTAGTCTGCAGCAGATACTGAGCATTCTGTATTTGGCCGCCGGTTCCCGTGATCGTGATAACTCGTTGGTTGCTCCCGTCTTCAGCTTCTTCAATCTTAATCTTGGCTTTGCACTGATTGCGGATTTCCTGGATCCGAGATCCGCCAGTACCGATGATCGAACCTGCCAACTGCAGAGTTTAAATGAGACAATTGGGCTTTAGTCAGTATGTGTAAAATAGACCTTTTGCACGGACGGCCATGACAGGGGGGCAGTCACACTGTTAACATGCACGACAGAAATATGTCCTTTCTTTGTCATTTTGAGTGTGCTTAATTTGACAGCATGTTGTACCATTACACTGAAAGTTCACCCAAATGCCCAGCTGAATATGCTCTTTTCAAAATGAAGCTTCCATTATCCAGATTCAAGCGACATTTCTTTTGCGGTTCTGTACATAAAACTGCTATGCAGCAAATAAACTAGGTACTGTGGTTGAACTGCAGTTAACAATAGTCGTCAATTTAGGTTTGGGTAATTTTGAAGGAAAATTCAAACTCGGCACTGTTGCACTAAAAATGCAGAGCTAAACTATGGCCAATGCTATGCATATTTGCTGCTAACGATAGCCCTATGAATACATGTACAACAATTGCAATTTATTATGTAGGTTCTGACACCACTTCTTTGTGTAACGGATACGACAACGGCTGCACAGGAAATCACGAGCTACTGTACAGAACAAACGCATGAAAGCTTTTGGTGACGTGGCAACCGAATATTAATCGACAGGTTGACGTTTCTGACGGAAAGGGGAGACAAGAGCTGTGAAACCACCTGGGCTTGTGACGGGCAGGTGGTCTGGGATAATTGGCATCGTGCCAACAAATAACCTGGATTATGACCACCTTTCAATATGCTGCATCGTAATTTGCACATCAATAAAAATGAAACTACTGCAAGCATATTAAAATTTTATGTCAATGACTATAGTGGCTCTCCATTTTTACTAACAATGGGTTGGGTTACTTTATGACTCATATCAGACTACACATAGAGACATCAAGATTGTACAAGCAATAGTTGATCACATAAAGGAACGCAAATTCTACTCTGACCAAAGGATTGCGGAGGCTGAGAGATGTAACATGTTTTAATGTTAAGTATTTGGGTACGAACACTTATTGTGGCAAGACTGACTACACCAGCCTCTGTAAGAGCCACTGAGGCAGGGTGTGCCTCTCTGCCTGAAGTGCCTCCCTGAGCTCCTTCATTTCTAGGGCTTTTTGGGAGACGAAAGGATGCAGTGATAAGCCCATCCCATGCAGGTTATCAACCTAACACATTTTTTTGATTCTCCCAGAAAAATAAAATGTCACATTTCATTACTGTGGGAAACACTTTGTTCAAACAGGTCCTCTTGGACATGGAGGAAATCACTGAAGCAGAACAGTCTTGAAAGCGATTCCAAAGTGATGAATCAATCGGTGCATTGTTATCTGCAAGTTCACTGTATTCAACAGACTTCTGTTCTGATCAAGAACTGACATTTTAACAAAACTGCATTTCCTTTTAGAAGAGAATAATTAAAAATGCTTGATGGTTACAATGTTGGGAAACAAATTAGAGCAGACAGTTTTCATAAACTCACTTCTTTAGGTATCGTAACTTGCGTTGTCTTCACTTCGCCAGTATCATCGCCGCCGCCGCCGCTGCCGCCACCACCACCTATCAAAAAAATAACCAATGAAAAATTTATAATCGTACTGGTTCCAGTAAAATTCAGTAACGGAAAAAAGGGACTCTTTGCACAAGCCGCCATTTTGTGGGGCAGGTTTTCTTATTTAGATGTGTCATTTCGCTGGCAAAGTGCGACGTCAATTTCCGTGCGGACGCACTCACTTCTTTAAAAACATTTCACGCTACTTGTTTCTCCACGTTTGGCAACGTGTTTCTCCATTCGTTTTACAAGGGGAACATTTTTTGAGTTTTCTGTTACAACCATCACAAAATAAGGCGACGAGATAGTGTATCGCTATGAGCAAACCATTGCAAGTCATTATTGTCCTTATTTTTAAAATATTTTCTTTTAAAATAATAATGGCAGAATACACTGCACGCAAACACAATGGATGTAAAACGCGAGCGTGAACCAGTAACCATAGTTACGGTACAGCGACCGCAATGTGATGTCACGACTCCGCCAGCGAATAGATCCACAAAGTGCCTACTCATGCATGATTGGCCTCTAAAATGGCCGCCGTGAAAAGAATATACTAAATATTCAAATATAATTATTAATTCTGATCATGTCTTACCGAAAAGATCGCCACCTTCTTGGAAACCGCCAAGCTGTAGAAAAAAAGAAAATAAAAATAGGGAATAAAAGATTAAATCTGATCACTTTGATTTGATCAAGAAAAACTAAAAGTAATTTTTATAACAAATTTGACCATATGAAAGCTCAACATGTGAAATTAATCAGATGTTGCCGCGGCACTAATGGTTTTCTAGACACATCGCGTATAATGCGAAATCGAATGAAGGCGCACCACGCGAATTCTGCGTATTGTAAACAAGTCAGAACACTGTACTGCCCACTGTACTGCGCTTGTTCTCCCAAACAATCGTGGACGTTTTAGGGAGGTGTAACAAAGAGAACAATATCGTCCGCGATTGGCAAGCGAACGTCCGCGATTCGCTCCTGTACAAAACCAACGAGAGTAAGGAAAAATAGACTATGTCCAAACAAAAGAGGAACAAAGGGACGTCCGCGATTGTAAGTGAGTTCACACCTGCATGTACTGCCCAAGTACACGATGTACACAAACCAATGGTGTTGTGTAATAAAATTGCACTACATACTTCTAAGCGTGCACGTATGTCTAAAATTGAGAGGATTTGACACATGCGCAAACCGTGACACAGCCACTTTAAAATAGGTAAATACAGTGGAAATTTCGAGCGGTACCGTACCCGAAAATTCCAGGCGGTACTGCCCAGAATGTCCATTATATTTTTGCATTTTAATGGGCTAGGATCCACTGTTGATTTCTGGTTATTAAACAATGTACACTAACACCACAGAACGTTATATAAACCCAATATATAGTGATATATAGTGACGCAGCTTTGTACATGTACTTACTTCAGACGGCTGAGAAAATCCGCCCGAGTTGCCACCAAAGGTATCGTCACTGCAAAAAACAAAAAATAAAACCACATTTTCAAAAGAGAAGCTATTTTTGTCACAAAAAGAAAGAAATCTGCAAATTCACAATATCATAAATGTTGCGATTCAGAAAATCATGAAAAAAAATCGACTTCAAAGATTTTGCATTTGAAACCTGTGTATCTCAGTGCTCTTAATTTTTCCGGACATGGGACAGAAATCTAATTTTCATTTTTCTCATTACTTAATTTGATATACATAAATATATTTGAACAATAAGTATGCAACAAATTTGTAAGTACATGTAAATATGGAGGAAACCCACAAAAACCATAGCTTGTCTAGTATAATCATTTTAGTTTCCAATAAGAAAACAAAATTAAAGCTAATGTCCAGAAAAATGGGGGCGGGAGAAATCAATTGTTAACACACTTTAAACGGCAATTACTCCAAACAACTTTGTCCATGTTTTCGTACACAAAAAAATATTCCACAAAAACTCACCTGAAATTCCTTCGGCCACCTCCACCTCCACCTCCACCACCTCCGCCGCGATCCATCCTCCCACCGCGGTCTCCTCCCCTGCCGCGACCGCCCCCAAATCCACCCCTTCTGAAGTTGTCATCGCTTCGGTAAAACCCTCCGCTGTTGGAGCCAAAATCGCGGCCGCCGCCACCACCGCCGCCGCCCATAGGGCTGAAGTTATCCATGCGTCCTCCTCCGCGACGGAAGCCGCCACCGCCTCTAGCTCCACCACCGCGGCCGCCCCCGCGGCGACTCCCCTGGTTCCCTTCCCATCGCTGGTCGTAACCACCGAAACCTCCATATTCGTGCGCGTGAAATTCGTCGTAACAGAAGGGATCATATTTCTGCACAAAGCCCTTGATTGAAACCTATTTTAAAGATAATGTCAAAAAAGTCAGATTTCTAAAAGGCAATTCCATGAAGAGGTGGACATTTCCAAACAATTTGGAATTATATATTTACGTATAAACTGACTTTTAATGATAGCATATGAAAAGGTGTTGAATGGTTGTGGAAAATGTATTACAAATTTATATTTTGTTTGTAGGCATGAGACAGCTGTAATGTGACTAACTGTGACGTTACTAACCATGATTTTTCAATAGTTCTTGAAACTGGTGAGAGTAGGTGTGACTTAGCATTTAGTTTCAGTTGTCTTATTTCAGGAAACTTTTTATTTCAAGACATCTTTTTTTTTTGTAACAAATGGAATTACCCTAAAGCATTTTGTTCAAGGCACAGATAAATTTGCATGCCTATAGAAGTATTATGTAAAAGTTAGACCATGTTCACACTGTAGTGTCTTACTTACTTCGTCTATCAATTCCAGGATCAATTTGACAGCTTTAGCGATTACGTCAGGCTGGCCGCTGACTTGAACAACTCGGTCCGACGAGCTAGGACACATCTCAGTATAAACCTTGATATTCGCACCCGATTGCTGGAAAACAAAAGCCAAATGATTACATTAATGGCAACAGGTCAATAACCTAAATTCTAATCCTTTGTACCTTACAAAATAATATTTTCAAACCTGGAATTGTACAATGCAATTCCAAATAAAAATTAAAAATATATACAAATTTAAGGAATGGCAAAGGGGCACTCAATCTAATTTTTGAGGCTCATGTTTTAACTTTAGATTCAAATTACTTCTTCAAAGATGCATTTTACGAATGTTTAGATATTGCTAATAATGCATTGAATGGGTCAAAATTAAGGAGATTCAGATTTTAGTATTAAATGTAGAAGCTACCAAAACGTCCATATTTCACCTTCAGTCCAGTTTTTGGGTTTGTTGGTGTTTTTTTTGTATTTTTTTAAAGTCCTCCTGTAAATACCTCAAATATTCCATGAAAATATCTCTCGGAAACATCCAAAAATTACGTCAAAACAATCAGGATTCCTTTGTCAATTTCTTAGCCAAATTTTGTCTCATCACCAAAAATATATACATCATTATTAATTAGGAAAGCTTATTTATACATAGGAAAGCTCCTTTTTCTTAAATTGACCCATTTAATAATAACACACACAGACATGGAAAAATTGTCACATAAATGTTTAAATTTGTCAGGTTTCTCCCTGTACTGTATAAACAAAAGATAATTAAAAATTTGAAAGTGGGAAACCACATGACGATAGAATTTTGGTCTAAGTAATAAACTACATGGCTCGTACATCATTTGTCTATTGATTGCTTGAGATAACATGACGTTATTACGCTGTGACGAGTCACATTGTTTTTCAGCTGCTGTGGACCCTTACAGTGTAATTTGTCCCAGTCATATAATCAATATTTTGGATATCATTATGTGCCTAACACCTGGGTACCTCCCGACGATGCAGTCGCCCATCTCAGATACAATTAGAGGGAGTTTCATCGACAAAGACGTTGGGATGAGATGTCTGGTGTTAGAGGAAAATCAATGTGGGGATACAGGTTTTTATTTATTTATTTATTTATTTATTTTTTTACTTGTGTTTTCAATAATGAATGTGGCAAACGAGAAAAAAACAAACAAACAAAAACACAACAAACAAACAAAAACGGAATCACAAAAAACAACATCTTTTCAAAATCACAAAGAACAATAAAATAAAAAATAAAAAACAAAAAACAAAAACAAATAAATACAAAACAACAACCATAAACACAAAGTAAACTAGAGGTATGACGTTTGTTGTTACAAACGCCAGGTGATCGGGTTAAATGAACATTTTGTGGTGAATTTCAGACGTTGTTATCACCTGTGGAATGGCAAAAATGGAAGTTCAGCAGCCGATTTCACGAAACTTTACGCAATTGCGCAAGTCCACTTACGCCATTACTTGCGCAATAACTTATGGCGTAAGTGGACTTGCGCAATTGCGTAAAGTTTCGTGAAATCGGCTGCTGTATACACTAATCCGGTAACTAATATCTCCTCCCTGCATATCCGCCATAGCTGGGGGTTGATAGCTTGCACCGTTTTGAGATATGAATTGTTGAAATAATAACCTTTGAAATCTTGTAATGTGACACCTGTGACGACATCATGACGTCACAATTTTGTGCACAAATTGTTCAACAATTTGATAAACATCAAGTTCTTAAATGTGGCGAAAGAATCATGCAAATATCTGCTGTAGTTCTCAAGATACAGCATTTTAAAACATCTCAGCTCAAAATTTGCGTGATTTGACACCACATTACGTAACCACCGTCCATGTAATGACGTCACCAATGGTATAGTCAAAAGGTCCACATGTGTGGAAACATTTCGTTCCGTAGAAATATGGTCAAATTCACTACCACTTTGAATCTATTTGCATTCAAAATGCTAAAAAATTGCACATTTTCGAACAACTTCCGGTTTGGACCGGAAGTAGGCGTCACACAGGGGTCATGACATCGTATGATTTGTTCAGTTCATTTAGACTTATCATGTTGTGAAAGAATTGTTCAAGTATCTATTACGGTTCTTGAGATATGAATTTTGAAAATAATAACCTTTGAATTTTTGTAATTTGACACCTGTGACGATATCATGACGTCACAATGTTGTGCACAAATTGTTCAACAATTTGATAAACATCAAGTTCTTAGATGTGGCGAAAGAATCATGCAAATATCTGCTGTAGTTCTCAAGATACAGCATTTTAAAACAATTCAGCTCCAAATTTGCGTATTTTGACGCCACATTACGTAACCACCGTCCATGTGATGACGTCACAAATGGTATAGTCAAAAAGTCTACATGTGTGGAAACATTTCGTTCCGTAGAAATATGGTCAAATTCACTACCACTTTGAATCTATTTGCATTCAAAACGCTTACAAAATGCACATTTTCGAACAACTTCCGGTTTGGACCGGAAGTAGGCGTCACACAGGGGTCATGACATCGTAGGATTTGTTCAGTTCATTTAGACTTATCATGTTGTGAAAGAATTGTTCAAGTATCTATTACGGTTCTTGAGATATGAATTTTGGAAATAATAACCTTTGAATTTTTGTAATTTGACACCTGATGACGTCATGATTACGTCACACTTGATGCCATCGTGATACTATACATTCTGGTGAAAGTCTGCCGTAGGGCCTATGTCTGTATCTAATTTACTAACGATTCAGCTTGGTTTGATAGGCATTGTTGCTGGTAAGTGTAAAAACTGAGATTCTCAGTTTCGTTGAACTTTGACCTCCAATTGACCCCAGAAGGAAGGGTCAGATGAAAATGCCCACACAAAGAAAATTGTAGCACAGAATGTCATCTGTAAACCTGCCAAATACGAAGATCCTGGGTCACGTGGTTTTCAAGACGGAAGCATTTTAAAATATGCATATTTTGTTTTTTTGGGGGGTGTAATTTGATACTTGATGACGTCACGATGACGTCACGCTTGATGCCATCATAATATTATACACGCTGGTGAAAGTCTGCCATAGGACCTATGCCTGTACCTAGTAACTTAAAGATTCAGCTTGGTTTGATGGGCATTGTTGCTCAATAAGTGCAAAAATTGCGATTTTCGTTTTCGTTGAACTTTGACCTCAGATTGACCCCAGAAGGAAGGGTCAGATGAAAATGCCCACACGAAGAAAATCGTAGGCCATGATCTTATCTATAAGCCTGCTAAATACGAAAATCATGGGTCACGTGGTTTTCCAGACGGAAGCATTTTAAAACATGCATATTTTAGTCATTTTTGGGTTGTAATTTGATACCCAATGACGTCACAATGACGTCACCCTTGTATGCACACCTTCACATTGGGGTTGATGTTCCTACAAAGTTTCAAGTTGATAGCTTGAACCGTTTTGAAGAAAAGCTCTGGAAACGTTTGAGTGGAAAAAGAAAAAGAAAAAAAAAAAAAAAAAAAAAAAAAAAAAAAAAGACAAAGAAATCGTACGAGAGTAATAGGTGATCGGGCTGTTGGCCCGATCACCTAATAAGAAAACCTTGAACCTCATTTTCTCAAATACATTATCAAAAATTCAGCAATATTTCTTGCCAAATCAGCGAGACTACAGCAGATGTGTATCAGGTTTCGTCAAAGTCTTATTACTCGTCAAATAATGGACACATCCCCCAAGCTATTTTTACACGTCACAGTCCATTTTCGGATGGATTGTTTTTGCAAAGCAATTCTACTTGGAACATACACTGTTTGGCTGTCGGCCAAAATTACCAACAGGAAAGAAAATTGCAACGAGTGCACTATCTGCGACAGCTCCCAATATTTTTTTTTAGAATTTTAAATGTGATGCGAGGAATTACGAAAGATGTTTGTGACTCACTGTGCGAATTTCCTTAATCTTGAGACCGGCACGTCCTATGATCGCTCCGGCATGACTCTGGTGAACAAGTACGCGGACCTCGGGAACTGCATTGGACATCTTCTGTTGGTAAAAACATAAATTAGTTGCGAGAATAAAAGTCTTAACACAAAAAATGCTGACTGTTTTCACACTTAAATTTACTCGAGGTCAACCGTTGTTTTAGCAAATTGTACCACATTAAATTCAGTACTGGTACAGGGAGGTTTACTCAATTTATGGTTGGACATCAGACAATTTTCTGACAACTTCATATTGACAATGTTTCAACAAACTAGGATGTGCTCTGACAAGATATCCCAATAACAGGCGAAAAATACATGTACTTGGCACATTAAAGTTGATAACAGAACAAAATTTATAGTGCTCATACATTTTATCCACCCACTGTCTGATTTTACATTCTGTTTAATAAAAATAACTGATTGTGATAACTGATACAGGTTTCAAAGATTTGTCAAATTCCATCATATTTAAGTACAGGACTTCATTTCACATAGTGCAGTACCCCTTCCCCATCCCAAATGAGGAAGGGTTTTTCAGAAAACTAGTTTTCTCCTAAAGCATCTTGTGTTGGTCTGACATTAAAAGATAACTGGGTTGATTTTTTTTGTTCAGATGCATGGGGCGTTGAATTATTTACAAATTACCAGAGGTTTTCTGCTAAATTTACGAGAGCCGACACTCCTGCCAGTCTTTGAGGTGCGACTTTAATATCGGGATTTCCTTAAAACCCTTTTTTATTAAAAAGGAAAAGCAGGTTTACTTACGTCGACCAAGAGCGGAACGCAATCTACCAAACAGTTGACGGCATTGTCCAGCTCAGCCTTGATGGTAAGCAGCCTACACACACCAAGTAAGTGTGGAAAAAGAAAAGTATGCATTTATAAGTCTCACAAATTACGGAATCATCAAAAACTGCTCAGCAATGCCAGTAAAAACCCATTTATGAATAAATTTGTTAATAATTGCTTTGCAGCTCTTTCATGACTTGTGCAAGTTTTCAGTTAAATGGGAATAAAAGAATTGTTTAGAAAGAAACCGAAAAGCAGAAATGTCTGCATACAGGCTGAAACCGAGACTCATTGGTTTTTCTCTGAATGAAAAAAAAGGTATGGATGTAAGAGCGAAAATGTGACAAAAAGAAACAATCTTAGGTGATTAAGGGAGTGAGTTAGCAAAGGTCTCCAATGAAAACCAATGAGTGATGCATGTAAATAAATAAATTCAAAATAAAATAGTGAAATATAGTGATACACAAATGAAAAATACATGTAGAAGTCATTTCCCCCAAATATTACGTATATTTGGAAACTATAAATTATAATACAAGGCACTTTTTGTTGCATTTTATCTGAAAATTGAAAATGGAAATTTTGTGGTGTCACAGACTTTAAAGCCCGTAGGGTTGTGGAAATGTAGGAAATTTCTTGAGTGTTCACGTTCCAAGAAATGCCACAAACATGACAGATCTTTATCGTGCCCTTGTGCTATGCAAGTGTACAAGGAGGAGGATGCCAGTTTATATAATGTACATGTAGGATGGGTCTGGGCAAATCATATATGACGTCTCCACAGTCCACACCCAAAGTTGAATGACACAGACTTTGGAATTTAGATTGCTTGGTACAGGAGTATATGTATATGTACCTCGTTTTGCAGATTAGTAATTACTTTGTTATATAGACCGTATCAAATAGCTGCCATTTTGTAGGGCAGTTTCTTTGTTCTGTGAGGACATGCATGGTTGCACATGTTGTGCTGAGATTATTGGCCACTTTAAATGTAAAAAGTTGGCCTACAAGATGGCAGCTATTTGATACGGTCTATAGCAGACACACAAGGAACGGGGGCCTAAACATTTCCTTGTTATGAACAGAATGCTGTATTAACTGTGATTTTCCCGAGGACTTCAAATAATGTACACAAGCAAATTTTGCTGAAAATATATAAGGTTGAACATACTGTTAAAAAAAAAGAAAAAAAAGAAAAAAAAGACAATTATCGGGGGAAAAAATGAGGACGGTGAAAAAAAACCTTTGGAACTAATCCATTGTGGATTTAATGACGATGAGGGCGTATTTTTTTCAGTGCTTGCTGCTACGATATGATGAAAATGGAATCGCAATTCCTTGGTGGAAGCACCCAAGCCTACATGTACTCACGCAAATACACATTTTACACTTCATTACAAACCCAATGTATTCTGCTGAACATGGTCCATGTTTGTGAAAACATTTAGGAGACTTTTTGTAGTCAATGTTGAGGAAAATCTGAACCAAATCAAACATGTGGAAAATCACATGATTATGAGATGATTGCATGGAATGAGAGTGCATGGATGTCCCTGGCTACGACGTTAACTAAGCAATGAACAGATCACATTCACTCACTTTAACTGCATACAGTACAATTACTTTACCTTCACACAAAGCACATTATATTTGTACGAGAAACATTCCTCTCAATTAGAATGTTTTACACATCTTGTGCCATCCACTGAAATTTTCACGCACTTGCAAATTTCACTGCACACTTTTTATTTTCTCTTTGTTTTTTAATTCCAACCGCAACTTTGTCAAACATCTCTCCCTAATTCCAACCCATACCCGAAAATAGAAGGACATTTAGCCAAACAAGTGCAACTTGTTTATTACTGCAGCGATGCCTTGCAAGCATGGGCACTGCCAGCCATTTGGTCAAAAAACTGGGCGAAGAATATTTTTGTGTACAAGTTTGTTGTGCATTCATATGGCAATACACAAGTTGTACATGTATGCGAAAATGTCATTCTTTGGACAAAATGGCGGCATTCGTAAGTGGGTCATACTTAATGTCTTATTTCTTGGGTATACTTTTCATTCAAGGGAAAGTGTACCCAAGGGAAAGGATTTTGTTTTATTGGACATTGAGGTCAAATCCAACATCCTGAGTTGGGGTACATGTACTTTGAAGGAATTACGGTGAGAAACAATAGATATCAACTCACTCTTAACACATATCAAACATTCACCCCTTTCTCTCGACATTTTGCATCAAACTTTTTGGAATAAAATATTTGCATCAAAATAGAGACAAAATAAGGAGCCCAAAATTAACAAGATGCGAGCTGTGTATTACATCATAAAATAGCAATTTAAGGACCTAGTAAAAGATGGATATATGGGCTGAGTGCCTAAGGGCACTCTGGATTAGGACATACCGCTCGGGACCACTGCAATCAGGCACGCTAACACTGGCATTGAACTGCACCAGTGGAACGTGAACCACAGACGGGCCAACGGGGGGTTCAGACGGTGATGGTTGGTTGGTTGTGGGCCGGGCCGGATCGTGTGGGGCATAGTGGGCACAGATATCGGGCGTTGTGAATCGTAGTAGGCAGGGGCCAGATGGACGGACGGAGGAGGCGGGGCCGAGGCGATCGTGAGTTGGCCAGCGTGAAGGGGGAAGGGAGAAGAGAGAATGGCATCATGGGAAGTGGGTATGGTAACCCGTTAGTTAATTAGATATATACAGATATAACGTGTCAAAAATGGACAATGAAAGTACTCAACTTCTTTCATATCATGAAGTACCATAATCGGACAAACCAAATTTGCAAAATTTTTGCCATTTGCAAAATTGCTTTATTAATATCCCATTTGATAAATAGGTAGTACATGTATGGTCTCCTTTTTGCGAGACCTAATGGTAAAAGGAATTTCTTGAGTAAAAGAAATACGAAATGGCTTCTCTCATTAACTGGACGTGAGAAGTGTGCAAAACGTTGGCCCAGGGCGGGAAATTCTTCACTGAAAGGGCACTGTCATTTGTGTTTGGAGGAGTCTTTTGGATATTGAAAAGGGCACTTCTATTGGAAAATGAAAAAGTATATGAGAGGAATTGCAAAAGGGCACCAAGGCCAAGACCAGGGGCAACGGCCTCCGTGAATTTCCAGCCCTGTTGGCCATTTGCAAAAGGTCTCTACTATTTTATGAGACCCAATGGCAAAAGGGATTTCTTGAGTAAAACAAAAGAGGAATGGCTTTTCTCATGATACAAACCATATTATTCTAGAATTGGGCACACAATGTTGTAAGTGCCCAGGTACATGTAACTTGCCTAACTAATGAATCGTTAATAAGACCAAAACAAACCAATGTACCGGGTACGTGCAGATGTGCTAAACCATTCAAAGAATCAGTCTAATCATTGTCAAGTATTTAGTCAAGTTATAAGTTTACTATGTTTCAAGGACTCAATCTGGAATCAGCCTTTGACATCCGAGGAAAAAAATGGGTACTCAAGTTTTGAGGAGAAAGGCTCAGGACTGCAGGCTTTTTACGGTATCAAAAGTATGTGTTGGGCATGGGCCAACATGTGTGCTCCCCAGAGAGCTGAGATGGTTAAATTGAGGAAAGCCCAATGACCAGGGGTAATACCGTCAACTGCCATTATGTGTGCACTATATAAATATCCACATCATTATTAACATACGGTGTCCTGACTGGCCTTTTCACACTACAACCATACATACAAGTACATGTATTGAAACTCTGCTCGGGACTTAGGTCGAGGGCTGTTGACCAGTGTACAGAATTTCAACACCGCATGTATAGTAAATGTTGCAATTTCATAAGTTTTTATATACGCAAGTCTGCACAAGTAGACTTTTACAGTACAGAGGCTAAGGGGCTCTAGAGCAGAAAAGCCTAAACCAGGAATGTAGCTTTTCAACATTTCAAGAGCAAGGATATCTGAAGTGGTTTTGTCCTTTCAAATTATAAAAATAAAATGTCGCATGCAGCAGCTGATACTGACCTCAGTCCTCAGCCGTTTGATAGTGTCTCCACCTTTGCCGATGATTGCACCAGCACTCTGCAGAAATACAGGGAAACAAAAAATTCAATTTATTAATTGATGTTTAAATGTCGAACTTTTTTGATTGCCACGATTGTTGAGAAGGTAACACATTTTCAAATAGGCTTAAGTTTGGGTCCTTTAGATCCGGATTTGTATATTCAGACATGGTCAGGATTAAGAATTAACGGTAATTCCACTTCTGAATATCGTATGAACTTGAAACAAGCATCATTCTGAAACTGTAAAAACTTACTGCAGGACGATTTTACAGCCCTTTGTAGTGGATGGTCACATATACATGTAGGTACAGTTATGGGTTTAGCCAAATTATTGGCCAAACTACGGTAGCAGCAAAATTTTTAGCAATCTTTCAGACAAAACTGGCCGCTAAATTATCTGCCAAACTGCCAGCCAAAAGTGGCTGCCCAATTTGCCAGCCGAAATTGTCAGCTAAAGTGTCTGCCAAAAATGGCATCCAGATTATCATCCAAATTAACTTGTTAAATACTAAAGACTAACAAGATTCATTTTCTTTGTGTTTCAGGGTACATTTGATAATTTGTGTCCAGTACATGTACTGTAAGTCATCGCTTTAATTTCTAGAAAAGGTATGACATTTTGTGATATCCATTTCCCTCAACAGTCCCCCTGTAAAAAAGCCTTCGGAGGTCGACCGTGCCCACATGTGCACATGGAGTCAGTTTTTGTCTATTGGGCACGATTCACGACGGAGAGTACTGAACAAACAATGTGTATAGCAAACACATGGGGTCTTCCACTGCAGCCCCATGCCTCGGGCTTTGTGACTCGACACAAAGGGAGAAAGCTTAGTGCAAATGCTATGCATGTGATGCTGGAACAACTGATGAAAACGTACAGTGAACATTATGCCGAGTCATACAGTGTGCCTACACATGTACACTGTGTTTGTACAAAAACACTGAACATAATAAAAATGTGATATTTTCCCAATTTGTATTAAAAGTGCAGTAATTTTATCTTGTAGGGCATGTATAGTATTTGGCCACCATAACACATGCACATTTGTAATTCAGATGCGTACAGTACATGTACATGTACTGAATGTTTCTAAAAATTATTAAAGTACACATGTACACGTATGCCACTATGGAAAGCATAAAGATGTACCGGTATGTACGTACATACATGTAGACCACACATGCATACATGTACCGGTACATGTGTACCATTTGTGTACATGAATCAATGGAATATTTTCAAGGCACTTCGTGTACATGTACTTTCTCTAATTAAATTGTTTGCATTATACAATTAATAAATAAATTAAACGGACATTCTGTCATAGACATGTATTTTACCACAGGTAAAATTGTACATGTACATTGTACATGTACATCAAATATGCAACAATGAAGTTGCAAGAACAAGGACATTTTAAGCACAATGAATTTTGAATGAAGCACATCTGATTAAAAAAAGGAAGGACATTTTTGCTGTTCTAAGGGAAAGCTGCTTGCACGATACATGTACATGTATGTGAAATGTGCAATTTATATTGAACGTCTACCTCTTGTAAATTCTTACAAATGAAAAATTGTTGGCACAAAATTAAACACAATACAACGCTTAATAGCAATGCCGCACACAAAGTAAATGTAGCATTTTATAGAGAAATAGCCAGGTGGTGTACAAATGGGCCCAACCAGAAGGACACACATTAGCTTTTGTTTGTTAAGGACTCCAGCAAACGGCCTATCAATGGGTTTTTCACGCATCACTTATGATTTCTTATTACGCATCTCACAATGAACGACCTTGAGTCACGACTGTGAGTGAATTTTCAAAACCCTTTTTAGAGTGCGACTTAGAAATCAAGTGAAATTTCATATTTTTTTCTGGAGCACAATTCAAATGAACATGTGATTTGATTATGAGCGGCCTTCAAATTTTTGTAGGAATTGTCCCAACGGAACAATTTGTTTTTAGTTTTTAATTGAATTACCCAAGAACACTCCAATCTTCGATCCGGAGTATGCTCTAATAACCAGATGCACTGACTGTAGTGAAAGGATTCTGCCTTGGCCAATTATTAAAAATAAATTACTACTGGGAAAATCTGTCTTCAATCATTCTATTCTTCATAAACAATATGCTTGCACAAGTTGAATCTAAAATCCACAATTGTCAAGTGTTGTGATGTTCAAATTTTTAAAACCTCAAAATACACAATATTAATTCACATGGAATAGTGATAAAACGGGCTAAAATCAAGGATGAAGGGAGTTTTATAGCATACATGTATGTACATGTATGCTTATTTCATGTTTGCATAATTAATGTGAATGAGAGAAAATGTTTACTAGTTTTTTGTTAAGTTGAAAAAAATCTGTATTTTTTTGGCAGGATCATGTTAAATGACAGAAAATCTTTGCTTTTTTTTGTTGAATAGAAAAATCTTGATAATTTTGTTTTGCATTAAGCTGCAATTCGTTTGTGGATTATTTAGCTAATGTGGCCACACAAATGGATATTCAATCAAATATTCAACTGAAAATATTCAAAATTTGTAAATTATTTCAATGGACTTAAATAGCAAATTTTGGGGAAGACATCTGGGAAAACAGGTTCATTCCATGACTCCAAACACATCTAAAAATCCTTAAGGTTGTTAATTGACAATCCAGGAGGGTTTTTATCCATGTCAGGACTCACAAAATTAGTCATTTTCCGAAGAATCTGTTGCAAAATCTAGGAGGGTTGGCAGGTCCGCTTATAGGTACATGCAGCCCCACCCTTGGTTAACCATTGTTTGCACCATCCTTTTAAAACCCCAACTTTTTCACCGAATACATCCAACATTCTGTCAAAAAACACCCCTCTCAATCCATTTCATAAATCATCGTTACTTCGACAGAGTGTTCATCAGAACGATATTTTCCCATCACGGGACGATCTCAAGCACTCCCTGATTCCCTCCGGACTGAATTCACAAGCCGACCTCTAGTACGAGACACGATCTAAGAGCGTGCGTGCAGACCAACGAATGCGCCATGAAAAGCATTCAGTGGATAATGGCTTCTTCGAGATGCTACCAAGGGAAATCATCAGTGCATGTTATTGACATGCTAACAACACACACACACCATGACTAACAACCTCATTACATTTCATGTGATTCGTGTGCATTTTCCCCTGCACATCCTCCCGCGTCATTTTCTGTTGCATGCTTAGATGAAATGCTCAATGAGCATGCATTGACGCCAATGTGCCAAGCCTCTGCAATTATCAGTGAATTCAGAAAGTGTCTTTGCATTATATAAAAGGATACCATTTCTTTCTTTTTTATTATATTTTATTATTTATTTGTTTTTATTATGTTTATTTTATTTTATAATTATATTTTTTTTGGCAGGGGGTAGAAATATAGTCTCAGTTTTTAAATTTGTATGCAAAACAAAAGCACTTTGTGCCACCTCACTTTCAAAATCTACCAGTAAAACATTTCAGAAAAAAAAACATGAGAAATTTAAATTCAACCTGGAAATATTGTCCAACAAACGTTCCACACAATTGCGCAGTTAAAAGTTTTTTTCTTTGCGTAGTTCTCCCTCGTTTCATAAAGAGTCAGCGTGCAAGTCGAGGAGAATTGTCTCTACTTGCCTCTCCAAGACCGGAAGAGGAAGAACAACCTCTTGGGAAGACTTGGTTCAAGACTTAAGACAATTCGTAAGACAACGATCCCTTGCATTATCAGTGGCCCCTCTGGGAAGGGAAGAGTCAACACATCTTCACAGCCAGCTAGAGTGGCTCTCCCATTGTGGCCTGGGGTCTTTTGGAGAACGTTAGCCGTTCCATTCCCAGCATGGTTAAAGAAAGGATCATTTTCAATTTTTCATCTAAATTTTTTCTCTTTTTTTTCAGAAGGGCTCTTATGCTCTTGGTCATGGTACGGATGCCCCGTGGGCTGCAAGTCTGAGAAAAAAAATCTGAAGAAAAACGTTGACAGCTTAAAAGGCTCATGACATGGGCCGTCTGAGATGGTAATAGATGGTTAGTCTAATATGCAAAGTCGCAACTGGAGGAAAGAATAATTTACTGGATATATCCAACATCTTGAAAAATTGCATCAAGGGTTTTGCATTTTAATAGGACTTGGAATAATAGGAGTCGCCCGGATTTGTTGAGTCTAATATTAACAAATTTAATCCGACTTAGATTCTGTATAATGCACATATATACATGTACATGTAGTGTTTTTAATTTTTTTTATTTTTTACAGTTATGCAAAATTTCAAGCATGTGGTGTATGAATGAAATGCGTAAATAAATGGAATAAATAAATAAATACACGTAAATAAATAAACCAAAATGAAATAAACAAGTACTGGTATGAGGGAGAAATTGTGTTTACATTTTTGTGAAAATTGGTTTTGCGCGCATCTGTGCCATTCATTTCCATTCAGGCGGACTTTCTGCTTGTGTGTGGTCTATTGCAGTATGCAATGCACAGCGTGATGCACAGAAACTTCAATTTTTTTTAAAACTTCGACCACGATGAGCCTGACCTTTCCAATGCGCAGCCAATGAGGTATCAGAGTGGAAATTTCCATTTTGGAAAGATTGTTGACTCAAAGTGGCGAGCACAACGCACGAGCGCAGTTTTTCTACAGCAATGTGAACGCCACTTGAATCATTTACACCAGGCTTTCGCAAAAGCCGTTTTTCACAAGAATGTGTAATATTTGGATAGTGACTAACCTTGCTTTCGATCAAGACGCGGAGTTCAATACCCCCTTGGTTGGAGCCAGGTCCCCCACGAGCTCGCTTGTAGTTCTGACTTCCGCCATCTTCGGCAGAACGCTTGTGGGCTGAAAAATAAGAAAAAGATACGGGCATGTTAAGCAAGGCTATCAGAAAAATTGAACTTTTCTTTAGTTCTAAAGCCCAATTCTGGGGCCTTTTCCTTCGTTTCATAATTTTCCCGAGGCGGAATGAATTCCGAACGTTTGGAGGATTTGAGAAGATTTAGGTTTAATGGTTGATTCCAGAATGGTTTTGGAAGATTGAGGATGAAAAAAAATAATATATAAGAATTTCAAAGGAGGAATGAGGAAAAATATATTTGGAAATAAAAGATATTTTGGAGGATTGAGACAGTATCTTACATTTGATTTAAAAAAACAAAGGATTTTGCAAAATTATGTGCACGCATTCCACCAAAAATACAATTTTTTTTGCATCTGCAGACAGTTTTTCTGTAATCAAACCACACATCAAACATTTTCTTTTACTTTCACACTCCGGCTTTTTTCATCTACAATATTCACGCGCTGTCGACAGCCACCGCTGCCCGGCTGCTCTTTTCGGGAGGTGACAAACGAAACGAACCAGGGATGGGAAAGAATTAGATCTAAATTTTTGAGATGAGACACGACCCCGGGGCATATCGTCCGGACTTTGCATTTTAATGTGCCGGCAGGATACACGGACCTGTTTTCAATTTAACCAAGTTGTGGCCAACAGGCAAATGGAAAGGGGGGGAAAGGGGGAAAGGGGGGAAAGGGGGGAAAGGGGTGAAAGGGGGGAAAGGGGGGGGGGGGGGGGGGGGGGGGGAGGAGAGGCATTAGCGAATCCTTCGAAAATGCAATAAAGGAGATCACCGGGGCCTTTTCGGTCCGGAGACATACTGATACAAATCACCTGCTACAGGTGTTGTTAGTGGCACAGCGGACCGGGGGTTCTGAAGCTACCGTTCTGTCTACGGACTAACGTGTAAATTTAAGGCAGGTGGATACACAACCCAACAAATGAATACTCGCTCTCGAAAGACAACCCCTTGTTATGCATTCTTTCAACATCAATACTAAACACTAACGTTGTTACCACTATTATTTTGAAATATTAGTGTCCAGTTTATTTTCTAATTAATTCTTATTGTAGTCACCAGTAATATTTAATTTTTCAATTTTTAAAAGTGTTTATTCATGTATTTCTGAGCAGATTTTTAGCAGTTTTTTTGCCAGCGATGCATGTATATTACAAGAATAATGTAAATTAAGGAAAAGATAAAAGCATGAGTTTCGTATTGAAGTGGGAGAAAAAAATCTTCATTTTGATTTTTTTTCCCTGTAGTACAGTGCCTGAAAGTGTACATTGTAAATTTAGCCTCTGTAATCACACTCCTCATGACAAAATGCCTAGCTTAAGAACAATCTGCAATGACCAACTCCTGCTTGTTCTAAAACCTATATCACTTGAATCTTGTTGCACTTGCTCACACGGCTATCTGGCTATGGCACTCTACATGTGTAACTGTGACCCAAAGTGCAGAACTGTGTGTTTATCATAATGCAGTCAGGTACCTACTCAGATCATTTCACGATATGCATGCAAGCTAAAGAGTCGAAACTTGATACAATACGCTGCCGAGATGAAATATGATGCGCTCGGAAAAATGGAAGCAATATACGACTGGCAAACAAGATTTACAAACCGATGCAATTTTTGGCGAACGCCGGACGGGCATTCAAAGTGGATACAGAAACACCTTGCACGTAGCGGGCCAAACGGGGCTGTGTTAGGTTACGGTATGCGTACCCCGAAGCCGGTGACCGCACCGGCTAATTATTAACGATCTGCACAATTTATGACGATCACCGACTTCCCCCGCGAGTGTGCGTAATCCAACACCACCGTGGCGAACATCAGATGCGAGGGGGCCCTTTGACGCAGAAAGCTTAAACGCCGACTGACAAACCAGTAAACAGAAGTCTCAAATACTATATCCTTAGACATAGGATTTTTTTATGCAGAGTACCTTTTCCCTAAAGATGCGCTGGCGGCATTTTGGGTATTCCTTCATTAATATTCATGACATTCTGGGTTTAAACTATATTCCATGCATGGCAAGCGTTCAGGTTGTGAAAGCCGATTTTAGCAGGCAGCATCTGCCTGTGGCTTGCTGACCTGTACCCGGTATGTCCCATGGACATTTATAACTAATTCACAACTACAAAACCTTTTATTTATTCATAACGGCAGATATTCCAGGTGAAATGTCCCGGAAAAGAGCCTGAAATTAAAGTTTGGCACAGTATTCAAGCAAATTTCCACTGTAGGAGTTGGCAAGTGGTATTTGTGAACTGGATGGAAAACTGACAAATTCATCCAACGATTATGGAGAGAAAGACAAAAACATATGTACAGTATAACACCACATATCAACACATGAAAAATTGCATTGGATGTCACTTAAGCGAATTAAAAATCCACATCACGACCAATCACAGTTTGCTATCTGTATAAGATAACATCAACAATTCAACATACAGTACCGGTACGTGCATCTAATTCTATTGATTAAACAAGCCACAGAGACGGTATACATGTACCACTAGTCTATTTTGATTGACAAATTGAGAGACAATTTGTCATAATTCTATGATTCAATTTGTGATCAAACAGTACGTTGTATGCAAACAACATTCATCTATGTGAAAAGGTTTCCACAAAAATGTTTGGGTTAAAAATAATACTTGATGACATTTGTCCCTACCCAGTTGTTTAATTCCATATCTGGCCACAACTGATTTATTTTGTTATAACCCAAAAACCATGGTACCGTAAAGTTGGAAATTTGATAAAACTATTTTTCTGACTTGTTCCATACATTTTTTGCATGGGTGGGTAAGTGTCCACTCCAATTATTTTCTGTTTTCCCAAGTATTTTGTTTTTGCCAAGAGTTTACATGTAGTATTCAATATTGAAAAGACATTTTTTTCCCCTCCGTTTTTAAACATGTCAATAGAAAGCTTTTAAGGGGTTATATTCAAGGACCTAAAATTTCTTTTTACCGACTCTTGTCATGCATAAATGTACAAATCTCATTCAATCTTTCCCTCTTCCCTAAAAATAAATCACTCCATGCAATTATTAAAAACGCTGCTCTATACTCTCAGCTCATGTTTTCAATGCACGCTGAAGGCTTTCCAGCAATTTCTGCTTCCGAAAAAAAGGAAAGGAAAATTAAATAGCCGTTTTTATTCTTAGATTTAATGCAATTTCAATCTGGGAGGAAAAATCGAAGATTGAAAGAAAACAAGAAGTCAGTCTCTCCTGGGACGCTCCAAAAATATGGAAATTTTTTAACGAGTGAGCACACGATGGAAAAACACAAAAGAATCGTGTATGTTGAGATTTTGAATACGTAGTCCTTGGGCTCAATCTAAGGAGGCATTATGGTTCTGACATTACTGAAAAGCGACTGCAGACTGTCGTATAATGAGGCTTGGGTGATTCTGTTCATGAAGTGTGTGTCATACAGCTCCAACCGCTAGCTTGGAAACAAAGGCTCTTGCAATCAAAAGGCTTTGGGAAATACGAATTCTTTGTGACAGAGGCGCCAGTTATTACAAGTAATCAAATGACGCACGGGTTTGCAGACACGATGGTACAGCGTACTGTACAATATACATGTACCGGTAGGCCTGCAGTATGTACCGGTAGATGCTTGAAGGCAATTCCAGCCAAATGCAATGTCAGAAAATTGTTTTTAAATAATCACATTTCCGTGATAAACAAGGTAATAGGTCCCATTTCTCTTCTAATGTCAAAATTAAAGAAATGCCCTTAAAGTATTCCGAGGAAATAAGTCTTATTGCCCCAAAGTCCCTGAACATACTGATACATTTTCCAAAACCTCATGTACAACGTACACATTAACGTACATGTATGAACCTGCTGGGCAACCTTTCACAGAGGCAATGGCTTCAATTTCTCTAAAAGCCAACCCCAGAATCTTTTCCTGCCATATTGATATGTTTGCTCTTTTCTTCTTTACGAACAGGACAGAAAAATTAATCAAGCCTAAGACTTGGAAACAAAAGAGGGTGTGGCCTTCTTGCCTCAATGACCTCTGTGAAATCTTTCTTCCTTGTTAAAATGCTTGAAGGTTCCATAAACAAAGTTGACTTCCTTGTGTACATGTTGTAAAACTTTTTAAAAATTTTCATTAAAAATAATTGACAGAAAAACAATTTGGAAAAAAAGTATGGGCCTTTTCACACTATGAAAAATATCCGGGTTGTTCACGGGTCTGACACGTGTTGACTTTTCACACTACAACATTTCAACAGGGCACTGACCCGTGTAGAGCGCTCGACCCGTGTTGAAACTAACTCACCTCGGGAGGTGTGTTGAGAACTCTCGACACGTCTGAACACCTCTGGACCCGTGTCGATTTGGGAGCACGGCAGCAATGGGGATTTTCCGATTTTACCCATGTTGACGGCCGACCGTTTGTGTAGTGTGGAACGATCGCACAATCATACACAGGTCGAAACATGTAGAAAAAATGCTGGTACCCGGTATTGCGTTTAGTAGTGTAAAAAACGTAGCCGATTTGACCCGTGTTGAAATTTTAAAAAGTCTACACGAGTTGGAACCGTGTAGATTTTGACACGGGTCGGACATTCATAGTTTGAAAAGTATGTTTCTCAATTTGCAGTAAATGTACACTGTATGGTACATATGTACATGCCAAATCAAATGCATACAGCCTTATGATTACAGGTTTTTACTTGCACATTTTAGCGTCCCCATTGTGCGACATTTTGGCATTGCACCTCACAAAGCCACGCACAAATTCTATGATCAGTATGCACCACACAGATCGACACTTTGTCTTTGCATATTTGTGACAAATTTTATACATCTCATATTTTTCTAGATTTGACTCAGGTATGCGCACACACGGGTCGTCCTCTCAACACACAATGGGATAATTTTAGAGGGACGGCAACTCTGCTCTTTTGCTAATGGTACTGGAGGGTTGCGTTGCTTGTTCCATGCATCTATTGATTATGCGGTTCACTGGTAGTATGTGGTGTTGCACTCATAATGCCCCTGCAAATTTGACGGCCAATACTGCCCTGTGCAATGAACATTTAACCTAAAATATATGTACCGGTAGAGTTGCCAAAGAAATTCTCCAACCTAAAAACAAATTGTCTTCTTTTTTTGTGGATATTGTAATTCTTGGGTAACTGCTAACCCTCCCAGATTTCGCAAAATTTCCTGTAAAATGACTGATCTCGACTCTTGACACATGATAGAGAAAATCCTCTTGGATTGAAAATGAACAACCTCAGAGATCTTTAAACGTGTCCTATTCCAATGTACATGTATGCAGTATATGTATGTATTGTTTTTAATAATAATGAAAATTTTCGCCATTTTTCCCCCTTAAAGTTAAGAAAAACATCCCGAAGTGTGTGGTTCTGTCTCAAATGACCAGCGTGTCTTCAACCATTTTTGAACACTTACAAATGCACGTCTCCATCCACTCATCCTCTGTAGTGGGGCTCCGTCAATGTTTAAGCCTGAGCATCTGGCAAAATTTCACGTCCTGCATTAACAGCCTGGGCCACTTAGTGAAGCAGGCTGTTGTGCCAACTGCGATGGGATATTAGGGTACCCCATGCACCACTGACGATGTGCGTAGCGGGAATTTGGGAGACTCGTTGAAATACACAGCATCCCAAGCCACTTGTGTATAGCACATTAGAGCACTCGAGGTTAAGGGGGACTACAGCGCGTTTACATTAGGAGAGGCCCCCATATGGGGCGTTTACGCAGACTGCATCAACGCAATACATGCGGGCTTGGGTGCGGACCCGCGGACCAATCTATCAATCCACGGCAAGGCGGCACTACTCCAGCATCAAGAATTTATGACGGGAACCACGCAGGCACGTGTGCGTGCGTGCATGCGGTGTGTGCCGTGTGCAAACAAGCGGGCAACCCATTTTTATGTGTTGAAACTAGTGCGGTCGGTAAAATATTCATTGGATATACGGCTGTGCAAACACACTGGCATGGCCCTACTATGGCAACCTGTGTGTACTGAAGGGCCCACACAGTTCATATTCAGTGACTTCATTAAGTAGTAAATTGCATGAATCAATGTCTGCCATTTCTGAAGCAAGAGTACAGCCATCAAAGCGAAAAATACATGTATCTTTGTTTGATGTGTGTATAAATGTATTCATATTCTCATCTGTTGTTACAAAAGTCTGATGATTTTTATACTGTGTGTATGTCAGTCAGATAAACAACACACATTGCATAGAATTTGTGAAAGCTATTCATCATTAGCAAACTAAGAACTTGAATTCACAATATCATCAGCAAGAAAATGTTTTACCTTTAACTTGAATTTTGTGAAAATTATTACAATGGTCAAATTTCTAAAACACCAGATATCCATTGGACTGACGACATTAGCCCTATCTCCCTAGGGTGTATGCAAAATCATATTGATTTTGAAGGATTGAGGAGTGTTAGGGTTAATGCGCCAGGAGAACTTTACAATGTTTTGAAAAGACTTGCAGTGGACTGAACTATCGTATAATTTGAATAACAAATAGCGTGACATTTTGATCAATAGTGGAATGATGATGTTCATGTAAGATACATATCTGCTGCTTTTCCTTTCTCCTTCAGTATATAACACTAAATCAACATACAGTGTAACTGATAAGAATGTTAAACCTTCCCGATCTGTGCGTCAATTACTTATGTGTACATGTCTACATGTACACATTTGCTTTCAAAGCTGTTCTGCATAAAAACAAAAAAAACCCACCCGGCTTTGCCGACTGTCCCAGACATCCAGTTGCCTACTAAACAAACATGTGATGTCTACGCTGCTCTTTCAGACCTTGACAAAAACACAAATTGCAGCTGGCAAAAGACAATTTTCGCTAGCAATCTCTCCAATTTGATTACAACTTTATTTTTATCCAAGGGTTGGACATCCACGGCTGCATGGGGCTATAACGGCGAGGTTCTGAAACGAACGACAACCCCGCTACTTGGAATATTGAGGGAGGGCAAAGAAATTGGTTTCATTTGCGAAGCAATCTCACACAGCCTACAGGGATTTCTACACAGGATTGTTTTCTTCTCTCAGTTTGTGTAACCATACTGTTCTCGGCTATACAATCTGTGGTGGGGCCATCGGCAGTTAATATTACTAAGAGCCATTTGTCCTCTGCGGTGCACGTCTCGTTTGCGTATTGCCCCTTCGCACCTCCCAATATCTCATTTGCTAAGCAAGTTTTGTTGCGTCGTCACACTAGGGCCTCTCATGTGATGAATCATACGTGCTGTGCACTTGACACCGTTTTCGTAAGGCGTTGCTCGGAAATTGCAATGATACATGAAGGTGGATACAGAATACCGATACCTGTATGATAGTTGAAAATGTGTTCTTGCAGCAAATAATCACAATTTTTGTTACCTGTACGGACTATGCAGTTTGCAAATTTCCACACGAGAGTCACCTGTTCTAACAAGAATACATGTACCAGGTCTTTAAAAATTGGAAATAAAGGATTAAAATTTCAAGTCATTAAATCTTGTAAGCAGTTACTCCTAGTAAGTAGTTACTCCTATCAAAATGGAGACAAAGATTGCTGCAAAGATTGCAATCCTAAGGCTGGATTCACGCTGGTTATCAGTGGTTGTTTCACTCCAAATTCCCTTCACAAGCTTTTTCTCAAGGTAACACTAAGAAGGATTCGGAAACAATTCCCCAACAAATTGAACAAACCTAGCAATTTGCTTCACACTTGTGTGTGACTTCAGGACACAAAATCCATGCAAGCACATTGGGACATTTATCAGTAGAAGTCAGCAACATTTCAGCCCCAGAGGCTATGTGGCAAAGGGCCTAGCCTGTCCAAGTGAGTCAAGAGGATTAGCAATGCTACTCGAGGCTACGACTACGATGAAATTACAATGCCAAGGGTAGAGTAACAAAAACCCCATCATCAGCAGCATGTGTCCAGATATGAATAATTCAAACCATGGGGCCTCCAAAGGCTACAGGGTAAAACTAACGAGACAGGAGTGTCACTCGGTAGTGTCAAGAAACTGTGAATGTATTATAATCAAAATAGATCTTACTGGTTTTTTGTTTTTAATTTGAAATTCTGTTTAACACAGAATTTGAGCTTTAATTCATATTGAGACTTCAGTGTGCTGCATCTTTTCAAATTTTCTTTTAAAGGTAGTCTACTTGTTTGGTAATTACCTTCCAAACAAAAATCTGAATTATTATCTTTAGACTTACTTGTTATAAAGATGGTAATAGTAGTAACCATCCTGTGAAATTATTTCGTCTGAATTGCCCCTATTCATGAGAAAAATGACAAAATGTTTTGAATCTCCGGAGCCATTCATTCATGCTAATTTATTTTGGATTTTTCAGGTTTTCTTAAGTATTTCTGCATCTAAGTGGCTGAAATTTCTACAAGGTAGTTCTCTCAACCTACATGTATGCTTTCAATTAACATTAAAATCATGCTGTTTTTAACAGTTTACCAAACGAGTATACTACCTTTAAGACAAGGATCGGCCAGTACATGTACATGTACGTACATTGTACACATGTACATGTAGCAAATTAATCCCACTTTAACAGACATGTCTGAGGCAGAGTTTTGCCAAGGCGTTTCCAGGAAGAAATTTCAACACATGGCGCTAAGAGCCCCTCCACACTGCAGGGCAACACTGGCACGTTGCCAGGCCTCAAACATTCCTGATAGTGTTTACAGCTCAAAGAACCAGCACTAAGAAATATGCAAGTATCAGAAACGATGTAAGAAAAGCGTGTCTTGTTTCAAGTGCATAAAAGAATCTTACACAGTCAACAATGCACACACGCAAGCTCTCAATCTGATTTCAAGTAACACGGGTCCAATCTAGAATCGAGTGTAAACCTGATAAAACAGAGAGGGCTTCTTTTTTTTCCGTTTCGTTTCCCGCTTTTCGACAAAGAGTCTAATGAAGGAACAGTGTGTCTGCTTGACTAGAGAGCCCTAGTTCTTGATTAGATTTGCTAGTTTGTATGAGTCGGCCTTAGACACTCTCCCACCCCCCTCCCTTTTCACTCGATGTGATAGCACAATTGACATCAACCCGCGCCATCGTCGAAGTTGTGGGCTTTTGATCAATGTGGGGGCATACAAATTTAACCTGAAATCCCTGACATCGTGCTCAATTTGGTGAGCTGGCTGCTTTTAACTGCAGGCTTTCTGGTGCCAGTAACGGTGAAACGCTTGGGAAATAACAATGCCTGTTTATCACTTTAATTTACAAGTACAGAACTGCAGAAAAATAGGAGTGCATGAGTACTTGGTTAAATTTTAAGATTGTCTAATGTCTTGGACATTTTGAATCAGATAAAATCCGGATACTTGAGAAATTGTTTGCATAGATACAAAGAAATATTTTGATTAATAAGGCACTGTTAAAGATATACAGTCAGTGATTCTCAGCAAATTAGATTTTTTTTTCTCCGAACGAATTTTTAAAGCATGACGAAAAAACATCATATTTTGTATTTTAGACATCGACAACCCTGTAAAAAATGCTGTTTTTCTACGGCCATTTTTTGCACCTTGCCTAGACTTGCCCAGATCTGACTTCCTGTGTTTGGTCTGTGGTGCGGTGCGTGCAGCACGCCCTCTGTACTGTCTCGAAAGACTTCCTTAGACAAAGGAAACAGAAGAAAACAGATTGGACAGGCCACCGGTCCGCGGAGGGCACACTGTGCGCTGCGCATTGCAGACTGAGCACATGAGCTCAGACTTGGGCAAGTCTATGTCTTCAATTATTGGCGGATTGAAATATTGACAAATTATTTGATAACTAAACATTGGTCGATTTTTTCCGTTGATGTCTTATTTGAAAAATACCAATTCAAAAAATGTTTTATTTTTCGAGGTGCCACACCTAAAACGCACGGACTGTATATCTTTAATACAACATCCTTTGTTCTTACATGTAGTTTTCATTACTAATAATTCCACATTCCTGTTATAATAAGAAAATCTGCAAAGTCTGAAGGACCTCTTACTAACGAGGTCCGACTGTACGACACAGATTTCTGGACTTGCCCCAGTTAACACCGACAATTTTCTAGGAAGTTTACCAAAAACAAATAACCAACGGTTTTACGGTACATGTGCTGTTTTTTAATTTAATTTCTTTTTCACACTTCTGGAGAGGAATACAGTATTTCTCTGTCCAATTTTCCCGAATCCTTGACCCACATCAATTGAAAGGTTGGAGGAAAATTAAACAAATCTCGGTCAGTTCCCAGTGTGCAATCAGGGATGAAATAAGGCGGTGGGTGTTTCGTCTCAAGGGAAACACGGCATATTGCAAAGAGCAACCAATTTATTAAGCAGACATTTGTTCCCTTCCGCATAAAAGAAAAACAAATCAAATATACGTAGGCCTACATGTACATGTATGTGTATGTACAATGTAGGGCTTTGGTTGGGCATGTATTTTGGGCGTAATTCCTGCTTTTGTTCAATGCTAGATTTGTATGCCACACTTTCCCAAGCGAGAGATAGTCAAGATGTCCGGACACCACCAAAAAAGGTTGATAAAAGTATAGGCCCTCGTTTGAATCCCTGTTTATTTTTATCCTTTTGCTCAATTTAAAATCAACTAAAGAAAAATTTGTAACTTTTTAAAATAAATACTGAAAGTGTTCTTCAATAACATGTATACAAAAAGAATGGAGCTTTAGAAATGTGGACTTATTCAGTTCTCAAAAAAAAAAAAAAAAAAAATCAGTTTGAAGCCTACATGTACTTAAATATTTTCAAACCAAGACAGTTGCTGATTTCTTTATTTGCAATTTAGTAAAGTCTTTGCTTACCGGTATATATGCTTTACTAATTCTTATCTGTAGTACATGTATATTTTAGGCAAATATATAATTCCATACAAGCGCAATAATGGCGTCAGCTACGGCCAAAGTACATGTATTTGAGAGCCTGCAAATTTCTGAATATCATTGGTACCGTAACAATCCGCTTCTCAGGTATTCATGCAGGAAATTACAAAGCAAGCGGGAGCGCAAGGAAACGACCCCGGATCTGTGGCAATATTCTTGTCAGATGCAATTTTTGAAACAGTCTCAACCTGACCGATGCCCCGATAGCATCGCAAAGAACCGAGTTGAGTCCCGATAGGGATCAGGCCACTCGCCTGATGCTATCTCCCGCCCGCTCCTGCGGTAAATGAGCATGAATATTCATGGTTTACACGAGCAGTTTAGATGGAATTTTACTTTCATTGACCCAGCCTGACATTTCATCTGGAAGATCTACATGTATGCAACTCAAGTTTGTGGAAATTTGCCAAGCAGTCACCAATGCAATTATAAATTTTACGAGGGGAAAAAAATGTATCGCATATCAGTCATCATTTGCATCTAATGAAAAATACATATGATGGTGTCACTGAAAGGTGGGTACTCCTTAAGTGTATGACGTGTGTTGCTCCGAGGCAGTTTTTTTTTTTCAACATCACAATTCTGTATACTACATGTATGTTGGTCTTAAAGTGAATGCATAATAATTTCCGACTACATGTATGAAGCCATTCTTTGCTACACATGTACGTTTCCAATATGAAAATATGGTACATGCACTGTAAAGGAGCCAATTAATGTGCATTAAGACTCCGATGAAAAATCCATTTCGAGTATTTGTGGCTACATGTATAATTCTAAGCTAGTTTCCCTGAAGACACAGATTGACTATAGTGAATGACACCGAGCACGCACTTGTGTATAC
The DNA here is from genome assembly GCA_037783545.1 of Henricia sp. BOLD:AAB3569. Lineage (NCBI taxonomy): Eukaryota > Metazoa > Echinodermata > Asteroidea > Spinulosida > Echinasteridae > Henricia > Henricia sp. BOLD:AAB3569. Next base: position 934,528 of record JBBELK010000121.1, read on the forward strand.
GGGCAGATGTTTGCAGCGCACCTTGTATAAAACACGGACTGAACTCAACCGGAATTCCAATTTAGTCTCAGCATTGACGACGTTCTGAACTTTGATAGACCCAGTGCGATATTGTTGCAACCTAATGCTCCATCGTAATGCAACGTCAGACCAAAATTGATTCAGTTTCAAGACTGAAAATAGAGTCTTTAAGAGGGGACTTGCGTCTTTCGGCCCAATCTAAAACCATTACATGGTGAAAGACAGGTGCAAGCATAGCATTTTGGGTGGGAAAAGCTCATCTGCAAAAGGTAGCGGTTTATAGTATTTGTCTCTTTGGTTCAATCTATCTGTAATTGCACATCACTCGTTCCCCGACGATGGCGCGAATGTGCGCACACACGCAGTGGGGATCAGGTGGCCAGGGCTGTGATAATGCATGAATGAAAGCCTACTCAGAGGCTCTTCTCATCATTAAAGCAGACTGAAATAATGTCTACATTTCCCCATTAGAGACAGGGGAAGGACGACACACATTGCATACTACTTCACAATTGAATTCTCCGTCTTAAAACGTGTCTCAATATGTCACAGCCTGACTCTTTTTGATTGTCCACATACTGCATGTGTATGTACAATGTACGTGTACATTTTTGTACAGTATGCCAAGTGAAAATTTAACAAAATAACATCTTTCTTTGATAATACACGTACACAGATCTACGTGTAGTTCAAAAAAATTCCCAGAAACCTGTGATAACATTTTCACATACATGTACTATTTCCTTGCAATCAATATCAACCAGAACTTTTTACAAAAAAAATTTACTTTCATGTCCCTCTTGCATGTACTGTACATGTAAAATTAGATTTTATTCACAAATTTCTAATTACCTACATGTATGTAGTACTGGCAGCCTCGTTTCAGATGCTGAGCCATTGTATTATGTTACGCGTCTTTTCATTTGCAAATTTTATCACAAAAGAAAGCACTGAGATCCCCATTTTCGATGACAATTTGAAATTCCTCTACTGAACCAATGATTTTAGGGGAATGGCTGCACTCAGCAGTGTTCTCTGATGGTGAAAATCTTGTCCGGGCGCGCTGAGCAGCGCCCTCACATGACGAACACTGACCAACCCATCCAGTGAATCCCTGTTTGTCGCATGAGGGCACTGTTCGAAACAAATGCATGCAACCGCTAGCTGTCATGGCCGTGATCGGCTGCAGATTGGGTCGCCGATGCGATAAATATACGCGGTAAGTGAACTATAGTGATGCCAGCAGCCAGCGAATCATGTTTGGCGAATTTACACCTAATTTTGGAATGACTTGATTGTACTTCTGAAGTGTTTTTAGAGGGGAAAATGGATTAGTTTTCTCCGGGTGGTCAAATTTTTTGTCAGGGCGGACAATTTTTGTCCGGGCGCTCATGACCTCAGGTAGTGGAGAACCCTGCTTAGTAATAAAGGCACAGACTATAATTTAAAAGAAATTCTGTATAAGCTTTGAAAAATATCACAAGAAATTCTGCACTTTCACCACGATGCAAGCTACGTATTTATACTTTCATAGATCTAAATCTAACCTCAGAACTTATTTACACTGTGCCGAAAAACAAAATTATACATGCCCGATGTGATTTTTCAAAACAATTCCCTTGTCACTTTACAAATATGGGACGATTTGCAGATAGAGAGATCTGGAAATTGGACACCAGAGAAGCCGCTGAAGATAGCATTGGAAAAATACGATTTGACTGGAAATGGAAAACAGTGGGTCTGCCAGATAATTCTGAATTGCAAAAGGTGATGAAAAGAGGAAGTACTCCGCAAGGTAAGCTGAAACAGGAAGGTTGATGACATTTAGAGAACACTTTATAGGTTATGTATGGTCATTGAAAATCTTTCGTCCTTCAAAATCGAATTTCTGGAATCCTAGCTAGGAGCTAGCTGTCAGATGGATGAAATCTTTTGGGCCTTTTTTTGGGGGGGGGAGGGGGGAGGGGGGGGGGGGGGGGGGGCGAGGGGGGGGGGAGGGGGTTTGGGTTGAGGCTTAAAAAGCTCCCTTGAAGAGGGAATAAATTTAATGTTTTTTTCCTCTACTTATCCACCTTGTCCGGCAGAGTTAGGGGTTGACCGTTGCAATAAAATACATCCGTAATGGCATGACGACTTCTTGTCAAATTATCGAGCAGGGAATTGAGAGTTTTAATCTTTTTTTTATCATCGACCCAAGAAAACCGCTTTCTAAAAATGTCAGAGTGCCTATGAAATTGAGGATTATTTTGGTTTGAATCAAAATAAAAGAAAAATGGTCTTTTACTTTTCAATTCATTTCGGCGAGAAGTCATTTTAGGAATTTCTTTGGAAAAAATTAAGGGAAAACTTTAAAATGCGAACTGGGAATGTGGTCAATTGCTGCAATTCTTGAATAAATTCTCAACCCACCTGCTGCCAATCTTGCATGACTAGGGGCAGACAACTTGTTGTAATGCATGAAAAAACAACAAAATACCGGTACAAGAAACAACAAAAACGTTCAGTGACTGACTAATGTAATTTCACGTTTTCCCTCATGAATATGGAAATTGCATAAATTTACATAAAAAATGAATAACTTACAAAATACATGTAGAACAAGTACCTAAAATTTATGAGAAGTACAATGTATTTCATGAAAAGGTGTTAAAAACACTAATAGATGAGTGTTTAATGACTTCACCACCACAAGTCGTAAACCTTGTCAGTTGCATGACATCAGGTGTTTTATCACCGCCTCAAAACACCATTTACTCATGAAAATAACTGCAAGCATACTCGGGATGAAAAATGATGGAAAAAAGGAAGGAAGGGAAGGGAGGCCCTTTTGGCAACAACCCATCCATCTCACAGAATCTCATATTGACGTCCTGGTAAAGTAATGCATCGTGAGATCGTAAATGGCATTGGCTTGGGACGTTAGGAGGTGAAATATTGCATGTTTCGGGCAACGGGGAAATATGACATGCAGTGCTGGAAGGCCTAACGTAATATCCCTTCCCCTCGTAAAATTTGAAAGGGAGTACGGTACTTTTTGGGGTTCAACTTACATGTACGTCAACATCTTATCTGTTCCTGTAAAGCTTACTTGTACTTTTCAAAAAAATGTTTTCCAGTTGAAAAAAGAAAGAAAGTTGTATCTTCAGCACAGATATAAAAAAAGCCTTACAAATTTAACTTGGAATAATGGAATATTACTAACATAACAGACAGCAGTTGGAAAAAATGAGAAGAAATTCACTATAATGCCTAGTGTAGCGCATCCATAAAAATTATAGAAGAATTCCAAATTGTCACTAAAAACGAGGATTTGGGTGCTTTCTTTTGTGATAAAATTTGCAAATGAAAAGACGCATGACGTAATACATGTACAATGGCTCAGCTGCCTCAGCATGTGGAATGAGGCTGTCGGTGCTACAGTAATTTGAAATTTTTCATTAGTGGTGCTTATTACTGTGACTTTCTATTGTCCATGTATAATTACATGTACTGTTGGTACATTTCTTTGTTCACTATACATAATTAATTAATGCAGATCATTATAGGTCTTTCTATTGTATCGCTTTCTAGGAAGCCTTTTGTTCTTTGAAAGAACATTTGACGTATGAAATTGGCCAATGAGTCAAATTTTAGTGTGCAATTTGCAATTATCCACGGTAGTTTGTATATTAGCAGCAGCACAGCAAATTTATGTTCCTTTTTCTGGAAACAGCGCCAATTAGGTTTGCCCAGTGTGGAGGCCATTAATGTTCAGACTGAGACAGTACGCACAACCACACCTAAAATGTCCAACACGCATCAACCGTCTGTTGCAAATTAACCACTAATTATTCCACTTACAGTACGTAAGAAAAAAAAAGAGGGAATGCAATATTACCGTGGCTAGAAATTGTTTTTCCGACATCAAAATTGCCTCCTCAATATTACGCAGCTCTTTAGGTTGAATTATTAATGGTTAATTGCCATTATGCAGCACACGGCATGCAACCTTACCACTGTTGCAGAAAACTAATGGGGCATTCATGAATTATGCATGAGTTGTTTGTTCATCCTAGCAACAGGATAATCCTCCACTCAGCAACAATATTTGTAGTCTTTACATGTATTGTTCTTGATGGTTAGAGTGAAAATTAACATGTATTCAAGTACAATTTCAAACAGAAATGGATAAATTTTGTTTGTTGGTTTAGTTTATTTCAAAGAATGTTTTTTAACACTTGTTTTTGAGCAGCAGAGCTGAAATTCTGCACCAAGTTAATGTACATTTTAAAACAAAATGGCTAATTTTTAGCTTGGGAATAATAAAAAATGTTCTTGTTCAGCCTCCGTTTGCTATTAATGATTTTTCTGTGCCAGTTTTTTTGACAGAATGTGCTATGTAGCACGGAAGCGCAGTTTTAAAAATTTAGAATTTTCTTGTTTTTACATGACTGGCAGATTATTTTAAAAAGACCATTATTTCATCGTTTACATTCAGTTTTCTCTTTCTTTAAAATCAACTTGTCCGCTTTTGACTGCTTTACACACACAACAAAGAGAAATAGAATGAATAGAGCGTGCAACTTTAAGCCACAACTATCGGCTGTTTTCGAGAATGGAGTCATTGAGACGGAATAACATTGTGACAAACAGCTCTTGTCAGTAACAAGCCCTGTGTGACAAGCCGCGAGCATGCAAGGCTCTCTAATCGCATTATTTGCGGCTTTTCTCTATGCGGAAACTCAACGGATAGAATGCGTTTTTGTGCATTTTCTTTCGGATCGATGACATCACCGTTATCGACAAAAACAATAAAATGAAATAAATGGCAATTTTTGCACAAAAAAAGTCATACCGGTATGTATTTAATCCTTATTCTTAAATTTTTAAAGAAATTGTACACAACCTTCTTCCGAGACTGCATAATCAAATAGAAAATATGTATTTCAGTTTTCGAGATAAAAATTAGGAAACAAAAAGCGTTTTTTTTCTTTCCGACTCGCCCTGTATGCTTACATGTGTTTTCAATTTATCTTTTACTCAATTTGAACCAACTGCCTTGACGTTTAAATTATCAAGCAGCCCTTTTCTGCCACAGAAATGTCTTCTACAAGCAGAATGGATAATTTTCTTTGTTCCTGTAACCAACCTACATGTACTATCTATTCTACCTCTGTAGCCCAACCAGCACAAAAATTAATCTTCTATAATAGCATTTTTGTGGGCTTTTAGACCACGTTAATTAACAGCCATCCGGATGACTACAGTGTGTGTAGCTGTTAACACCTTCAGCCAATCTTTTTGTGTCTATCACCAAGTGAAAGAGACATCGTCTCATTTCAATTCAGGGCTGGCTCAAACATTTCACAAGACCAGATTATATACATTTTTACCAGGCCACAGTCACAAAAACATTTGCTGTTTAAACTAGAGGGGAAATGAAAAAAAAAAAAAAACCTGGATCGTTGGGGTAGTATGGAACACAAAGCATGAGAGTAACGTTTAAATTACTAGACTTGGTCCAGTGGTTTAATACATATTTCAAGCTGGGCCAGACATACATGTACATATATATGTAACATTACTTACCCTTCATTGGAGACATGCATTGGAGACATGTGCATGTAATTTGGAATCCAACAATTTATGCAATTAATTCAAGAATGGATGAATTTTTTTAAGGCTTGGTTGTCGAGGAAAGAATTGAGTAGTTGATCATGGCTTCAGACCTTGTGTACAAAACATATGAGACAGGCTGAACAATTTCTGAGAAAAGAGTTTTCTAAAAAAAATCTTAATTTTTCCCACTTCTAAATATGAGTTTTTCTAACAAATCTGCACTTGCTGATGCTTGATAAGTCATTTTAAATAAAGTATTAATGATCACCTTCTCAATTCTCACCGTTGTCGAGCATGCTAGTGCTACTGTGCTGATTTGCATTTGAAATTATGTGGATGTAAAATCTGCCACATGGTTTGAGCGTTTAAACTATAGCTGGGTTTGCTTGCTGAAATTCTAAATACAGGAATAGCTATATATACTTACCATCACCACTGTCGGCCATGTTTAGGAGTTTACTGTTGATGTTCATGTTCATGATTTGACCAAGCAGACACAGCACTCTAAATCGCTGTAAATCCCGTCGTTGCTAGCTGTTGACAGACTGCCGTGTGACAGGCAAACGCTGGCTTTTTATGGATAACGACTCGGCCAATCAGCAGGCAGCGTTTGACAGAGCAGGTGGGTTCTGGAATGACAAATGAGACCATTAAGCGCGGGGACATGCGGACAGCGTAAGTGCACAGCGAATGGACATACAGTGGCTCATTATCATTTCTAATGAAGAGCCTGCCTTCCCAGTGTGTGTGTGTGTGTGGTTTTGTATCTGCCTGCATTGAGATGTACACACAATGAGCCATGCTGTATCATTACTTTGGGTAAGTGGTGGAGGGGGCAGGCTTCACTGAACATGCAAAATAGTACAATTATGAGATGGGACAATGGAGGCTCATTTAACCAAGCCTATTTTGGCTTGGTGCAGTGATGACTCCCTTCACAAAACCCCCCACCCCTCCCTCCCTCCCAAACACCACCCATTCCAAGCTACAGGCAACTCATCCTGATACCGCCATGTAATAAATCCCAACAGCACATGTGACTCTTCCCTTTCGTTTTCCGCAACGCTCACCGTTTTGCCAGTGACTCTCGTTACTTTCACATTACTGAAGGAGACAAACAAGATACCGGTACATGTACATACATGTATGCAACCAATCCAGCAACATGTATTTGCTTTGGAAAATAATTTTATAAAAGCAATTTTATGGTTATTAGTTGGAAAGCAATTTTTTGAAATTTCATTTCTTTTTCTTTTTTAAATCATCGAAAAACAAAAATCACCACAACGTAGCATTGCAACATTATACAAATGTAAACTTGGAATCTCTTTTTGAAGTGGTGTAAATGTACATGTACAGTGTAGTTTAGATGACAAGTTGTGCTTCAACATACAGTATTCACTATTCAGAATGAACACAATTATTTTCTAGTTACAATCTGAAAATAGGCAAAGAAAGGGGTCACACAAAATTTGTTTTATTCAACTTTTGATCTAACTTTTATGTGGTGACATTTGGACATTTTCTGTAGCAAATCCTTGTTTCGTTGGACCATAATTTCACACACTGTTCTAAAATACGGTACACTGCAAAAAACACACAACCACAATCCTTTGTTTGGTTTTAGGAAATTCCCTAAAGTGAAACTTAGGATTGCATACGTACCGGTAGATGTTAAGCGAAAACAAGATATAAAGCTTAACACAAAATGACCAACAGTAAAAATATATGCAAACAAAAATTATAGTGGAGGAAAAATTCAGTACTTAATAGTTGGCATACAGTTTATTTGCTGTGTCAAAGGACAAAATCCCCACCATGACTAACAAATATTAGCCCATTTTTAGTTTTTGAAGTAAATAATAACTTTATATTACAACGACGTACAGTTGTACTTAGTCCTACATGTATTACTGCAGCTAGGCAATTAGGAATTATAAGAAAAAAGAGGATATTTCCAAAATGATGGAGTAGGGTGCCTAATGAAGGAGAATCGTCCGATGCTGGGAGCGGACTTTGTGACACGGAGAGTAGTTTCCTGCTTAAGGGCTTGGTTTCCATGCAGCTGGCCCCAAGTCCTCTTGGCCCGCTTTCATGGACGATTTAAGCTGTAAACTGGCCCTTGGAATCCACAGACAAGCACGGTTACAACCATCGCTCAAATCATGCCTTGATTTTTTTAAAAACAACAATCTTTTACAGGGTTTTCTCTAGGTTTTTGACAAACCTGTGGGGCACTGGAGACGTTTAACAACTTCTGGTGCCTGCTTAAAAGCCCCATGTTTTTTCTTTCAGAAGCATTTTTTGGGGTAAAATCAAAGCAATTTTCTGTGTCTTTGTGGCACATCCGTTTTCTTAAAATTGTGATTTTCCCCACCCCCGCCCCCCTCCCCCATTTTTTCCCTAAGAAAGATGCACAGAACTACGAATGTTTCCCCAGAATTAAGTGTGTCAGCTTTTTAAAAATATGCACTGATAATTTCCAATTTTTTTTTTTGTACAGCTTAATAATGTCCATCCATGTACACAACTCAATTGTAATGTCCTACCGGTAGCTATCCAACATGGGGCATTTAACATCAGAATTAAGCATTCAAGGCTAGTCTGGGTGATTTTCTTTTTATTAACGGAAGGCCACACCATGATGGGAAATGGAAAACCTAGATTAGGATGGCTCCTTGAAATACCCACTTTACAAGGGAATATCCACCATCAAGATTCCCATATAATTTAAAATCATCTTTTGTCTTGTCCACATGAATGGCACATTGATTGAATTAAATGATCTACCAACCTCGATCCATCAATTTTTGTTTCAAGATTTTTGTCTTCCTTCATCATCAAATCAAGAACCCCCCTTAACCTTCACATTACATGAAGACTGCATATTGAATAACGGACAACAATGCAGCCAGTATAATACCCTACTATAGGATCCTTGAATGGGACAAAACAAATTGAATTTGTCATCCTTTTGAAGATGGAGAGACTTCTCAAAGGAAAAATAAGGGGATTTTTTTCTATCCTATCTTGGTTTTTCACGGTGAAGCCTTCTCTGATAATGCAGTTTGCCATGAAGATTAGTTGCCATGGATACGGACTCTGCAAAAATCATGAAAGCCCTGGGATGCACGTAGCCTTCCTACGCAAAACCTTGATGCAGGAACTTGACAGAAAAAACTTGTTTCTTCTGCTGAGGTATGAGGTATATTGCTACGGAGAATTTTTATTAACCCGTTACAAATAGTTTCATCTCCTTGTGTGTTTGAAGATATGCATGATTAAAACCAACCTCAGTAAAAACAGCTCCGTACAGTCAAAAACTGTGTTACAGTCCAAAAACCACTTCGCCCTGAACCGTGATCTGCGCACAAAGTGGTTTTTGGGCGAAGTGATTTTTGGGCAAAGTGGCGTTTGGGCGAAGTGGCATTTAGGCGAAGTACCGGTAGTACAGGGCAAGGTGGTTTTGGGGGGCAAATTAATTGTCTTACTCATTTCTCAAAGACTATAGCACTTCAGACAAAACCATTTCAGGGGAAGTTTTCAACTGTCAACATGTATATTGTGGTATATTGTTTAAGTTATGTGTAAATCTGTGAACATTTTGGAGATACCAATCATGTAAAATTTAGTAAAATTCCAACCAGTGTTAAACACCTGGTCTACCTTTCAGTAAAATCACAGTTCAACTCCAACTGCAATAAACAATCTTCCTTCAGTAGAATACAAAATCTGCAATTTAATTTGCATGCAATTGTTTGCATGTACAATGTGTGTAAAATGACAAATACAGAGCAAACATGCAGAGCACATGTACAAAACATAACGTATATGTACATGTAGTAGCAGAGCATAGATGTACATGTACCGGTACTAGCATGTACATGTACAATGCAGCTTGGCCAAGGGTACAACAGACGCCAGGTACAAAGGACGCAATAATACACATGTACAGTATTCACCACAGTCAATTTGCAAACAAGTGAATGCGCAGCCGATCTTTCACTGGGGAAATTAAAGATGAAATATTAACGAGGTGAACTGGATTGACAATGGCAATGCATGTTCTCTGCCTGCTGGTAATGCCTTGTGCAGTGTTTTGGGGGCTTGAAAAACATGTACCGAGCTGTCGCAAAAATAATTTATAGGACAAGAATTCTACGACGGAGGGAAAAAAAATGTGAAAATGTAAATTTCCTCTACTTGGCTTGAGCCATGCACATTTTAAAAGGTAAAATTATTCATATTTTATGTGGACCGATTGTGTTGCTCTTTTTACTGGTATTTTTTATATTTTTTTTCCAATTTATTTTCTCCCATGCATCAGCAGAGTAGTAGAGCACTTCTAAGCCTTTATTGCTTTGGGGTTAATGGGCACAGGGTAAGATTTGCAAAAATCAGGGAATGGAATATTCAGATATTTTGTTCAACAATCCAAATATTCAGGTTTCAATATATTCAATTTGAATCCATTTCCTTGGCATTTGACATAACACTTTCACAATATGCGATGCACAGTTCACAGTTTAGCAGTTATTTGGGCGAGAAAATGCGATTCAAATCGGAATTGGGATCACCACTCAATCAGATGAAAATTGCTCAAGTGTAGTGGGCAACAATCTAACTGTGACATTGCACTTTTTGTACTTTGCTGCTAGACACATGCAGATGTAAATTGGTGATACGCACATGTACCGGTACTTGTCCAACACCGTGATGTGTTCAATGTGATGTAAACGACCTGTCTAGTCCGAGCCCAGATGAAAGTGCAACATTAGCCAAGGACCAATTGATACATGTATACATACAGACAAACACACACACACAAAGGGGATGAATTGTAGTCATGTGAGTCTTTCCACAGTAAAGGGGGCATTTTGGCAACACAAACCATATTTTCCAGAGAATACCTTTGTCTGGTTTCAAAATAAAAGAAATAAGTTTCAGTTGTTCTGAAGAGATAACTTATTAGGGTTACAAATAGTACAACAACATGCCTTTTTAAAAACCATGTGTACAAATTTCCAATAACAATAACGAGCGTTATATTTTAAATTTTGTGATGTCAGACAAGGCAAACACAGGAAAGTCACATTCAACTTTTTTTCTCAAACTTGCTGAAACTTTTTAAATCCATGTTTCCTGTTGTAAGCCATGACAAAACTGTGGGTGAAAACTGAGGCACTTTGCCACAATTCCGGCTTGAAGTCTTATGTTTTTTCTTTACTTTTCCCTTGCGTCTTCCTGAATTGATGCACTCCAAACAGCGCCCTCTTTCTGTGATTTATTGCAATGAAATCTTCGAAGTTGAAATAGGCTACCGGTACTTTTTTTTATTGATTTTACATCAAAACGAACAATAGTAATGTCTTGCTAAACAAGTAATCCATCATATGCAGCAAAGACTAGGCATAAAGAGTCGATTTGCCATGCAGAAAGCGACTCTGTAGTGCATCAAATGCTGGCCAGTACCGTACATACTGTACTGTACATGAAGACTGCCAAAATGAAATGGCGATGTATGTCATCAGATTTGACTGGTGAATGATTCTTAATCACGTTTGCAGAGTGCAGTGCAAACTGGCCATCTATTTGCACAAACTTGCACCATTTCCACTGCATCAATCAGAAAGTCATTAGTAGGGTGTTTGTCAATTGTCCATTTCATTGGATCTTGGAAATACATGTAGACCATACCAAAATAGCCTCATAAATTACCGTCCCTCTCCCCTCCCTCCCTCCCCCAAACCTCTGCCTCACCTCTTAACAAGGCATTTTTTCCAGATCTTGATGATGCTACTACCGTCTTACATGTAGTGTGGAATCACACTGAGCCTTTTCGCGCATAAATGCGACATGCGTCGATTTGGGAAAAAAGCGCTGATTTTCAGTGCGTCGTTTCATTCCAAATTCCCCAGACCGCTTTTTCCTGAACCAACGCGCGCCACATTTACACGCAAAAACGCATGGTGCGAATCCACCCTAAGAGTGCCAATGTATTATTTGCAAGATGAAACCTTTTACAGATTCCTGGAATAAGGGCAAAGCATATCTAAAGAAGAAGGTTGGTAAACTAGCCTGCAGAAATTTCAGCTACATGTACTGGTAGATACATCAATGCTACTGTACATGCATCATAAACTCTTTAAAATCCATGCATTTTTTTTGTGTTTAAAAAACACACACTTTTTTTAAACCACCTTGTCGTTGATTTCTTAAGTACAGAAAGATTTCTTACAGATAGTACTATAAATACTTGTATAGTGTTCTGCCTAAAGATGATGTTTGTTACATGTATTTTCAGCCATGACGGGACCAATTACAAAGTAATTTGTGACATCAACAATAATTGGCAATTAGTACCTGCCAAAACAGTAAATTGCTAATCACAAATGGCGACAGTCAATGACATTTCTTAATTATTGATGATTATGATTCCCCCTCCAACCCCCACCTCCCCCCTTTCAAACATTTATCCATGGTACCGTGTACCTACGAGTATATTAGATCTCTGACAACATTTTTTTAAGTATAAATAAAACAAAATTGCTATTAACCAGAAGGTGATTTGTCAGGGAATAAATTGTATCCTTGAAGAGTCACTGTCGTTTATTTGGTGTGTGTTTGCAAAGGACGCTTCTATTACGAGATCATTCTGCAGAGCCAACAATTTGTTTCATGTGAAAACTCAGGATTTTATTTTGGGCATAAAAACAAAACCTTTGATGTCTACAATTTACCCTAAGCATCCATGTGCAAAGAATAAAAAAGTTTATTCACAATAACTATGGTAAAAAAGATCCAAGTTATCACCAAAAAAAACCTTGGATAAAAGTACAGAAAGGAATTTTGGGGCTTAAACTATCTTCTCAGACCAGACTGAAATTATTTATTCTATATCGAGGAAAGAAAAACATTTGTAGGAAAATATTATGATAGTATGATGTATTCACGATGGAGCAAACTCCAACTGAAGAAAAATGTACATGTACATGTAAATCTGATGTAAATACCACAAAAAAATTAAACTGCAACACAACACGATGCCACAGAGTTTACCGTTTTTATTTTTTACTTGATAGCAAAGATTATAATTACCAAGATCATAAGGCCCAATTAATCCTTAAACCTCAACTACTGTATACCCCGACTGCTAATACTGGGATGGCACAGACATTTTCTACAACACCATCAGGGCATCATATTCTGAAGATTTTCAAAAACCAAAATTACCAAGACACGCCCGATACCACAACCCTCCCTCCCTCTCTCCAAGGCTGGGAATTCCACCAATCAGAAACTGCCACAATTTTTCTCCCGGCAGGCAAGCAGGGCCGATCGTGAAGCAACAAGTGATGCGTGCGTTCAAGGATAAGCTTCGCTGGTGATGAGAGAGAGCTGTCTCCATCAATTAGCCACGTGTTGCGCTACACCTTGTACATGTGACTTTGCTCAACCATGGAGTTTAGGTGAAAGTGAATATCTAATGCACCTACCGGTACAATGTATCAATTGTCATCTCCTCCACTACTTCACCCCTTTATAGATGGGGACTTAGTCACATTTTCCTCTCCTAAGGATGTGTATTTTGACACTTACCGGCAAATGCGTAAGTTTTGCCCACCTGGGTGGGGATCGTCACTTAAATTTTGCCACAGGGTGGGAATTTTGTCCCTTGAAAAGTGACAACAAAATCACAAGCCTAGAGAACGGGTGCAGATGACATTTACAATGCTTCACATAAACGGTATGAAATTTTGCTGCTCCGTGGTGGCTAATTTGCAAAACATTGGCAGTTGCAAATATGACGCGTTTCTTTTTTGTTCAGTATACATTTTTCTACAAGGGGTATTTTTAGTGTTTATCAAGGGCACTTACAAATAAAAGCAAAACATCTATGGAAGATTGTCAACTTGGAATAGTTTGAATTAAAACCCGACTTGGGAAAAATGAATTCAGTTGAATTAAAAAAAAAAAGACCTCAAAAGATGACACCTACATGTAGTTTTGTAAGCCAACTTTTGAAAACAATGTGGAGATGCTAAAATCCACAATCAAGAATGAGTACCAGGTGTGAATCGAACCCAAACCACTCGAGGGCCACTCGAGCTCAACAACAACATACAGAGAGATCAACTTTACAACAGCACATCAAAATTGACAAGAACCACAAGTTTCCATGCAAAAAGCCAAGTTTATGAAACATGTGGAGTGATCGCCGTTATGACAACGAGAAATTTGACCAATCACAGACTGCGGAAGTAACAAAAGCGGCAAACCGAGGAAAGTCCTAGAACGTGTACAAGTTTTCCACAAGAGAAAACCAGGACGCGAAATTGGCAAAATATAGGCCATGCATTGAAACTCCCGTTTGTGTTTGTCAATCGCAGGGAACGTGACACGCCACTCGCTTTGCTAACCGTGTCAGCCATTTTGGCACAAACACAAAAGCCCACTGTCGAGTCGTGCGAGCAAAAAAACTAGTCAATTTTCCAAAACGTCGCCATTTTCCCTTTCAGGAAAATCAAGAAGTGGAAATTGCTGCGGCGGCACGTGCCAAGCACAAATTAACGTTTAATGATTTTTGTTCTGCCGTCTTCTTTTTTGGTCGACGTTTCATCTACCTGTTGCTCGCGACCAAGGCCGCAACTTCATCAAGACTATTTACGAAAGGAGCCACTTAATTTGGCACGAGGGAGGACACGATACCGGTAGCATGGTTCCAAACTGAAGTCTTTGTTCAGTTTTTGAAACTGAAAGCTATGGCTATCATGCCATGCTTGGTTTGTCAATAATCTGAAGGTTGTAATCGAGACGCACAATAGCAACCATGATATCATGCTCGAATGCTGGATTGCAACAACAAAAAACATGCATGCATGTAACTCCCAATCGTTTGTTTTTCCGCACATATTTTCACATTTTTTCCCCACTGGAGTTGCCCTACTTTAAAAAAGTCTCTTAATTTATTTGAGTGTGGTCAAGGGTCACATAAATTTCATCAAGTTGCAGAAAATAATTAATTCCCTTGTGCACAGTTGAGTGTGATTTTTCAGGTGTTTGTCTAATGTGACATCACAACTTGCTCAAGAATACTGAAATTCATATTAGAGTAAAAACTGAAACTCTTGATTTTAACAACTTTTAAAATAGGGTTTTTATGACTACCGGTAAATGGAGTAGTTACATTGCATCGGATTCATTGATAAAAATACCATTCTATGGTCCTTTAAACAAGCGAATGTACGGTACAAGCCAGTAATATGCCACAATCCATTACCAAATTAAGTTGTCATGTTTAAATTTAGTACTCTTATGAATTTCAAAGCAGTATAAATTTACATTACAGCTACATGTATTATGAAGACATGTACCGGTACCGTCACGTGCACAACATACATGCATCCTGCCTTGTACAAAACAGGCGAATATTTACGACATCGAGATAAATTGCCCTGACAAGTTGATGTACATCACATGACATTAATCTTCGACTCTATTGTGCGTGTCAATGTAGATTACCCGAGTGAAAGGAAATAAGACAAAATCCGTCCCAATGTCCCTATTCGTACCACTATCTGCAGGCCGTTTCACGTACTAAGCAGGTCCCAACGGTTACAGCATAAGGGCACTTAAGATATCACAGCAAATGTACCGTAATGACTCGGTTTGGGCAAGGCATTACTTTGGAAACCTCAAGCCCTTTTTGATTTACATTCCGTGAGCAGCAGAAAATAATTGATAAGCTACAAATACTGTATGTTTGTTGTACGGTAAGTGTTGGCATAGCGGTACTTTCCTCGCCGTCCACCTCTGTGGCCCTGGTTCGAATCCCGTCCAGGTCAGAATGTGGATTGGTTTCTCAGTCCCTGCTTGATTCCATGGGTTTCCCCTTTACAGAATCGTGTAGGGGTTTCCCTCCCACCTCTAAAACTGAGCATTTCTTCATCGTCTTCTCTTTGTAGGTTTCTTCAGGCTTACGAGCTTTGAAGATTCCTTGGTTTCAATACCAGAAAGAATCAATACCGGTAATACATGTGTAATAACAAGTAATCATCGTTTCAAGCAGTACCTGTATACATGTTCTGTTTATTTTAAAACCTCATAACATTACCTCAAAACTAAAAAGTGCATTCCTCCTAATAACATGTACAATCACCCAAATGAATCCACCCAAAACAGGCATTAACCTTGAGATATGCTGAATACTGCATTCAGCTTGGCCTCTGAATGCCATCACAAATTACCATCATAAAAAATGAAAGAAATTGGCAAGCTTTTTGCGGTTGTCACAGTCGAATGCATAAAATACTGCCTGAGATGAGACAAAGGTCACATGACATGACGTTAATATCTCAAAAGTAGCCTGACATCAATTAGTTAAGCCTATCCTCGGATGCCACCTGATGCTAGGGGAACACATTATGTTAATTTGCAGTCATAAACCTAATTGGTGTGTCCCAACTTCTCACAAGTCACTGTACTATCAGAATTAGATGTAGATGACTTTCATTTCAAAATGAGGTTATTCAGAAGGAGGAAGGGTGAGGGCCTTCCAAAGTACCAGTACCAAATTTTGTTGTTCCATGTACACTCCTTAAAATAAAATACCGGTAAGGGTCAAAAGTATTTTTGTGAAAAATGTTGACCAAGTCAGGACATAGAAACAATTTTAGTAAGGGTAATGGGCTAAAGGTTGCTCTGCAACATTTTAAGCACTTTTCACATGGTTTGCATGTCTATTGGCTTAGAAACTGACAGATCATGTGACAAGACACAAAAATGCTTAAAATGTTGCAGAGCAACCTTTAGCCCATTACCCTTACTAAAATTGTTTCTATGTCCTGACTTGGTCAACATTTTTCACAAAAATACTTTTGACCATTATTTTATTTTGGGGAGTGTACATGTATTTTGGTTACCTCTGGCAATAACCAAATAGACCTTTTGCACCAGCGGCTATGGCAGGGGCCATTTATATTTAGCGTGTTTCTATTGAAGATCTGGAGCTTTACCGGTAAACCCATTTACCAGTAAATAGTGGGAAAACAAAGTTTCTACTGAGCTGCTCTATCCGGAAATAGCGGAACTTGCTGGCCTTTGTCACGCTATGTGAGTTTGCCGGGTAAAGGTCACATGCAGAGGTCAAGCATGTGCATTGGATCAGTCATTGTGCGATCATGTGCTTACATTTTCTCCCCTGTATGCGCACTCGGGCGGAACGGTGCGTGTTTCTATTGGCGCTTACCGGAAATTTTAGTTCTTCGAGAAGGAAAATTGCCGGGGGAAATTTTCCCGACCATTTACCGGAAAATAGCGGATATGACCCGTTTCTACTGAGCACATTTTCTGTCTTTTCCGGCATTATCCGGTAAATGGGTCTCAATAGGAACATGCCTACCAGTAGTGTCATCATGTGTCATGCATAAATAGGCACTTTGTGGATCTATTGTCACATCATTTAAATAAGAAAACCTGCCCCCTACTTACATGTACAGTGTATCATGGCTACCGGTGGAAAGGGTCTATACATTTAGATGCACGTGCCCCCTCAAATTTGAGGCTAGGGTGTATGGTACGCAAAGTTATAGTTGAACCATAGTTTATAAAGGTCCTTGTTAAAACAGGAACCTTGTATTATCAGGAACAAAACTCATATATTGGGATGTAAATTTTTCTTATACATTATAGCGTTGTATTATCAAGTTTTGACTTTAGGCCAAACAAAATAAATGGTGCGTTTACGGTAACGGCCTAAAAAAAATCCAGGTAGGTGTAGGAAAATATATATATTTTGTTTACATTTCAGTTAATGCATTTGCGTCTTGTTTTGCAATGTTTGAAACTCACTATTAACACTATTAAACATGTTCATGTACAAGTGTAGAAAATGTTATGTTCATTGGAAATTATTGCAAACGGTGCTCATTTAAAATTATCAACTTTAAAATTGGCAATAAAAAGTTTGAGGTCGGCAATTTGGCATCAAATTCCAGGTAGGTCGGGTTACTGTAAACACACCATTTATTTTGTTTGGCCTTAGTACGGTACCGGTATGTTTAAACCAACCACTGACAAACAACCATGCAGTGTTTTCAGTGCGTTTTGTTTCAGCTTACAAATGGTTTGAAACCTCACACATTAACAAGATCGGGTTTGGTGGTAAAGAGTTTGCTTTACGAGACTGTGTCCACTTTATCGCAATTCATGCCGTTACATTTGTGCAAGTGATACTGAAAAGTACACATGCTATAAAATGCACTTGCATGTTTTACCGTATAACCTTGCAAGCCAGTGCAAAAGGTCTATACAACATTCAGCATATATACCGTATACATGGGTCTTTCCACACTAATGGGCCTATTTGAAAAATAAGTCAATAATTCCTTTCAGATGTCTTCAGTTTATCTCAAACTTAAAGAAATTCCCTTGCACTGTTCTCAGGAGATAACTTTTGCTCAAAAATGTAAGAAAATGCTGCCACAACATACATTTCTGAAAAGCTTGTGTACAAATTTTCCATATACGTATGTAACGGTGGACAGACAAAAGTGTGACATTTACCCACATGTGTGTACATACCGGTAACAAGGAAAATTAAGCCCCAATCCTAAACCTTTGTTCTTCATTGTTTCAATTTCTGATAATACAAGGTTCCTGTTATAACAAGGTACCGGTAATCTGCAAAGTGCCAAGGACATTAATGAGATATGACTGTAGTGTAATGTGTGCTAAAAAATGTTTCATTTTTTTGACGGTAGATTAACAGCGATTTCGTCCTAAGTAAAGTATTTTGCTGATAATGTCAAATACAAAATAGACATTGGAACATTAAGCTATATTTTAATACTCTAATTTATAACGCTAAGATATCTGATAAAATATGCATTATGATTTCATGCTAAGACAGCCAGACTATCGGATCAAAATGAGGGAGATGTTCCCACAAAAGCTAAGAATTAAAAGGAAGTTGACAGCATTTCTGGAAAAAATAAATGATAAATGCCCGTCGGAGTTATCGTCAAAGTGCATGATAAAGTTAGGTTTAGAAAGGAAGAAGAATTGTCCATTTTGTAGACTGTTGCCGAGAACCGTACTACGACAAACGCCGAGGGAGAATTCCAAGGGAAATCATCTGCCGCGAGCCCCTTGGGGACATGGGCCCAGGGAAGGAGAAACTTGAGGGCAAATCTCGGTGACGTCAATGCCCGGGTTAGGTCTCCGGAAGGGAAAAAACCTGACAAACACGGATGTACGCGCTGGCTGCGGGAAAACAATGAATCCACCTGTACAAAACGTCGTTGCAACGGGCGTGAATTAGGGCACAGGTGTTATGATGATTTGATTTCATAAACTGATTTTAACACCTTTATTCCTTGTCCATAAATATTGTACACGACCAAAGGATAAGTATCCTCATACAAAGCTAAAATGCATTCATGAATAATATAAAGCGTACAAAAATATCAAAATGTACATGTAGGTATGTAATACGCCACTGCTAGAAAAATAGTTTTACCTGAGAATAATCAGATTTCATATTTTAAGATCTCAAATTTCATCCTATCAAAATATGATCCGTGTCTATTTTATGTGGAAGGCGAAACACTTCATGTATAATTTATGCCAGTATAATTACTTCAACATGTACAATGTATCTCCGTCTTTCTTCCTCGTTTTTCATCTTCAGAAGGTTTCTTGGAAATGGATATGCATCTGCATTGTACATGTACATACGTACATTAAAATACATATGGGTCATTCTATAAATTTGGGGTCCAACGTGTGACATTTTTCTGTCCTCGTTACACCTGACATACTGCTATTTGCCATACAAGTATCATTAAAAATGCCTTCAAACCATATTTTTATGAATTGTATTTTATGTAATCACTCTTTGAAATAGAAGGCATTTAAAATATATGTCCTGAATTTACAAAATACAACATTTTACAAGATGTCAGATGTAACGGGGACAGAAAAAGTGGACCCCAAATTTATAGAATGACCATATACATTGTACAGCACGCAACATCTGGTACATGTATGGTGCTTGATCACCATTGGAATGAAACAACCAAACTTGGGATGAGAGAAAAATCGTAAGGGCCTTATCGCGATTCGAACCCGAGACCTCAGACTCACAGTTTGGTATACTCTCTGTATACATGTACGTACTTGCAAACCAGTGAAGTTGGTAGCAGCTGGTACATAAATTCTGCAAGAAAGTCATTAGGCCAAAAAAAATAATAGTTCTGCTTCCGGTTTCCCGACTGACCCTATTTTTAGGCTGCGACCCTATTTTTTTTATCGGAAAAAAAAATGAAAAAATGAAAAAAAAAAAATTTCTAATGACGTGCTTCATGTATTGTAGAAGTTATTTGGTAGTCTTGTTTCCATTGTTTTACTGTTACCCTTAAGCCTTGACTACACGCAGATGCCTCCATATGATTGTGCACAAAAAAAATTGGCAAAAAAAAAAAAATTCCCTACCTACCTACCCTATTTTGAAATGCCATGTAATCGGAAGCAGAACTATTTTTTTTTTGGCCTTAGTATGCTTTACAACTAGACTACCAAGCAACTCGCAAAGACACGATTCCTAGAGGGCGCTATATACAGAGTATGAATATCATGCCCAATGCACCAATCAGGAGGCACAAAATCATTTTCTACATGTACGTCTACCGGTATGTCATTTCAAAATACAAATTTCGCGGACAGCACAGTTTAATGAAACAAGTGCAGTGGGAATTGTAAGATCTTGTTACACTGCATGCAAAAACATTAGTATCGATTTAAAGTGAAACCACCCACTCAAACTTCAAATTAATGTGACTAGCATATTGTACATGGACGGTACAAACCTAAAGCGTTCGTTTCTTTCAAGATGCACATTCACTGTCTGCCAAGGTTTAATTGATTTATCTGTGGATTTAAGTTTCATGGACGCTTCACGTCAATTGAGTGGGACCAAGAAAAACACAGAACAAGTATAAATCCTAATATACGTTGTAGAACATGCCCACCCCACCCCACCCCACCCCCCCCCCCCCCCCCCCCACCCCAAAAAAAACACCTGAAAAAAAAAATGGTATCCGCACACCAAGCAGAGCTGCCAACCCTCCCGGATTTTGCAACAGATTCTTCGGAAAATAACTAATTTTGTGAGTCCTGACATGGATAAAACCCTCCTGGATTGTCAATAGAGCCTTTGCACGGCGGCCATGACAGGGGGCAGTCACATTGTCACCGTGTGTCATACATGAAAAACAGAAAACTCTCAAATCCGGACATGTCGGTAAAATTCCGGAAATCCGGAAAAATCTGGACAAATCTCACCCCGGTTAGATTTAACTCAGCGGTACCGTATGCACATTTTCCCTTTTCTTATTCCCTTCATACCCAAGAATATCAAATAGCAAAATCCCACTATTTCTGAATGATCTCGTAATTCCGTTCACTATTTGAAACACCGTGTTTGCCGGATTTTGTAGCCACAAAAACATCTCAATTACTGATTCATATATACAGCAAGTCGCCTTTGCACGTTAATACGATTTCTGCACGTTACACGCTCCTTCGGAGTGAAACCCAGCTGAGGATACCGGTGTTTGACCTGGCCTGGCATTAACCCGATACTGTCACACCGCGTTTACACTCGAACGGGCGAAGGTGGATACAGATTCGGCATTTTTATTGCAACCGCAGAGCAAACCGCAAACTCGGCAATTTGCCGTGTTTAGACTACAGCTCAACCCACCTTTTGTGCCGGAAATACCGATGCGAGGGACCCTGGGGTGTGAAAGGTCAAAATTAGAGGTCATGAAAGCGCGCGCCCGATGTTGTTGTGTAATGATCGTGCGCACCGTCACACGTGGTGGGTGTCGTGAAAATCGACGCGTTATTACTGCGCTGCTGCATGCAAAACTGTTCTGGAGTGAATTTCAACAGTTTCAACAGTTTTTGTAGCCACGATGTTGCCACTTTTGGCTATTTTACGGCGTAGATTTATGCAGAGAAGAAGTGCTTGTCAGTAGGACGAATTTCCAGTAGGACTAGGGTAGTTTTTGCCCAACAAAACGTGCCGTGAGCGATGTACTAGCAGTAGCACACCAGCACAGTCATGACAGTAAGTGGCGTACATTCTATCACGCACGCCCACAAAATAAAGCGCGCCAAACGATGGCCTCCCGGATGTCGCCAAAGGAAATTGCCGAATCTGTATTCGGGTAGCGTTTACACAACAAGCGACCTTGACGATTGCGGGGTTGAACCCCGCAATTGCGGGGTTCAACCCTACCCCAAAGGTGACTTGAAAAAGGCGAATCAGACCCGAACTTAGTGGTTACCCGGCTTCAACTCCCCTTTTTGGAAATTGCGGAGTTCGATTCGCCTTTGCCGAATCGAGTGTAAACGGGGTGTCACAGAAATCAGACAACTACATGTACTTGAGACGCTGACCAAGAATTCTTTTAAAACTACGTCCTCGTTTGATGGATCACAGGGGAAAAGGAAAAATCAATACGTTTTACCACCTGTATCTGGTGATTTAGAAGTGGCTTCATTTCCCAAGGAATACACGGTTTAGTAGTTTTGTTTTGCGTTGGACAGGATTTAAAACAGTGAAAACACGCTTTAAATGAAAACCAACTTTAAAAATTAATATTAACAAGAATTTGTGAAAAGGTCACAAAGTGAATACCAGTAGGTCACTAATGTTACCAGGTGAAAAATAACTGTTTTGACCGGCTGACATCATTCTGCCCACATTTATCCTTTTTGTTGAACTAAAGTTGCTGAAAATTTGCTGTTTTTGTCTTTGGTATATCACACATCTACCGGTATATATTTTAAACATGGCGGTCAAATTTTAAACATGGTGGGAGGAAAAATAAAACATGGCGGAATTGTTGTACATGTACGTACATACATAGTGTACAGTCATGTACCAATACTTCAACAAAACAGGATCCAGCATCCTGGAGTTAATGACAAAAAGGAAATTTCCTACGGTATATTTGCAAGGAGCAATTCAAAATATTGCTATCTACACGTAATAACAATGACTGCCATTAGGCATTTAACTAATGGACTAACAAAACTGACGGCGAGCGGGTGTCTCTCTTCAGTTGGATGCACACAATTAGAGGAAACCTCTCTTAATGGCTGTTTGGTTGACTGGTTTTCTCATTTTCATATTGCACAAGTTTTGAAGAAACTTTCTGGCTACTTTAGCTTTTTATTTGTGTAGCGACATTTCAGAAAACAAGAATTTGCCCAGTGCAATTTAGAAATGGCCTTCGAGTTTCCCATCCAATTTTAGATTGTTGTCTATTGCTTTTGGGGCTTAACTTATGTTTTCTTCTTAGAACAAGTCAATTTTGTTTTATTTTTTAGATAACTTAGCAATTTTAGGAAAATATCTCAATACCCAAAATGAGCTCTAGGTCAGAGAAAACCCATATAAAAATGTTGGTTCACATTTATAACGGAATGATAATTGTGCATAGAACTGCCAACATACATGTACATGTAAAAATTGTTTAAACATTTGAATAGATGTTCAATATCCATGTGCAAGAAATATTTAGCTTCATGCAGGTTCTCATATCGGAAACAGTATTATAAAACATTGTCACAAAACTGCAATATGGCAAAGAAAACCTCTCCAACCCTTAGGCTAAGAGACTCAGCTCAGTATTTCACAGCAATTTGATGTTTTTGACAAGACGGATTTCAACGCGATCACGTTTTTCTTCTGGGCTGGTCAGTGCTCCCTTGGACTACTTATATGACAGGGTTTGGACTAGCAACTGTCATACATATTTTTATACTGCTTTGTTATTTATGCCAACATGTACGTTTTTAGGTTATGCATCAAATATTAGTCACAATTCTACAAATTACAGAACAAAAAAGGCAATTTTCTAAATCTTTAGCACAATCTCAACATTTTAAAATAGCTTATTTTGGGGCCCATCAAATTATACATGTATCAGCAGATTTGTTTCACAATACCTCATTCAAAAGGTAATTTCATAACATTATTCACATTTTGTTAAAATTTGCTTTTCGTATTGAAGTCGTTGCCAACTGTTGAATTATTTCTTTAAAAGTACATACATACAGGGTAGGCGAGACAATAGGTTTTGTCAAAGTACAGTACACTCATTTTCAAGGCACTGTTAGGATAGCTACATGTATTTTAAAAGTACTATTAAATTTCAAACATACTCTGTTTTGGGGAAAGTACATGATTCTCTACAGTACACGTACTTCCACGTTTTTTTTTACTATAATTTTTTTAGGGTTTCATTCGTATGGCTTTTAAATCTCACTCTCTCGTCCAAAACTTATGAAACTCACATAATAAAATTTGTCAGGCCTTGTTTACATGATCTAAAATTTTGGTTTAAATCTGTTAGAAAATGACAAAGTTATTTAAGATCAAAGTAGGACAGGTTTTTTTTAAACGTACGTGTACCGGTAGTTAACTGTCATAATCATACAAAAAAATCAAATGAAATATTTTAATTCCGTGAAGAAGATTTTCACCTTACATGTATCTGAGAAATGTCTAACTGATTTTTGATGCATTAGATATGAGAACTATAAAGTGACGGGGAAAAAGCACAAGATCAAAGTCTGTTCAGCAATAAGTGCCCGTGGATTTCCAAATGCACGGACATGAACACGCTCAGAAGACATCCACCGTGTAATTTGTTAAAAGCCATCAAATTTGGAATGCGTGACTTATTAAAATAAACAGATTTTCCATGAAAAAAAGATTCCTGAATTTATGACTTTCCCAGACATTAGGAGAAAATGATCAAGATTGTGTGATACTCTCTTGGGTGAGATTTATTTTATATTACAAGAGTTTATGATAATTTAAATTGTCAAGTCGTAAACAGATTGTGCATACTTGCATTTGTTCTACATGTATAAAGCTTTATATGTTATTTCCATTTTTGATGGATATAAAACTGATTAACTTGTTTGTATTTTCACATAAAAATTCGCTTTCAGAACCAGAAATATTTTTAAAACCTAAACATGAGTACAACTCATTTCACTATTTTCAAGTAGTTTAATGTTAATGTTCAACTTTTGTGTGCATCCAATGATGTTTGAAAATAGCAATGTTCTCCCTCGTCAAACCATGTTAATAAAGGAACTTAGTATTTTAAGAAATTGAAAAAAACCGAAGATCAAGGAATTTCCTTGCTACATTTATAAGCACAATGTTGTATTAACAGTGTTCTTATTATCAAAATTTGACTGCATGGTCCTTTTGTTAAAAAGAATGCCTAGGATATTAGGGTTAAAATACAAAAAAAGACAAGTGGTATACCGGTACATGTACACGATGAGAATCGTATCTTATTGAGACAGTTTGAGAGCTCCATATTGCATGTCCAATTTGACATTACAACAGAATTACACGGGTCTAGCTCTTGTGACACGTCGTCATGTGATTGGTTGCGTCACACCCCACTTTCTACTATTACCCACTTGAGCAAGTCACTGCAGAGAAGATAATTACTACACAATGGCTAAATGACAGGTAGGGTATTATGAATGAGGCTTGGGTTATAAGCAGCCGCTGTGCGCGATTGGACGATGTGCCATGATGTGGTGGATTTTGATTGGCCGGTCAAACAGCAGGGAAGCATCCCCCGCCGAGCGCCTGTCCTCGGCACGACCAGGCAGTCAGGCTTACATCCTCATTAATAATGACCATGAATATAGCTTCTCAAATTTGCTCTTGCTTGGTCAGCGATGAAATATTGACGTGGCACGGATGAACGTTCACAATGGAGTGCCGTGTGCCTTCGCGGGCTCAATCGATGCACCAAGGACAAGCAATTTAATATTATATACCCAAGAAGAAACAAAACTCAATCATGATACGGGAGCATATATTGCTTCGTCGCAGAGTATCTGCTTTGAGATAAACAGCCTATTGCTCGATTGCAAAGAAAAGGGGATATGAATTGTCTACTCACAAACTGAATATTATCCATAAAAACAGGGACGGAAAATACACGGATAATCACTAAGCTGTCATTATCATCATATCCTTAATTTGAGAGGCCATCTCCTCTTTGAACGAGGGGAAAAAAGATCCATTGGTTTAATTTCAGACGTCAAGTTGATGATCAACACAATATGTGGGGTAGTTGCCAACAACAGGAAAAAGTCTCTCTTCAATATTGATCCATTAGATTTGAAACTCGCTGTGCAACGACAGAGTGATAGAGAATTTTGGGGCAGTCAAATAGGAGCGATGTTAAGGGAGGGGCTGGCTATCCGAGGCGAGTGTCATACTTCAAAGATCTCTTGCTTTGAAACGGGGAAGGGGGAATTTTAGAGAATTGGAAAGCTGGCAGAATTTAACTATTAAAATTTGAAGGAACACAAGAATCTCCCATGGAGTATGCATTCTTTAAATACATTTAACCAAAAAGGAGGACATGTTGGAAATAGTTTTAAAAATTATGTAAGCAACACCAGCTAGCTCGGTGGCAGGACATCGTGGGTTCGAGTCCCACCCAAGCATTCTATGAAGTTTTTTTCACAGTCTCTCGGGGAAGCATCAAGTACATAACCAAGTTACGTCGGGTTGGGCAAAACAAACCCTAATTGCTACGTATATGTACATGTAAGCAGATGCCATTTTACATGTTGTCATGTCATTCCTATACAAATATTGACTGCTCATGAGGGTGATGGTGCAAACTATCGTCCCGAGGTTATTTTGAGACGGCAGGCCTGCTATTTTCCCGAGGCCGTAGGCCGAGGGAAAATAGCAGGCCTGCCGTCTCAAAATAACCGAGGGACGATAGTTTGCTCCATAACCCGAATAAAGAGCAGTCAATATTTGTTTTATATACCTCATACATTGATTTTATGTGTCAAAATTATTGGTATTTTTGACCTATGACGCAGAGGTCAAACAATAGTACTTTTTCAGTTGCCCAAAATTGTACTATCCTTTGACCTATGACGCAAAGGTCAAACAATAGTACTTTTTTTAGTTGCCGTCGGAAATGGTTAAACTATTCCATGTCAGGTGATCTGCTTTTAACCAATCAGTTAACGAGACTCAATGTATGAGGTATATAAATGTATATATTGAATGATGGAAGTAGACACTTGAATTATAGGCCCACCTGGTACTAACCCTAATTCCCCACATACTTTTCCCACTGACAAAATCCATCAAGATCCAACCACCGCACATTCCATAGGCCTAATTGAGACATTTCAGAAGCTACATGTACATCTACCGGTATTTCCATCAAAATTACAAAGTAAAATCGGGGCACTGCAATTAGTACAGCGCACAACAACCCTAATCCAAAATGTTTACATGTAGATGTAAAATGTATGGATTCAAGTAATTTATGTATACCTGTTCAAAACTAGAACGGCAAAGCCGCCATTGCTCGTTGCTTCCTATTAATTTAATTACTACGAATTAAAACCCCTCCCCCCATCACTCGTACCCCAACCCCCTATCTAACCTCCAACGGAAAGAATTGGTAAGTTGATCATGGCCTCAGACCTTGTGTGCAAAACATTTGAGACGGGCTGAAAAAAGTGCACAAAATCTTAAATTTGTCCAACTCAAAATTTTGTTTTTCCATCAAACCTGCACATTCCAATGCTAGATGAGTCATTTTAAAGAAACAAATTTCTGATCAACTTCCCAACTCTTACTAATGGGGATCTACCCCCACCATCCTTCCCAATCACCCCACACCGTCACCCCATACCAAAAACCCCCACGCTATAAATGCCTCCACCCCAATGCTCCCATCACCTCCACCACAATGATCCCCAATCCCTATACCCAGCACTACATTTACATGTACATTGTATGACAAAGGGACTCCCAAAACGCACCTACATTGTACCCTGTATACATGTACTGTACCTCAACACTCTTCCCTCTTGTTAACACACCAACTCCTCATAAAACCTTTAAAATTCCTTTAAAATTCCTTTAAAAATTCCTTGGATGTTTGAGGCACAATGTGGATCAATGGAAGGAGGAGCACCCTTTGTCACATACCGGTATCGCGCTGCCTGGTGCTGCATTTGCCAACCCCAACCACCTTAACAAAAAACTTTAACAAACAACTTCAACCAAAAACTTCAACAAAAAAACTTTAACATTTTGAGCAGACGGCCAGACGGACGGACGGAAATCGGTATCACATACATGTAGGCACGCCAAAAAGGAGCAAATGTTTCTTAGAAAATTGTCAGTTGATGAGTACAATATACACACGAATGTATGTCCATAAAACATGTTACGGTATGTACATGCAACAAAAAGAGCATTACGGTACAAAAATAAAGTATGCATTATACGTAGGACAGATTAAAATTTAACTTGCACAGACGTCTTACAAAACATGCTCCATTCTGAAGTCAAAACCTTAATCTTCATAACAAAGAAACTAGCTTTTACATTTAGTGGATGGTGTACGTGTACATGTATGTATTATTAAGAATGCGTGTACAATGTTCGGACACAATTGGATGCCAGTGAGTCTTCTTAACTCAATCCTAGCCATGGCACAGCACGGAGACAAAAGAGAAAGTAGGTCCAACAGCGATTTGGGTCAAGGAAAAATGTTACGGGGAGGGGGGAATAAAACCCAAATTGAATTGATTTTATTAAGCGTAAATTCTGTCAAGGGTGGAGACAGCCTAAAAAGAAACGCGTCAACAAAGGTTTCCGTCTGGAGAAATGTTTATTCACCGACATTTTAAGATACTGCACCAAATAATGTAAGTGACTTAAGGCTCATTGTATCATTTGCAATGATCCAAAATAACATTTTACTTAATGAGTTACATGTAGTAAGAAAACCTTACTCGAAGTGTTCATAGCAATAGTAACAAGCACCACATGAATTTATTTCTGCCCAAAATCTTTGTGCAAGAACTTAACAACTGAAGGTGGCTCTTTAAAGGCCCTATAGATGATGTTTTTGAGCGATTCTGGGAATAAAACCATTATAAATCAAAAGAAGGACATCAACAAACTCATCCGAAGAAATTTCAGCTCGGTCAAATGTACCACGTTTTCCAAAAACATGAAAATCCATATGCATTTTGCCGGTCTTGGCGGGGTGTTTCAAATATTCATTCTTAGTCGGTCGTGTACTCTGTGGCTCGCGTCATGCACTCTGTGGCGCGCGTCATACTGCGTGTGCGAGCGACCCATTGAAAATGCATCACGTACAGTCACCCAGTACACAGCGCCCATTTCGAACAATGCATTAGGACAAGGACATTTTTGGCACAATCTTTTGTTGTTATTTTTCATTTTTTGATAAATAATACTTAAGCTTCTGTTATAACAAAAGCACCATGGCCGAATGGTGTAGCGTTCTGAATCCAAGACACTGGTAAATCCACAGATCGTGGGTTCGAATCCCATCCATGGTGCGTGTGCTCTTGGGCAAGGCACTTTGCCATGAGTAGCCTCTTTCAACCCAGGTGTACTATAAATGGGTACCACCAGCATCATGCTGGGAAGGTAAACAGACTCGCTGTGTGAGAGGACTGGCGAACCCCCACAGCAAACTCGAGAGAGGAGTCTGGCCCCCTTGCTAATGAAAGAGAGATGGACTCTCCGGCTTGTAATTTTACAAGCACAACCTTTACTTTTTTTTCCTGTTATAACAAGGTAATCTGCAAATCCCCAAGGACCTCTTATTATCATGGGTCGACTGTACTTTCGTTATTCATTGCCTAATTTAGTTAAAAATTGCAAATGAAATCACCAATCAAAATGCACCGAGAAGCAGTCAATAATTAGTACGGTAGACGGTGGAACTCCTTGTCGGACAAGGGAAAATTTGTCCTCTACAAGTTAAAGATACATGTACATGTACATGTAGATTACAGGATTGGAAAACTGTTACAAATGGCGTTATCTCCATGTGTGATGAAAACGAACCCTGTGTATAGGTCAGCTCATCTACATGTATGTTCTGAGAAAACATTGAAAAACTGTGTCCATGCTTTCAAGAAATTGTGCAAAGCCACCATCCTCTTTAGGCTGGATCCATTGCTACATGTATACTGCACGGAAAACAGTGCCATAATAACTAGGGATGGGACATTTAACCGGTTAACTGAAATAAATTTGAAAAACCGGTTTTAAAGAATTTACAATAGTTTTCAAAGGATTATTTGTAATGACTTCAAGAAACTGAAATAAATTTATATGGGGTTGTAGTAAAATGTTGACCAGATAAAAGTTCAATGGTTCAAATTATTTTGGGGGCCTGGGGGTATTGTGTACATTGCACATGCATCTATAAACACCAGCAACAATCTTTAGTGTCTGCCGAAAGGTTAACCGGTTAACCGACACTTGAAAGAATTGCAAACTGGTTTCTGAATTAACCAGAAATTCCCATCCCTAATAATACCACAGTAGTCAAAATTTAAAAGATCGACCAACGTTTAGTTATCGAACAATTACTGTCAATATTTTGAATTGGCGTAGACTTGCCCAA
The DNA here is from genome assembly GCA_037783545.1 of Henricia sp. BOLD:AAB3569. Taxonomy (NCBI): domain Eukaryota; kingdom Metazoa; phylum Echinodermata; class Asteroidea; order Spinulosida; family Echinasteridae; genus Henricia; species Henricia sp. BOLD:AAB3569. Next base: position 964,698 of record JBBELK010000121.1, read on the forward strand.
GTCTGACCTCCCGTGCTCGGTCTGCAACGCACAGTGCGCCTTCCGGAACGGTAGCCTGTCCAATTTGTTTTCTTCTATTTCATCTGTCTCGGAAAGTCTTCCGAGACAGAAGAAAATATATTTGACAGACCACTAGTCCAGAGGCGCGTTGGCTGCACGCACCGCACCACAGACCAAACAAGGGAAGTCGGACCTGGGCAAGTCTAGGCATAAAAACGTCATTAAAAGCATAACAAAGGCATAAAAACGTAATTTTTAAATTTTCCTAGAATCATCTCAAGTAAAATGAGAATGTTGATAAACCTTAAAACTGTTGTTTTTCATACAACATAATTTTTAGTGGCACACCAAAACCACACCCATACCGGTATGTGTTCACATACATGTACAATGTACATACACTTTCTTCTCGTTGCACAATTCTGTTTTCTTCTCTATCAATTTTTTTTTTATAACAGCAGATAAATTAAATTTCTATTTTTGGCCTCCCCTTTCATTCAGTTTACTCACGAGTCCGGGGACAGAAAAAAAAATTGAAGACACGCAATTTAATTTTCTTCCGAATCCTTTCTATTGCACTTTGAGAGAGCACTCCAGCGCATACGCGTGGTTGCATAAAATTATTTTTTCATCAATTAGTCTTCGGGGAAAGAACTCATCCTTAGTCGTACAGTACAAAGTACAGTGAATGGAGAGACGAGAAAAGCATGAACAGCGCGGAAGAGGGCAGATGTTATATTTTCTTTGGAAATAGCCTGGAGAGGTTTTTGCCATTTTTTTAAACGTTCCTTTCAATATAATGCTGTCAAAACAAGTGCTTGCCGAATCCATTTTTTTTCATTTTTAGGTTGTTTATCATTCCTTGTAAAATATGCAAGAAATTGAGAAATGTTTTGACTGCAAAAGTCCAAGCAATTTCAGTGGAGCAGTTTTCAGAAAGAAATGATGCTGAATAAGACACTTTTTCTGCCTTTCAACTCGGCATTCATTATCAGAGCATTTTTTTAATCAAAATTATTGTTGCACTTTAACAATTGCATTATGGGGCATTCTAGCAACGTTTGGATAAGCCTGCCATTACATGCTTGTTACAGATATACAGTTTGTGGTTTCTCAGCAAATTCAAGTACTTTATTTTAACGAAAAAACTTCATGATTTGTATTTTAGACATCGGCAACCCTGTGAAAACGTTGTTTTTTTAAAGGCCATTTTTGGACCTTGCAATAGACTTGCTCAAGTCTGACTTCCTGTGTTTGGTCTGTGGTGTGCCCTCTGGGCTGGTGGCCTGTCAAAGCTCTTTACTTCTGTCTCGGAAGACTTTCTAAGACAGAAGAAACAGAAGAAAAGAGATTGGATAGGCCGCCAGCCCGGAGGAAGCGTTGTGTGCTGCGCGTTGCGGACCAAACACGGGAGTCAGACTTGGGCAAGTCTACGACTTACCGCGAGTTGAAATATTTACAGTAATTGTTCAATAACTAAATGGTCAATTTTTTTCGTACTCTGATTTGAGAATAATTTTTATGTTTCTGGAAAATTTTCAATTCAAAATAACTATTTATTTTTTGAGGTGCCACGCCCAAAACACTAGGAATGTATCTTTAAACTACACACAGTGCAAAATTTAGCCGTTCAAAATGTTTGATCAATATTATATGCAATGTTTGATTCTAAATTTAATATGGTGCCACACCCATCAGAAATACTCATCACCATGTACCGTATGGTGAACATTATTACCAAATACCAGCACTAAATTCTATAAGTATGAATTTATAAATCCATCCCAAACAATTTTACCTACACAAATATCACAATCTTGCCTCGTTTCTTACAGTGTACATGGAGGGCGATTTCTTGCTACGGTACATGTCCGTATGACGTGAGAAGAGCAAAAGCCCATCCCAGGTAGACCGTGGTATCATCATGGAAACGGTTGCCAATGGAGACTGAGCACCTTGGTGCTCAGCTCGCCTTAACCAGTCAACAGAGGGCGCTCTATTAGTTCTGAACACTGTATTCCCTGCATTTATTTACCATACAACTTATCAACAGTGCTGACCATATGGTGTTTTGGTTCATAGAGCCATGTTTGGTTTATGACTTGTCACAGTACATATTACATGACATATGAACATCTTTGCAAAAATAGCAATATAAATGATTTGAAGATCACGCCACACTGACAACACTCAAGATAACTTTGGGAAATTAAAACAGATAATTGTTTCCGAGAAAGAGGAAAAAGTGAAGAGGAATACGATTTTCTTTTTTTTATAAATGACATTTTATTTACACTTTTACATGTATTTTGGTACTTGGATTTCCTTTGTTTTGGAATAAAATTAGACAATCTGTTGGCATTTTAAGATAGAGAAAACTGTTGCATGTCACAACCCGATGTTGTGATGTGCAATACTAAGCAATATTTAGGGTATTTTTTTCGTATACATTGAACAAAGATTTTAAGAAAATTACCTCCTGGAATCAACACATAATGTAATTTTAAGATATACTTCCCACTTGCACTTTTGTCGCAAATGTTGCTTTTCTGTAGAAAAATCATGTTTTCTTCCTCAAATTGCCTTCAGTTAGTGCACAAGATAACCATTCACGCGCGCGTGCAGCGCCCTCTGTTGTCGCGCTTACGCACAGACCGCTCGCACGTCATTTTGTGCATTACTTTATGCAGTAATTTTATCATTTATTTATCTCAGAAATGCAACATTTGCGACGGAAGTGTCAGTGGGAAGTATATCTTGGAATTGAATAAGCTATCGATTCCAACATATAAATTTACCCAAATCCATGTTCAATGTATATGAAAAAAATACCTTTTTACCATATTCAGGGCCCAAGTAGACCCGGTAACTGAGTCGTTGGCCCTGTTTTTGACGATTTTGGTTTTTAGGTCCAAAATCAAAAACCCTAGACCCAGTTAACTGGGTCTAGGGCCCAAGCTATACTCGGATCACTCATTGTGATAAGACCGGATTGTTGCTGTTAAAAACAACAAAATAAACAATATAAAATAATAAAAGCAGTTTTATTTCAGCGCTAAATTTTTTAGTGCCATATAAAACTGCAGAGGTTAAAAGCTTTACAGTCGAGTTGGGCGAACATGTCGAAGTTATTAAAACATGGGAATTGCCATAAATTGGACGACTTGTCTTTTCACTTCTTTCAGTTAAAAACCCGGGAACGGTCGAGCTGTCTCAACAGACGACTTGTCTCGTGTCAAGTTGAAACCCGACTGCCGAAAAAATAGCCATCTTGCAATTTTGTAAACACTCGACTCCTCATGTCCAAGCCAACTTTTCTTTCATTATTCTCCCAGATTTTCTCTTTTATTATTGGAATTTAGCAAATAATCAACCCTAAACCTACCCCTAAATGGCAGGACAATTACGAGTCATTAATCTTCTAGAATTACTTTTAAAATACTTAATTTTATGTTTTAATTTGAGTCCATACTCACCCTTCCCACGTTTTCACCCGGAAAATCAAGCTCACACAAAGAAGTAGGCGAGTGCGCGAACGGCAAATGATACGCATGAACGAACAAACACCGCGTGCCTTACCATGGTAGCAAATTGACCCAATAATTCATAACTAAAAATTAGAAATATATCATGTTTATTTGTCAAAAAGCAAAAACAAAATATTTATTCTTAAATTTCTAAATTAATATATATTTAACAACATTTAATATTTACTGAAAGTTTTCTGTGTGCATTACATTTTAATTCAAAATAAAACAAAAAAATAACTGAATACATCTCAAACTGTGGTAACGCCAAATTAAAGATGGCTGCCCCCATGTAGGTTCAGATGTTGCATTCGTTGAATGTGTTTATTAAAACGTTTCGATGGAAAGAATTTAGAAATCGACAATCAGTAATTTGCCCTTAAAATGACGTATCAGGCATCAGTAAGTGCTAATTGGATGGAAAAACCAAAATTTAGTCGGGAATTTTTGGCAGTCTCGTATCTGTTTATTTGAGGCAGTGCCAGTCCTCCTCCTCCACCCCCCCGCCCCCCCCCCCCCCCTCCCCCTTCCCCCCGCCCCCATCCCCCCCCCCCTCCCCCCTTCCTCCCCCCTTCCCCCCCCCCTTCCCCCCACCCTTCCCCCCTTCCCCCCTTCCCCCCACCTTTCCCCCCTTCCCCCCAACTTTCCCCCCTTCCCCGCCCTAGCCTTTGCCTTGCTTGACTTTTTTGGGGCATGTTGGGGGCGCTGTTCCTCTTAATGAAAACAAAATGTACTCGAGGTTGAAGAGATTTCTCGAATTGAATGCATACCCATCATGCCCAGGCAAGACCGTAGAGTGGTGCTGCAACGGGCCCAAAGAGAAGCCCTGTTGCATGAGAGTCCAACAGGGCTTCGAGACTACGATTAAAACTTGGACCACAACCATGACAACTGAAACTCCCAGATTCAAATACACACTACGGAAGTATGGTACATTTGTACATCATTTACATGTAATTCCACAATGCCCTGAAACTCCTCACTGTTTAAATACACGTACATGTGTATGCTGCCAGCTGCCCATTTTTGATATTCAATGTTTTGCATGTTTTGTTTTTTTCAGGTTCCAAACATGTTCCAACAAACTTCTATTGATGTTTTATTTATGAACTCGAATGGCTACCAGTTATGACATCTTCAAAGGAAGCTGCACACAATGGGATGATTCTAGATGACAATAATAGAGATGACGTCTCTGAAAAATCAAAACAGAAAACAAATCTGGCAGAAGAAGAACTAATTCGCCCGAGGAAGATTCCCCACCAGAATATTGTTTATCGGCTCTTTCATCGGCAGAAGCATCGCTGTAAACCAGCTACACAGTTCCACGTTGCCAGGTCGTTCCACCAAAATGTCTTCCCAGGTTTCACCGTGGTGAATGTTGAGAAACCGCCTTGCTTCCTGAGGAAATTCTCCCCCGACGGGAAGTATTTCATCGCCTTCTCCGCGGATCAGACATCCTTGGAGATTTATCGGTTCCAGGGACCAGCCGCAGCTTGTGATCTCTTGCAGAAAATCAGCAAAAAGAGCCCCGTTGATGTTGTTGAAGCGCAGGGTATCCGTGGACAGCTCTTCCAGAGATTCTTTGCCCTGCAGCATGTCGTCAGTGTCGCGCCAAACGGGGAGCACCTTAACAGAGAGTGCAGCCTCTTCACGGACGATGGTCGTTACGTCATCGTTGGATCAGCGGCTTACGTGCCTGAAGAACCTTATCCGCATTTCTATGATGTGTATCGGAATAATGAATCCGTGTCTCCTAACCCACGCTCCCCCCTCGAGGACTACTCTCTCCATCTGGTTGACCTCCAACTCGGTGTTCTCTGCGATTCCAGGACGTTAAAATGTGACAAGGTCTTTCTGTCCCATAACCAGGGTCTATACCTCTACAAGAACATTCTAGCTGTTTTATCTGTTCAACAACAGACCATACACATCTTCCAGGTCACTCCAGATGGGAATTTCATCGACGTCCGTACCATAGGACGTTTCTGTTACGAAGACGATGCCCTCGTGCTGTCAGCGAGTCAAGAAGGCGTCTCTCAACCATCCAACTCATCCGCATCTCGACCCTATCGAGACACCTCCATCAACTCCTTAAAGCATCGCCTCTTAGCCCATCTCTGGCAACACGCCCATTACCAAGGGACGCCGGAAGCAATGCGGCATTTCTTCCAATACTTTGACTATTTTCGCTCGCTGCGTATGTGGAAGATCCAGCTGTTAGATGAGAACCACCTTCTTATTAAATACGCAAACGAGGATGTCGTAACGCTCAGAACTCAAGACCCGAACTCCCAGCCTTCCTTCTTCGTCGTCTACAACATGCTAACCACCAAAGTAGTAGCAGTCTTCGAGAACACATCGGAAGAGTTATTAGAACTCTTTGAGAACTTCTGTGACCTCTTCCGCAATGCGACACTCCATGCACATGCTCAGTTCACTTGCTCGGCGTCAAGCAACATCTACGCAAGGCAGATCCAGCGAAGGTTTAAACACACTATTATCAACGCTAGGTATGGCGGACACACGGAAGCAGTCAAGAGACTTCTAGCTCAGCTGCCGATTAGCTCTCAGTCATACAGTAGCAGTCCATATCTTGATCTGTCATTGTTCAGCTATGATGATAAGTGGGTGTCTGTTATGGAGAGGCCGAAGGCATGTGGAGATCATCCTATTAGGTAGGGTTAATATATTATCAAGAATGAAAAATATGAATTGGGACCTAAAATTGTCCTTGTCATATGCAGAATGTTGTATTTTTGCCCATTCACGATGCAGTAAGCACTATATACTAAGTGCATTTCCCGAGGACACGCTAAAATCGGCAACGTGCGTGAGCGGGATTCGAACCCACGACCTCCTGCACATTCTTATTATCAAGATTCAACTGTTATGTCTGCCAACATCTGAATGTGATTTACAGTTATCAGAAACTGCATAAACACCATATGTCAGTAGATAGCACCGCATCCAGACCAAAGAAGTCAGGGAGGTGTACTTTTCTTGCTTTACATCCCATCCAAAGGATGAAGCAAGTAGTTAACCGCAAGTAAACTTGCCCAGTTTAGCAGCACTAGTAGCATAGGCAACCAATTTGTTTGGGTTATCAACCAAATTGAACCTGGTCTTCCAAACAGCCCTAGAAGTGCAAGAGATCATGGAGGCACTTGAGGCAGAGTGGCACACCCTGCCTCAGTGGCTCTTATGGCAGCTGATACAGTCAGCCTTGCCACGATAAGTGTTCATACACATTAGTGACTGATAACCTTTTTTTTTTTTGAGAACCATATATAATGTAACTTTGATTGCTTTTTAAAAATTATTTACTCAAGGTTCTACGCAAGAGATTCCGGCATTTTGAAGTTCAAGATCCACGCAGGCATGCTCGGCCGACCTTCGCCGCCCTCTGCGCGCCGTCTGGTAGCTTTCACCTTCCATCCATACGAACCCTTCGCAATATCCGTACAACGCACAAACACGGAGTATGTGGTAAACTTCCACATCAGGCACCAGCCTATGGACTAACAAATGTACTTGTGCCTATAGGGTCTTGGCATGGCAGACAATCTTGGTGTTTGCATTGAAATATGAAAACCTGGTCACAAGTATGGCATCCGGTTCAACAGGTTTATTTCATTATCATTAATGACCATTTATTTTATTGTTGGAAGATTTGGGGAGGGGTGTATATGTGTGCAAATTTAAATGCCTTCATCAAAAATATGAGCTGAATGTTAACTCGTCAAAAGATTTCAGATTCGGAGCATTTTCATTTTATATTTTGGATTTGTTGAATATTTTGTCAAAACCCACGGGACTTGACAGCTGTTTCCAAAATGTATTGTATTTTTGATAGTGTCTAATGACACTATTCTTTGTGAAAGTTTTCAAAAAGAATTTTGTTTTTGTCAAAAAAATATTGTTCAATTTAAAGGTGCTCTAAAGACCGGTCTTTTACATGTGAAACAATGTTTTTGCTAGCTCTGTGAAATGACTTGGATAGCATTGTTTGTGTGAAACAGTAAAACTTTTCAGAAATTTATTTAGCTTGCGTCGGGGAGACTGAATGTTAATTAGGGTTTGTTTTGGCCTTACCCAAAGTAATTATTAACACTGTATACTCAGTGCTTTCCCGAGACACTATGAAAAACTTTGTAGCGTGCTCGGGTTGGATGATCGAACCCACGACCTCCTGCAAATAACAAGGCAGACATTTTAAAACTTTTGTTTTGCTTTGTATTACAGTCAAACCTTGTTTATTGAGAGATCCTTTGGACTTTGCAGATTGCCTTGTTATATCTGAAAGAAGACAATGAATTGGGAATTTATTTTCCTTGTTATTAAGCAGAATGTCGTGTTATATCAAGGCGTTATATTATCAAGGTTGAACTGTACTTTCAATTATTGAATTTTTAGGTCAAAATTTTAGGAGGAAATGTTAATTCTATCCACAGTTCAGCCTTGACTGTGGCTTTTCATTGTCATTTCTGACTCAATGTTTCCATTTTTAACCCTGTTTTATCCGCGGACTTAAAGCTGAATATCAAATGAATGTAATAAAGTTTCAGTTTATTTCTGGTCCTATATATTTCACCCCGCCCTTCCACTGGTCTCTTGTTATAGCGCCCTCTGTCGTCGTGAAAGAAGACTTTTTACAAGATGGCCGCGCCCATGTGAAAACGTGCAAACTACAACTGACATTACAAATTGCGAAGTTTGGTGTGCGTAGTGGGTAGTGTGGATGCAATGGAAGTGAAACAGTTTTACAAGAATCTACCTAAAATTGTAAGGGTGTAAATTGAGGGGTAACGGAAAGACGAGTAGTTGGCCACGACTTCAGACCTGTGTACATGAGATTGGCTGAAACATTTCTCATTTTTAAATCTTAAATTTTTCCCTTTTCTTAATTCAGGTTTTCTAACCAATCTACACTCACTGAGTGATATGATGATACCTGTTAAGCCATTTTAAGGGAACAAAACTATAATGATCAACTTCTCAATTTGTACCGGGAAGGACGGTCCAAAAACCAGATGATGTAGGCCCTACTAGTACTAGTACTACTTTAGACCAGTTTATGAATACTTTGTATTTCTCCATAATTTACTCAGGAATTGCATGCCCATATCAACGGTTCTATAAGCACAGAAACAATCGAAGAGCTACTGGCAAAAAATGATAAAGCAGGAAAACCGCAACTTGATCTCACCGCATTAAAACGATGGAAGGCTGGAGTGGAAAAGGGAGAAATGCAGAAGTTAGGAGGGTAATAGTTTAATCTTGCCTTGTAGAAACTTCACAAAGATTATTGTGTAAAATATACAGAGCAACCAAAAAACAAAATTTTCTCCACTTTTTGATTGAAAAAAACAGTCAATCCGAGAGTAGGAATTTCCAGCACACAGAAGCTTTATGCAGTCATGTCATGCTTAATGGAGCTGTTATCTGAATATTTTGATGTCATTTTAATTACAAAATAAATTTTTTATTTTTATTAAACTGAAAATTTACGCTTGTTTTCTTGCTCAGTTCCAAAATGTCACAAAGTTTTCAATGCTGAAATCAAATTGTTGAAGTCAACTTTGTAAAAATTCCACAAAATATTGTATTACAATTGACAAATTAATATATCCCTGAAAATTTAATTAAGACAAAAAAATGACTAGCTTTGCAAAAATGTCTGTAAAAATTAATGATGTTGCTGAAATAGGTCAGACCATCTATTCCTACCTCCATGGTCAGACTTAGTCATACTTTATTTGTTTTAAATCTCATTTTCCATCAACTGGTTTTGGCTACAGAAATTGTAATAACTGAGTATATTTCTTTATTCTGCAGTGCTTTTGACATGTTTAAGTTGATCCATCAATTGGTTGATAATTGTGAAGCGGTTGGCATAGTAACTTGCAATGTCATCAAGGAGTTTGCTTCAGATGGAGTCAAGTATATTGAGCTGCGAAGCACACCGAGAAATGTACCCAAAACTGGTAGGTGGTTGAGTGAGACACTACGTCAAACTTTCAGAAATTTTGATAACTTTTTGTTCTATAATGTCCTGTTGGTAGAATTTTGTCCTCAAAATGTTTTATCAAGCATTGTTAAGTCCAAATTTGATGAAGGCACAGGCTCGTCAGCAATGCGTGCACGCCAATTTCGTGGCACAAATCTGGTGCGTTGCTGACGAGCCTTTAAAACATTTTCAGCCAGCCTCATGTTTAATACCTTGGAATAAATAAACATTTGAGTCTTTCTATAAATAAGGGGTCCAATTTTGGTGTCCCCATTATATTTACATCTTGTTCTTGTAAATTCAGGACACATTCTTTAAAATACTTTCCATCTCAAAGAGTGAGTACCTAAAGTACAATTCATACAAAATGGTTTGAAAGCCATTTTAATTATTTTTGTACGAAAAAAACCACATCAGGTGTAACGGGGGACACTAAATGTCACTTTTCGACGCCTAATTTATAGAAAGACCCATTTATAGTGGTGTTACAATTGTTTTTGTTTCATTTTTCTAAAGGAATGACCAAAAGGCAATATGTGGAGACTGTGCTATCTTCGATCAAACAATGCCAAGATGAAGGAATTGATATTATTGTCAAGTAAGTTGTTTTTTGAGACCTGAACTTCAGAACATTCTGGTAAAAAAAGTGAATTAGATCACGCATTGTCTCCAAACAATGATGTACTCTTTTATAAATGTAAACGATTACCATTGATCGAAAGCAAAGCAGAGGAATTTGTTCTTGTATTTTTTTAATATATAAATGAGAGCAGTTAATACATTCTGCTTTTGAGAAAATGTTAGGTCCCAATACTTTGTTCTTGCATTGTTTTCATTCCTCATAATACAATGTTCCTGTTATAACGAGGGAATTTGCTAAATCCCGAGGACTTTTTATCAAGGAGGTTCGACTGGGATTTGCCGTTTCCAAATACTAAACTTGCCTCTACCCTAAGAAAAATGCTCCAGGCAATTTTGGCCTTAGTGCTGTTAAAATTCAAAGTGGACCATGGCCTATTGTGTTTCAAACATTTAGTTCAAAAGAGCATTGTAGCCAATTTGACCTAAGAAAGTGTATATTTAGAAGACAACCAAAAATACCAACACCAGGCGTAACCACAGCAAGTAATTTTCTAAAGATTCTGAATGGATTCCTTCTAGATACTTACTCGCCATAGACCGTGGTCGTGACTTGGACGCAGCTTGTGAGACGGTCGAACTAGCGAAGGAATTCTACGCAAGTAGTGGGGGCGTCGTCATTGGCGTTGACCTCAGCGGAGACCCAAATGTATGCAAAATGCACACAATTGTGATGTTAGGCACCCTAAAATGTGCTGGAAAACAAATATCTATCAACAATATTATTGTTTGGCATATTAATAAATAAATACATGTATTATTAGTACTATGTCACTCAAGAAAACGGGTCTGAACAATTTAGGAAAATGTTTGGGGAAAACGGAGTATACCACTGTGCCTCATAGCTCAGCTGGTAGAGCATCTGCCTGGTGTCGAGGTCTTGGGGAAAACCTGAGGGAGTATACCACTGTGCCTCATAGCTCAGCTGGTAGAGCATCTGCCCAGTGTGTCAGAGGTCTTGGGGGGGAAACCTGAGGGAGTATACCACTGTGCCTCATAGCTCAGCTGATAGAGCATCTGCCTGGCCCTTCAGAGGTCTTGGGGACAACCTGAGGTAGTATACCACTGTGCCTCATAGCTCAGCTGGTAGAGCATCTGCCTGGCCTGTCAGAGGTCTTGGGGGGAAACCTGAGGTAGTATACCACTGTGCCTCATAGCTCAGCTGGTAGAGCATCTGCCTGGCCTGTCGGAGGTCTTGGGGACAACCTGAGGTAGTATACCACTGTGCCTCATAGCTCAGCTGGTAGAGCATCTGCCTGGCCTGTCGGAGGTCTTGGGGGGAAAACTTGAGGTACATGTAGTATACCACTGTGCCTCATAGCTCAGCTGGTAGAGCATCTGCCTGGTGTGTCGGAGGTCTTATACCAGGAATCTGTAAAAAAACAAAGTCATCTTTCAAATAATACTTTGGGCTTTTACGTTTGTTACTTTCTCTTATCTGTCTACAGAAAAACGATGCTCGGGATTACATACCACTGTTACTTGAAGCCAGGAAAAGTGGATTGAAGTTGGCAATTCACGTAGCGGAGGTGAGCAGTAATTATGTCCAAATCACTTAGCTGTCACAAATTTCAAGCCACAACAAACGGTCACTAGCTCTTCAGCCGAAGCTCGAAAATTTACATGGCAGCCAAAGTGAGCATACAACAACTGAGCATAAATTTTAAAAATAAAAGGGCACACATTTTGTCAAATACCTTATAGAACAAACATCCTCAGTCAAAATGAAAGAAGTTTAGAATCTGTGATGTCACGAGTTGTTTGAAACAGGGTGGATAAATTGTATCGTTCCATACCGTCCGTAACACGGCACTCCATAAGTTAATTTTCTTTCAACGATTAAGGCTGCAAACGGGTCCGTAGCACAACTTCCACTAAGCATGTCTGCTTCAATATTTTAAAAACTTTTTTTCTCTCTTACTCTAGATTCCAAATGTAGCAGAGAGCTTGTCTCTGATCCAGCTACCCCCAGACAGAATCGGCCATGGAACATTCCTGCAGCCGGATACTGGTGGCTCAGATGAGCTTGTTGAATTAGTCAGCAAACACAAAACACCACTAGGTAATTGATATAACATACAAACCTTTGAAATAGTTGCTGCGCAGTCTGTACAGCAACCACAAAACCCAAAGTCAGTAGACTGTTTGCACCAGCAGCCATCTTGGTGGCGGCCCTTATTTTTAGAAAAATAAGGGGCAGATCACTCCAGCCTTGATTTTGTCCAAATTTCTAAGGGCATTTGAGGCCAACTGGAGGGGCACCACGGCCAACTTTGTTCCAAATGTGTACACAAGCCTCATGAAATTTAAAGGATTTGTGAAGTGAACATTAACAACAAGCTGGTTTTATGCACAAATCAAAGGATCAAACTGCTGCAGAGAAAGCGGCAAACTCAAATTTGTTTTTATTTCAGAAAGAAGTGACCTTTTCCTGACAGGTGAGGGCGCTGTTTGAAGCTAGTCATGGAGGGAACCCACAGTTGAAAAACAAAGAATAAACGTTACATTTCAAACAGTACCCCACTAATCCATTTTTGGCTCAAACAAACTTATTAGGATTGTTGCAAATGACATACTAAACAAACTTTGTAAACTGATACAGTTCATGATATCAAGAAGCCACTGAAAATGACACAAACTTTTGTACACAAGTCTATGGAGAATTCCTCTGTTGTCCTGAGATGACATCGCATCGCTTATGAATATGAAAATGTCATTAGCATAAAAATATAAAACTTGCAACTATCAAATTCTCTGAAATTGATCGAAATGTGTAAAACACATCCTGTACTATAGTTTTATGCAATAAAAATTATATTTCATACGTTCTAGATAGGGCATGCTGGCCACAGAAAGAGTATATCTTGAAGAGGCATCGGGGCCAACTCAGCAGGGCATAAGGCCTCAATGGCCTGTATGTTAGTGGATATATTTTCTTATTTAGACAATTGGAAACGGTGCTTAAAGGCAGTATACATCATTGGTAATCTCGAAAATCAGAAATGTTCACAGATTTACGCCTAACTTACACAATATAAACATGATGACCGTAGAAAACCTTCACTGAAATGGTTTTGTCTGAAGTGCTATAGTCTTTGAGAAATGAGTAAAACAATTAGTTTTCGTCTCATGAGACGAAAATTCAATTCGCCCCAAAACCATTTCGCCCAAGTGCCACTTCGCCCGAGTGCCATTTCTCCCCAAATTACATCGCCCAAATGCCACTTCGCCCCAAAACCACTTCGTGCACATGCCGTGATTTAGGGCGAAATGGTTCAGGGGCGAAATGACTGCAAACCCTTTTTTGACTGTTTTCTCAAAAGTTAGACGAAGTACGGAGCTGGTTTTTGCTCAGGTTGGTTTTAATCATGCATATCTTCAATCACACAGGGGGATAAAACTATTTGTAACAGTTTACCAATCATGTATACTATCTTTAATAACCCCCTAAATTTGGTCATTATCTCTGCAGAGCTTTGTCTAACATCAAACCGGGTCGCCCAGACTGTGAAATCATTCGACGATCACCACTTTAAGTTTTGGTACGAACAGGATCATCCATGCGTCATATGTGTAAGTAACCTTTTCTCTCATATAAAAACAAACGGGTCATCGTTAAAATGTTACCACCTTGAATTTTTGTTATAAGCAGAAACAGCCAAAATCAAGTTGTAAAATTATAGGACTATGGTATATATTTGAGCAATAATGAAGGACAGCAATATTCTACCACAAGAATCAATTCCTTTATTGCAGTGTGTCGTATATTGCTGTTTGATTAGTAAATTTCAATTAAGTATTTGATTTTGCACATCCCTATAAACGGGGAACTATTTAAAATGTTAGCATAGTAAAACAAATTTCAGGGTTAGGCAAAATAAAACCAACAAATCGTGTATTTAAAAAATGAATGATTTATACAAGGAATAACAGCAACTTACCAAATTGATAAGATAAAATGTTGTTCTTGGCAGTCTGAAAGTCGTTCACAAATCATCTATTTCAGTCGCTTTTAAAAATGGTAATGAAATTTGATGGAGCTTGGAGACATTGTGAACAAGCACTGTCTTGTGATCTTGTGGCAGACGGATGACAAAGGGATCTTTTCAACTTCACTGTCCCAAGAGTACCAGATTGCAGCAACCACGTTTGGTTTGACCCAGGATCAAGTTTGGGACCTGTCATTCAATAGCATTAACTGCATTTTTGCTGATGACTCTATGAAGGATATGCTCAGAGAGTTGTGGACGCTGGAAAAATCAAAGTTATCCTCCTAGAGTGTCACTTTCTATGAAGTCTTTTTGCCTCTGATTTTGCAGGATCGACTGTAAATAAAACCTGACTGATCTGAGAGAAGCCACCATCTTGATATAGGCACAATAGTGCTTTGTCTAGACTGGTTATACATGTATCTATTTCTTTGGAGTACATATTAAGTGATGCAAGTAGACTTGTGCATCTGTCGGACAATTCGTCAGCTATGCGACGAATTGATATAGTGGATAATCTCACCAAAAGCACTCATTGTAGAATACTTTTAAAGTTCAAATTTTCTTCAATGTTCATTTTATGATAAGTTAACAATGTCAACTTCATCTTTAGGCAGAATTTTACAAATTTTGTCTTCATTAAAATACAGATCTAGAGGGAAAAGATTTTAAAATACTTACATAGGTCCAGATGAAAATTTATGCTAAGCACTTGCAATGATCAACCACTGTCAGAACAACGCCTTATTCCGCTTATGATGCTAAACTAAAAGCAATGAATAATGTCCACACATTCAACTTTAAGATAAATTTATTAGTTTCCCTGAATTTCTTACACTAGCCAAGTCGCCCGTCGTAAACTACACTCAATACTTGACGCAGCAAAAATAATCAACGTTAATTTACGTACAACCCAAAACCAAGCTAATAAATCAAAATAATCTCCACTTGCAAAATTCCAATGAACTTGCGGTATTAAATTCCACTGGCAAAGTACTTTAACTTAGTATTAATTAACATCGGCGAATCTCTGAAATAAACTCCTTGCTATTCAAACTCGTTCAGGATTACTGTATTATCAAGCTGCAATAGACTACTAAAGTGAACGTCAGTTGTCATGGTAATCTGAAACGTCCATTGGTATAGCGCAGGTGTAGACCCAATAACCATGGCAACACACAAAGGGTGACATTTTCACTTTAGTAGTCTATAGCTAGCGGTATACTCGCGCTTCAATCTACAAATAATTAACAATATACCACTGTGCGACGTACTCGTTAAACTTTCACCTTATATTATAATCACATGTCAATGACCAATAGTAACTTACATCCCCACCAAAATTACACAATATAACTTAGTTGTCACATATCAATGAAGGGTACTTTCCTTAGCAGCCGTTTCCAATGAGGTTTGCTCTGGATTTCTTGCATGAAAACTCCAGTCACAGAACGCTCATTTCAACAGTGTTCATAGAACCACACGTCACGTATACAAAGCGCCCTTTCAATAATACATGTAGTTGTATAATTATGAATCAAACAAACCAGAATAATTCTTACATCAACAAATTAGCAAACACATTCAATTCCTTATCATCACAAATCGTTCAAAACAGAATATCTTAGAAAAATTATCAACTTACGGTTGCTGGTGAAGTCCTCTGACTTGACCCCCTCTCACTCCAGGTAGAAATAGGTGTACAAATGTAGCCGTTCTACACTCTAGCGAAATATAAATTTTGCAGCACTAACAAGCCAGAACGCTTGAAAAGCAGGAATATTAGAGCCTGTATCGCTCTGTATTGCTAATAGCAATTGCTGAGTGTTGGCACTGCCCTGTCTCTCCAAAACCACAAACTCAATCACCTTAATCTCTAGCACTCATTCAAACTTCATATGTAGTCAACCCTCACAACTCTCTCTTCTGTGATTGACAACTAATCATAATGAATATGCGAATCCCTCATTACCCTTGGGGAAATTGACAAAGAAACCATTATGTGAAAGATGCTGTGAGAGAAACTATTGTTAAATAAACCCAGTCAACCACAGCTTTAAGTTGGTTAAAAGAATGAATATTCGGGTTAAAAGAATGAATATTCGGGTTAAAAGAATGAATATTTAAAAGAATGAATATTCACAACATGAATACAAATAACAGTTTCACTAAATTTACTGTGACAACCACAAAAGAGATGTGAATTACATCCTATAGACCCTGTCTATTCACTTACCGGGGTACTATAAGAATTACCTATGTCCTTCCACATAATTTCCATCCTACGTTTCGCATCCGGGTCTCCCCAAAGTTCCTGAAGATGTCGCCACCCACAATCTTGCATCTGCATCAAGTGCTCATTATGTGGTTGCAACCGGTGGTTATACAGCGACAGAACCAACACCTGGGCAGTATGAGCTACCATGCAGGTGTATAGTACATCTATTTCCCCTGGTGTGAGGGGCAATAGTGACTGGAAACCGGCCAATATGTGACCGGTGGCAGAAATGGGATCGTCAGTTTTGGGATACATCATTAGAGCCATGGCAGTAGCGATTTCAAAGACTAGGCAGCTGTGAACCATTGTTGTGAAATCGATGATGCCTGTGATCTCGTAACGGGGGTGGAGTTTGGCCCTCTTGGGTTGTTGGTGCGAAGAATTAGCGGTGATGCTTTCTGTGACAAGGACATTCGTGTCATTGTAGTCACCGTGAATGAGACCTGCAACCAAAAAAATGGCAAACGGTTAATCAAAATTTGTTCTTTTAGGAGGTATAGAACTGAACCCAAAACAGTTTACCCAGAAATATATTTCATATTTATCAATCATCAAATAAAGACTGCTACAAAAATGTATTTTCAGTGTGCAAATTTACTATTCTGGGACTTAAAGAGAACTATCATTTGACAGAATTCAGCAACAGATTTGTTAACAGACACAGACCTCAATATTCAGTGCTATTGAAACTTTATCACGGTGCATCCATATTTGTCTTGTTCCCCATAGTACGTGTCGAGCACGACCAGTGCGTCTGCGCGATAGCGCGTGCAATTTTCCGTTGTTGTTTTGAAAAAATCACTGTCCGCGCTGCGCATTTTCTTGATCGTGTCTTGAAAAATACTACTCTCTGTAGAACCGTGAAAATATTGTCAATTTTGGACGGCCCCCTAATTTGTAAAATATCGGCAGTTGCAATATTTTTTTATTAATTTTTAGTCGAGTATACATGGTCAGAAATACTTCTTACATTTTCTTAGAGTGCTCATCTTAGGAACAACATCGTCTTCAAATGCCTTGATGACGCTTTTTACAAGCTGCCGTCTTGCCTCATCTTTCACTTCTTTAAGATGTTTGCATATCTTTGGGCAATTCTCCAGGACCCATGGGTTGTTTGGTGTATTTTCTTTAAAGTTGTCTGGTACATGCGGGAATTCCTGCTAAAAAAATAAAACTGGTCAGGTCGCAATACTTCAAAAACATTGAAGCAATGGTACTTGCCGAGTTGTCCCTTAGCCTTTTTTTGTTAAAAATGTTGGTAAACTAGCCTGAGTAGTCGACACCGAGATTATTTTTGACAATGCCAATTTTTTTAAAAGGCAAATTCGATTGGCCTTAAGTTAAGACCAGGGCTGCGTTCCAAACACGCAAACATTGCATCATTCGCCAACAACTGGTATCCGGCTTTCCATAGACGAGTGCACAAAAGTACTGTAACCAGTGGCGAACGTTGGCAACGTTTGCGTATGTGGAATGCAGCCCTGGTCAAGCACCACAAATACCGACTCTTGAGGGTCATTTCTACATTGATCTTCTCCACACTACAAGGCAGCCGCCACGGAGCGAGATTTGCTACACTGTCATGCTGCCTACAGCGGTCAAGTTTAAGTTCAAAACACAGTAATGGTGGACAATGGACGTGTTTACATGTCAACTGTGGGAAAACAGTAGCAAAGCTGATGTTTTAACTCATCAACTGCCCCTGTGACTATACATTGCCAGCATCAAGTGGTTAAACAGCTAGTATCCCCCCGTCCACATTTTTAAAGTTTTCCTGTTTATCATGGAGGTGTATGTGTCTACAATACCATCACAACTTGTTTTCCACCAAAAATCAACAGCCTTTTGTTTAAAATGCAATATAGTTCTGACCCTCTTCACCCGAAATTCTGAAACGCTCGAGGTCACTCGGTTTGCTGATAAACAGGGTTTTGACGTTATCCTGAGAAGCACACAAAACGGCCTGTGCAGTATTGAATGGAAAATATACGGAGTAATTGTTTATCATATAAAAATCGAGGCTCTAATACAGACCCAGATAACTACAGAGGAATTACTCTCCTGAGCTGCCTTGGAAAATTATTCACATGTGTTCTTAATAAGCGACTTACTATGTTTATTGAGGGCTGTGGTTTAATGCATAGTTCCGACCTGTCAATGAACCGAACCCGCCGACCAATCACAACAGAGTTAGCAGAGATCACCCACATAGGTCAAAGTGCATTGTCTGCAACAACATCACGCGATGTTCTGCCCCATACAATTTGTACAGTGTTGTATGCGATGTTCCGGGTGAATTTTTGGTTTCAAGGCCGGTCGTTTCGTTGTTCAAAGGTACGAAAGCATGTATTTCATGATATGACATCCCTGTATTACTGGCCCTTTACTCGGTGTGTTATAAGATAACTGTCGACCCTGAAACATGAATCTGTGCTTTCCGTTGAAAGTCCCATTGCTTTGTGCGATGTGTGTCGCCATTTTGACGATAGCGTGTGAGCCATAGCAACAGTATCCAAGGGGGCGGGGTTAACTGGGCAAAATCGGAATATGCATTGGAGACGAGCAAGCATGTTTCAGAGAGGGATTAAGCACTGTAGATCATATCTATGTATTGCATTCGCTTATTGAACTTTATCTTACCGGGCACAGCAGGTTAATGTACCTTGCTTTTATTGATTACAAAAAGGAATTGGACCTGGTGCATCGACCTTCATTGTGGTCAAAGCTCATTTCCTCTGGTATTAATGGTAAGGTACTCACTGTTATTTATAATATGTATGATATAGCTAAATCTTGTTTAGGGCAAACAATATGGTGTTTATCAGCTTCCCATGTGAATCGGGTGTCAGGCAAGGTGATAACCTCTCTCCATTGCTAATCAGTATTTACTTTAATGATTTTGAAAGTTGTATTAGCCAAAAGTACAATGGCCTCTCTACCTTTGCAAAGGATATAAAAGAGAGAATTTGTAAATATTTTGTAAATATTTTTATTAAATGTATTTTTCCTTAAAGGTAAAATCCAATTAGTTTGAAGAGCCCCTCGATAGAAACTTGTTTCTTTTGGGCAATCCTACGGGAGCTATTTGGGTACTGTTTTCTGTTCTGTTTCCAGTTTTTTGTATGTGTAATCTGTTTTGTCTGTAATTTAGTAATTTGTATATCCCAGAAAATGAAATAAATATAAATATAATATATCTAAGCGATGATGATGTAGAAGTATTTTTGAAAATGTATACCTTACTCTATGCCGATGATACTATTTTACCAGCAGAATCCCCTGGTTTTAACTCCAGAGTGCACTAAATGCTGTCTTTGACTACTAGTATAATCTTTGGCACCTCACTGTTAATTCTAGCAAAACAAAAATTGTAATATTTTTTTAGAGGAAAAGTACGGTCATTCCCAGATTTTATATTTGGAGATAAGAAACTTGAAGTTGTCGGAGATTACACTTACCTGGGGGTTCAGTTCAACTACAACGGTTTATTTAATAAAGCAATTAACAAACGGGTAAATCAAGCTAGAAGAGCTCTGTTCAGCATGAAGACCAAAGCCACTAAATTAGATTCGCTGTTGATATTCAATGCCAACTTTTCGATCAAATTGTTTCCCCAGTGCTTTTATATGGATGTGAAGTTTGGGGCTTTTCAAACCTTGAACATATCGAGAGCTTTCATAAGAAATTCCTAAAAAACTTATTATGAATTAACTACCGCTCTGCTAATTGTATTGCATACAGCGAACTAGGCAGAAAATAACTAAAGAACACTGTATATTTAAAGATGTTCAACTTCTGGCTACACATTGTCACTAACACCAACAGTCTCTCGAATACGGTATATCGCTTGATGAGGCGTTTATCCGACTCAAATATTGTTAACTCAAAATGGATTGCTTCCATGAAATCTTTATTAGACGATACTGGTTTTTCTATGCTCTGGAATGAAACCAATCTAGATGTGCGTTTTATAAAGAGACTATCTGCAGATTTTCATCAAAGACTTAAAGACAATGCCTTACAAAACTTGGAAAGTAAATTTCTAATAATAGACTATGTACCTTTTATAAAACGAGAAAATTTGATGTAAATTTTGAAAATTATCTTGTTAACAACTCTTGTAGAACAGCATTAACACGCTTCCGTAGCGGAAATCACCGCCTACCTGTGACCGAATTTCGCTATTTACCAACTGATTCGCCTTCAAATTATACCCTATGTCCTTTATGTAATAAGATGGATCTCTGTGATGAATTCCATTATTTATTTGTTTGTAACTCACTAAGTGGTGACAGACATAGCTTGATTAAGAAGTTTTACTGGCAGAGACCAAATGTGGATAAATTGGGATTGCTATTCAATGTGTGCAGTTCTCACCAACTCTGTAACCTTGCCAAATTTATTAAGATTATTCTGACTAAGTTCCCGTAAACTCATTATTTTTTGCTCTTATACATGTAGTTTGCATTTAACTTCCACTATTTAAAGTCTTTTTTATTTTTTATTTTAAGCTCATGTTTAGATTGTATTTTATTATAGTTTTTAGTTCTGATAATTAATGTTCTTTTATTTTTATTTTGTATAGTTACTTAGCTTTCTATAGCATAAACAGTTTTGTATTCGCTCTCATACCCCATGCTGGGGTCGCAGAGGTTAATAAACCATTCAAACTCAACCATGCCTGTTTTGTTTTTGTAATTTAGAATACAAATGTGAAAAACACTTGATGTACTATGACAATAATCTACTATTACCTTTTTGGTGAAAAAACGGTGAAATTGTGGTTCACAATGCAGCTCTTTTAAAGTAAATACTGGTGCATTGCGACCGGTGGTTTTGTCACGGAACGAACGGTCCCTGCGAGCCGTAGTTCCCACGTATTTGAAATTGGCACAACACGGTATGTACATCGATCGGTACAAGTTAGAACGAGCAACTCATTTTTCTCTCTCTTGATAATAAAAAAGAAAATCTTTCTGCTCTTTTTTTTCCATGGTGTCTGTAAGCATACAACCACACAACTACTGGGCACATCTCTGGCTTTTTGCACAAGAAAAATTCTACAAAAAACACCACGGTTTTTGGAGTTTTTTGCGTGTAAACGTATGGAACTGCCGACCGTGTTTACTCGTTTTTTTTGCAATTTATCCATTTAAAACAAACAATTTGAAATAAACAGCGGTATAAGTTGGCTTGAGGGATATGTGGACTATCGAAAGGGGTGCAAATGCTGGATTTTTCGTCAAGGGGGATACTAGCTCTTTAAATTTCAGCTAGGCAATGTGTCAAAAATCTTCAAAATTCATACATGGCTTTTGTGTTATGTAAAATGCTAAAAATTTGTGCTATTCTTGCTACATTATTACCTGCAACAGCATATCCAAGCGTGCAAGATAGACTCCTGCGTCATATAAGAGCTGTTGTGGAACTGCTTTGAGATTACCTATTGGCTGGCCTGGAATGTACGTCAGTAGATGGACTATGAACAACCCATACTTCGTCTGGTCACCTGGGGGGAAATTTGACACAAAATCAAATTTTATTTAGTTGAATTTAAGATTTAAAAAAGCCCATATTTACTCAGGAAATGTTTGAAATTCACTACATGAGCCTTTCTCTATGGACACCATGTTTTTTTGGTAATGAGGGAAATATCGTAAGGGCCTTATCAGGATTTGTAGGGAAAACCTGAGGATTATACCACTGTGCCTCATAGCTCAGCTGGTAGAGCATCTGCCTGGTGTGTCAGAGGTCTTGGGGAAAACCTGTGGGATTATACCACTGTGCCTCATAGCTTAGCTGGTAGAGCATCTGCCCGGTGAGCCAGAGGTCTTCGGTTCAGATCCCAATAAGGCCCATAATTGTTTTCTCCCACCCCAAGTTTGTTTGTTTGTTTTCATTTCTACGGACACTCAAATTGCTGAATCAGTAAACGTAGTTTGTCCATGCCTTGCTAAATTGTGAAAACGAAAAAAAAACAAATTCTGATAAAAAACCACATTTTGATGAGCATGACAATGTAAACATCTTATTTCTTTAACAAAAAATGTTAAACAAAATTACCTGGTTTAAAAGCCTTTTTAAGACTGAGGCATTCATTCCCTGAATTAGTCACCGGCTCGGGGCAACAGAATCCCCTGGTTCTCAAAAACTTGAGGACTGCATTTCGAGACACGGCCACGTCAAAACGTTTGGAGGTGTCCGAATTGAGTATTTTAAGCACAAATTCCTTGGCCCCCATCCTTTCAACAACGTCGCCGCCGCTAAGTCGGATGTAGAAGTTTTGATCTTCAAAACCGTTCAGTTGGTTTATATCTTCAATTTCCTCAGATGCGACGTCGTATTCTTTTTGAAGGATATGTTGGGCATCTTCACGAGTCAGGAAAGGAATCTTTATGACGCATTTTGATGTTTCGTCGGTACCTTCTTGCTCGATGCCATTTGGGACAGAAGGAAGTGTCTCAGGCAAACATGCAAATTTGATCATACGTGTTAAAAATATTTCAGTTTTTTTTATTATTCCTCTTGGAAGGTACTTCTATAGTACAGGGTTTTTCAACGATTTAATCTAACAACTAAGTTTTCTGGAAATTTTACCGAGACATTGATAAAAAATTGTAACTAAAGTTTAGTACTGTTCGCACATGCACTTTCAACGCTAAATAATTTAAAAGCAATTAACAGACTAGGTACCTGACATATTGATTAAGTCGCTCTTTGGTTTTTCCCCAGAGATGTTTAAGTACGGTCCAGCCAGTTTTCTGGCTGTCCAGTACGTATTCGTTGTTGGGATTGAGCGTGTAGGCATGTAGACCGATGACCAGACTTTGCACAAGGCGTCCTGCTGATGAACAGCATGACCAAAGAAATTTAACAACAAAAACTTTAAAACATAAACTTGGAATAAAACAAAATTGCAAAACAAATGAAATCATACATTTAGATGTATTCATTTAAACAAACTAATATTCAACTTTCTAAGAAATGACAGTATTTGTAGTTCTAGTTGTAAAAACAGTGGGGAAGAATCAAGAAAACCAGGCAAAATCTTGGTAAAGTCAATTTAAAAAGTACATTTCAAATTAGCAATTTCAATCAATGGAAAAACATAATAAACAAACTCACCAGCAAAGGAGTGCAGATTTACAAGTCAGGGCAGAAAAACACACAAACTGAAGTTGTGGAGAGAGCAAAATATATTACCGACCACTCTCACTGCTGTCGCGCTGCACACTGCCGGCCCACGTAGCACTAGTAACAATCTGAAGCTACATCTGATAATGTAACTAAGGGGGACACACTACTAATAAATTACATGTACATTGAAACAGGGGTCACACTCCTATAAAAAAAGGCTACTTTGTTTTAAAAAAATATATATATCTGTCATAACACCCTGTTACATTCACCCTTTTTTTAAATCATTGCTGTCCCCAGCAATACATGTATCTTTTCTTTTCGGTTATCGAACGACAGGTGTAGCCCGCTAATTCCAAGCGCGCTTTTTGTTACGTAACCCTGTTGAAGGTCGGTGCACACCTTTGCAATTTAACGGATAATCGGATCATCGGACCACATACCGGAAAGGTGTGCGCTGAAACAATTCGGGCGGGCCGGTCTGACAGTACGCTATAGACCGGATCCGATGTCCGATGGGCCGGTAAATTGCAAAGGTGTGCGGCGGGCTTTAGCCGAACGGGAGAAGAGTTCTAACGTGCTTGAACAGTTAAAATCCATGGTCGCTGGAAAAAAAACTTCAAATGGTACACGAACTTGCAACCGAAATTGTAGACATGAGCAGAAAGTATCAATGCATTTTGTTGCCAGAGTGGTTACCTAGACACGAAAACTCGCTGGCGGACAAAATTAGTAAATTTCGCGACTTCGACGACTGGTCAGTCGATCAGAACTCATTTCAATTTCTGAATAACTTATGGGGCCCTCACACAGTTGATCAATTTGCCTCGCCGCATAATGCCAAGATTAATCGATTTCATTCCAGGTTCTGGTGCGCACACCCCAGCAAACACAATAACATTGTAATAACATTTTAAAAATGTTTCCGAAAATGTTATAGCAATGTTTCCAAAAAATGTTTTTTTAACATTAAAATGTGTGGTTTTAGAAACGTTATAATAACATTTGGACACAACATCGTGAAAACGTTTTTATAACGTTTTATTAACAGTTTCAAAACATCATGGAAATGTTTTTAAAATGTTTATCAAACGTCGTAAGAACGTTTTAACAATGTTATAGCAATGTTTCCAAAAAAATGTTTTTTTTAACATTAAAATGTGTGGTTTTAAAAACGTTGTAATAACATTTGGACACAACATCGTGAAAATGTTTTTATAACGCTTTATTAACATTGTCAAAACATCACGGAAATGTTTTTGAAATGTTTATCAAACGTCGTAAGAACGTTTTAACAATGTTATAGCAATGTTTTCGAATAATGTTTTTTTAACATTAAAATGTGTGGTTTTAAAAACGTTGCAATAACATTTGGACACAACATCGCGAAAATGTTTTTATAACGTTTTATTAACATTGTCAAAACATCACGGAAATGTTTTTGAAATGTTTATCAAACGCCGTAAGAACGTTTTAACAATGTTATAGCAATGTTTCCAAAAAATGTTTTTTTAACATTAAAATGTGTGGTTTTAAAAACGTTGTAATAACATTTGGACACAACATCGTGAAAATGTTTTTATAACGTTTTATTAACATTGTCAAAACATCACGGAAATGTTGTTAAAATGTCAAAAGACGTAATTTCCAAGACGTCGTTTCCTGACGCCTCATACATTACTCATACATTACTTAACATTACATGACTCATACACTACTCATACACTACTCATACATTACACATACATTACACTACTCATACATTACATACACTACTTATACATTAGCTTTATGCGCGACTTCTATTTATGCTCCACAAAAACCTGCACCCTGTAACCATGGTTGGCACACACCTACTAACCGAATACCAAATGTAATTATAATCTCTCGCCACTTTGAGTTTGTTCATCCCCGACAATTGCCAATTTGTCTATTATCAAGCAAAAACCCATTTACAAACATCAAAACAACTGCCAAAACTGAAGCCAATTAGCCTTTTTACACGGTAAATCTGTTGAGTTACATGTAATCCCACAATGCATTGCATTTTTTAACAGCTAGAAAAAGACGTTTATAAGACGTCATTAAAATGTTTTTATAACGTTTTATTAACATTGTCAAAACATCACGGAAATGTTTTTGAAATGTTTATCAAACGTCGTAAGAACGTTTTAACAATGTTATAGCAATATAAAAAATGTTTTCGAATAATGTTTTTTTAACATTAAAATGTGTGGTTTTAAAAACGTTGCAATAACATTTGGACACAACATCGCGAAAATGTTTTTATAACGTTTTATTAGCATTGTCAAAACATCACGGAAATGTTTTTGAAATGTTTATCAAACGCCGTAAGAACGTTTTAACAATGTTATAGCAATGTTTCCGAAAAATGTTTTGTTAACATTAAAATGTGTGGTTTTAAAAACATCGTAAAGGGATTAAGTGCCTTGCCCAGGGACACAGACACGTTGGTCGAATTGGGGCTCGAACCCCCAACCTCTGGTTGGGAGTCCCGCTTCATACCCACTTCAGTTTAAAGTTGCATTGCCTGTGTTTCGGTGAAAGGATTAAAAAAATTAATTTACACAAGCGAACGAATTTAGAAAGCTTACGTGTCTCTGTAACGAAAAATATCAAACACTTAAATTTCCGACGTCGTGAATTGGAGATACAAGCCTTTTTCTTGAAACGTGCTTCACATGTTGTACATGTGCGCGTACGCTCATATGTACATAGTATGTGTACAATGTACGCATGTACGCGCACATGTACATTTACGTCATAACCCTGTCGATTAAATGACCTGCCAGCCTTTTAATCATTTCTTGTTTTTAATCGACTGGCATTAATCCTTGACGGATTTTTACGTTCTTGGTACCAAATGAAAGCTGATAACTTTTTCTATTCTAGAAAAATACCTATTTAACTTTTTAACGCTATACGCAAAACGTTTTCAGTGACCACGAAGTAAAACATTTTGATAACGTTTCTTTTACGCTATTTAAAAAATGTTTTGTATATTACTTTTTAAGAATGTTTTTAAAATGTTATCAATATAACGTCTTTAGACTGCACAGTTTTAACATTTTCACAACATTATAAAAATGTTATAGAGAAAATGTTTTCAATTAGATTTCAGTTTAACTTTTTAATAACGTTATTTTCATGCTATACGCAAAACGTTTTCAGTGACCACGAAGTAAAACATTTTGATAACGTTTCTTTTACGCTATTTAAAAATTGTTTGGTATATTACTTTTTAATAAAATGTTTATAATTAGACTTCATTTTAACGTTTTAAGAACGTTGTTTTACTGCTATACGCAAAACGTTTTCAGTGACCACGAAGTAAAACATTTTGATAACGTTTCTTTTACGCTATTTAAAAAATGTTTTGTATATTACTTTTAAGAATGTTTTTAAAATGTTATCAAAATAACGTCTTTAGCCTGGACAGTTTGAACATTTTCACAACATTATACAAATGTTATAGAGAAAATGTTTGCAATTAGACTTCAGTTTAACGTTTTAAGAACGTTATTTTAACGCTATACGCAAAACGTTTTCAGTGACCACGAAGTAAAACATTTTGATAACGTTTCTTTTACGCTATTTAAAAAATGTTTTGTATATTACTTTTAAGAATGTTTTTAAAATGTTATCAAAATAACGTCTTTAGCCTGGACAGTTTGAACATTTTCACAACATTATACAAATGTTATAGAGAAAATGTTTGCAATTAGACTTCAGTTTAACGTTTTAAGAACGTTATTTTAACGCTATACGCAAAACGTTTTCAGTGACCACGAAGTAAAACATTTTGATAACGTTTCCTTTACGCTATTTAAAAAATGTTTTGTATACTACTTTTTAAGAATGTTTTTAAAATGTTATCAAAATAACGTCTTTAGCCTGGACAGTTTGAACATTTTCACAACATTATACAAATGTTATAGAGAAAATGTTTGCAATTAGACTTCAGTTTAACGTTTTAAGAACGTTATTTGAATGCTATACGCAAAACGTTTTCAGTGACCACGAAGTAAAACATTTTGATAACGTTTCTTTTACGCTATTTAAAAAATGTTTTGTATATTACTTTTAAGAATGTTTGTAAAATGTTATCAAAATAACGTCTTTAGCCTGCACAGTTTGAACATTTTCACAACATTATAAAAATGTTATAGAGAAAATGTTTTCAATTAGATTTAAGTTTAACGTTTTAATGACGTTATTTTCATGCTATACGCAAAACGTTTTCAGTGACCACGAAGTAAAACATTTTGATAACGTTTCTTTTACGCTATTTAAAAAATGTTTGATATATTACTTTTTAAGAATGTTTTACAAAGGTTATCAATATAACGTCTTTAACATGCACAGTTTTAACATTTTCACAACATTATAAAAATGTTATAGAGAGAATGTTTTCAATTAGACTTCAGTTTAACGTTTTAAGAACGTTTTTTTAATGCTATACGCAAAACGTTTTAAGTGACCACAAAGTAAAACATTTTGATAACGTTTCTTTTACGCTATTTAAAAAATGTTTTGTATATTACTTTTAAGAATGTTTTTAAAATGTTATCAAAATAACGTCTTTAGCCTGGACAGTTTTAACATTTTCACAACATTATACAAATGTTATAGAGAAAATGTTTGCAATTAGACTTCAGTTTAACGTTTTAAGAACGTTATTTTAATGCTATACGCAAAACGTTTTCAGTGACCACGAAGTAAAACATTTTGATAACGTTTCTTTTACGCTATTTAAAAAATGTTTGGTATATTACTTTTTAAGAATGTTTTTAAAATGTTATCAATATAACGTCTTTAGACTGCACAGTTTTAACATTTTCACAACATTATAAAAATGTTATAGAGAAAATGTTTTCAATTAGACGACATTTTAACGTTTTAATAATGTTATTTTATGTTAGTTTCACAATGTTTTGCTTACAACCTTTCAACAATGTTTTTAAAATGTTATGTGTTTGCTGGGACGCAGCCGGAGTAGACGCGTTTTCGCAGTCTTGGTCGGGTGACAGTTTTTAAGCGAATCCTTTCGGGCGAAATTACCGGTACTCTGGTTGTTCCACATTGGCCAACATCTTTTTTTTTTGGCCTATCGCATGCCCGGACGGCATCCATTGTTAACGTGAAGGATTGGAGGTGGGTACATATTCCATTTTACTCCTTCCTTGGGAACAAAATTTGTTTTTTGCCAGACACCTTCATTTGATTGTTTAACACTTCGGTTTGATCCTTCATTACCCACACGTACACTGTAAAGAATTGTGTTGAGTCACAGGTGTTTTTCTGTTGAAAAAGTCAAAATCGAACAGTAACTTTTACTATTTTTGGAATGTGTTGTTATTGCACAAACGTTCTTTCGTCTGTCTACATTTAAAAAATATTGTTCTGCTTGATTACAGACGATTTGCCGTTAAATTACAGGTTTGTTCAGGAACAAGACACTTTGAATCTTCATCTGTTAAAATACAGCCATGTTACTGTTTAGTAACAGAGGATCTTCTGTTATCTCATCGATGTTCCCTGGTATGCGGCAGAAATTACGCGGCGTTGATAGCGAGTACCAGTAGGCCTATACGTTGCATGCTGGGAAATCACTGCAGTAAATTCAAACTGCGCAGTGCGCTTTTTGTAGTTGTGCCGTTCGTACGAAATGACAGCTTTTGGTCGGCGTTATATGTCGAAATATGTACTGGAGACTGTTCAGTTTAGTGCCGACTTGCTGCTCTTGGTTTTTATTTGCGTGTTATTTGCAGTGCAATACTGTCTGCAGTGGAGATATACGGGAGCATGTAACCTGCCTCAAAGTGCGGGAATACAATAGATTCAGGCGGAAATTTCCCCTGAATTTATCGTATTCCTGTATTTCAATGGGTCTGGTTACATTTTTGGTATACTAGTACACCCTGTTGAAACTCCACTGCACCCCGGCATGCAAATAAAAACTGAAAAATTGAGAGAAACACGCCGACTTATTTTCCATGAAGTGTGGTGCATCTACAACACAAAAAGTGATCTGTAAATAAGGGCAACAAGAAACAGTCGTCAATAACCTGGACTGCTTCGTTCAGTTACATAGAATCGTTTCTGTACAGAAGGCTTTGTTAAAGAACAAAACCATGCACAAAACGAACACTTTGTCGTCTGTTGAAAAACAGAAGAATCGTCTGTAAATTTACAATTCCAAACAACAGTAGAGTCTACTGTATGCAAACAGAGAAAACAAAAAAGTAGAATGTACTGTTCAAAAACAGTACGCTATGTAATGCCAATTGACATATGAATGTACTGTAAATGAACATAGATTTTTTGAACAGTGTACATCTAATTTCGGGTTTTGTACTTGCCGAACAAGTCGCCTGCCTACAGTAAGCGCAGGTTTTGTAGTCTATATCACAAGTACCACTTATCTTTGCATTTTTTTGCCGATGCCGATTTGCGTGCATAAGTGAATCTTTATTGACTTATGTTTAAAATTCCCTCTTTAAGGCTATAATACTGTACTTTGTATATTGTGAGTCGATCCCTTTTTGGGCGATGCCGATATGCGTGCATCAGTGGAATATTATAGTGCATTTCGAACCTGTTATAGACCCATTTGGCGGTCTGGTTTATTCTCGAAGCCTTTTTTGGCATTTACCCACCTTTTAAAGCTCCTTTATGCATATATTTACATTACTGCTTAAAATTGCGCGTACGCCAAGCGCGAGCTATTCATTTTCTCATTTTACAATTCGTGTGAATTATATCGAGCATTAATTCCTTCGAATATTTGCTTTGTTCTCTGCCCGTCTGTTGGCGTTCTCGCTCAGGTAGGCGGCTCTTCCTATACCAGATGTTCTCCAAAAAGTTGTCATGGTATTTTTCTTTTGTTTCTCACATAAGGTAGATATAGAAAAGAAAATAATTTTCTTTCGGAAGAATGAAGAAAGAAAGTATCTTTTCTTTTCGTTATCGAACGACAGGTCCAGCGCGCTAATTCCAAGCGCGCTTTGTTACGTAACCCTTTTCAGTGGTCGTTCATATAAACGCCAACCGTTCTATTCAGGGTTCATTCTAGGTTGAGCAACCTCACCTCGCTTTCCCACCCTCCCATAGGCATAAGTCCCAGCCCTTTATATACATGTAATAATTGTTGCTTCGCGGCGTCGTTCGTAGTCTTGGTGCAAGACGATACTGCGTGATATTTGTCACTGACCGCCGCGCGATAACCCACAATCACCGACAATCGCCAAGAGAGGGCGCCATACACTGTACGAGGACAGGGAACCAGTCTACGTCCGTGCTCTGCAGTATCGTCTTGGGACATTTCCTGAATCCGCTCGGGAAATTCCGAGCGCATTCCAAGCATTGCTCATTATGCCATGCATACCTATGACGTAGGGCTTATTAACATATTTCAAGCCGAGCGCTGTGAAGTCTGGTACCTGTACGTACGTCTTAATTATCAAACAGGAAAAGCACACGTTATCGCGTCAGACAAGTCCGTGCTTTATTTTTTTGTTTTTTTTTAAAATATGAAAATGTGGCAATGGGGCCAGTTTTTTTCCCAATGGATTCAACAAACTTCGGCTTTGGTTTGTCAGCCCGGCAACCGAAGCCGTTATTTGGCTGAACCCGTACGCTGCAGAAACGTGTCTTTATTATGATTTCACAGACTGCGAAAACCGTACGGCACTCGCTGGCTAGCTAAAATCACGTTTCATCGCCAAATTAAAAGATAGTATACATGATTGGTAAACTGTTGCAAATAGTTTTATCCCCCTGTGTGATTGAATGATATGCATGATTAAAACTAACCTGAGCAAAAACCAGCTCCGAACTTCGTCTAACCATCATGGTCTAACCATCATGGTCTAACCATGGAGAAAGGAAGTCTTTCCTTCCATGGTCTAACTTTTGAGAAAACAGTCAAAAAACGGTTTGCAGTCATTTCGCCCCAAAACCATTTCGCCCTGAACCTCGGCATGTGCACAAAGTGGTTTTGGGGCGAAGTAGCATGTGGGCGATGTAGTGTTTGGACGAAGTGATTTGGGGCGAAATGGCACTCAGGCAAAGTGGTTTGGCTGCGAAATGGCACTTGGGCGAAATGGTTTTGGGGCGAATTGAATTTTCGTCTCATGAGACGAAAACTAATTGTTTTACTAATTTCTCAAAGACTATAGCACTTCAGACAAAACCATTTCAGGGGAAGTTTTCTACGGTCATCGTGTTTATATTGTGTAAGTTAGGCGTAAATCTGTGAACATTTCTGATTTTCGAGAATTAGTAGTAGTGTGTATAGTCTTAATGAGACACTTTATGCAAATTTATTCATAGGTCAAAGGTCACATGAATATTAATGAGGTCACAAGGTCACATGAATATGGATGAGGTCACATGAATAGGGATGAGGACTTATGAATAATGTATGTGTGATGCATAATGCATGAGGTATGTTTGAAATGGTCCAATAGGAGAGCGTGTACCTGAATATCTTGATGAGACAAAATATCGTTAGCCAATGGCGAGTCAGAGACCTGAATATCTTGATGAGACAAAATGTCGTTAGCCAATGGGGAATCGGAGCCTTGAATATCTTGATGAGACAAAATACCGTTAGCCAATGGTGAGGCAGAGACCTGAATATCTTGATGAGACAAAATGTGGTTAGCCAATGGTGAATCAGAGACCTGAATATCTTGATGAGACAAATAAAGAAAATAAAGAAAAAACAAGTGTTCGGACCCTAAAGCTTGATGAGACAGATTATTCATGAGGTCATTGCGAAAATAAAGAAAAACATGCGTTTGGACCCTAAAGCCAATAGACCCGATTACGTCAATAAGATTCGAGCGCCCCCATTTGAAACGACCCCAATAGGAAGCGCTGCTGTAAAATATTTGTTCAATCCATTATTCGCGGATGTCCCGGAAAATGTGTACCGTTGTAATTACACACACCTATACACGCACACGCATACAATTTATATACACGCGACAACCTTGAAGTGTTTGGGGCGGAAATTGCCAGTAATCAGGACCGTTATACATACACGGCTGGTTTGAGGGACGGGTAATTAATTTCCTTTGGTGATAAGGACACGGGTGATAATATTGTGAGGAAACGTTTGTTTTTTTTAAATTCTTAGTAGCGTGATACAATGGAAATGCGGGTCGTGAACTGAATATCTTAATGAGACAAAGTGGCGTGAGCCAAAGGAAATGCGAAAGTGAATATCTTAATGAGACAAATATTCGGGGGGTGGAGGTATAAATTGTGTCGAGAATCGTGTATTTGGCATTTCACTTCCTACTTACAATCTGCGAATACAAGAGATTCAAGATCATTCAAGATGTCGGCGTCTGGATTCTACACACCTGCCACATACTCCTACGACGCTGCGGGTATCCGCAACGAGATGCGTGAATACGTGCCGGGTGCACCCAAGTGTATGGCCAAAGTCACCCCCGACCGGTTGCGTCGGCTCGAGCAACGCATGATTAGTCACGACTTCGACGGTCCGAACGCTACACCGAGAAAGCGTCGGCGCGTGGAGCTGGCAGACTGCACGCCATCTGCAAGATTCGAACTTACCAGTGTGCGGCACGCCGTCGTCGAGCCATTCAGGGGTGAGATCTACATCAAGATACGGGAATTCGTGCAGAGAAAGGACAAGGACTTTTGGTCTAGTCCGCGGGGCATCAATCTCCGCGTACACGAATGGAGAAAGCTCGTAGAGATGGAACCGGATATCAGCAAGGCTGTGGCTGAAATGACGCAGCAACAACAACAACAACAATGTCCCGAGGACCCCGCACTGGTGGCCGTTGAGGAGGGCGAGCTAGTCATCGACGAACAACGGCAACAGGAACGACGCGATGACGCAGATTTGACCGCCGTCCGGGGTGCAGAGAACAAAGATGTTGCCTTCAACATGATTCAATCCATCATCGTGCCGGTCATCTTGAGCAAGGTCGAGGAAATCTGCAAGAAAAACTGTTTTGGGTGTGATCTGCCTCCGGAAGACGACTTAACGCAAATTAATCACGAATGCATGATGTGGACATTGGGAGAGAAAGTGGAACATTACTTCTATCGCGCCGTGAAGGAGTTTCCGTTGGGAGATTGTAGGCGGGAGTGGAATATTATGGCCGCCAATAACAAACAAATATCTGATTTTTACCCCACTATTCTGGACACGAACGAATTGTTTACAGATTACGTCAAACGTCACATCTTGAAGGACAGATCGATGCTTTTTGACGTTTGTCATTCTTTTTAAATAACGATTTTAATAGTATGAATAATGTTTGTGTGTCGTTTTTTTTTCATCAAATAAATATTACTTTGGTAGTTGTGCACGTAATGTAAAGAGAAAAAAAAAGTACTTTAAAAAACTTATAAAACTTTATAAAACTTAGTCTTAGAATTGCACATGTGGTTTTAAATCAAACCATTTGAATCGTTTTGCAAACAACTGCATCCTTGTAGAAGAAAAAAAAAAGTAATGGGAATTTTTAAAGGGTATTAAATTGTTTGTAAAAAAAAAAAAATATTAAAAATATAAAACTTGTTATACACGGTAGTTCGGAACCAAAGAAATTAAATGTTTAACTTCAAACTTAAAAAAAAAAAAAAAATGTGTTTGTGTAGTCATTTTGCGTTTTAAAAAATAAATAAATAAATAAATAAAAAATTGATAAATAGCGCATCGCTATATACACGGTATTGCAGTACCAGCCTCTATAACGCGTTGGGACAAGTCATACTGGCGAGGCCTTGAACATACTGTGGGCCGGGCTTTGTTTGGGGTTGTGAGGGTCGAAACACAATGACGTCATAACGAGGAGTCAGCACAAACGGTCGACGTGATAGTGCTTGTTCTCCAATGGCGCTATATTTGAAAGCACTAACCCTGCTATTTCAGCTTCATTTTTGGAGTAGCATTCGTTGGATCAACAGCGCCAATACGTTTATTCCTTCATTTCAGCTCAACGCAGTATACAACATTTTTCCAGAAATACTGCGGCAACTTAGCACATCGACGCCGAGAAGGAATTACATGGTCAATTTGTTTGTTAATTCCATTGTGTTTTCCATATAAGATGTTTGCCACATTAATACTGTAGGCTCCTATATCATGTTTATTTGGTGTATCGGGCAGATTATTGCTCCTGTGTGGCCCTACCGAACAAAGAAACCGTCCTTGGAGCGCGAAAATTAAATCGCTGTCAACACCATAAATGCTGTAGATTGGTATGATAAAATAAGTTTACTAACAGCATGCATAGTTATGTTTGAAGTCTTACATGAGTTTATTTGTACATGTTGTATCTTCTTTTCATTTTGAAATTAATAGTTGCAATTACATAAACAAAACAAATTGTGGTTGATTTAATCAATAAATATTTACGATCGATCAAAAGTAAATACTCCCGACACACAATATATCAATCTATAGCATAATATAATCCTGAATGGGCTGTTCGGTGTTACCCTTATTGATAATGGATTGCTGGAGGAGTGCCTACCAGAGGTAACTATTTTTTATAATAATTTCTTTTCTACCAAAGGCACTTGAGTTATGTTATTTTAAAATAACAATTTCTTTCTGAAACTATACTAGTTTTTAATCACCACCGCGCGTTCCTCATGGTCTACCTATGTTGGAACAGTCCGTTAAATTCGGCCTGGTGTTTGGGCATTACTCTGTTCAAGGCTTTGTTTACTTCCATGCCTTTATTTACTTTTTCTTCGAGCTCTTCCACAATCTCTTGATGAGTATCATTGTCTTTCAGATATAGGTAACTTGACAAGAAATCCTTGTAGTTATTAAAAAAGATTCTCTCGACTGCCCAGATGGTCTTCCTGTTGGCTTTTTCCTTGGCTTGATCTTCACCCATACCCTCGCTGACATACTTTTCATATTTTTCACTCCACATGTCTCCAGTGGATTCTTTGGCTTCTTCCAACCAGTCTCGATAGGCGACATTGTCTTCCAATTCAGAATCAGACTCATCCGATGATTTGTCATCTTTTTCTGTTTCAGATTCCGATTCATCTTCCTCAACATCTTCGTCATCAGCCTGCGTAGAGTCAGTTCCACAGCTTTCTATTTCCGAATCTTCAAATCTACGCCTTTTAAAATCGGTTTCATAATTTTCCATGTCCGAATATTCAGATTGAATAGGTTCAATTTCCCGATCATCGTCAACTCTGTCCGTTTGAGATTCATCTTCAGCATGTACATTCTCTGCATGCCGCCGTAGGTTATATTTCCGCTCAAAGCTTTTGTCACACTGGTGGCAAGCATGGGGTTTGATTGCAGAAGCAGTATTCATGTTGAATCTTTGAAGGTCGATCTCCGAATGGCAAAAATCGGATTAAATCGTTAATATATATAACTACTCATTATGCTTATACCTCTGGTTTTTGTGCTCATTATGAACATATATATTCCCTGCTGTCTATAACGTCCGTGTTTACTCATTTTCGCTGCTCATTTGCTCACTTCGCTGCTCATTTGCTCACGTTCGCTGCTCATTTGCTCATTTTGCTCACTTTCGCTGCTCATTTTACTCATTTTGCTCACTTCGCTGCTCATTTGCTCACTTCGCTGCTCATTTGCTCACTTCGCTGCTCATTTGCTCATTTCGCTGCTCATTTGCTCACTTCGCTGCTCATTTTGCTCACTTTCGCTGCTCATTTTACTCATTTTGCTCACTTCGCTGCTCATTTGCTCACTTCGCTGCTCATTTGCTCATTTCGCTGCTCATTTGCTCACTTCGCTGCTCATTTTACTCATTTTGCTCACTTTCGCTGCTCATTACCTCATTTTACTCACTTTCGCTGCTCATTTGCGCATTTGCTAATTTTTACATACAGTTTAAGCTTTTAAGCAGCGAAAGTGAGTAAAATGAGGTAATGAGCAGCGAAAGTGAGCAAAATGAGTAAAATGAGCAGCGAAGTGAGCAAATGAGCAGCGAAATGAGCAAATGAGCAGTGAAGTGAGCAGCGAAGTGAGCAAAATGAGTAAAATGAGCAGCGAAGTGAGCAAATGAGCAGCGAAATGAGCAAATGAGCAGCGAAGTGAGCAAATGAGCAGCGAAGTGAGCAAAATGAGTAAAATGAGCAGCGAAAGTGAGCAAAATGAGCAGCGAAGTGAGCAAATGAGCAGCGAAATGAGCAAATGAGCAGCGAAGTGAGCAAATGAGCAGCGAAGTGAGCAAATGAGCAGCGAAGTGAGCAAAATGAGTAAAATGAGCAGCGAAAGTGAGCAAAATGAGCAAATGAGCAGCGAACGTGAGCAAATGAGCAGCGAAGTGAGCAAATGAGCAGCGAAAATGAGTAAACACGGACGTTATAGACAGCAGGGAATATATATGTTCATAATGAGCACAAAAACCAGAGGTATAAGCATAATGAGTAGTTATATATATTAACGATTTAATCCGATTTTTGCCATTCGGAGATCGACCTTCAAAGATTCAACATGAATACTGCTTCTGCAATCAAACCCCATGCTTGCCACCAGTGTGACAAAAGCTTTGAGCGGAAATATAACCTACGGCGGCATGCAGAGAATGTACATGCTGAAGATGAATCTCAAACGGACAGAGTTGACGATGATCGGGAAATTGAACCTATTCAATCTGAATATTCGGACATGGAAAATTATGAAACCGATTTTAAAAGGCGTAGATTTGAAGATTCGGAAATAGAAAGCTGTGGAACTGACTCTACGCAGGCTGATGACGAAGATGTTGAGGAAGATGAATCGGAATCTGAAACAGAAAAAGATGACAAATCATCGGATGAGTCTGATTCTGAATTGGAAGACAATGTCGCCTATCGAGACTGGTTGGAAGAAGCCAAAGAATCCACTGGAGACATGTGGAGTGAAAAATATGAAAAGTATGTCAGCGAGGGTATGGGTGAAGATCAAGCCAAGGAAAAAGCCAACAGGAAGACCATCTGGGCAGTCGAGAGAATCTTTTTTAATAACTACAAGGATTTCTTGTCAAGTTACCTATATCTGAAAGACAATGATACTCATCAAGAGATT
This sequence comes from Henricia sp. BOLD:AAB3569, assembly GCA_037783545.1. NCBI lineage: Eukaryota > Metazoa > Echinodermata > Asteroidea > Spinulosida > Echinasteridae > Henricia > Henricia sp. BOLD:AAB3569. The sequence goes on from JBBELK010000121.1 coordinate 1,002,361, forward strand.
GTGGAAGAGCTCGAAGAAAAAGTAAATAAAGGCATGGAAGTAAACAAAGCCTTGAACAGAGTAATGCCCAAACACCAGGCCGAATTTAACGGACTGTTCCAACATAGGTAGACCATGAGGAACGCGCGGTGGTGATTAAAAACTAGTATAGTTTCAGAAAGAAATTGTTATTTTAAAATAACATAACTCAAGTGCCTTTGGTAGAAAAGAAATTATTATAAAAAATAGTTACCTCTGGTAGGCACTCCTCCAGCAATCCATTATCAATAAGGGTAACACCGAACAGCCCATTCAGGATTATATTATGCTATAGATTGATATATTGTGTGTCGGGAGTATTTACTTTTGATCGATCGTAAATATTTATTGATTAAATCAACCACAATTTGTTTTGTTTATGTAATTGCAACTATTAATTTCAAAATGAAAAGAAGATACAACATGTACAAATAAACTCATGTAAGACTTCAAACATAACTATGCATGCTGTTAGTAAACTTATTTTATCATACCAATCTACAGCATTTATGGTGTTGACAGCGATTTAATTTTCGCGCTCCAAGGACGGTTTCTTTGTTCGGTAGGGCCACACAGGAGCAATAATCTGCCCGATACACCAAATAAACATGATATAGGAGCCTACAGTATTAATGTGGCAAACATCTTATATGGAAAACACAATGGAATTAACAAACAAATTGACCATGTAATTCCTTCTCGGCGTCGATGTGCTAAGTTGCCGCAGTATTTCTGGAAAAATGTTGTATACTGCGTTGAGCTGAAATGAAGGAATAAACGTATTGGCGCTGTTGATCCAACGAATGCTACTCCAAAAATGAAGCTGAAATAGCAGGGTTAGTGCTTTCAAATATAGCGCCATTGGAGAACAAGCACTATCACGTCGACCGTTTGTGCTGACTCCTCGTTATGACGTCATTGTGTTTCGACCCTCACAACCCCAAACAAAGCCCGGCCCACAGTATGTTCAAGGCCTCGCCAGTATGACTTGTCCCAACGCGTTATAGAGGCTGGTACTGCAATACCGTGTATATAGCGATGCGCTATTTATCAATTTTTTATTTATTTATTTATTTTTTTTTTAAAACGCAAAATGACTACACAAACACATTTTTTTTTTTTTTTTAAGTTTGAAGTTAAACATTTAATTTCTTTGGTTCCGAACTACCGTGTATAACAAGTTTTATATTTTTAATATTTATTTTTTTTTACAAACAATTTAATACCCTTTAAAAATTCCCATTACTTTTTTTTTTCTTCTACAAGGATGCAGTTGTTTGCAAAACGATTCAAATGGTTTGATTTAAAACCACATGTGCAATTCTAAGACTAAGTTTTATAAAGTTTTATAAGTTTTTTAAAGTACTTTTTTTTTCTCTTTACATTACGTGCACAACTACCAAAGTAATATTTATTTGATGAAAAAAAAACGACACACAAACATTATTCATACTATTAAAATCGTTATTTAAAAAGAATGACAAACGTCAAAAAGCATCGATCTGTCCTTCAAGATGTGACGTTTGACGTAATCTGTAAACAATTCGTTCGTGTCCAGAATAGTGGGGTAAAAATCAGATATTTGTTTGTTATTGGCGGCCATAATATTCCACTCCCGCCTACAATCTCCCAACGGAAACTCCTTCACGGCGCGATAGAAGTAATGTTCCACTTTCTCTCCCAATGTCCACATCATGCATTCGTGATTAATTTGCGTTAAGTCGTCTTCCGGAGGCAGATCACACCCAAAACAGTTTTTCTTGCAGATTTCCTCGACCTTGCTCAAGATGACCGGCACGATGATGGATTGAATCATGTTGAAGGCAACATCTTTGTTCTCTGCACCCCGGACGGCGGTCAAATCTGCGTCATCGCGTCGTTCCTGTTGCCGTTGTTCGTCGATGACTAGCTCGCCCTCCTCAACGGCCACCAGTGCGGGGTCCTCGGGACATTGTTGTTGTTGTTGTTGCTGCGTCATTTCAGCCACAGCCTTGCTGATATCCGGTTCCATCTCTACGAGCTTTCTCCATTCGTGTACGCGGAGATTGATGCCCCGCGGACTGGACCAAAAGTCCTTGTCCTTTCTCTGCACGAATTCCCGTATCTTGATGTAGATCTCACCCCTGAATGGCTCGACGACGGCGTGCCGCACACTGGTAAGTTCGAATCTTGCAGATGGCGTGCAGTCTGCCAGCTCCACGCGCCGACGCTTTCTCGGTGTAGCGTTCGGACCGTCGAAGTCGTGACTAATCATGCGTTGCTCGAGCCGACGCAACCGGTCGGGGGTGACTTTGGCCATACACTTGGGTGCACCCGGCACGTATTCACGCATCTCGTTGCGGATACCCGCAGCGTCGTAGGAGTATGTGGCAGGTGTGTAGAATCCAGACGCCGACATCTTGAATGATCTTGAATCTCTTGTATTCGCAGATTGTAAGTAGGAAGTGAAATGCCAAATACACGATTCTCGACACAATTTATACCTCCACCCCCCGAATATTTGTCTCATTAAGATATTCACTTTCGCATTTCCTTTGGCTCACGCCACTTTGTCTCATTAAGATATTCAGTTCACGACCCGCATTTCCATTGTATCACGCTACTAAGAATTAAAAAAAAACAAACGTTTCCTCACAATATTATCACCCGTGTCCTTATCACCAAAGGAAATTAATTACCCGTCCCTCAAACCAGCCGTGTATGTATAACGGTCCTGATTACTGGCAATTTCCGCCCCAAACACTTCAAGGTTGTCGCGTGTATATAAATTGTATGCGTGTGCGTGTATAGGTGTGTGTAATTACAACGGTACACATTTTCCGGGACATCCGCGAATAATGGATTGAACAAATATTTTACAGCAGCGCTTCCTATTGGGGTCGTTTCAAATGGGGGCGCTCGAATCTTATTGACGTAATCGGGTCTATTGGCTTTAGGGTCCAAACGCATGTTTTTCTTTATTTTCGCAATGACCTCATGAATAATCTGTCTCATCAAGCTTTAGGGTCCGAACACTTGTTTTTTCTTTATTTTCTTTATTTGTCTCATCAAGATATTCAGGTCTCTGATTCACCATTGGCTAACCACATTTTGTCTCATCAAGATATTCAGGTCTCTGCCTCACCATTGGCTAACGGTATTTTGTCTCATCAAGATATTCAAGGCTCCGATTCCCCATTGGCTAACGACATTTTGTCTCATCAAGATATTCAGGTCTCTGACTCGCCATTGGCTAACGATATTTTGTCTCATCAAGATATTCAGGTACACGCTCTCCTATTGGACCATTTCAAACATACCTCATGCATTATGCATCACACATACATTATTCATAAGTCCTCATCCCTATTCATGTGACCTCATCCATATTCATGTGACCTTGTGACCTCATTAATATTCATGTGACCTTTGACCTATGAATACATTTGCATAAAGTGTCTCATTAAGACTATACACACTACTATTAGTGTCTACAAAAATGTTCTGATTTTTTGTTTTAAACAAAAGGTCATGCCTATTTGTTTCCGCAAATGATCGACGTCTTGCAGCAACTTCGGGAAAATCAAAAGTACAATGATGAAGAAAAATGATTCTCTAGCTACACACAAGTTACAACAGATTTTAGAAATACTTTGGTTGCAAAAATTGACCAAGCGGTTGCTGTGTTATGCTTGGTACAGTTCGTCCATCTCCGTGTGGAATATACAGTGAATTTACCACTAAAAATTATGACGCTGGCAAAGGGCAGGCTTTAATTTGTGGGCGACAAACAGCACCCGTAGCACACGTTTATTAGAATACAATTTTAAACAAATAGTATCCCCATGAACAGTAGACAGTTTCACATATCTGTCTCGCAAACACGAACCTGGACACGATCGAACTTCTTTTATTTCAGTATATTTAGCAGGCATCGCATTTTCATTATTCCCGGTCCGGCACACGCAAAATTCTGCAAAATGTGTGAAATGCCGTGCGGCACGCACAGAAACGGTCTCGAAATCGGTCGGAAAATTGCACTTTCTTTAAGAATGTAAGTCAGTCATTGTACCCAGCTAAAACCTCGATAGGCGCTACTCTTGTACATGTACCTCAGATGTATTTGTGGCCATTTTGAGGTTACAACAGTTGCTTTTTGAGGGCGTGTGTGGATCGGGAATTCCACCGCGGGGCGAGGGCCGCGCCAGGTATGTCTATAGCTCGGCAGCGGACAATCTGAGCCGTTCTTTTAAATTTTACGTTTATGATGATTCTCCCCAATTTGTAACACACTTGATTCGGGTATAACGTATATACAAGTGGCTTTTTTTTGTGGAGGATATATGGGACCATGATTTAGTAGGAAGGAAATAACCCTAGCTGTGCAGGCACAGAAAGTTGCCAGGCTGGCATGCTCATTATGTGGAACTCTGTTGACCTCTATAATGCATATGTATAAGCTTAGGTTAGAGGTCACACAGTGTCACATACCAACGTTCGACAAATGTCCCAAGACGATACTGGAGACTGGTGTGTATGGCGCCCTCTCTTGGCGATTGTCGGTGATTGTGGGTTATCGCGCGGCGGTCAGTGACAAATATCACGCAGTATCGTCTTGCACCAAGACTACGTCGTTCGGAGCAAGGGTACGGGTTAGTCTTGATGCAAGACCGAGTTCGCGATCCCCACATTGCTCATTTTAGCCGCCAGAGGGCGTACCTACACTTACAACGTGAACTCGAAAACTCGACTGTATTTCAGGTGCGCCCTCTGGCGGCCAATGATGAATAGTCTATGTACATCGTGTATTGCGCGCAAAAAGGCAGTCTTTCCGAAAGACTAGGGTACGGGTGCGCGACCTTCGTCCAATTTGTGGGTCGCGCCCACGTTTTCTCCCACGTGGGGTTTTTCCGTGGCCACTGTTGGTGTTGGGCGCCGTGTCGACGCTGTGAAAAGGTTGGCCTTCGCGCCACCTTCTCAACGGGCCTTTGTGCCTAGTAATTCAGACGAAAAATGTCATTTTCAGCTGTTTTTTGTATATTTTGTTTCAGAAACATGGGAGCAATTAGCTCGTCCAGATCTTCAACTACTGGCCAGACGTCGGTTGCCATCTCTATAGGGCGTTCGAGACGCTTACACGTACCGGGTAACGGGGGGTTTACACCGGGGGAGGTCCCCAGAAGATGCAAAACGAACGACACCGGGTCTCGCTTTGAATTATGGGAACACGTGGTCAAAGGCTGTTGCCGGGTGGGTCTTTATAAACGCCGTTATCGTTTGACGCAGGATGAAAAATGAAGCCGGCGCCACGCAAAAATAGTAGCCCTAAAGTACCGAAATAAACTTCGTCAATGCCCACAGACATCTACTGATTCAGCAAAATGTATTTACAGCCCTATTCCCTCCTATTTTGTGTCATAAATAAGTGTTTTTCTTCGTACTCGCGTCGCGATTCCAAACTGTCCCCATGTTTTACTACTCGCGGTTACTAGGTGACGTCATTACACCTTGCTTTACACCACAGACCCGCCCGCGAGCTCGGGCAGTAGTGGCCGCCACCGGGGCAGACTCGTGTAGCACGTGATGGCTAAAAGAACGCTCCGGTATAAGTTGGTGTTACCCGGTGTCAGCATCTCGAACGCCCCTTATGTAACCGAGTCGGTATAAAATTCAAACCAATAGGTATACATTTGTTTTACATGGACACTTCAAGCTGAATTATATTATTTGTTTTTAGCTCAATGTGCTCCTGCAGGTACTTTCGCAAATGCAGAATGAAGGATAGCAATATTCTACCAAAAGAATCAATTCCTTTATTGCAGTGTGTCGTATATTGCTGTTTGATTAGTAAATTTCAATAAGAAATATTTGATTTTGCACATCCCTATAAACGGGGAACTATTTAAAATGTTAGCATAGTAAAACAAACTTGTGTGCAAATGAAATTTCAGGGTTAGGCAAAATTAAACCAACAAATCGTGTATTTAAAAATTGAATAATTTTTACAAGGAATAACAGCAACTTACCAAATTGATAAGATAAAATGTTGTTCTTGGCAGTCTGAAAGTTGTTTGCAAATCATCTATTTCAGTCGCTTTTAAAAATGGTAATGAAATTTGATGGAGCTTGGAGACATTGTGAACAAGCACTTAACGTCAAGTCTTGTGATCTTGTGGCAGACGGATGACAAAGGGATCTTTTCAACTTCACTGTCCCAAGAGTACCAGATTGCAGCAACCACGTTTGGTTTGACCCAGGATCAAGTTTGGGACCTGTCGTTCAATAGCATTAACTGCATTTTTGCTGATGACTCTATGAAGGATATGCTCCGAAAGTTGTGGACGCTGGAAAAATCAAAGTTATCCTTTTTGCTCTTATTTTAGAGGATCAACTGTAGATAAAACCTGACTGATCTGAGAGAAGCCACCATCTTGATATAGGCACAATAGTGCTTTGTCTAGACTGGTTGGGTACATATTAAAGGGCCCCTGAAATGCTCAATAACTTTATGCACAGTTTTTGGTGCATATGAAGGATTACTTATGTAGAAAGACAATACTACATGTACTGTTCATTTTGATGCCCCATGAATTCAACTTTGAACATTTCTTCACAAACTCACAGAAAGAGGGCGCTGTTTGGGGCATGTCACTTTAGGAACACAGCAGAAAAGCAAAGACTTCAAACTGGAATTGTGGAAAAATGTTGCAGTTTCCAGCCTTAGTTTTTTCATGGTTTGCAACATGTAAAACAAACCTAAACCATCATGGGTTACAGAAGTTTGCTCATGTAAATTTGCATTAGCATAACAATCAAAAACCTTGATTTTTACCCCCTCCCCCCAAACAACTTCCAAGTAGGGTTTTTATGATTGTAAATTAATGGACTAGTTCCATAGCACAGATTTCATTGATAAAAACACCATTTCAGGAGCCCTGTAAGTGATGCAAGTAATATTGTGCCTCTGTCGGACAATTCGTCGCATAGCTGAACAATGGCTTTAAAGCTGCATATTCGTCAGCCATGTGACGAATTGATAAGCACTCGTTGTAGGATACTTTTAAAGTTTCAATTTTTCAATGTACATTTTGCATTTTATGATAATTTAAAGTATTGTAAAGTGGCCAATATTTTATCAGAAGTAAACAACTTCAAGCAGACATGATTGTTGCAGTTGGAATTCACTTATCGTTATGTGTTAAGAATTTTAAAACTTTTGTCTTTATAAAAATACAGATCAATAGGGATAACATTTTAAAATTTGCTGGTCAATACAGTAAACTTCGGATCCAACGATTTTATCCAACTTAGCCGAAGATGTAAAAATGCATAGGGATTTCATTGATCTCCAACCACCCAACGGTCAAAAGCATGCATTCCAACACCAAAACATTTTCATACTTATAAGGTAGAAAATCGTAAGCATCATTTGCCGGGCGCAATCATACTTGTTATGCCTCGAGCGTCGCCATCATCTGACATGGTGTACTGCTCAGCCCACCCACCTTAGCCAATGAAAAATGCAGCCTGTGTGCACATGCTGCTGATGTGCAAGTGTACACATGTACGGTCCACGCACGCACGCACACACACATCCTACAAATCAAGTATGGGCGGCCATAAAACCGGGAAATTCCTTAACTACCAGAAATTAATATACGAACATGTCAACTTATGTCAATCCGACTTAAAAGAGGTAAAACACAAAGGAATTGAACAAAAGTCTGAGATAAGCAAAAATCCGACTTACACAATTTTTATTAGGAATAACATACGAAATCAAACGTTCCAAGCGATTTTGTCAGAGATAAGCAAAAATCTGACATAAACGTATCCGTAGGTTGTTGTGTTGTGTGTGTTTTCTTTAAAGCTGTTTGGTACATGCGGGAATTCCTGCCACAAAAATAAGACTGGTAGAGTCGCAACACTTAAAAAACATTGAAGCAATGGTACTTGCCGAGTTGTCCTATTTTTTGTCAAAAATGTTGGTAAACTAGCCTGATTAAGCAGTTGACGCCGGGATTGTTTTTCGCAAAAATGCCAAATATTTAAAAAGGTAATTGTCCAAATGTAATTGTCCAAAAGTTAAGACCAGGGGCCAATTTCATAAAGCTGTTAAGCAAAAAAAACGTATCCGACTTATGCAAGGTTTACTGTACTTACATATTTCCAGGTGAAAATTTATGCGAAGCACTTGCAACAATCAACCACAAAAGAGATGTGAATTACATCCTCTATTCACTTACTATAAGAATTACCTATGTCTTTCCACATCGTTTCAATCCTACGTTTCGCATCCGGGTCTCCCCAAAGTTCCCGAAGAAGTCTCCACCCACGATCTTGCGTCTGCATCACGTAATCATTATGCGGTTGCAACCGGTGGTTATACAGTGACAAAACCAACTCCTGGGCAATATGAGCCACCATGCAGGTGTATAGTACATCTATTTCCCCTGGTGTTAGGGGCAATAGTGACTGGAAACCGGCCAATATATGACCGGTGGCAGAAGTGGGATCGTCAGTTTTGGTATACATCATTAGGGCCATGGCAGTAGCGATTTCAAAGACTAGGCAGCTGTGAACCACTGTTGTGAAATCGATGACACCTGTGATCTCGTAACGGGGGTGAAGTTTGGCCCTCTTGGGTTGTTGGTGCGAAGAATTAGCAGTGATGCTTTCTGTGACAAGGACATTAGCATCATTGTAATCACCATGAATGAGACCTGCAAAAAAAAATGGCAAAAATTCGTTCTTTTAGGATGTATAGAACTTGATATAAGATGGAAAAAATATATTTCATTTTGTACTCCTGGTGAAATATTTCTCAATCATCAAATAAAGACTGCTGCAAAATATTAATGTATTTTCAGTATGCAGTACTTAAAGAGAACCGTCATTTGACAGAATTCAGCAACAGATTTTTTTAAAAACAGACACAGACCTCAATATTCAGTGCTATTGAAACTTGTAAAGCACTGACACAGTGTCCAGGGGTGTGGGGGGCACACGCACCCCCGCCCCCTTTTCCAATAAAAACACAGTTAAAGTGGTTAAATATTGCCTGAGATCGCACCACAGAGCATCTAGAATAGTGAAATAACCGATTACTAGTAAACTGATATACACTCAACAAAAAAGGAACGCACATCTACTGTCATCTGCCAATAGACCAAATTTCTGAACGCGTAAGGGCGCTCGAACTAGGCGACTTGAGGGAAAATGCCCCATCTGACAGTGGAAAATGGGGGAATTATACATACGTCTTTTGGGAAAAGTAGCGCATGCCGAGCGGGCACAGATTTCCATTACATAATGCGCGATGGGCGCGGGCCACTTGACTGCACCCTCACGTGTTCAGAAATACGGTCTATTTCAATTAATTTTGTAAAAGTTACGTTACACATGTCTGGCAGACCCAACAAGGTCACAAGCCTAGACAATTGGTGCAGATGAAATTTACAATGCTTCACGTACATGAATGGTGTGAAATTTCACTACTTCTTGGTGGCTAAGGGGCTGTTTCACGGTTCTACAAAGTGTAGGAGGGGGAGCGGGGTGGGTCGAGGGCCGCATAGGACTGTACATGCACTGTAAAGTTGACATTTCATGGTAGGGACAAAATATGTTGATAAGTAGAATTTCGGGGGGGGGGGGGGGGGGGGGGGGGGTGGGGGTGGGGGGGGGGGAGGGAGGGGGTCTTCAAAAATACTACGCTCTGTAGAACCGTGAAAATGTCAATTTTGGACGCCCCCCCTAATGCATAGTTCCGAGATTGCCCAGTTAACCCCGGCCCCTTGGATATTGTTGCTATGTGCTCACAAGCCATCGCAAAAAAATGGCGAGACTACGTACAAAGCAACGGGACTCGGCATGGAAAGCACAGATTCATTGGAGAAAACCCAAAGGTATTTATGTTTTTAGGTCGACAGTTACCGTAGCACACACTGAGCGAAGGGCTAGTAATGCAGAGATGACATATCTTTCATAAAAATGCTCTTTCCTACCTTTGAACAGCGAATCGCCCGACATTGAAACCAAAATTAACCTGGTCACTGGCGCATACAACATACAAACTGTATGGGCAGAACATCGCGGATTGTTTGTGATGATTGCATCACTTTGACCTTTGTAGGCGCCGTCTGCTAGCTCTGTTGTGATTGGTTGCGGGTTCGGCTTGATTGACAGGTCGGAACTATGCATTTGCAAATATTTGCAATATTTTTTATTAATTTTGAGTCGAGTATACATGGTCAGAAATACTTCTTACATTTTCTTAGAGTGCTCATCTTAGGAACAACAACGTCTTCAAATGCCTTGATGACGCTTTTCACAAGCTGCCCTCTTGCCTCATCTTTCACTTCTTTAAGATGTTTGCATATCTTTGGGCAATTCTCCAAGGCCCATAGGTTGTTGTGTGTGTTTTCTTTAAAGCTGTTTGGTACATGCGGGAATTCCTGCCACAAAAATAAGACTGGTAGAGTCGCAACACTTAAAAAACATTGAAGCAATGGTACTTGCCGAGTTGTCCATTTTTTTGTCAAAAATGTTGGTAAACTAGCCTGATTAAGCAGTTGACGCCGGGATTGTTTTTCGCAAAAATGCCAAATATTTAAAAAGGTAATTGTCCAAAAGTTAAGACCAGGGGCCAATTTCATAAAGCTGTTAAGCAAAAAAAATTGCTTAATCAAAAAATCGTTTCCTTTATCAAAATGGGTTAATGGTCAAAATTGCATGTCAACTTGTGTTTTTCACAAGAATATCTGCTGTTCTTGCTAAAAACACAAGTTGACTTGAAATGTTGACTATTAACCCATTTTTATAAAGCAAACAAATTTTTGATTAAGCAAATTGTTTTGCTTAACAGCTTTATGAAATTGGCCCCAGGTCAAGCACCACAAATACTGATTATGAATGTCACCAAAAGATCATACCATCTTCTCACCAAAGAGATAATACTTTATAACACTCTGAGGTGGCTGCCACGGAGCAAGATTTGCTACACTGACATGCTGTCCACAGCCGTCAAGTTCAAGTTCAAAACACGGTGTGTACAAATGAATGGTGGACAATGGAGGTGTTTACACGTCCTCCGGCGTCAAGTGGTTAAATCAAAATTCATACAAGGCTTTTGTGTAAAGTGAATGCTAAAAGAATTAGTATGAATGGTGAATTTGTGCTATTCTTGCTACATTACCTGCAACAGCATATCCAAGCGTGCAAGATGGACTCCTGCATCGTATAAGAGCTGTTGTGGAACTGCTCTGAGTTCACTTATTGGCTGGCCTGGAATGTACGTCAGTAGATGGACTATGAACAACCCATACTTTGTCTGGTCACCTGTGGGAAAATTTGACACAAAATCAAATTTTATTTAGTTGAATTTCAGATTTTAAAAAGCCTATATTTACTCAGGAAATGTTTGAAATTCACCACACGAGCCTTTCTCTATGGACAACATGTTTGGTATTTTTCCTAATCACCATTAAAATGAAACAACCAAACTTGGGATTAAGGAAAAATCTTAAAAGCCTTGTTAGGATATGTAGGGAAACCCCGAGGGAGTATACCAATGTGCTTCATAACTCAGCTGGTAGAGCATGTGCCCGGTGTGTCAGAGGTCTTGGGGAAACCTGAGGGAGTATACCACTGTGCCGTAGAGCATCTGCCTGGTGTGTCAGAGGTCTTGGGGAAAACCTGAGGGAGTATACCACTGAGCTCAGCTGGTAGAGCATCTGCCCGTTAAGTCAGAGGTCTCGGGAGATCCCAATAAGGCCCATGATTTGTTTTTCTCCCACCCCAAGTTTGTTTGTTTTTTCATTTCTACGGACACTCAAATTCATGATCAGTAAACGTACATGTAGTTTGTCCACGCCTTGCTGAATTGTGGGGAAAAAAAACTAATTCTGATGAGTATGACAATGTAAAAATCTTATTTTATTAGCAAAAATGTGAAACAAAATTACCTGGTTTAAAAACCTTTTCAAGACTGAGGCATTCATTTCCTGAAGTAGTCACCAGCTCGGGGCAGCAGAATCCCCTGGCTCTCAAAAACTTGAGGACAGCGATTCGAGCCACAGCCACGTCAAAGTGTTTGGAGGTGTCCGAATTGAGTATTTTTAGCACAAATTCCTTGGCCCCCATCCTTTCAACAACGTCGCCGCCGCTAAGTCGGATGTAGAAGTTTTGATCTTCGAAACTGTTCAGTTGGTTTATATCTTCAATTTCCTCAGATGCGACGTCGTATTCTTTTTGAAGGATATGTTGGGCATCTTCACGAGTCAGGAAAGGAATCTTTATGACGCATTTTGATGTTTCGTCTGTTCTTTCTTGCTCGATGCTATTTGGGATAGAAGGAAGTGTCTCAGGCAAACCTGCAAATTTCATCATACGTGTTAAAAATATTTTTTTTATTCCTCCTCTTGGAAGGTACTTCTATAGTACAGGGTTTTTCAAAAATTTAATCTTATGTAGTGTTGAGATTAGACAACTAAGTTTTCCGGAAATTTGACCGAGACATTGATAAAAAATTGTAACTAAAGTTTAGTACTGTTCGCACATGCACTTTCAACGCTAAATAATTTAAAAGCAGACTAGGTACACGACAAGAAAATTTGCCATTGTTTAAAGATAAATTACATTTATTACTGTTACAAATGGCGTTATATCCATGTGTGATTGAGGATGAGGTTGTGTATGATAAAAACCAACCTGTGTATAAGTCAAGCTCAGTACCTCATCTACATTTGAGAAAAAAACTTTAACGTGAAACATGCTGCTAGGTGCAGGTGACAAAATATTGCAAAACCAAATCTCTTATTGACTAATTACCACAAGACCATATGCTACTCTGTGAAAAGAAAAAAATGAATTATTTTGAAACTTAACAAATTCAATTTCAAAATCAGCAATGAAAATCAGGTCAAACGGGATTCGAACCCGAGTCTGTACCATTACTGTGGCAACCCCTGACAAAGTTATCCATCTCCAAATCATTTTGTGTTTGGTTGAAAACAATGCATAGTTCTGACATGTCAATCAACCGAACCCGCCGACCAATCATAACATCGCCCACATAGGTCAGAGTGCATTGCCCCACAACAACACACAGTTTGTACAATGTTGTATGCGGCGATCCGGGTGAATTTTTGGTTTCAAGGCCGGACGATTCGCTGTTCAAAGGTAAGAAAGCATGTATTTCATGATGATATGAAATACATGATGATGTGGGGTGTTATGGCCGAGCGGTCTAGTGCGTCGAACTTAAGTTCCTGTGGTAGTACTATAAGGTAGGTTCGATTCCTGGCCGTGACGGGTTGTGGCACCTGTGCCCTTGAGCAAGGCACTCAACCACACTTGCTCCCATTCCTGTAATTGACGGTCCCTCCGCTGTTGGATGTGGTAAATAAATAAATAAATAAATGATATGACATCCCTGTGTTACTGGCCCTTTACTCAGTGTGTTCTAAGATAACTGTTGACCCTGAAACATGAATACCTTTGAGTTTTCTCCAATGAATCTGTGTTTTCCGTTGAAAGTCCCATTGCTTTGTGCGTTGTGTGTGGAAATGTTGAGGGATAGCGTGTAGGGCATAGCAACAATATCCAAGGGGCGTAGTTAACTATGGAACTATGCATTGATCCTACTTACGATACATATCAGCTATCTTTTCCCACATATTGATTAAGTCGCTCTTTGGTTTTTCCCAGAGATGTTTAAGTACGGTCCAGCCAGTTTTCTGGCTGTCCAGTACGTATTCGTTGTTGGGATTTAGCATGTAGGCATGTAGACCGATGACCAGACTTTGCACAAGGCGTCCTGCTGAACAGCATTGAATGAGGTCCGTTTCGGCTACGGTCAGGGGGAGAACTGAATTGTAACCTGTATTTTAAACCAGAAAATGGAATATTCAAATGAGGGCGCCCTTATAATAAAAATGTGTGTACATGCACATTTATTTATAATCATCTTTAATTATCAAAATTATGCAGAATCATTGCATTGGACAGTTGGAACCACTAAGGTTTTTAATAGCTGATTAAAATTTCGGAACATTGCATATCATGTGCACAGGGTTTAAGTTAAATTAAACTCACCAGCTAAAAAATGGGCACCAGAAATCAGCGGATCGCCATGGGATTGACTTATCAGCATGTAAGCATGAGAGTTACTGGGATCAAACACCAAGTTAGAGTACACCACGTCGGAGAAATCGATTAGACCCGTGACTTTCAGACGAGAATTCTGATTGGTCGGAATGTCCAGGCCTCCTGACGTATGCCAAGTTGAGTCACAAGACGTGGTGTCGTCGCGGATACCAATGATGTTCATATCGTGGAAATCAGTGTGCAGAACACCTGAAAGTCATATCAATGACCCAATTAGCATTTTTCATGTAATAATAAATCATAATAGACAGTTCTTATATAGCGCATTACAGATCCGACGGATCTCTCAATGCGCTTTCTGCATTATTACCCTGGTCATTGGGCTCAGTAATATCATTCCTTAATCCTTCTCAACTATAAACATGGCATTGATTCTGTATTACACACTTGCTGCGTGCACCACATAGCAACACAAATTTAGTCTGGTCAAGTGGATATTAAGTGTGCATGTGAAAAGAAAATAAGTCAGATACACCAGACACTTTTCATGCGAAATGCGCAAGGGCTAATTAATCTTAGGCCAGATTCGTTTAAGTTAACGAGCCGCTGGCAGTGACTTTCTGGTGGGAAGAAGATATTTCCCAAGCCACTGTGAGCGGTTTGCCGAAGTGGAAGAGTTAATCTGATAATTCCAAATCTATGTTTACACATGTACTTACATTTTCGTAATTCAGACATCTTTGGAACAACTCGCGTCTCAAATTCTGCAATGACTTTCTCAGCCAATGTGCGTTTCGTATCATCTTTCACAGCCCAAAGAATGTCCCGAACTTTGGAAACGCAGTTGGGAGACCATGTGAACTCATTAGCATGCTTCTCCAATAGGGATAAACCTGGAGTGTTGAAACTCTGCAATGAATAAGAAATGTGTCCCATTAACCCTTACACTCCTCAATCCTCCAAAATCAATATGATTTTACATACACCCTAGGGAGTTAGGGTTAATGAACAAAAGCAGGGCAATCCCAGAAATTCAGATTTGCATTTCAGAGACTTTGAGGGCTGTAATGCTTCAATTGTTCAAGTTGTTTGATTTTAAACACCTGGGGCCAATTTCATGGAGCTGTTTAGCAGCCGATTTTGTGCTAACGGAAGCTCCGGCTATTTCATGGAGACCGTAACTTTAAGCATTGGCAAACGTTTGCTAGCTTCAGAGGCAAATTTTCTAAACACTCGTGACGCAACAATGCCTGTTTCCAAGCACGCGCATGCTTAATCACGCCGCGGCCGTGAAATAGCCTTAAAGTTAGCACAGCATTTCTGCTACAGTAAGCTAGCGCTTAAGCGGCGCCATAAAATTGGCCCATGGTCTTCAAGCATCCTTGATAGACGTTTAATTCCTGAAAAAAAAAAGATGATTGTAATGTCATTCCTACATTTTAATTGGTGTGGTACACGTGCATCCTTAACCGAGTATGTCCAGACCTTTCACGCCTACAAATAATTTTGTTAGGAATTAAACTTACATCAAGGTGCTTGAAGAATGTGCTTAAAATCAAACAACTTCAAAGTCTCTGAAATGCAAATCTTAATTTCTGGAATTGTCTACCACTGGACCAAATTCATCAAAGTCTAAAGGCCTGTCTGCATTGGACTATTTTTGGGAAGTTCAATACGGACAGCCCAGGACGTTTTCCTCTCAGTAACTTTTCCTGAATCCAGCGGT
Organism: Henricia sp. BOLD:AAB3569; assembly: GCA_037783545.1. Taxonomy (NCBI): domain Eukaryota; kingdom Metazoa; phylum Echinodermata; class Asteroidea; order Spinulosida; family Echinasteridae; genus Henricia; species Henricia sp. BOLD:AAB3569. The sequence continues at coordinate 1,018,190 of JBBELK010000121.1, forward strand.
TTTCCTGGCCAACTGCTGCCCAAGAAAATTTACTAGGGAACTTTTCCTGAGATGATAAGTCCAATTCCAAAATGGACACATCGAGTTGGTAAAAGCACTCTGGAAGCGTACATCTGGGCCGTGAAGGTCATACTGCGTAAAGACACTGCGCATATGCTCTCCCACGGTCTCGGTAAAATGTTCCCGCATCAAAAGAGTCCAAATCGTGCATGCAACTGTGTTTTTACAAAAAAAGAGGAAAATGCAAACAATCTCCAACTTCGTAGTGTTTTTTTAATATTCAATGGGACAGATGAGAAAACAGAAAAGCTGATCAGCTGAAAAGTTGCATGCCTGCTAAATGCGGACAGCAGTCAAATTTAGCTGTACGTATTTTTCATTTTACCATCGTCTCGGTAAAACCTACCGAAAAACAAGTCCAATGCGGACACAGCTTAACATAAAAACAATCACTAACCAGTAAAGCTTTGTTGATAGTACCAAGACTCCGTCCCAGTACATAATACCATCTATCAGGTATTGGTGTGTCTGGTAGATACAGGTCTCTGACCATTTTTCCAGGGATAAATGTCAATATTTGCACAATGAACTTTAATCCTGCTGGCTGCTGGCCACCTACATGGGGAAAAAAAAATATCACAAAATCAACTAGAGCTTATGTGCTTCACGAAGCACGGATATCAGCCTAAAATAGGTTTTATGAAAGGTAAAATTTCTCTGAACTTTGAAAAATGCAGAAGGTTGGGGAAGCATTTGACTTGAAATCAAGATGCTGATCCATATATAGTTTTTTTGAACTGGCACTGCTCCAGTGACCTTAGTCTGTACATGCACCAGTGCATGTAAGTCGACCACTGATACCCTCTAAAGTGGCCTTCGACGATGTCCGGAAATTGGACCACTAAAACTGACCATTGACCAATGACCTTCAGTAGGGTACCATTGATTTTGCCTTTCAACATAGATTCCAAAAATACCAACATTGGTCAGTTTCGACAAAGTTTACAATTTTGGCCAAAACTGACCAGTGGTCAGTTTTGTCAATGTTGGTTGGTATTTTTTAGCTCGCCATTGAACGTAGATTCCAAAAATACCACCCAAAGTCCATTTGGACGAAGTTTAAAATTTCGGCCACTGCTGACCACTGACCACCACCTCAAAAACAATTGCGCTTCCTCGCTGACCCCGAAAATGACCTTCATGTTGCCATACGACCAAGTTGAAAATTTCGGCCACTGGACTGACCTAAGACGAATTTTGTATAAGATGAGACTCGGATCAACGAAGATCCTGTCGAAATTTTGCTGAAAACGACAAAGGATTTTGGCAAATATAGCATTTGGATCATTCCAAAGAAAATGACCCGTACTGACCATTAGGTAGCCGATGGCCAAATTCTGTGAACAACCCATATGTAGCTTGGTCCAAAGATGTTACTGACCACATTTGACATTAATTGGGTCAAGACTGTGGAAGAAGAAGCATTTTATATTTTTGAAGAAAATGACCAGTAGTGACCATTGACCTCACGTGGTGGTCACCCAAGATTAGGAATCCGGTCAAAGGAAGACTGTGTCCAAATCTGGTTGAAATCTGCTACGGCATTTGGCAGATATATTAGCAGATATGTGATGTCACGTGACCGTTTGCCCGAAAAAAGAAAGAAAGAAAGAAATTGGACGATCACAATATACCAGCGTGCTGTGCATGGCTGATATAATTTGAAAGTTTTGTTTTTTTCTCTCTACTGGCACTGTAACAAATATAGCATACCGGTACCTTAATTTTTGGGAAAAAAATTATAAGTTGGCCAGCCAAAGTTTTTTTTTTTTTTCAGATTTTTTTTCATATACATATTCATATACATCTCCCGTGTTTGTCCTCCAGATCGGGAAGAGAACAATAGAGCCTCATGCTTTTCTGTTAGCAGCCACGTGTGTTTCTGCACGTGGCCCTATTGTTCTCTCCCCGATCTGGAGGACAAACACGGGAGGGTTTAGTGACCCGCGACAGTTCTACCATCTTAACAATAAGTTCAGCACATTAAATTTGCACTTACTTTTATCAACAATTTCCTCTAAACTGTAATACTCGTTTCTGAGATTCGCTACGGGAGTTGGGCAGGTGATTTCACACTGACGTAAATGCTGCAGGATCGCGATCCGTGTCTGCATTAAACCCACACTTGTGGTGGCCATTGAATCCTGACTGTTTAGGACTTTCAAAACAAATTCGCTCTCGTTGGGAGGTTTGCCAGAAATCTTGAGGTAGAAGTTGAGGTCGTCATACCCTTGTAGTCGCTTTATGTGGTCAGTTGACCAGTTGTAAAGTTTACTGACCAAAGCTTTTGCCCCATTTTCGTCCAGGCTGGCTGCATACATGGGTAGTTGATTTGTAGTTGGCGCTGTATGATCCATAGCTACATGTATAAACTAAAAGACAAAATGTAGCTGAAACATTATTACATCATAACATCCTAGTGGCATGCATATTATAATCGGAAAGATATATGATATACCATGCACGGACACTCTCCGAGACCCCATGCCGCTCGCGGCTAAACCTAGGCTATGGGACAATTCTAAAAAATTCAACGTTTTGATCCTTAGTAAATTCATGACACTTTTCCCCTCTTATTAATTTTGCATTTTTATCATCAAATTAACATTTTTACATGGTTTATAATTCATAACATGGAGGAAAAAACAAACTTCCTCCATGTTCATAACAAGGATAATCCTGGGTGTCCGTGCTTCCTCCATGGTGCATGGTAATGAACCCCTCAATTCTGTCCCTTTCACAAGGGAATTTTTTTCGTATACATTGAACTGCAAACATTTGAATGAAATTACCTTCTGGAATCAACAGATAATCAAATTCTAAGATATACTTGTTTGGCCTAGTCCAGTAAAAATTATTAATCAGACTCGATCTCTCATGGCTAAGTGCAGTGCAAACAAGAACATAATGAAATTCATCACAAAGCTGGTCTTCATTACACAAACTTTGTGACAAAAGACATAATAAAGTGACACGTGTTTGCACGTGTTTCTCAAAGAGCGCCCTCTAGCGGTATAACTAAGGGAAGGCAGGAGGTACTGCAAGGGGCGGAGCATTCATGCATAATATACATGCACCACGCCCCGCCCCTCCCCCTCCCCCTAAATCGGGCCCCGTGTCCCCACAGGAAACAATGCTAAATGTACAATATTGTCAAATCATTTTAAAACACTAAAAGTCTCAGCTTCTCGGGACAAAAATCAAAATACCTAAATATGTTAAATATAGATGCAAGTTCAAGTTGGTTTTAAAACCAGATGTTTCATTCGCAGCGTTGATATTTTTTATTTGCACCAAGTTTGAGATATGAAAATGAAGCCAGTCATTTTGAAAACAAGCCTAGTTATATAGTCACTAAATATTTGGTAAAAATAGAAAGAAAATTATACTCTGACCGAAAGATCTAAAAGGCTGAGAAATGTAATATTTTTTTGTCAGTAATGTGTGAACACCTCATGTTGCAAGGCTTACTGCACCAGCCTCTGTAAGAGCCACTGAGGCAGGGTGCACCACTCTGCCCGTGGTCAGCTTCAGTGGTCAGCTCATCTTGCACATGTTGAATCAGGTTAAAACCCAACAAAATGTGTTTTCCCGAGAGCCCTCAACTATTGGATTCTCCCATAAACAAAAAAATGTCATTTCATTGCTGGGGGAATTCACTTGGACCTAGATGAAGTACAAGTCTTAAAAGCGATTCCACGAACTCGTACATATATTATCATATGACACAATTGTGAATCAACAAACAGGCACAGACAACATGTATGTACAACACCACAATACAGTGTATTTTAATGTAATCATTTCCAACAAAGTTATGCAAGGTGAACATGCATGGCTGTAACTTTACCAGAATTCTGTCTTTTTATTCTAAATAGGATGGATTGTCAAGGAAATACATGTGTGAACAGGAAACTAGTACTAATATATCTGTGCAAATCTGTGCAAAGTCTGAAAAACTTTAATGTGAATTTTACAATTCATGAAATGCATTCATTTAAAGGTAGTCTACTTGTTTGGTAATTACCCTCTAAAAAAATATGAATTATCATCTTTAAGCTTACTTGTTATCAAGATGGTAATGATTGTAATCATCCTGTGAAATTATTTCGTCTGAATTGCCCCCATTCATTAGAAAAATGACAAAACTATTTGCAACTACAGGCGATCTTTGGAGCCATTCCATTCAGCACAAAAACCGTACTTGGATTTTTTAGGTTTTCTGGTATTACTGCCAAATTTCAGCCACATAGATATGTGGCTGAAATTTCTACAAGGTAGTTTTCTCGACCTATGCTTTCAATTACCAGTGGAAATCATGCCGTTTTTAACAGTTTATCAAACAAGTATACTACCTTTAAAAAAATAATCAGTGTTAATTTATTATTAATTTGAAATACACAATAAGTTAGGAATACGTTGTAAATTTTTGATTTGTTTTTCTTCATTTTTCACTTATTCCTGTGAAAAGGTGTGTCTGTCGCGGAGATACAACTGTCTAATCATATAAAAAATCATTCAAGCGGAATGCATACCCTCAATAGAATATTTGCGTACACTCCACAATATCCCTAACATTATGAGTAGTGTAAGTTTGTTTGTTTACTGCATAACAGAAAACACTATCAATAATACCATTAAGAAAAATAAGTGGAAAACGTGGAGAAATTAACCATAATATAATACAATGTCCACACCACACCAGCAAAATACAATAAAATTATCACAAGAATATATGAAAGCCCACATACCAAAATAGTTAAATGTCATGCAAAACAATAAAATGTGTATAAAAGCATGAATTAATGGAGGAATGCTTAAATATAATACATTTTAAAAAGAATGACAATGCTTGCTATATCCATATCAGGATTTGTTGCTGACCCGCTCTGGAAAAAGGTAGCATAAGTTGCGCAGGCTAGGTCGAGTTTTCGCGACCATAAGAAGAAATCTGTGGCAGATCTACGCTCATTAAAATACAAAAACACAATGGAAATTCCAAGCGGAGCACGGACATTCCAGGCGGTATCTTTTCCAGAGCGGATCACATATTTATGAAAAAGTACTGCATTTAATCAGTTGGAAAAAGAAGCGCATAGCCAACAGCTATGAAAATCAAATAAATATCTTATTAGAAAGAGCTATTCATGTTAGTTGTAAAAACCAAATGTCTAATTTCTATTTTATTTAAAGTTGTATGCGCTTGTACTATATTAGCCGAAAACATTTCAGATATATAAAGTTAGTACAATTTATTCAGATATAGTCAAATAAGCAAATAACATTGGCAATACTTGTATAATTATGTAATGTATAGGTAATACTTGGCCATATTTAAGGTGGGTGGTAATAATAAAAACTCAAAGCTGTAACGATAAAAATGAAACATTTCAGATCTATGTAGTTTTGGAAGCAAAACATTTCTGACACTATGAAAATGATAGTTTGAAATGTTATTTTTTTAGGAACATAAATGGCGATGATCATGTCTTCGGTACTAAAACTGTGCATATTCTAAAGAGTTTATGTTTTGAAATCTGTTTCCACTGAGTTGTAAAATTTGTTTATGTTACAAAGCTTAGAGAAAGCATACCGTACAGTACGATACATGTACACGTGTGGGTTTAAAAAAGAACACTGTGGCTCAACTTTGTAAAAAATGCCCTTAGGCACAGGCTCGTAAGCAATGCGCGCGCGCCAAATTCATGCCACGAAATACGCAGCTCCATGCCTTTGCTACATGGAGCTGCGTATTTCGTGGCACGAATTTAGCGCGCGCGTATTGCTTACGAGCCTGTGCCTTTAAATAAATAAACACTTTGAAAGACGGTCATATACTTGGAAATTAATTTGCAAAAGCAAAATGCTCGCACTTAAAATTTAAGGAGATGTTCAGACTTTTCCAGAAAATTGATTTTGTTCTAACCTGACAATCATATAAAATTTCTCCCCAAAATATTATCCATGGAGAAAAAAAGGAAAATTGCAACCTCCAATTTGGATTATGGAAGCAAAAAGGTTGGTGAAATTAGTTTACAAAACATTGGTAGTTTTTTTGACAATATCATTGAAAATATACGGATTGAGAGTGCAAAATTTCAGAATGGTAATGAGAAAAATATGACAGATGATATGGTACCACAGGGCTGGAAATTCACGGAGGCCATTGCCTCCGTTGCCTGTGGCCTTAGTGCCCTTTTGCAATTCTCCCATAGACTTTTTAATTTTCCAATGGAAGTGCCCTTTTTAAACTCCAAAAGACTCCTCCAAAAATACAAATGGCAGCGCCCTTTCAGTGACGAATTTCCTGCTGTTATCAAAATCTCAACACCCATGGGAAAAATGGGGCGTCAAAACATGTAATCTGGACACGCTCCTTTATGAGGAAACAGGAAGTTCTGAAGGATAGTACTGTTGGTCATCCTATTCTAATTTGTCCATATTTCAAAATATTTTGTATATTTTAGGCATGGTATTTTAGTAGACAGCTTCCTTTACCTTAAAAAGCTAACATGGGGATAACTGGGAAAACAATGTGAATAGGATAGAGAGGAGGGGGAGGGGGCGGTTGGTAAAGTTTGTGCAATTTAAAATATTTTCAGAAGAAAGTGCATCTTGTCCCTTCATTGCAAGTGTCTTGAAAATTAAATCATATGTAGCTGCATCAGGCAAATAATGCCGCCTTGAACAATACAATGCTTATACTTCCATCTTCCAATCAAAAGCAAATGTATTCTATAAATGTAAATTTAACTATATATTAAACTACAGTACATAACCAAAACAGCTTTAACAGACCGATCCAGTTAGCCCATTGGCCCACCCACATAACACGTCCAGCAACTTTATACCAGTAGACAATTGGATCGTTTTGGTCACCAAACGACCACGTGGATCACCACTGTTCGGTGGAATTTATGGGACATGGCATAAACACTTCTGGATTGGTCTAAATACTGAATGTTTACCTTTATTCTAATTTACGATTGCATGATTTTGTACACTGATCATCTACATAATCTTTGCATAATTATTATTATATACCTCATGCGTAGATTCCTGTCATCTGATTGGTTAAAAGTGGGGGCATTGAATCGGCTAGACCCGGCGCGTATACGCCCACCGGGCAATAGTCTTTGCCATGCCCCGGGCATAGTCATTTAGCGGGTTCCGGACGCGCGCATTACATGTGTTAGCATAGCTGTGCACCAACTATGCAGCTGGGCGCTTCACGTAAACATTCATCAGGACGGTAATGGCGGAATCTCGACGTCATTTTGTCGTCTGTCGTAGATGATGAAGTCCTTAAGAAAGTAAGAGAAGTGGCCTACAGTGAAAACTGTGTCAGGTGAAATGTGCTACTAAAGTGCCAGGTGATTATGCTACAAATGTTTGCTGTAAATATACAACTTTTCCGCCGTAGACCAGCTTCCGAAATCGAAACTCGAAGGACCACTGTCATGACTGTATGATGTATCGTTACTTTTAACCAACCAGATGACAACAATCTACACATTCGGTATATAAAACAAATATTGACTGCTGTTTATTCGGGTCATGGTTAAGATTATAGGCCCTCGGTGATCTCGAAGCCATGACTATGCCCCTCGGCTTCCGCCTCGGGGCATAGTCATGGCTTCGAGATCACCTTGGGCCTATAATCTTAACCATGCCCCTCATTGCAGTCAATATTTGTATAATATACTGTAGTAATATATGATACTCTACACACCAAGTACCGGTAAGCATGGATGTCACGTACATTTATAATCCAAGCATGTACACACGCATTACTATTCACTACATTAGGAATGTTAACAGTCATGGCATTGTTTTTTTTTGCAATTTAAACAAAATTTAGTCCAGTGCATATTCGGCTTTTAAAGCAATGGAATGGAATGAGTTGCAAAGTCGCAAATGTTATTTTCTCACACGTTTGTCACATTTTTGTAATAAATCTATGACTCGTATGATTCTTATGGCAGTGTCCTGGAAGATTACTAAAACATTTAATACATGTCCCTTCAAAGATTATTTGACGAAAATTATCCAAGCCATTATCTCCTTTATACATATATGCATTGGTTATGTGTGTATGTAGCATTCTGTAAAAACTTGTACATCAGATCTCAGACGGTGTCATTTTCTAAAATACGAAATCTTATTCACTTAAAATGCACTTTAAATTTTGTATTTGGACACAACACTACAAAGTTAGAGATGTTGAAGTCAGTCAATTTGAATTGTACATGTACAAAATGTACAGATTCACTGCCCCTCGCACCTCCCCCCCCCCCTCCCCCCAAAAAAAGAAAAAAGGAATCCTCATCTATATTAACTTTTCCAAACAATGAAAAAAGTTTCAATATATTTTTTTGGCTTTTTACAATATATTTACTCATTTTGGCATTCATGCACAAATGTTACTTATTCGGGCCTAGTCACACATACGCGTCAAACATCAAGCATTGTGCGTCAACTTTGGCATGCAAAGTTATATTCAAAGATATCTCTTTTTCTGGACTTGCCAAGTTCACATTTTATCCATTATTTATTTTAAAAAGAGAAATTTCTTTATTAGAAATGAAAATATGTCTAGATGCACGTCATACTTGACGCATGACGCTGGCGTGTTCATGCATATGTGTGACCAACTCGATCTTTCCTGATCATTTTCCGAACCGAAGTACATCATATCTAATTAAATGCCTTCTTCAAACTCCACTGAAATGTGCCTGACAGGAGTTGTTCCGAGTTAGTTTTCCCCATTTAACTTAGTTGGAGCATCACAGATTGATTGTTTGGATGCAGAGTCATGCACACACATCACCTGCAGCTCTTATGAAATGACCCATCCAATTTGTACAATAAGGTTTAATACAAATGCACCACACAAACCACATGTGCAAACACTGGATGAGTTGCTCTGACATTTTAAAAGCAGCACCCGAAGTTATGCCATTTTTTAATCTAGTGTAAAGGCCCATCTACACGAGCCAACATTTTTTGGCCAACAAGGTCCAACACGTGTCTGACGATGTCGGCCGACCAAGAGTTGGATGGTGCGGACGCCACTCCAGACAACGCCCAACATCATCCAACAAGTTAGTCCATGCTGGAACATGTAGCTATCGCCCGACTTTGTTGGAGCTTGTTGGAGAAACGTGCCAATAGGAGATTAGAATGCCTGTCACATGAAGACAGCAACCAACGGCAGTGGATATGCTGGAACAGGCTGGTTCGCGCGGTCGAGCACATATCCATGTACCACCCAACAAGTTCCAACTTCATGTTGGACTTGTACGTTGGCCAACAAATGTTGGCTCGTGGACACGGGCCTTAAGCCGTGTGCTTTCCAATGAAATTGGTATATTACAGTCAAACCTCTCTAATAAGAGCACTGTTAATACAGCATTCTGCTTATAACAAAGGAAAATTTAGAACCCAATATAATTCGTTCTTCATTGTTTTCTGTTAAAACAAGGTAATTTGCAAAATCCAATGTTTGAATGTACTAGGAATGTTTAATTCCCCTTATTGCATTTAAAATTTGTAAAAGACCACGGACATTAAAAAACAGAAAATGCACAAATCACTTCTTGTTTAAGATCGGCTACGGCTAAATCACATGGCTATGGATTTACATACAGTAGTAAATTACACAGGAGTGATTCAATGGACTTGTGTATTGTTCTCTGCCATAGCCATAGCCTTTTCTTGATACTAGAGTGGTGCCTAACATCATGGCTGACTTTTCCATTTTACTTGTGCAAGTCGACTATGGGGAACATGACCAACTAAGACGGCATACCCTCATTGGTCAAGCTACTTGTCAACGATGTCATTTGCTGTCTCGTTGTTGTTCTCATGTGGTTTGTATGAGTAGACAAGAAGGGCATCTTCATTGGATCCTCCAATCTTCTTCGGCGGTAGCTGGAAAAAAAAGAAACAAAAAGCGGCCAAATTACACACAAATTTATTTCAAAAAAGCTTGTGCTAACTCCTGGGAATCTATATTTTTAAATTTTAATCATGGGATTAGGGAACTTCTACTCACAGCCTGTATGCTGAATTGCATAAAGCTTACAAGTGTCTTTCACCTAAACATCGAGATACATAGGTGGGTGGTGCCATTGGCAGCCGACTGCCAGGGACACCGGGTAAAATCCTGTTATTATTTCTGAATAAGTAGTCTAGGATCTTTTTTAAAAAGTGTGTTACACAACACACTGGACCAACGGCTTCACGTCCCTTCCAAAGGATGGAGCAATTGTGGTCAAGTGCCTTGCTCAAGGGCACAGATAACACGACCAGGTATTGGACCCACAACACCAAGTTTTTACCCGAGTATTGCGAGTCAAAGACCCAAACCACTGGGCCGTATTACCTCAAATTGACATTTTGTATTTCACCTTGAAAAGTCACAGTTGTCAGATTTAAACAGTGACGTGAAAGAGAATTTTCAAGTGATACTCTTGCAGCAGATATGCGTGAGAATGCATACTCCACTCCCCCTCCCCCACTCTCAGCACTTCAACATCTGCAATTCCCAAAACTAGGTGTGCAAGTAATCTTCCGTTAACCACTTCAAGAATTCAAGTGACAACTTTTCTGTGAGTCTCTGGAAAGAGAACAAGGCTGCTTGAACAAAAACTTGTGAAAGTCAATTTATAATTTACCACGTCTTGCACACAAACTTCAAGATGGAGAGTACGAAGGGCAAAGAGCAATTAACTTGAGCACGTCTTATGGAATGATCAGTGGATATTTTGCAAAACTCCAAGTCAGCCCCATACTAGAATGGTATAATTTATAAACCTTGAAAGGCCCATTGCATCATTTGCAGATGACACTTTTTTCATGAATTTGGACAACATTATTACGTAAAGAAGATTAAGTACATGTATTATACCTCCTATATTACATTGATTATGATTGGTTAAAAGCAGATCACGCGACATGGATTAGTTCAACCATTTCCGTGCGCAACTGAAAAAAAGTACTATCGTTTGACCTTTTCCGTCATAGGTCAAAGAATAGCAGGGTTTTCCCCAAAGTGTTATAGAGTAGTGGTGCCACTACCCTTGCACACATGGCCACTACTCTTTAGCAATCAGCCCTTTCACATTCAGAGCTTTGACAATGTTCTTAGAAAATATTGCTTTCCGAGACATTAACAGCCCTTTTATGGGCACGTGTGGTCTAGTGGGTATACAGCCGTACTCGTGATCGAAGGTTTATGGGTTCGAGCCCCACTTGTGCCAACGTGTTTGTGTCCGTCAACCCAAGCGATATATGGGGAGCTGTTAGGGGAATGCCACAATCTAACTGCTGATAGGGTTGTGCGCCTTGGCCAGGCTGCCACCTAGTTGAAGCGAAATGGTTCTGGTGATTTCCTGATGGCAGCGGTAATAATGGCAACAGCGCCAGGAGCACCCCCGTGGGGCGGACATGAGCGCTATATAAGTATCCACCATTATTATTATTATTTTACACTCGATTCGCCTTTGCCGAATCGAACTCCGCAATTTCCAAAAAGGGGAGTTGAAGCCGGGTAGGCACTAAGTGTAAACGCAAAAGGTGAATTGAAAAAGGCGGATCAGACCCGGGTCTTATTCGCCTTTTCAAGTCACCTTTGAGGTAGGGTTGAACCCCGCAATTGTGGGGTTGAACCCTGCAATCGTCAAGGTCGCTTGTAGTGTAAACGCTACCCGAATACAGATTCGGCAATTTGAGTGTCCTTGGGGCGGTGCCCGCAGTGTAGTAGATTTAATTGACCAATCTGGCACTAGTGCAGCAACACCTAACAGCTCACGCATGCGCTGCAGTTACATTTAGTGGTGACTTTTGCGGTTTCTGAAGCAAGTTGAAGCGATTTGGGGTGTAGTGTAAACGCGGCAAATGTTCAGTTTTGTGGTCGCAATAAAAATGCTGGATCTGTATCCACCTTTGCCGGTTCGAGTGTAAACACGGTGTAAGATTGATACAAAAAGACAATGAAACTGATAAATGTACATTAAAGCAAGTTGAAAATCTCCATGGATGATGAAAGTGAACAAACAATGTATTTAACCATTTTCTAGGGGAAAACGCTAGGATAGTACTTTTTAAAGTACTATTCCCAGCGCGTACAGAATATCACATGTATGCGTGTGCCAGCACACGGACGTTTGCGTGCAGCAACCGGTATACACGTTAGCGTTAAAGGAAACAATGTGCATTTTGACTTGGCTCTCGGAAAACTCAATTTATTCCTGAAATACATACTTGTACCAATCATTTGACCAAAAAACAAAATCGTTGTATGAGGTATATAAAACAAATATCGACTGTTATATACCTCATGCGTATATTCCAGTCATCTGATTGGTTAAAAGTGGGGGCATTGAATCGGCTAGACCCGGCGCGTATATGCCCACCGGTCAATAGTCTTTGCCATGCCCCGGGCATAGTCATTTAGCGGGTTCCGGACGCGCGCATTACATGTGTTAGCATAGCTGTAGCTGTGCACCAACTATGCAGCTGTGCGCTTCACGTAAACATTCATCAGGACGGTAATGGCGGAATCTCGACGTCATTTTGTCGTCTGTCGTAGATGATGAAGTCCTTAAGAAAGTAAGAGAAGTGGCCTACAGTGAAAACTGTGTCAGGTGAAATGTGCTACTAAAGTGCCAGGTGATTATGCTACAATGTTTGCTGTAAATATACAACTTTTGCGCCGTAGACCAGTTTCCGAAATCGAAACGCGAAGGACCACTGTCATGACTGTATGATGTCTCGTTACTTTTAACCAACCAGATGACAAAAATCTACACATTCGGTATATAAAACAAATATTGACTGCTGTTTATTCGGGTCATGGTTAAGATTATAGGCCCTCGGTGATCTCGAAGCCATGACTATGCCCCTCGGCGTCCGCCTCGGGGCATAGTCATGGCTTCGAGATCACCTTGGGCCTATAATCTTAACCATGCCCCTCATTGCAGTCAATATTTGTATACTATTTTGCAGGCCTACCGTCTCCAGATCACCTCAGGACGATAGTTTGCACCATCACCCTCATGAACAGTCAAAATTTGTATTTTTTCTTTCTTTTTGTAAAACAATGTACCGGAATTTCAGCTACATAGATCATTCCAAGTTGGATTTCAACTTTTTAAATCTAACGAGTTAACAGAAAAGACCTAGTTTCCTGTGCAGGGTTAAGCCATCATATTGGGTATTGAACTGTTAAGTTCACAAAAATAAAAATTAATTTACCAGTCTGGACACTTAAAATGAGTTCTGCTTCAAACGACAACCAGCATTTTTTTCACAACCCATTCTATGTAAAATACTAGTACAGTAAACTCTCGTTATAACACCCCCTGATATTAAGCTCTTCTCGATATAAAGCTCCTTTTTCTAAGTCCCAGCCATTATTCTCTGCATTGTGTACATAAAGTTCAAATTATTTAGGTCCCTTGAAGAGCGCTATATGAGAGTTTACTGTATGCCACTAATGCATAATAATGCACATATGCTAAACTTAAAAAGCTGAAGATACAATATACTTGAAAGGTAAAAAAAAAGAATGGTGCCTCATGGGTCAGCTGGTAGAACACCTACCTAGATTGCCAAAGTCTCGGGTTCGAATCCCGCTGTGGACCATATGATTTAACACCCATCCCATGTTTGTTAAAGAGTGGAAGAGGGATTGTGTTCAATCTAACTTATCTCTTATTCACATATAACTTATCTCTTATTCCATTTTTGGTTAATCAATTTAAAATTCATGCAAATTACTCTACTTTTGTTTGAAATTTTTCCCTCGTTTTTTGCCTTTTTACATTTTTTTGAATTTTTACAAATTCTGGTTGTTTTCAACCAATCTTTGAATGTCATACATGTAAGTTGGTAGGGCACACACCAATTTATAATGTACTGGCTACAGTGCAAACTCTGTTATGGGGCGTGAAGACTCCCATCTGGCAGGTGTTTCATATAATTGCATCCTCCGAGATGCAACTTGATTCACATAAACACATCAATAACCCATTCAGAACATAAAGTACACATACATCTGTCTGAAAGAGAGGAAGGGGGTAATCTCTAGGTGGTTCTTGAAGACATCTGGGCTAGCAGCAAAATCAGGTTTATAGGCCAAGGGGGCAGTTGGGAAACTTCCATACAGGATTATGTACATTATCAACTCTATAGGCCTTTTCACACTACAGCTGCTCAACCCGGGTTTAACTCAATCCGGGTTTAACTCAACCTGGGGCGAACCCTAAGACCGCCCCCAGGCTGAAATGCCAATTTTCAACCCAGCATTCAACCACGCATCGTTTCACACTTGTTTCGCTCAAACCGCATTTTATCTCACCCCGGGGCAAGTTCAACCCCGAGTTGAACAGGGAGGATTCACACTTGTGCAACGCCAACCCGCAGCAATGATAATTTAGAGCGTTGTTCATGCGTAAGTGTTGCCCCCTGCTGGAAATAATTCCAATTCTCTGACTTCATCATCACTTTTTTGCCCTGTCGTTTTGTTTTGCCTTGTTCTCTTTTTCACGAGAACAGGTCAAAAGTGAATGCTGGACGATGTAAAAATAAATGGCCTCTTAGAGTGGACACACTGATCTATGCACACTAGCATATTTATGTGTACATGCTGCACACATTCAGCTAGTAGTACCGGTACATGTATTGATGCAAATTATATAACCCCGCGTCAACCCTGAGATTTTTCAAGTGTGAAAAGGACTGATAATGAAATGCTCCAAAATATACTCCCGAAGATTCTTCAAGAATCCTTGATTGAAGCAGAATTCCTTAAAAACTGTAATGGGTAGACAGCTGTGTCCTCAAGATCTAGAAAAACAAACATCTTTCTCAATTGATTTTTTCAATAAGCATGCATGGTACATCAATACCACTGAAGTCGAGGTTTTTTTTACCCGTCATGCTTATCAAGAAAGTCATTACAAATAATTCCATCAAGGATGCCTGAAGAAAATTTTTAAAACTCAAACAACTATATGTGAAGCATTACAAGCCCTTAAACTTAAAGCCTTTGAAGTGTGCATCCGAAATGCAAAAAAATGCACATACTCACAGGTCTATTGTAACCTGAATGTTATACACATACTGTATGTGCAAACAAACTTGCCACTGTCTTGAATGGCGCAAGCAAACAGACTTGCCACTGTCTTGAATGGCGCAAGTCAATAAGAAGTCATGCACTTTACAGATTGATTCAGGTAACTCAACACAGACAGATACAACATAGCAGTATCTCAGTGATATCGTGTACCAGCATCTGATGAACGAGCTTATAGCTAGGATTACAAATTGAAATTGGAAATTTGTACACGTGGAGAGACATTCTGGAGAGTATTTTGGTTAAATTCCATGATTAACTTTAGGGTGATGACCTGCTCAATCCAACAAAAACCCAACCATGATACAAACATGCTACGTATTAAATGTACACAAACAGAAAACTAAGAAAGATTTATTTGTTTGCTTCAATCTCTCAAAGGGTCCCTCAGACTGACTGTCCTAATTTTAAAAGGGCCCTGAAATCCGCTCTCAGAATCAGTAATTTTTTGGCATATAAATGTTGGTAGGCCATACAAAATTTGACAAAAAATTCCCTTAGGCCAATTCTTCTAGCATGTATAGCTGTTTAAGAGCCGACTTCTGTAAATTTATCATACCCATACAAATAATATATGGGAACAAATGATGGAAATAATTTTTGAAATTAAAACAAGCATTAATTTTGTGAATATACCACAGTAGACATATGTCTTAAAGGTGACTTTTAAATTAAGGGTGACCAATTAACAATGAATAATTATGTTTACTTTTGCAAATGACCATGGCAACTGATTTTTTTTCCTTCAAAATGTTGGAAAAAATTTAAAATGTTTTAATGGGAAAGGTGTACAGGGAGGTTTCAAAAGGATCTGTAACTGGCATACATTTTTCTGCATTAAATATTTAGATCTCTCTACATTTTTGTCATCAAACCTAAACAGCTAGAATCCCCCCTTCCACATTTTTTTAGTTTTTCTGTTTATCATGGAGGTGTATGTGTCTACAACACCATCACAACTTGTTTTTCACAAAAAATCGACAGGCTTTTGCTTAAAACGTAAAGCAGTTCCGACCCTCTTCACCCGAAATTCTGAAACGCTCGAGGTCACTTGGTCTGTTTATCAACAGGGTTTTGACGTCATCCTGAGAAACATACAAAACGGCCTGTGCAGTATTGAATGGAAAATACACGAAGTGAATGTTTATCATGCCTGTTTTGTCCTTGTAATTCAAAATACAAACGTGAAAAACACTTCATGTAATGTGACAACATGAAGCTCTTTTGAAGTAAATACTGGTGCATTGCGACGGGTGGTTTTGTCACGGAACGAACGGCATTCACAGCGGTCTGTCTGCAGCATTGAACGGTTCCCTGCGGGCCGTATAGTTCCCACGTGTTACATCGGCCGGTACAAGTTTTTCTCTTTCTTGGTAATAGAAAAGAAAATCTTTCTGCTCTTTTTGTTTTCATAGTGTCTGGTAAAACATACAACCACGCAGCTACTGGGCATATATCTGGCTTTTTGGACCAACAAAATTCTTTAAAAAACACCATCTAACAGAGACGGTTTTCCAAGTTTTTTGCGTATAAACGTATGGAACTAACAATCGTGTTGACTTCTCTTTCTCAGGATTGCGTCACGGGGTCACGCGCATATCATGAATACCTAATGAGCGTTTCAGAAATCGCGAAAATCTCATTTTCGAAAAGCGCACTTTTGCTTGCAATTTATCCACTTAAAACCGACAATTAAAAAATAATAAAAATCCACGTCGGCAAGAGGGATGTTTGGACTATCAAAAAAAGCCTAAATGCTGAATTTTCGTCAAGGGGGATTCTTCCTCTTTAAAGTATTTTGTATGTTTTTAGAAAATAAATACATGTAGCTGCATCAGTTAAAAATTTGAACACTAACAAAATTTTACCCATTATCATGGATAAACGACTTGCTTTGCCAGTAACATGCATGTAGCATCAATTTGTCGGCAGATCAATTTTCTGCCCACAGTTGTCCCTGGATAAATTCAAGGTTTCTGCCTCAACAAATCAATGAGTCTGTTTCACATCAGTGAACCATGACAAATTACGAGTCTTTGTAAATAACTAGCATGAGCCAGTGGGGAAAATTTCATTATAGTCACTGTTTGCACAAACAACATCTTTCGGGTAATTAGTTTTGACGTGTATGATGATTTTGCTGGCCATCTGATCATGGCCCACCAGTCAAGTGTATAACAGTGCTCATGCAGCCTACATAACAGTTTTCAACAGAACTGAACAGTGTTCTCAGTCGCGAAAAACTGAAGGGTTAAAATGCTCTATTGGCCACATTTCTGTTAGGATTCAATTTTTTTTTATTGAATCATATATTCACCAGTTGATTTTCCCTTTTTTTTAAAAACTAAAACAGTGCAAATAAACTCAAAATAAATGACTCTGTAGTATGCTGTTCAAAATGTCCATTTTTTTTGGTCCGATTTTACTTTTTGATCCGAGTGATAAACTCATTAGATAGGCTATGCCTTATTAAATCAATTATTGCAAAAAAATATAGGGAAATGAGCAGTGTATTTTACTATTTTAAATCAAAGACAGGAACTAAATGTATTGTTTATTTCATGGGCCATTTTAAAGTTCAAGAGCGAATTATACATCGTGTTTACACTGGTCCCGAGCTCGGGATCGATCCCCTGGTAATAATGCGTTAGTGCTTCAAGTCTTTGTTTACACCTTTATGACCAAAATGAATAAATGGATGAATGATTGTGCTCCTACCGTACCATACAGAATTATAAACTATACTGGTAGCCATTATGTGCACCATGCATGAAAGAGGGCGGACTACTAAATATTACTACCGTATTCAATAAAAACACCGACTCCTAAAGCTCACAGCAAGTCTTCTCATGCTGAATATATGATCAATCATTTAAGGGTCTACAGGCAATTGAGAGGTAATATTCTTGGAGACAAAGTTGTTTTTCACGAGGGGAAGAATAGATCTTCAAGACCTAAAATGACCCTATTTTGCAATCAAAAGCTCCCACTTTATGGACACAATGCAATTTGCCAAATGCAGCACCTACACGTAGAAAGGTTGGCAAATGGTGTGACACTTGAATGCACAAACACAGAATTTGAACTTTACACTCTACTAATACATGTAGGTATACATATGAACCACATACAGTCATGATCAGACCCACTACAATGGCAGATTCAGGCTCCTTAAAATACAGAAATACATAGGAATTCGTCAGATTGCACCTGGTTAATTTAACCATATTCAGGACTGTATTTTTTTGAGCTTGGATCCGTTACAACACTTCCTAAAAGATTCTGGCTCCTAAGCCCCAGAGATGTAGTCAAGTCCATCAGAAGTCCTCACAAGTCTTCAGAAATCACACGTCAACCATATGACAAGTCCACCACAAGTCCCTGGGTCTTCATTCAAGTCTCAAGCCATTGAACTGCAACAAACGCGCGTGTTGATCAATTGTAAAGAAGAATTATAAGAGTGACCACACCCTCGCAACAGAAACACCAACAGCAACCCAAGAAAGTTCCTTCCTAGAAAAGGATCTTTGGCAATTTGGAATATGGAAATATTTATAAACACATTATTACACCCACCAACAGCTAATTGAGCTAATGAGTGATGGAAATATACCAGGTACTGTTTTAAAAGTCCCAGCATGATTGCAATATGCTGAATGCACCTGTATCCCTGGTTAAAACCCCAGGGGGTAGTATACAGCCTGACTGTGTGATTTATGTGTACATAAGAAGTCTGGCTACTAAATTAGGTCATGTATACAATTAGTGGTGGGTCTGGGCTGGGTCAGGACAAACTACTGCAGGCATGTCAATATTTGATATATACAACCAACTCCAGCAGATTGTAGTGAAACATGGCTCAGAGAAATAACTATATAGCTGCTTCTATACAGACTGAGCACTTCACATTACACAGCCCCATTTACACTGGATTTTGCTCTGATGAATCAACTTCGGAAAGCTTAACTTGGGTCTGATTTAGTATTTTTCAAAAGGGTGAGATGACGCCAAATTGGAAGTACATGTAGTGACACTACTCAAACTGAGAACAAGCAACTCGGACTATAGATCTGAGACTATTTTGGAAGTTTAGGTCACAGAAAAAGGACCTAATTGAAAAAAACAGGTCTAGTTGTTCTTCCTGGTTAAAGAAACTTTTAAAACGGACACTTTATCAAAGGCTTCCAGATTTTTGGATTTCCTGTTAAAAGTTAAAACCCAGAGGAAATTGATAAAGGTTTAAAAGCCTTGACGGAAGATGCAACCAAAAACTGGCATATTGATGAGGAAGTACGCTCACAAGGTACCCTTTGCTAAAAAACTGCAATTTAAAAGTGTATTTTATTGTTCTTGAATACAATAGATTATTTTGAGGGATTATTTGTCAGCTTTTTCTTAATGCCAATGAGTATAAAGCAAATTGTGATATTGTGTTATTTAGTTATTTATCAGATTTTGTTGAAGCCTGAAGGGGTCCTTTGTTTTCTTATACTCACATGAAAACGTCAAAGCAGCCAGTATTTGTTCCCTTTGCTGTACCCTATTTGTAAAAAATGTCAGTAGATCGCAGCCTCCAAGGGTCACTAGGCAGGTATAACTCTGAAATGACCTTGAATGGTTGTCTGGTATGCACATTTGTCTGGTACACATTTTGACCCCACCCATTCTGGAAAAGTCCCTAAAACATGTTAAATGTATAGGTCCTATCAGTACACAAGTTCATGTACATGTTTATGGTTTAGTAGGCCCTTCCTCCATGGTAGGCCTATACTGTTTGGTATTAGCAGGTTAAATTAAAATGCACATTTATGGCGTTGAATTTGGACACACTCGCGTATGGACGCTGCAGTAACACGCATTATGCATACATGTTCACAATTTACTCTTGAATTTAACTCTTTTACAACATAATTGTTTTGGGCCTGTGACGTACCGTAATTATAGGACAAGGTCGTTTCTGTTTACAGCGAGCTGCTGACAGTATTTCCGCAGCCGCAAGTTGACATTTCATAAGCCACTGTGAACTGGTCCACCATATAAAAAATAATGAAGGAATTAATTAATTTAGATTGATATCTTTTTTTAAAAACATACTCTTCAATATCCCCACACACGACTGGCAAAAGATGTTCACATTACTAAAACATAGGCGGAGTAGGTTTTTACTAGACAAACTGTCGATTCTTATCTGGCATGAATGTTTGCCTCAGGGTTTTTCGGTTCGTTTTGTCTGAACTACCATTCCATTCCACAGACATTATTATAAATATCCTGCACACAAAAGGCCATTGACCATCAGAGAAATGTCAAATGAGCACGTGTATAGATCTGCAGATGTACGTAGAAATTATTGAGTTGCTGTTTGTTAACGGGAAAATATTAAATTCTGTATAACATAATTTCAAATGCACAAATTCTGCACTTTGGACAGTCAAGCTGTGTCGTAGTACTTAGAACTCAACTAACAAAATATTGTATTATTTAATTCCGGTGATTTCTTTTTAAAGTATACATGTACATACAGTAGTTATTCAAAAAATGTATTCTTCATTTATTTTTATTGTTTCGAAATATTCGACAGAACTTTGCAAATCAGCAAAATATGTGTAGTCTAGTGGGTATACAGCCGTGCTCGTGATCGTGATCGAGGGGTTATGGGTTCGAGCCCCACTTGTGCCAACGTGTTTGTGTCCTTCGGCAAGACACTTAATTCCCAATTGCCTCGTCAACCCAAGCGATATTTGGGGAGCTGTCAGGGAAATGCTACAATCTAAGTGCTGATAGTCATGACAGTCATGTTAGATACTGTGTGCCTTATAAATGCGTATCAATATTATTATTAATATAGTAAAGTGACTGAACAGGGACTAACCTGAGACCACTTGTTTACCATTCCAGTACAAAATATCCAATTCTCTTTGTCAGTAGTCATGGCAACCTTTGTCAACTGTTTTGGAGTTTTTATTGTGTATTTCCAGATGAAAATGTCACTGGAATTTTTGAGAGATTCTTCACTCCACTGGGTAACAAAAGTTCAAAAATCTTCACCTGAATTTGAGGGAAGATGTTCACACTGCCTCTCCTTAGGAATTTGTCATAATCTCTTAAATGTCTAGAGGCGGATACACACTATCGCGGAAAAATCACACTTTCGCGCTGCGCTCACCGCATTGCATGAGCTCCCAATCGCCGATTATTCCAAAATAGAAAATTCCAGTTCTGGTATCTTGGGGCTTCTCTGATACCTCATTGGCTGCGCGTTGGAAAGGTCAGCGCACCGCGGTCAAAGTTCAACAAATTTGAACTTTGACCCATCTCAAAACGTTTTGCGCGTCGCGATAGGCCGCGCACAAGCGGCAAACCAGTTTGTGTACAAACCAATGGAACAGTGTGATTTTTCCGAGATAGTGTGAATCCGCCTTAAGGCTTATTAAAAAGTAAAGATTTGACAAGACAAATCCTTACTTATGTTGGAATCTTTTAAACACAACCACTCAACGTTTGCATTAACTTAGCACAGTGTTTTGTTAGTGCTAACTGTGTGATAACTAAACATGCATGCTCCTAGTCTTGGCCCAAGACTAGCATGCTCCTGGCAGGTACACTTAAGACTGAGAGATGGTTTAGTTTGGATAAGTACTCTTGGCAGGTGCCTAAAGTGGCAAGCACTCTGTGGATTATCTGACACATTGGATTTCTGTATAACGCATACACCCTGGCTCTAAGAATTGTAATGTTATGTCTGTGTGTTTTTGTACACTATGTGCCATTTCTCTTAGCATGGCTAAAGGCTACCTTTTACCACCTTACGGTGAGAAAACATTTATAGAACGGTACTTGTATCATCTAGAAGCAAGAGAGATTTCATCAAACCTTTTTCACACCAATAAAAAGCATTTCCCTTTTTTGTACTAATCAACCACATGAGTGCACATGCTTCCTGTTGATAATTTGGAATCCTATCACAATGGCTTAGAATATGAGCAAAATGCTTTTTTTCCGGCCATGTATTTGTAAATGAAGGCTACATCATTGTGTGTGTTAGACCTAGTATTCAGTAGACTTGATTCACTGACAATAATTTTACGGTGATTTTTTTAAATTGTTAATACATGGACTTTAACAACTGAACACAAAGTTGACTTGGGGGTCAGTGTCACTAAATGCACATGTATGCACATATCCTTACATACAGGTGCATTGCCCAATTATAAAACAGCCTAATTAAAGTTAAAACAAACGGCACTGGTGCATAAAATAAAGTCAAAAACATATTTCATTGAGCTTCTTCCTATAAACTGCAACATTTGACAAGTTTCTACAATCCCTTTGAATTTGTCCCTTTGTATTGAGAAGGGTTTTGTTACAGAGAGAAAATCTGCATAATTCTGTAAAACTGAAACGTTATAGTTCACATTTCTACAAAATCAAAAACAGGATAATAGAAGAGGAGACTGTGGCAATAAACAATAAAATATGACTTATCATTAAGCATCAGTAAAAGTAGATTTGAAAGAAAATCCCAAATCTAGAAGTGAAAAATAATTGAAGGTTTTCTTGGGAAACACTTTGATTTGATGTAGCTTCAAACCAAACAAAACATATTTTTCTAAATGTTTTCTAAGAAAACCTTTAATGTTACCCACTCCTAAACTTGGGTTTTTCTATCAAATCTATATCTGCACTTACTGATGCTTGATAAGTCATTTAACAGAAAAATATCAACGATCACATTCTCAACTGGATTAAAACAAACACATTTTTAAAACTAAACTCACCGTGATTCTGCTGCATCTGAACACATCTAGCATTGCAGGAAACTGCAACTTCTTTACATCCTTTGGGAAAGCTACAACGGCCGTGATATCGACGACATCATCCGGCCCATCAAACAGGTCAGAGTTCAACGGTTGGTCAGGCGCTGGTCGTATCTTAGCCGACGCCCAGGTGACGGGGAGGGCAAAGAGTGGGTGTAGGGTGAGGTAGCCCACGTTGAAGACCTCTTGGAGCTCGACCACGAACGATTCTTCATTAGCGATGTTTTTCTTGGTGAGGATGAGGCCCGATTCCTCAATTGTTCGTTCTAGTTCCTCGGCAGAGGGTGGGCTAGATGATGGCGTGGACATTTTAAAGTCGTCTTACTGCGCAGTTGTTAGCTCAAAGCATTCAAGCTTTAAAAGAGGAAAAGCAAAATAATCTTGGTTATTTTATTTTTATCACTATTTTGTCGGTTGTACATCCTGGCACTTCTGTGAACCGTTGTCATATGCCTTTGTATAGTGTATACGGGCATATAGCACTGTGACTGGAGTGAAAACAAATTCGTTCATGCTTAAATACATGTACAATGTATGTGTTGCGTAGACAACGGCTTTGTTCCTTTGCTTGTCACCATGGGCACAACGTTGTTTTCACTCAAGCCCTACCGGAAGTGACATTTGACTATGCCGACATTTACGTTATATAGGGCCTAATGTATAAGATTTTTCTTCTTTTCGTAATAAAACTACTAGTATAAATAGGCCTACTTGTATAACAATTTAAAAAAAAAAATTAACCAACAATAAAAAAGAAAACAAAAATAAGACATAAATTACATAGGAAATTAATGTAAACACACCTTAACTGCTGAGAACAACATAACAACACTGGTATTTCTAACTTTCTATCCCTGAAAAAACTATTTAAGCATTGGTATCTTGTCTGTGTTGCTGGGCAGGTATGCTAAATTCCTATGCAATGTCTGACTCTGTTAATGTTATTTTTATGAGCCATGCTGAACACGTACTCACCACAGATAAAG
The DNA here is from genome assembly GCA_037783545.1 of Henricia sp. BOLD:AAB3569. Classification (NCBI taxonomy): domain Eukaryota; kingdom Metazoa; phylum Echinodermata; class Asteroidea; order Spinulosida; family Echinasteridae; genus Henricia; species Henricia sp. BOLD:AAB3569. The sequence goes on from JBBELK010000121.1 coordinate 1,042,195, forward strand.
TGTGTCAATGTCATGTGTTTCGACGTGACACCTGTCGGAAAATGACTGCCGAAGCTGTGGTCTTTATGCTCAACAAAAACTCACAAGTCTAGCGAAGCTCAGTGAACAATGTCTGCAAGTACAATGACAATGTGCAAGCAGCACAACTCGCAACGAAACATCAACTGCAAGGCCTTGACAACGACATGTGAGCGATTTTATGCCGCTGCTACTGTGATATACGCTGTACAATAGTCATGTAGACTTTAACTCAGGGCCAACTCAACTTGCTGCATAATTTGCAACCGCAAATTAACACATTTTACGAGTTGGAATGGAACAGTGTTATCAAAATCATCCACACGGACACTTTTAGTTCACAATAAACAAGTCTAGAAGCTTCAGATTGACAAGAAACATTCATGTAAAACTAAATTGGTTGAAAATTATTCTGACTCCTTGCGAAAAGGTTAGCATTGAAAATGGTGGCGCTCTAACGCTCAAACAGTGACCATTTCCTGCCGTCATATTTATAGACGAGGATATTTCCACCTCTTCCCTTTTTTGTGGCAAATTTTGTTGTCATTAACCGACGAACGTAAAACTGTTTGACATAAACTAGCAGCAGACGAAATATACGACTTGAGAAAACAAAGTTCCGGTTATGACCGAATTACAAGTCAATGAAGTTATTACGCTGTAAAGCTTAAATAAATAGTAGACAGGCCGAAATAAAACGATGCATTAATAATGTTTTCAAATTAATGCTCATCATGCAATTAAACTAAATATTGTAATTCTTTCTTTCTTATATTATCCACCGTGTCCGTTTAAGTGGTTCTTTTCAAGGACTACTTTGTGTGTCGGACGGCTACTCTTGCGTCACCGCACGGCGGCCGCACACCTGTCGCGCAGCATAACGTGCTCGCGTCTTCTCATTGGTCAATAGTTTGTGATGACGTAATCGATTACCTGCTTTAAAATGCACACAAGCATTTTTCCTGTAAAATTCTACTTTCAGTCGAACGACCAATTCATTAATTTAGAGAATAGCTCAAATGATATAGACCTTGTATGTGTGAACTCGAGTGGATTTGACAAACGATATTATCCAAAATAAATACAATTAAACTATGCAGGATACATGTATTGAATTTTATTTATACTTCTAAATGAGGTTATATGAAAATACATGTACATGTACAATGCAAAAACCTGGTTTAAATTAATACAATACTTCTAAGTCGACCAGACTGTTTAAAAAATACAAAACTATGTAGAAAACTATCTTTATAAAATATGATATCAGTCTCATTTTGACTGCATATTATGCACCTATCAATTGTTCCCCCACCCCCAACGCTGCCCCACCCCCTAGGTGGGGATTTGGTCACGTTTTTCATGCCCCAGGGTGGGGCATTTGACCCTTTTAAATAAAATTATGTGCATTTGTATACAAGACGCGCATGTTTTGCACCCGAGGGTGGGGATTTTGGTCACCTAAATGTTGCCCCAGGGGTGGGGATTTTGTCACGCAAAAAGTGACAATCCCCACCTCTTAGGTGGGGTAGCCCGGGGGGGTGGGGGGGGGGGGGGGGGAACAATTGATAGGTGCATTATTTTGAGACACTGGTTAATACGTAAAGCTCTACATAAAGTTATACAATATTATAAATTTATTTACATTTAACGAGTAACTTTTAAAAAAAAATACAGCCCCCACCCGTTAGCCTTTTGACAAGCTTGGCCTCATGAATTTGGACGATTTGGTGACTTGAGTATAGAGTCTACACAGGCCGAGTGGCTCATAAGACTATATGCTGCAAGATATGAGACCGAGTGACCCCCTCCCCCTCCCCCTCCCCCTCCCCCCAACCCCCAACCCCCAACCCCCATAGAAATGTCTGAAATGTTTAGGTACAGCGGGTTATTGTATTGTATTGCTGTACTTGGAAGAATGTTTGTTCTTTCCCCTAAAATACATTCTTGGGCAAAAGATCATCAACCCCTGGCCCTCCGGGGGCCTCACTAGCTGGCTAACGTTGTTCGTTTGTAGTTTATTAGATAATGCTATATATGTATATACACTGAAATTTTTCGAAGAAAAACTTGGTTATTATATGTAAAAATACTGTTAAGAATGCATTCCTGTACAACAAAAGCCCAAGTCAAAATTTGGGCTATTTACTTCAGGTTGAACTTGTCGAAATTACATTTTCTGCAATATTGTTGTTTACTTTGAAGTATTCAGGGTTCAGTCAAAGTGAAATTATACGTGACCATGTGACCCATATCCCATGCATAGAGGAGTCGCTTTCTTGGATTATAAGACATCATGGTCATTTTCCGATGTTCGTTTTGGTACGGGATATCAACATCGGGCAACTCTTCACCCGTAAACAAATTCATAGCAAAATCTACCGTTGAGTAAAAGTTAGTGGAGCTTTTCGTGGTGTAAAGCCGGCCGCAGACAATGAACGCATCCCCTGACGAACTTGGCGGGTGATTTGAAATGACGGTTTGAGTAACCGAGAGATCGATCGGGTCGAGTTTTGAGACAACCAGATTTTGGTCGTACTCGGCGGTTTTGTAGATGACCCATAATCCATTGTCGTCGACGCTGATGTCCATGAACGTGTATTTTGAGTCAAAGAGATAGTTGCGTACGTTTTGTTGTCGGTATAGAGCATCGGGGATTGTTTTCTGCGCAGTGACGGTTTGTGCCATCAAGTCATACCGTACAATGTCCTGTGTGCCACTGGTGTGGTAATACAAAGCGTTGTTAAAAATGACGTGCCCCGTACCGACCCAGAAGTTGGCAAGAGTGTGTCTGGTGAATGTCCCTGACTGGAGAGCTGCCATATTTTGGTACTCTGAAAACAAAAATAAATCAAAAAGTCAGTGGTACGTACACCAATACACTTGTCGTAAATGTTTACATTTGTAGACCGTATCGAATGAATAGCTGCTATTTAAATTGGTCAACAATGTAAGTACATGTACATAATGTGCTTATTAACAAGGTTTTTATCAATGAAATCTGTGCTATGGAACTAGTCCCTTAATTTACAATCATAAAAACCCTACTTGGAAATTGTTTGGGGGTTAAAATCAAGGTTTTTGATTTTTATGCTAATGAAAATTTACATATGCATGAGCAAAGTGGTGATGTCACATTAGGAAAACACAGGAAAATCTCATTCAACTGTGCACAAAAGTTTCCACAATTTTCTCCAACCTGCTGAAACTTTTGTAACCCATGACGGTTTAGCCCTTAAATACACATTCTTTTAGTTACAATATATTGTGTTTTATTTGAATCTTCAAAACTTCAAAAAGTTATTTACCGAAAAGTATGTCTCCCACTAGATGTCTAGTGACCCAAATCTTGTCTGGATACGGTGGGTTGGGTGCTGTGTCCTGCATCCAGGAGCCCCAGAAAGTGCTGCCAAATGCATGGTCTTCAGGATAGCCAATCTTCCTCAGAAGACACTCTGAAAAATTAATTTATCCAAAACTGTTGCAAACAAGTTACCAATCAGAAACTACCATGAAGTTATGCATCATATTTCTTGTCTAGTATTCTATGTTACATTTTCAAAAATTGTTATCTGATAATGACCATGATACAAATTTCACGACATTACATGATTTAAAAACTTTTAAAAACAGGAACAACAGCATCACATAACTAAAGAATAATGTTGATAAACTGCCTTGTAGAAATTTCAGCCACATAGATGCAGTTAACTTCAGAAAACCTGAAAAATTCATGCATGGTTTTTGTGTTGAATGATTTGTAAAAATAATTGTCTGCAGATTTGTAAAAAAAAATGTCTGCAGACAAATAAAAAAAAAACACCATCAGTTGGCAATTTTTCCCACAAAGGTACCATTTCACAGGAAAAAAAATAATGTGGTGTTTGTTACCACTGTTATATCTACACCTCTTGTCACCAATTTTGGGTCTCTGTAAATGATGTACAGTGTGTATTGGGATTTAAGAAAAGACTTTAATGCTGAAATGGACTAACAATGGCCAGAATTATAGTCTACTGCACACGTCATACCTGTATTAGGACTGATGTTCACTTGTTCTGGTGGTGGAGGTTTAGGCTCAGTCGTGGCGCTTGGGTGAGCAGTTGACTTATCTGCAATTTGGATATAAAGACATTTTTTCCTGCAGCTAAAATTGTAAACATTTGCACAAATGGTAACTGCATTTCATTTGATTGTTTTTGTTACATGTGTAATTTGGTAAAAATTATACCTGATGCTGCATTCTCGCCAGAATTACCCAACTGCACCATACCTTCAGGAGAAAACAAACAATATAAAGTTAGTAACAATATTTAAGTCAAACTTTATAAAAAGTTATGGGGAACAAGTAATTAATAATGCACCGAAGGACAATGGACTATCTCATTTTTATTCATTTTAGCAAGTATTAAAGATGTACTGATTTTATGAGAATGAGTAAATAAAGTGGGATTTAATGCAGATAAAAAATAAAAATATTTATAATTTTGTAATGCCCTTAAATGATCCCAGAACATTCCTTTGTGAAGAATAAGGGGATTAACCAGTGTCTCTGGCCGTCGGCTGCCAATGGCGCCACCCACCTATGTATCTCGATGTTTAGGTGGAAGACACTTAAGCTTCATGCAACTCAGCCTATGGAATGTGAACTGAAGTTTAATAAACCCATTAGAAAATACGTTTTTATTTGACTATTCTAAGCCTCAAGATCATTGAAATATTTCTGGGTATTGAATTTTGTTTCTAATAAAGATCACAAAGCCAGGAGCACATGTTAAAGGAATTAGCCGAGGCAAAAATAATCCATGTCTTGTTTACACAAGTTGGATAACACCTTTAATTTTGTGAGCAGTGTAGAATTCCTACAAAGTTTGTGTTTGGCTTGTAACTTACCCGCTGCAATCCCACGATCCCCCTTGTCTCCTTTTTGCCCCTTGGGACCGCTGGTTCCATCCTGCCCGGGAAATCCCACGAAGCCAGGTTTCCCTTTTGGAAAGAAGCATGTAACACAAGAATAAACGATCACGGCATGTTTAAAATACCAACATTCTCATGTTGTTGTTATCATGCAGTCTATAGTCATTAAGACATTCACCAGACCATTTCAAGACATCCGAAAGTGAAATCGAGTCTGGCACCAAGCCCTAATTGCCTGAAGTCCTTCAGCCTTTTCTACAAAATTGTGTTAAAAATTGAGCTTATGACAGAAATTAAGAGCTTTATTCTATGGTAGTTAATTCTGGGGCATGAGTTTTTTGAAAAATTAGATTTTGGGCTTGCCTGAAAGGGAATCTAGCTGAATTTTGATACGCAGAAACAAAGGAGGAATCCCTGTTCGTCTTGCGATGGTGACCAATTGTTTCGATGAAGTTTTTATCATGAAATATGATACACCCTCTCATTAAAAGCAAGTTTTGATAAGGGTTTAAAAAAAAACTTTTAAAGGCACAGGCTCGTCAGCAATGCACGCGTGCCAAATTCGTGCCACGAAATACACAGCTCCATGCCTTTGCTATTCAGCTGCATATTTCGTGGCAAGAATTTGGCGCGCGTGCATTGCTGATGAGCCTGTGCCTTTAAAAGTAGACTGAGAGTTTCAAAACTAAAATCTTAATCTCCATAACTTTGTATCCAGTGGCTACATCTAAATAATATACTGCAGTATAGCAACAAAAGAAATGCAAATTTTCAAAATTTATTTTGTAATGACATCAAAATATCTGCATAAAAATGACTGTATAAAGCTTCCGTGTGCTGCAAATTCCCACTCTCAGATTGACTGCTTTTTTTTCCAATCAAAAACTGCATTAATTTCTTTTGTTGCTCGGTATAGTTTGTATTGTAGGGTCGCAATTTACCTGGTTCCCCCTTGTCTCCTTTTAGTCCTTGCCGACCGACGGCACCCCGCTCCCCTCCCTGTCCTGCTTGTCCAGGGGAACCAGGTAATCCATCAATACCACTGTCCCCCTTGTGTCCCTTAGGTCCATGTTTGCCCGGTGCCCCTTCATTCCCTGGTGCTCCTGGTGGCCCCATAGGTCCCCTGCTGCCGTTTACCCCGGGGTACCCAAACGACCCAGCGAGACCCTTTGATCCAGGGCTACCCTTATCGCCAGGGAGACCCATGGGCCCTGGGAGCCCAGCTTCGCCAGGGGAGCCTTGTGGGCCAATCTTGCCCTCTGGCCCAGCTGGCCCCTGCGATCCCGGGGGTCCCTTGAGGAACTTGAAGCTTTCTTTGTCTGATTTGATGAGCTCCTCCAGCATTGTAGACACTAGAAAAATAAAGGCAAGTTTAACTGTTTTACACAAATTATAATTCATGGAGAACCATGGATAATAGGTCCAAAAAAAATGGTGGGCCAGCAACTCTATATTGTTTAAGCAACACTATGTAAAACAAAATTGCAACCAATTATGAGAGGCAAAAGGGTCCTGCAGTGTGTCTGCGATATCTGTCAAAAGAACTTACAGAAAATGCCCTAATAATTTAAATTACTGATTGTCATTTGAATTGTGATTTTTAAAAAGGTCTTGGAAATGTTTCGACTTTGTCAGTAGAAGCAATGTAGAGGGCAGGATTTTATTTCCAGTTCCAAAATGGCAGAATAGAGTGCATGTGCCAGTGTAAAAAATTATACCTCAGTTACAAAAATCTGGCATGCTATATGCCATCAGAGAAAATCTGTATTAATGCAATGTCTGCATCTAGAGAGATGCTCTCAATTACTTGATGTCATCCAGGTTTAAGGTTAAGCATCACGATGATGAGATGTAGCCTGTGGAAGATTCTTTTAAGTAACTGGAATTTTGAGGAGTTCAACAGACCAGTGTAGTTCATACTGTGAGTTGGAACTAGGTTAAGCTGGGATAATTTTATTCCCAAATGTCCAAGTAGGCTGGATGTTTGGTGATTGATATCTTTGGTGTTTTATCTTTTCACTTTACCAAGTGGATGCTTGAAAATGCAGGGGAAGCTGTGTTGCCAATTTTGGTAATTTTTCAGATTTACTGGTGAAATAGCAGATATCAACTTTAGCAAGATTTATCTGGTATTAAAATCATTTGGCTCCAGATGCAGGATATTATTGACTTCAAAATTGTGTTTTTTTATTTAACTGTAATCATGGCTGTACGCATACATCCACTGCATGTTTAGGAAATTTTATTTTAGTGGGGTACCGTGGCCGAGTGGTTAGGGCCATTGACTCGCAATCATGGGTGAAAATTTGGGGTTGCGGGTTCGAATCCGGCTGCGGTACCTGTGCCCTTGGGCAAGGCACTCAACCACACTTGCTCCATCCTTCGGAAGGGATGTAAAGCCGTTGGTCCAGTGTGTTAGGTAATGGTAACGCACTCTGAAGATCCCAGAGCATTCTTTCGTGAAGAGCAAGGGGATTCCCGGGTGTCTCTGGCCATTTCCATTATTTCCATTTCTGATTCTAATTCTTCATGGGTTTCCTCACGCTTACGTGTTTCTAGGTAGTTTCTAGGGAAAGATTCAAGAGATGTCAGAACTTGACTTTATTTTATATGGTATAAAGTACGTGATGTATTGGGTGATGTATTGGCTCAGTGAGTTTTACCAAAAGGTTAACTGTGTTAAGAGCTGTACATTCACCTGTGCTGCAGTTACAACATCGTCCATCCATCTCTGGCCTCCGGCCTGGCTCCCCGGATGAACCAACATCATCAAGTGGACCTGTACGGCCTTGGTTACTGGCTGGGCCTTCGGGTCCAAGGCTTGAAGCTGAAGATTCGCTTTCTGTGGTTGAATCAGATTGGAGCATAAGGTTAGTAAGGCTCTATCACAGCATAGTTTCGGTTTCCTACAAGAGCTGTCTTAAGCCTGATTCATAGTTCACACGGAAGTGGAAACAACTTTGACATCGCAGCAAAGTTGACACCATGAATTTTCAGAAAGTTGAACCATGGAGGAAGAAACACTCTTCCAATTTACACAATTGCTCACTGTGAAATGTTTTGTGTTCGCATGAAGTATGAACTGACCTTTAGATTGGACTATAATTATAGGCTAATAAAATCAGTGTGTGTTTTTTATTGATCTTCTGAATAAGAATGGATGAAGAAATTACAAAATTTGGCACTGCTTTTGTATCAGCAGCCGATTTCACGACAAATTGCGTAGCTTGCGCAATTTTTAAAAATGGCATAAGCCCCATAGGCTTGCGTATAATTATCACATGAAAGTTGCGCAAGCGGGCTTACGCAGTGCGTAAGGATTCGTTAAATCGGTTGCATATTTGATATATATTGCCAACTTTGGTATTGAAAATGGAATCAGGTCTATATGTGGAATTGGAATGCATTCCGAAAATGCCTCTTAAGGGGCCGTACGTCGATTTTTGGGGACGGCAATTAAAATCAGAAAACTTGTGCTTTGTGGGCATAAATTATTTTGCAAAATAATTTTCATAATCTTCAACCAGTGCCAAGTTTGAAAAATGTCAAACGATGCAGTTACAAACAACGTGACACAAAAAACAACTTCCTGGAAAGTAACAGACCAACAGTGTCCATAAACAGACCTGTGAAACTATAGCTACTTTCAAGAAAATAATCTATTATCCCCCTGTGTCTACTTAGAAATCCAAATATGGACTAATGTCTGGGATACAGAACCCTTTTCCTGCCAGTGTCAACTTGGGTGACTTTTCAATAATAAACACGGAGTGGTGTCACTTTCAAGAAAAGGTGTCAATAATGGTTTGGGACCAGTGGTAGATCTGGAGGGGGAGATGAGGGGGTTGCAACCCCACCCTTGAGCAGGGAGCTAATGTTTAATGAAGAAATAAATAAAATATTGCATTAAAAATCTATCTCCTGAAACTTTTTAGAAACCTTACATTGCAGGAGAAAGCACCTACTCTCTAAATGCAAAAGCGAGTGAAAAACCTCACTCTTCAAAAGAGTGACTCCCTTATAAAACCACTCAGAAACATTGAAAATCACTCTAAAAGGAGTAAAATTCTGTAAAAAGAGTGGCAATCACTCCAAAAAGAGTTGAAAAAACCACTTAAAGGAGGAGCCATATGGAGGACAGCTCTTTTTCGAGCTGTCCTTTATATATATGGCTCCTTTGTGGAGTGGTTTTCCCACTCTTTTTAGAGTGATTTTCACTGTTTCCGAGCTAGTGGTTTTATAAGGGAGTCACTCTTTAAAAAATTGAGTTTTTCACTCTTTTGCATTTAGAGTACATTTCAAAATTTTCCGGATCACCTTGCAGGACATGTTTTCGGCACAGAGTACGAGCCCGCAACCCCACCCTTAACTAAAAGCCAAATCCGCCCCTGGGGATGTTTCAAAGTGCATATTTCTTGAGATGTTTTCAGTGTTTTTGCTACTTTGGCTACAAGTAGAGCTTAAAATTACAAAATTGTGGTTGACTTATTTTTTGTAGGCTCTCTTGCAGTGAAATTTTGATAAGTCAAACTTTAAGCCGAAAAAACAAGCTGAAATCTGAATTTTGAGTAATAAACCGTTAAGACTTATAAGACACAATTTAGATAGATCTTTCTTAGTAGAGCCAACGAGATGTCCAAAAAAAAAAGAAAATTTCAACAACAAAATTGAGAAACAATACCTGAAGTGCACCTGTCCATAGTTGAGTTACAGAAGGCTATTATTGAGTCAAGCTGCAAGAGAAATAGAGAAAAACACACCTCATAAAACAAAATCATCATTGCCTACTGAAACATAAATCGGTTTATTGCCTCATCTTAAGGAGAATGTATTGTATCAAAGTACATTGACTGCACTCAGCTATACTTTAAAATGGGGTTCTGATTATTTTTGTAGTGGAGTAACAAGTTACCATATAAAATTTATCAGAACCGAAGACCGCTCAAAGGTCGCGTGGAACTTGTAACATGCCAAATCGCGACAAATTTATGAGTTTCTTTTCTGTAGTTTAAACTTTTAATGTTCGCTCACAAGACTAGCTCCAATATTTAGGCTGACACTGATAACAACAGTTTTGTGTACCCTAAAACTTAGTTCCTATAGGAATTGTGGGCCCACGTACTCCTGTTTACATGTGTAGTTGGACTCCAGCCCAGTGCTTTTGTAAGGGCACGGAATATGATCCTGGGACGATTAGGTGGAAATCTGTGGGCTGGAAATGTCAACACGAGTCTGTGCAAATACCGTATAGGTCTCATATGTATGGTAAAATCTCATTACAGCACTCTTCAATGGACCGAACTATAATGCAAGTTTATGGCAATAGGCCTACACAAAAATGTTATACGCAAAAACCTTATTTTTTGCCAAGTTTTAGGTCAAAATGGCAGCGTGCTTTCTATAAAACACTGCTGCAATTGCCATTCTTAGTTCATCTGCTTTTCAGTGGGTCATGTTTTTTTGCATAACAATAATACACAGGTTGCACTAGTTTAATGCAACTTTTCTTTTGTTTCTTGGGTAGGGATGGGAAGTTTGACCGGTAAACCAAAAAAATTGAAAAACCAGTTTTGCCGAACATTTAAACGAAACCAAATCTTAAAGAATTTACAATAGTTTTCAGAGGGTTATTATTTCTAATGACTTTATGAAACTGAAATAAATTTATATGGGTTGTAAAGGTTCAATGATTATTTTGGGGGCCCAGGGGTATTGTGTGCATTGTACATGCATACTATAAACACCAGCAACAATATTTAGTGTCGGCTGAACGGTTAACCGGTTAACTGACACTTGAAAGAATCGCAAACCGGTTTCTGAATTAACTGTAAATTCCCATCCCTATTCTTGGGTATACTTCTCCTTTAAGTTGCTGTGTTTTGACACTTGACAAATTGTGCAAAATGTTCCAGAGATCAGTAGGTGTAAACAGTCACTATCAATGAAAAACGATAATGATCTTCAACATGTGTAATGTCAGAGGCCTGACCTATGAAAGAATGTGCAAAACTGTATTTTGTTAAACACAGGTTAAACGAGTTCATTGCAGAAATTTGCACCCTTGAAACTGTGAAGTGTTTGGCAAAGCCAAAGGATGGATAAAGATTTTTTGCATGATAAATTTGCTGGAAATTATATATTTACTAGAAATTTCCCTACCCGGTATGTATCATTTGCAAGTTAAAACTTTTTACAGATCGTGGAATAAGAGAGTAACATATCTAAGGAAGAATGTTGGTAAACTAGCCTGAAGAAATTTTAGCTACTTAGATAGGCCTACTTCAATGCTTCAGAAAACCTTGAAAATCTACAAATGGATTTTGTGTACAAGTATAAATGGTAAAAAAGTCCTGTGCACGGGATTTTTTAGAAAACCACCTTTGGTTGTCAACAGGAAATACCATTTTGGACGGAAATAAATTCATGTGGTGTTTGTTATCATTGCTATCAACACTATGAGTAATGTTTTTCTTGTCAACTCATGAAAAACAAAATTGGGTCATTGCAATATAGAAAGGGCCTTTAAAGTATTGCCAGCTTGATCACTATGCCAAAAATAGTGACAGCTATATATTGGTTTGAAATTAACGGTACAGCATGTTACAAAGTATGTGGAGTTTAAAAAACTCAGCTGTTTGTCAAATAAAGAAGTCAGTGTACCAGATGTTTTAAAAATAAAACCGGCATGGAAAACTATTTCATATTCTAGGACTGACATTTGGAATCCTGAGCAACTGCAGTACTGCTATATGCATCAAACCAAAAAGCAAAAATCAAGAATTTTTTTGCTGGCAAAACAAAATTAAAAATAAGGCAGAACCTCGATGCTGACTGCCTTTTGTCAAACTATACAATACCCAATGACTTTACGTTTTACTCTTTGCAAAAGTTCACACCTTTTATGGTCAAGTCAAGCAAAATGGAACCACACCGGCCAAATCAGGCAGAAAAATCCTATAAAACTACTGTGCAGGTTTCTATGAATATGAATCCCCTTGTGGGAAAAATTGCTGTGGGCGAAGGGGTTGGTATTTTCTAAAGACAACCTGTTTCTGCACAAACACTTAATATTAATTGTTGAATGCTTGTATAAAGTCGCCTGGGATAACCATTTCAACAATACAACATTTAAGGGAGGGATTTCATAGACTCCTCCTTGGCATAATATTGTTTTCAGATGGTGTCCCAAAGGTACAGATTTCAACGGTACTGTTTGGGGACCTCAAGGAAAATTTTGAACTTCGTTGTCAGGGGTTAGTGGGACAGGGCAATGACCTGGGTTTTCTCTGCAGTTTCTACACCTACTTCCAAAAAAAGATTAATTTGTATCCATCAACTTAGACCAAGAAGCATTTTATGAAACAGGGTGATAAGTGCAAATGCAAGATTTGGGATGGGGGATGGAAGAAGGGTGGGGGTGTAGGAGGAGGGGTGGGGTGTAGGAGGAGGGGTGGGGTATATAGGAGGTATAGGGTGAGGCAAGGAATGGTTGAAGGGTATTGAGGCATCAACTTATTTAACCCTAAACCTTCTCTTGCCCCGATACACCATCTCATTTCAAGATACTAATTTTAAAATGCTCTGCAGCTACGCTTGGTGCACCATTATCAGATTTAAGATGGTGGGGTAGGGAAGATGGGGGCGCAGCATCCCACCAACATATGGCTAGTCAAAGTGCACCCCTCTTTCCCCCTCCCCATATGACAAAAGCAAACATACATGGTGTATGCCGGGAAACACAACTTATTTGAGTTTAGCAATTGAATAAGTTTCCAGGACAACAATTTAAACCCTGAACTACCATTATCTACATATTCTACATAGATTTTTTAAGGAACCGTTTGTGGCCCAAAACGGATAGGCAGTACTTACCTTCAATAAATAATTGTTTTAAACTAGAATAAATGGGGAAATTAACTTCAAAATGAGAATAAAGAACAAATGCCACATATAAAGCAAACCCAGGTATTTTAAATGTTTAAAAAATACACATCTTTTTTTACTTTAATAATCCTACCAAATGCAATATCTCAACAACAATGACTACACCCACGCACCGAAACTCAACAACGTCGTATAAAAGTCAAACATTAAATCCTTTTCACTCACCGATATCGTAATGGGAATTCTTGCGTAGGCCTCGAAGGTCCTACCTTCGAGATCATTCGGTTCTGTACCCTGGGAAAACTCTCTTCGTACCCTGCTTCGGCCCCGTGGGTCACCCGTGGCCGATTTATCATTGGTGTCTACTTCCAGCATGAACTCAGCGTGCACCTGCGAGTCCCCATACCGGGCAGCAGCGCCGTCGGGCCCGTTGTGTAATGGGCTCGGCTCGCTGTCAACGTCCAAAGTTTTCGGTGGCAAAACGGTGATAGAAAATAACATGTCCCCGTCCGGACACGAACATTTTTGGCCCATTTCTTCCTTCAACTGCCACACGAAGACATACGTGAGGACGAAGCAACTTAGTGAGAAAACTGATAACAGCGCAAAACCGAAATACAGGATTTTTATGTGGAGCGAAAAATCGCACCCGTTCGTTCCGTTCCGCGCCATGTTCCGCTCTTGATAAAATAGTCGTCGAGTTTTTCTACATAGCACGCGCGCTCACGTGCGCGTCTGGGGTAGTGACTTTACGTCATAAACTTCCGACCAATGAGAGCCCTCGCACTAATTAGCTGTCCTCATTAGCAACAGGTGGTTTGCGCAAGGTTTACGTTGACCCATTTTCGTAGAGATCTCTCCAAGACCTTTTAAATAAATCAAAATTGAAATGACATCAAGTCGGATTATTGTGCTTCACGCTTTTACCAAGGCTTGGGATAGGCACATTATTGATAACATAAGAAATATTAATTTTATTAGGGAAACGTCTTGAAACATACCGGACAGTGCAACAATGCGGATATAGAAGTGATTTGTTTCTTATTGTCGGGGAAAAATTAAAAGGTCTCGACTACTATCTCTGGACAAGATTTCTTTAGGGCAAGAAATGGTGCACGACTTTTAAACGAGAAAATAAAAACCAAAATGATTGACATTTCAAATTGACGACCAGGAAGCCTACATTTATATGTATCAAGATCTTTATTCTAAAACTCCGTTAACCATTAACTGATTTGTCTACAAAAGTAAACCGGGTCGACAGCGTGACTTCCCGAGTCGAGATATCTGGCCACTCGACAGTAAAAAAGGCCCACTCAAAAAAAGTACATTTGTCCAGATCAAACTATGTACGGGTAAATTTGTGTAACCCTGCGTTTCCGCGCGCCTGCACAGCGTGGGGTCTTGAAAGGCCAAGTTCACGGGGATTTTCTCGCATTTTGTGCTCTAACAATGCCCTTTGAGCGCGCACTCTACGACCTGTGCTTTTGTAATACAGCTTAGGGAATCGGTCCCAGAAGCGTAGTCTTATCAAAAGGTGTTAAAGTAAAGATATTTATCCCGATCAAGCGTAAGCTTTCTAAACTTTAGGTACAATGCCAGGCCGGATATTTGTCCACGTTTTGTGGTTTAGAAATGATGATTCTGTACACCGCGGCGTTTAAATTTCACCCGAACTGAGTTTCAACAGGGAGGTGGTGTTTCGAACATAGTTTCCAACCCAACTGAAGATTGTCCGATTTTATAAGAAGCTACCCACGACCGGAGGGTGCAGCGAACTCAAACCGGCGCCGCTGTCGGAACTGCAACTCAACATTTTATCTCTGTCGGAAACCGTCCCGGCCTGTTTATTTAAACAGTACTTCCCCCATGGAATACCTTTTTTGAGGGGTGGTATTAAAGCTACGCAGTTTTATGTATCAAATCTAGGGCACAGCTGAACAGTTGTCAGGAGAATTTGTTTAGTTAACCCAAGATACTCCACCATTTTTAACCAAATAAATGACCAACCAACCATTTTAGCGATCAAATCTTAATTTCAGACTTTGTCAATTGTGGAAAATATTTAAAGGGAGTTGGGTTTGCATGCATACGAAATAAAAAGTGGTTGCACTGAGCAATTTACAAAACAGTACATGTACAATTAATATGCAGGAAAATTGCCAGTGTAGTCATGCATTTCAAACTTGGAATGATTTTTCGGACAGGAAATTTTGACATTTGTATTACTTTTAATTGCTAAATAACCAAACATTTCAGTTTGCACGAGCATAAATCATAGAGCCCACAAAATAAACTTATTGAAACTAATTGTAGACAAGTTAAACTGGGCAAAACGAGATGAAATGGTAAAATCTCCAGTTCATCACGGATCCAGTCACAAGTTACAGGCCGGGGATAAACTTTAACAAAAGATTGTTACTGCTTTGCCTTGTGATTTGATTGACCACTTTGGACTCGACTACAGCACATGCTAAAAAAGGCACTGAAAGTAGAAAGAAATTGTATTTCAACTATTGTTGGATTTCTCAAAATCCCTTTTTTTTTTAAGAATGCCTCAGGCGATTTTGACTGCCATTGCCCCCTGATGAGATACATATACAGGAAAGTCACTCAAATTGTAAATTCTGTAAGTTGTGTTTTTCTTTCAAATGATTGCACGAATACTAAGCGGTGTGTGCACAATTCCCACATTTGGAGTCAAAACAGCTTAAGCTTTAAAAAATCCGTCGTAAAATTTAAAAAGCCTAATTTCCTGAGCAATACCAGTGATAGACATCAATCACTTTTGCTGACAGCTGTGAAGAAAACAAAATATTAATTGCCGGAATCCATAAAACTGTTTGACAGATAATGTTAGTCAGGAAATTTTGTTTAAACGGACACTTTTCCTCACTTTACCTCTTTGAATGGAACATTCTGTCTTTCAACTCACAAAAATATTCTCACTATTAAACTCAAACACTCATTATTTGCATACTATGGCAAGGAGTGACTAGGAGCATTGCTACTCCCCCTGGATGGAATGCCAGTCCATCTCAGGTTTAGCCGCAGCAGTTAGTTGGGTTTCCCCAACAGGTGGTTAGTTCCCATGGCATGGAGTGACTAGGAGCATTGCTACTCCCCCTGGATAGGATGCCAGTCCATCGCAGGGTTACCCCTAGCAGTTAGTTGGGTTTCCCCAACAGGTGGTTAGTTCCCATGGCATGGAGTCACTAGAAGCATTGCTACTCCCCTGGATAGGATGCCAGTCCATCACAGGTTTACCCCCAGCAGTTAGTTGGATTTCCCCAACAGGTTGTTAGTTTCCATGGCATGGAGTGACTAGGAGCATTACTACTCCCCCTGGATGGGATGCCAGTCCATCGCAGGTTTACACCTAGCAGTTAGTTGGGTTCCCCCCCCCCCAACAGGTTGTTAGTTTCCATGGCATGGAGTGACTAGGAGCATTGCTACTCCCCCTGGATCATGCACATATCCATCCCAAGGATGCTCGAGGCGCTGTCACATTATTACCCCTGGTCATTGGGCTCAGTAGTATCATTCCTTAATCCTTCTCAACTCCCTGAGGTGTGTGCAGTCCCGTGCAGCTGAAGCGCACAGGGACTAATCAAACACATCAGGTACCCATTTCCTCCCAATTTGAGAGAGGCAATTTATTGCAAAGTGCCTTGCCCAAGGGCACTTAGTTGGCAGTGCTCCCCAACCTATACAAAAAGTCTGTGTACCGCCATGTTTTACTGCCCTCCCACCATGTTTAAAATGTTGCCACTTAGTTAAAAATTGGGCTACCATCTTTAAAATATACCACAGATAAATGATATCATAGATGCAGCAACTTTACTTCGATAAAAATGATATTAACATAAAAATTTATGAGGACAGCTCTGCCAGACTGAACTTGTGTGTGCACCCAATAGACTCTTTGCACTGGCAGCCATGACAGGGGGCAGGTTGTCACATTTAAATGATGTGACATTATATATACAATGTGCCTACTTATGAATGATGCACAGTGACAATGTGAATGGCCCCGTCATGGCCGCCCGTGCAATGGATTCTATACAATATAATGAAGGCACTTTTCTCCTTAAAGGGCCCCTGAAATGGTATTTTATCCATGAAATCTATGCTATGCAACTGCTCCATTCATTTACAGTCTTAAAAACCCTACTTGGAAGTTGTTTAGGGGTTTAAAATCAAGGTTGGTAATGAAAATCAAGGTTGGTGATTGGTAATGAAAATTTACATATTCATGACAGGAAACACAGGAAAATCTCATTCAACTGTGCACAAAAGATTCCACTATTTTCTCCAACTTGCTGAAACTTTTGTAACCCTTGTTTGTTTGGGTTTGTTTTACATGTTGCCTGTTGTAAGACAAGAAAAAAAACTAAGACTGGAAACTGCAGCAATTTTCCCTGATTCCAGTTTGAAGTCTTATGTTTTTTCTTTGCTTTTTCTCTGCTTTTCTGTATTCCTAAAGCCTTGTGTACACTGCCAAACATTTCACATAAAACATGACTAAACTTTTTTTCAGAAAAGTTTGCAGGTGTGTATGGCACATAAAACATTAGCAAACAGCAAACTTCACCAAAATGTGTTTGCCAATGTTTGGACATGCACCTATTGATTACAGCCAGCCAATCATGATCACATGATTGTTTAAGAAGTTTGCTTCCGTTTGCCAATGTAGGCACACAGAAAAACATCAGCAAACATATCCGTTTGGTGATGTTTGCAAACTTGTGTTTGCAAGTGTAGACGAGGCTTAAAGTGACATGCCCAAACCAGCGCCCTCTTTCTGTGAGTTTCTGTAAAGAAATGTTTAAAGTTGAAAAATACCACCTTTTATTTTTGGGGCATCAAAATTAACAGTAGTATTGTCTTTCTAAACAAGTAATCCTTCATATGCATCAAAAACTGTGCATAAAGTTATTTAGCATTTCAGGGGCCCTTTAATACAGTCACATAAATACACTACCTTTTGGTCTTATTAATAAAATATACAGGCTATAAATAGCAGATGACATCACCTATACTCGGGCCTACTCTTGGGTCGATAGACAATTCCATTTTCCCTGAGGTGTTCCTTGCTATGGTGTACGGCCGCTCCGTGGTCCAACTGAAATTGGCATAGCGCCCTCAGGGGGCGAACTAGAGTCTAAATGAAATAAGACACAAAAGCTGAAAATGTTACTCGTTCATGCTATACAGAATTGGGAAAGAATTGAGAAATTGATCATGGTTTCAGACCTTGTGTGCAAAACATACAAGACAGGCTAAACAAAATTCTAAGAATTTCCTCCCAAAATCTTAAATATTTCTCACTCCTAAATTTAGGGTTTTCATCAAATTTGCACTTAGTGATGCTAAAGCTTGATGAGTCATTTTAAAGAAAACAATTCTGATTAACTTCTTAACTCTTACTGTTATGAGATAGGCTTTCACGGCATGAATCTGAAACTACAAATAAATAAATTAAAAAAATAATAATTAGACACCAATAAAATGTTACTAACTGATATTTTGGCCATTGGATATGCCCTATTACATGTATATCAATTGCTGTTAAAAAAAACAAAAAAACTAAATAACACCCAAAAAGTTTGGGAATTTTGAGACATTTTTGTTAGAGTTCATTTTTTGTGTGAGCAGTGCAGTTGCATTTCCAAGAAAACAAGGCTTGGATTGTTCTCACCTCTTGAATTTCAGGTCGTTTTTCAAGAATAGCAACAGACAAGGCAACCGACTCGACCGTTGATAGTGAACTATTGGTAGGCTGTGTGCGGATAACGTACTCACTCAAACTGTCATGGCACAACTGTACCTGAGAGAAACAGCAGATTCATTCATTTTGATTAACAGAATCTCCCTAATGAGCATCATAAAAGCCTAAAAACAGGATCTGAAACGTCCCAAAACTTTGGTCAACCATTTGCAAAAATGCAAAAAACCTTACTCAAATGGAAGACAGAAGTGGCTCCAATTGTCCAATGCAATGATTCTGCTCGAGAAGACATCTTTTTATAAGAAAACAGTCCGTAATAAACCCTTTCACGGTTATTGACGCCATCTTGTTCACAGGGCAATTCAAACATGCGTTGCTGTGTTTGGTGCGGATTGTAACGAATGCACAAAAATATTCCACTGAACACGCGCGCATAGCAATGCGTGTTCTTTTGCACAGTGCACAAGATGGCGTCGATAACCGTGAAAGGTAATTGAATACAAATGTGTGTGCACACAGATTTTCTACAGGGCACCCTCAACAAAACTAGGCCCCCGACTATTATGGCTACATTTTCAGTGCAGTACAGTCAGGGAACCCATTTATATAGGACAGTAGTTTTTATTTCTTGAAAGCATGGACACAGTTTTTCATTGTTTTCTCACAGTACAGATGAGGTACTGAGCTGACTTATAAACAGGTTGGTTCTTATCATACACATCCTCAATAACAGTTTTCCAATCCTGTAATCTTTGTTTAAGCTTCATACCTGTTTGGGTTCATGAAAGATCTTGTTGCTTTTGTACATGCTCTTGGCCTGATGCCAGGTCCCGTCCATCACAATCAGGTTGTAACCCGATTGGCTGTGGTGAGGAAGGGGCGGGACTTGGGTTATGTCAATTGCCTCTGGCCCAGGGAATAAGACCATGGTTTTGGGGTCTCTGCAGACAGCTGCAAGCTTGGGGTAGCTAAAAACATGAAATAGAAAAGGCAAAATAAGATGTCATTATTTTCACTGTTTCTTGGTTATATTAAAGGTACACACCGGCCTACTGTTTACATGATTTAGTGATGTAGCAGCATTGACAATACTTTTTTGATGGTCGTTGTGAAAAAAGATCATCAAAATATCCCGTAATTTACTAAAGAAGTGCAAAATTAACAAAAACGGTCAAAAGATGGGTTATACGCTTTACCAGCCGTTGCAACTACGCGCGAGCCTCATGACTTTGTCACAAACGATTCGCTCTTCTCCTGCTCAGGATATCTCCAATTTTCTGCTCACGATTTCACTGGACAGCCTGTACGACCGAATAGGAATTTCCGTTTTCTTTTGAGGAGTTGGCATCATGTTTTTTTCTTCACGAACGTACACCGAAGCAACACGCCTGTGTGTGTGTGCACTCAGGCTATTTGTCGTGCTGCGCGGGGCAAATATCCTACACTCCACGGTAGCCTGCCGTAGCACGCGCTCGCTCCTGTTCTCCGGACTCTCGAAACAAACAATTATGTTCGAATTTTCATACTTATGTTTAACTTTGTTTCATACCTGTATAAATAGTCTCTCTTTTGTCAATTACTTATAAATATTGGGGAAAAATCAGAGTTGAATTGGTGCAGTTCTGCAGTAACAAACTTTTATACGGCTGGAAATACAACTAACTCACAAGACCACGTGACTTTTCGGAACCAGAATTTGGTTCCGAAAAGTCACGTGACCTTGAATTTTTCAAAAGTGCTCAAAAACGGCCAAATTTGACGGCATCTTTTCAGGATATATCTAATTTACTCTCGAAGGCGCTTCAGAATAATGTATGGGTCTATTTCGAGCCCAAAATAGCCCAACAAAGCCGGTGTGTTCCTTTAATGCAAGATTAGGTATAAATACCATACACTTTTGCCACTATATGACATAATAATGCCCCAGAAAGTGTAAATTTATTGAGAAAACATGAATTTAGCAGTAAGAAAATTTCAAGTTTTCCTTTGAAAAAACTTAGAAATGTTTATGTCGTGCTCCATAGACTTAGTACATAGAGTCTGAACCGGCGAAGGTGTATGGTACTTTTTCCTAAGATTACATTGGTCAACTGTTCTCTTTTAGCCAAGTAGTCACACGTTTTCGTTAATAATAGCAACTTTTTTGCCGGGCCAAACAAATTTGACTCACTGGGGC
Source organism: Henricia sp. BOLD:AAB3569 (assembly GCA_037783545.1). Taxonomy (NCBI): domain Eukaryota; kingdom Metazoa; phylum Echinodermata; class Asteroidea; order Spinulosida; family Echinasteridae; genus Henricia; species Henricia sp. BOLD:AAB3569. Next base: position 1,062,921 of record JBBELK010000121.1, read on the forward strand.
CACAGCAGGATCAACGTTCAACTTAAATCTCTTGTCAAATCGCCACCTTCCCCAACTTGGTCAAAGACTAAAATTTTGGGAATTTCCTTGATGGGAAAGATCATTCAATTTTCATATCATTCACTTCTCAAAATAAAGTCTGGTTGGTTGTTTTCCAATCGGACAAAATCTGAATCTGAATTTTTTTATTTTGTGTGTGCAGCGCCCTCTAGTGCTGTTTAGACACAAAATTGGGGGACGCTGTACCTTAGACGTTTGATGTGTTAAGTTTTGATGCCGAGAAAAGGCTAATCACCATCAAAATGCCGTGATTTAAAAACAAAAATAGTATGACTGTTTCTTCAAACCTTGGGTTTCTTCAAACCTTCAAATTTGGGTTTTCCGTCAAATCTGCACTTACTGATGCTTGATGAGTGATTTCAGGAAAAAATGTAAAAGTCAACTTCTCAATTCTTACTGTCAAATCTATACCTGTTTTCTGTGAAGTGTCTCCCCTTGATAACAAAGCACTTGTCCGGTTGGAGGCAATGGAACAGAATAGGCACAGTGCGTAGTGATCGGCTTTCTTCATTTGGGTGTTGGATGATATAGATTGATGTTGTGATGTCTAATGGCCGCTCAGGGAAGTGTGGACAGAGGCAAACCTTGGCTGGTCGACTTAGTATTGGGAGAAAAAGTCAAATTTCATACATTATTTTTTTGTCATCTAGTCCGACTGTCGGAAAGAACCGAGTAGTTGATCATGTGTACAGAACTTACAACATGACATAGGAGGGACAGATTTCCGTTTACTGGTCGCCACTTATTCTTCTTATAAAATATTGACTTTTTTTTTTTACAGAAAAGTGGTTTTACGAGTGTAAAAAACATTAAACAATTTCCTTGAAAATACTTAAACTTTTTCCGCCCTTTTCCATAACACACAGCACCTCATCAGTGGCGACCAGTGAACAAAATTAATACCATACAAGACTGGCTGAAAATTTTCCAAGCGTTTTCTACGAAAATCTTGAATTTTTCCCACTTCTAAATTATATTTTTTCCTGTCAAATCTGCACTTGCTGATGTTTGATAAATCATTTTAAAGAAAATATTAATGATCAACTTTTTCACAGACTGAATTTCGCATAAACTTACCCACATCTGCTACACATCTTCCTTTTTGTTGGCGGTTCTGGCGGGATGGCACTCATTTTTGTGAAAACATTGTTGACATGTTCACTGCCAGGAATGTCATCTCCCGTCTCCTTTTCAACTGGACAATCGACATCACAATTACTAACATCTACCTCGGACATATTCTGCAAGTTCCTCTGTTACTTCAGTCCGGAATTCATCAAGAATTTTCCACTTATCCGGACTTACATTCAGCATTTGCACACGTGTATGACAATCGGAATGTTATTATGAAGTGCGCCACCAAGAGGTTTGACAGTGAAGTCAGGGAGCAATTAGACTGGTTCCCTGTCCTCATATTTACTTCCTCCAAGAGCAGCGTAGCGCACATGGACAGGGGACCAGTCTAGGAGCAAATAGACTGGTTGCCAGTTACTAACCTAAATTTGGGCCGTGTATTTTGGATACATCTTGAATAGACCCTTTGCACGGGCGGCCATGACAGGGGAGAGTCACATTGTCAAAAAAAGTGTAAACTAGCCACCGAGACCTGGTCAAACAGGTTTTGCAAGTTAGCCCAAAAGTATCAACTACACGTAGCCACCGAGACAGGGTTGTAACGAGTCTCCCTCTGCTCAAGTCCCAAGCCAAGTCAAGTCAAACTGCCTTTAAGTCTCAAGTCAAGTCAGTGAAAATCGGGACTCGAGTCCCGAGTCTCAAGTCCGAGTCTTTACAACACTGGAATTATCAAACAAAATCAAAGACCACACAAAGAAATATTGATCTGAAGACACCATTCACATTTCTTTTTCAGTATACTTCTTTATTCACACGTTACTCTGCGATTACTTTGATAACCCCTCCCCTACTTGCACAGAGCGCCCCCTATTGGCCAGTTTAATCGCGGGCCATCATCTTCTGACGAGCCATTTTTTTCTTGGAGACCTTTTTCGTCTTCTTCTCCACTTCGTCCGGTTTGGGCACGATCTGCTCTCGTTCTGAGAGAATCACCTCGATGTGGCAGGGGGAGCTCATGTACGCTGTGGAGGAAAACAATCATTTTGAGTTGTGCCATCTGTTAAAGGCCCTGTAGATGATCTGTTTTTGAGCGATTCTGCGAATAAAACCATTATAAATCAAAAGAAAGACATCAACAAACTCATCCGAAAACATTTCAGCTTTGTCAAATGTACCACGTTTAACAAAAACCATGAAAATCCATATGCGTTTTCCCGGTCTTGGCAGGGTGTTTCAAATATTCGTTCTCAGTTGATCGGGTACTAGTACTATGTGGCTTGCGTTATGCACTCTGTGGCGCACATCATTAATGCGCGTGCGCGGCGCGCGATCCATAAAAATGCATCGCGTTGGAACACGCACACGCAGTACACAGCGCCCATGCATTTTGGACCGCGTAGATGCGAACCAAAAATAAGTAAATCGTTTGCAAACGATCTAAATAATTTCATCTTTACGGATTATTTTCTGGTAAAATTATATCATTTTGAGCGGAAACCTTTCATTGGGTAGTTGCTATTAATTCAATCTTTACTTTCAGAACTTTTCCCCTGTAAACTCGTCGATTACTTTTTGGAGTCATTGCAAATGATCCACTGGGCCTTTAAAGGCAGTCCAAAGTTGTTAACATTTTCACGTTTCTACAAAGAGTAGAAGGGGGAGGCCGGAAGGGGGAGGCCGGGAGGGGAGTCGAGGGCTGAGGCTATAAGCCAGGCACTCCGTGCTTTCCCATCACAGCCCGTGTACGAACCCGTCATGGTTATGGAAGGAATGTACCCAATTGATGTACATCGTGTACGTGCAGGTGCATACACATCCACATTCGGGCCCTTGCAGCTGTGAACTGTGCGATCCGCATTCGGGTCATGCATGGAGTGCCTGGCTTATAGCCTCTCCCGGGAGTCGAGGGCCTTGGAAAATCCGCCAATGACATCTACTTGTATCTACCTTCAAACTAAGATAAATACCGTTATAAATACAATATTCTGCCAATAACAAGGAAAATGTTTATATTCCAATCTTTTGTTCGTCATTGTTCTCATTCCTGATAATACAAGATTCCTGTTATAATAATAATAATGATGGATTCTTCTATAGCGCACATGTCCACCCTGCGGGGTGCTCCTGGCGCTGTTGCCATTATTGTTATCGCTGCCATCAGGGAATCACCAGAACCATTTCGCTTTAACTAGGTGGCTGCTGGCCAGGCGCTCAACCCTATCAGCAGTTAGATTGTGGCATTCCCCTTAAAGGGCCTGTGACATCCAAAATAACTTTGTGCCTGAGCTTTGCTTCATAATGATGGAATACTTGTTCAGCAAGACATACTATTGTTCGTTTGGATGTAAAATCAATAAAAGGTGGCCTTTTGCAACTTCGAAGATTTCATTGCAATAAATCACAGACAGAGGGCGCTGTTTTGAGTGCATCACATAAGGAAGACAGAAGGGAAAAGTTAAGAAAAAACATAAGACTTCAAGTTGGACTTGTGGCAAATTGCTGCAGTTTCTACCCCCAGTTTTATCATGGCTTACAGCAGGCAACATGTAAATCAAACTCAAACAGCCATGGGTTACAAAAGTTTCAGGAAAATTGAGAAAAAAGTGGAATCGTTTGTGCACAATTGTATGTGATTTTCCTGTCTGTGCCTCTTGTGACATCGTGACCTTGGTCATGAATATGCATATTGGCATTAGCATAAAAACTAAAAACCTTCGTTTTAACCCCCAAAGCAAGCTCCAAATAGGATTTTTATGACTTTAACTGAGTAGAGTGGTTTTAAAGCATAGATTTCATTGATAAAAATCCTAAATAAGGGGCCCTTTAACAGCTTCCTAAATATCGCTTGGGTTATTATAACAATCTGCAAAGTCCCACGGACTCTCGTATTAACCGTTGTGGAATATTTCAAAATTTCACAAGAAAACTGTTTGCTGAGGCTTTTTGAGTCTTGACAAAGGTTTCTAGGGTTAAAGACTCACGGTTGATGCGGCCGTGAGCGCGGTAGGTCCTACGCCTCATCTTGGGCGCTGCGTTGACTTGAATGTGGTCAATCACCAAGGAGTCGACATCCAAACCCTGAAATCACGGCAATACGACAAACATCAGTACAAAAAAAGCCACTGTTGAATTTCTGCTGAATTTAAAAATACCAATATCAAATTTTTGAAAATTCAGACTTTCAGCTCATTTTGTGGCGACAGGTCACATATTGGTCCTTTAAACATGTTGTGACTTGACTGAAGCCCATGGGCTTGTGAGAACTTGCAGGGCCTTGCAATGACCTTGAGCAGGCTTTGGGTTGGGGAGACCCATCTTACCTTGAACTCAGCATTGCTCTCTGCGTTCTTGAGAAGCTGAAGCAGGAACTCGGCGCTCTTCTTGGGCCATCGTCCCTGGGTGTAGTTCCAGGCTTTGGCCTTCACAAGAAAACACAAAATCAAATCATTGCAACATTAGGGGTTTAGATGCACGTAAAACACGAATGTGAACGAGAAATGGATTGAGCACTGATCATATCTTTAAAAGGTCTGTAAGAATCGAAATTTGTTTCAGTGGTCGAGTCATTATAAAGAGAATAAGTGGCGACCAGTAAACGGAATTCTTTCCCAAGTTAAAGGCACAGGCTCGTCAGCAATGCGCGCCAAATTCGTGCCATGAAATACGCAGCTCCACGCCTTTGCTATGGAGCTGCGTATTTCGTAGCACGAATTTGGCGCGCGCGCATTGCTGACGAGCCTGTGCCTTTAATATGGAACTAAAACCCACAAAATTATAGCAAACTGGTTAAAGGCAGTATACATCATTGGTAATCTCGAAAATCAGAAATGTTCACAGATTTACGCCTAACTTACACAATATAAACTTTCCCATAAATGGTTTTGTCTGAAGTGCTATAGTCTTTGAGAAATGAGTAAAACAATTAGTTTTCGTCTCATGAGACGAAAATTCAATTCGCCCCAAAACCATTTCGCCCCAGTGACATTTCGCCCCCAAACCACTTCGCCCGAGTGCCATTTCGCCCCAAATCACTTCGTCTAAACACCACATCGCCCAAATGCCACTTCGCCCCAAAACCACTTCGTGCACAGGCCGTGGTTCAGGGCGAAATGGTTCAGGGCGAAGTGGTTTTGGGGCGAAATGACTGCAAACCCTTTTTTGACTGTTTTCTCAAAAGTTAGACGAAGTACGGAGCTGGTTTTTGCTCAGGTTGGTTTTAATCATGCATATCTTCAATCACACAGGGGGATAAAACTATTTGTAACAGTTTACCAATAATGTATACTATCTTTAAATATGTGAAATTCATCATTTCTGGAGCTATGGGTTCGATTCCCCGGTCAAAGCAGCATTTGGTAGACTGACTGAGGACTGTTTTATAAAGGGTACTACGGTTCGAGAACCAGTCGATGACAACGATGCATGCAAAATAAAGTCATTTTTGAGTTGAGGCATTCTGCAATTGCTCCAAACTAAATTTTCTACATAAAATGAAATTATCTACTTTAGTTGAAATTGAACAATGACAATTTGGCCAATTGAGCAGTGAAAATTTGGCTATATCAGGATGTGAACCTGGTCCTCTGGTTCAGCATACCAGCACTCTTACTACTAAATGTTTGAGAGTGAAATGATAGTTTACCTGCGCCTTTCTGCCTACTCCGCCATTGAACCTTCTGAAGGGAACACACTGTTTCTTGTTGATCACGTCGCCCAGGAAGCGTCTTGCTTTTTGCAGGTGCATGTGCTTTACCACAGCGGCGGTCTCCCGAGTGTTCTACAAATGCACGGACAAAATTTATAACTTGTCTCGGTCAAAATCAAAAGTTTACTTTTGGTCACATTTGTTTTGGTCACACTTTCTGAAATTGTTAACTCCTTTGTGGACAGGTTTTTGTGTGTGTACAGTCAGTCGCTAAAGTATGGTTCACACTAGAGTATTTTACCGTTCCGCTGCCGTTGTAATTTGGGCGCGCATCCAATTTTTGACGTTCAGTGTGGACATCCACAGGAACGTCCACGGTAGCCATTAACGGCAAACGCCCAAAGTTGAAAATTTTCAACTTTCAGCGGTACCGCTGACGTTGACGTTCCGTCGCCATTCCGTAGCAATTCACTTTAGTGTGGACGCACCTTAAGACAGGTTTGATCATAGCACATTTTGAATGAGAGAATAGACCTTATGCGTAGCGGCCATGATAGAGGGCAGTCACATTGTCACAGTGCGTCATGCACGTGTAGGCACATTGTGGATCTATTGTCACATCATTTAAATATGAAAACCTGCCCTCTATCATGGCCGCTACGCATAAGGTCTATACTTGAAAATGGGAAGTACCTTGCAGAAAAGAACGAACTGAATGTCTTACCTTGAAATGCACTCTGAGGTAGGAGCCCCGTGCCTTACATGCTGCGTGAAGGAAGAAAAAGCATTTAATCGTAATATTAATACCTTTGAATCTAAAATAATACAGAACTGTGTGATTTCATAACACTGTAAATGTCAATAATATAATAGGGAAAAAGTACAACGGCAAGCAACAATGTGAGCTTATCAGTGAATCGCGAAAACACAACTGACAAGTGGATATCTTTAAAAAATAAATATTGCTATATGGGACCATTGGCAAAATTGGGGTGACGGAGAGTAGTGCTAGCCAACCTAAATTTAGAAGTGAACAAATATTGAAAACCTACACTTTGTGGCGTTCTCTGGCTCCTGTGAATAACGTGTCATGTTGTCAGCCTTTGTTGACCTGTGAAACAAATAGCATATTATTTAGTATTAATATTAAAATTAAAACTAAGGATGTTTATGCATCAAATCCCAGGCACCTGTTTCGAACTGTGCGCGCAGCGCTAACCCACTTTTGTTTAGGCCTGTGTTGACCGTGTGCTATGCATGCGTAGGTTATGCATAGACTGCGCAGGAATCCGTCAAAGCCAAATTTTGGGTATTCTCTGGAGAAAAAGGCCTTGCATATTGCTCGCAGCCATCAAACTTTCAATCTGGCCTTTAATGTGACTCATACAGCTAAACGGCCCAAACATTGCACTATTCAAACCTAATTTGCTTGAATTCAGACTTAATTTTGAAAAAAAGGGGAAAAAACGACAAATTACGAGTGTCCATTCAGGTAAAATTTATGATCGTGAAAACAAAAATGCGACACAGGCCTTTTGAAATGGAAGAACTCACTGAAAACACTATTTCCATGTTTTTTTTTGCCATCACTGGTGCGCATGAGTTTCGAGCCAAAACAGGACCAAATTTTCAGTAGAAACATGAGCTTCGGAAACGGGTCAGCATGGTCAGTAGAGATTTTGCCGCAAGCTTCAACACTCGCGGCGTATGCAAATGTTCATGACGTCAGTAAATGACCGGCGCTGTTCGCCTAATTTACATATTTCAAATTCTCACACGTAGTTTACTCGTGTGATGTTCTTTGTTACGACATATAGGCCTAAATGTTAGTTTCTAGGCCTGTTTGGTTATAAAATCGCAAAATTTAATGGAGGTAAAAGTGTCATGAATTTTAACGAAGGAAAAACTTATAATTTTTAAGAGTTGTCCCATAGATTTAGCGCATAGGGTCTCAGAGAGTGTCCGTGCATGGAAATCTTTCCTAAAATTCGTGCCAGTTAATATGTAGGAAATTAAACGAAATGAAATATGTCACTATCATTTTGAATGGTAAAACCAGCATAGAAGCTTCCAAAATTTCGCATTGAAATTACACAGCTAAAACACCACCTTAACAAAAATTTACATCCAAAGTTAAACTCAAATTCTAAATTTTCATTCCACATCAAAATATTTCATTTTAAAACTGTTCTTTGCGTAAGATGAATTGGATTTTTTAGCGAGAAATTCGCTCAGAACCTCTACCTTTCACAAGGCAGACGGAAAGAGGAATCTCAACCTCGTTTTCTTTTACACGTTTTACATGCGAACTAGCAAAAAGGATTTTATCCCAGGGATAAAGGTTGTTAAGCCCACTAGAGGGCGGTGTTGCTACATTGCAGTGGGGGTAGGCGTGGCCCACAGGCCATATTATGGGGATGTTTAACCTGCAGTTTTTAAGCTAATTCCTCAGAAACAATTGACATTTTGGCCAAAAGATGTCATATTTCAAAATGTCATATTTCATTGCCTGGGTGAGCAGTCAAGATCACATTCAAGGAATATTTGTGAATTCTAAGCAATATTTCCTGCAATTTTGAAGAAAATCTAAATCATATTGTTTGGCAAAAAATGACAAGTTTCAGTCAGGCAATTTTTCTTATAAAGGCCCCTGAAATGCACAGTTTTTGCTGCATATGAAGGATTACTTGTGTAGAAAGACAATACTACTGTTCATTTTAAAATTTCTTCGCATAAACTCACAGAAAGAGGGCGCTGTTTGGGGCATGTCACTTTAGGAACAGACAGCAGAAAGAAAAGCAAAGAAAAAAACATAAGACTTCAAACTGGAATTGCGGAAAATTGCTGCAGTTTCCAGCCTTAGTTTTTTCATGGTTTACAACAGGCAACATGTAAAACAAACCTAAACCGTCATAGGTTACAAAAGTTTCAGCAAGTTGGAGAAAATTGTGCAAACTTTTGTGCACAGTTTAGTGAGATTTTCCTGTGTTTTCCTAATGTGACATCACCACTTTGCTCATGCAAATCATTAGCATAAAAATAAAAACCCTCAAAACAACTTCCAAGTAGGGTTTTTATGATTGTAAATTAATGGACTAGTTTCATAGCACAGATTTCATAAATAAAAACACCATTTCAGGGCCCTTTAAAAATGGCAAAAAAAAAAAATCTTTTTTTTTAAAAACGTTTTAGAATGAAAATGGAAATTTTGGCCCAAAAATTTATATTTTTCCACAAAATCTGAAATTTTCAAAATTTCATTACCTAGGTAAGCAAGGTCAAATTCAAGAAATATTATCTATGGGTTCTAAGCAATATTTTCTGTCATTTCAAAGAAAATTTTAATCATAAAATGTTTATCAAAAAATTATAAATTTCATAAGGGGCCCGGTTAGCCCTGCAATTTTTTCTAAATATTGGCCAAAAATTGTTTTTTTTGTCTTAGAGATGACTCCTAACAAAAATCGAGTCCCAATCAATACATGTGGACTAATTTACACACACACGGACTGTAAGTTCATCCTTTAATTCACCATATTGTTCCTTATGTACAAGCACAGTTGTAGAAAAATTGAGCATTCTACATAAAATACAGCGTAGAACAGTTTTAGAAACAATGTAATATTTGGCTGACTTCGCATAATATTGCAGTTGTTTTCCAGGGCAATCAGGACGAATTAATATGCTGATGTTCATTGCATACAGTGTCCATGTATGCCTCATAGCTTAGTTGTTGAAGCATCAGCTCAGTGTGTCAGAGGTCCCAGGTTCGAATCCCGAAGAGAAATATATTCAGCACAATAGCCACATGGGATAAATCAAATAGATTCAAATAAATAAGTTTGTCTTATACAAATTAAAACATATATACAAATAATGTCAAATATGTTGCAAATAGTTTTAGCATTGAGACATCAAGACAACAAAATTGCCGAGGAAAACGTGGCAGAATTAAGAGGTACCAAAAATGGCAAAATAGACAGCCGAAGTATGACAAGCGTTGCCATGGTAATTAGCTCTAAACATCATGGCCATCGGAAAAAGTACCATTGCAAAAGCACAGGGACACGGTTCAGTGATTTTTATTGTAGAGCCATTGCCTAGGCAACCAACAAAAGATGACGTATTCACTTCGGCAGTCTATGGTAGATTAGCTGATGCCAAAATATGAAACCTAAACTCTATACACGGCTTTGCTAAGTTATGTTTTAATAAATTTAAAAAACATAAGTTCAATACATGTACATTGATATGTATCATACCCACACACAGACAGACAATTCTTCAACGAAAATGAGCACAAAATAATTCTACATGTAGGAGAAATAAAATGTCTCTCAATTTTATTTTTTATTTTTATTTTTTTGTCCAATGAATTTGTTGGTGCCGTTTTGTTCTGGTTCCCCGACTTGCTTGTTTGTATGTACAGTCAATAATATACTATATGTGGGGCACCATAGCCAAAAGGTGCAGCATGTTGAATCCAAGACTATGGTAAATATACATGTGCGTGTGCTCTTGGGCAAGGCACTTTGCCATGAATTGCCTCTCTCCACCCAGGAGAAAATGGGTACCTGTCAGGGTAGTGAAAGCTGATGTGTTTGATTAGTCCCTGGCGCATAAGCTGCACGGGACTGTATACTCGCCAGGGAGCTGAGAAGGATTAAGGAATGATATAACTGGGCCCAATTATCAGGGGTAATAATGAAGAAAGCGCATTGAGATATCCAGCAGATCTGTAATGCGCTGTATATAAGAACTGAATTTTATTACTACGAGTATTACCTACTAATTTTGATATTTATTTTCGGAATGGTGGAAATTATGCAAGATGCTAATCTTTTGGTTTTTTTTACACAAGAGATCAATAAATATATATCTGCCTTAAATTTTCTTAATTACATAAATTACCTTTAATCAGATTATTATGAAAACATCCGTGCTCCTAAGCAAAGATCGAGTAGTATATGTAATAGACAATGAGCTCTTTGTTTATATTTGAAGCGCCCTCTGATGAAAATTGGTCGTCGTTATGCGCGCGCATCCTGTTTTGCATAAATTTGGTAATAATGCCAAAGGTTACAAAATTCAAAGACGATTTGGCATATGACCTCATCCCTAAACCAAATTTATGTAAAACATGATGCGTGCGCATAACGCCGGGCATGTTTTGGTTGGTTGCGACGTCAAAAGGGCACATCGTCTATAGCCTGATGAGCACACGTAAATTGAGTCCATCGTAAGAAAATCAAAATGACGATTACGTCAAAGACTTCTGCTTAATTTTCCCGACCATTTTGGAGTACTACAAATGATGGGATCAAAGAAGATCGGGCACCAGACATTACAGTGGAAAACACTAAACGTCCGTTTATTGTTTAGTTTGAGTGCTGACAATGTCACGATGCTTTGTTAGTACATGGCCGTAATTGGTCCAATAATCGGCGGTTGGCATGAGGTCCAGCGCCCAGGTCCAGGGATTTACTGCGTTTGTGTTCTTGGATCGTTGGCAGGCTTGTAGAAAGACTACTTGACATGCACTGGGAAGACCTGCAAGGTAGATTTCAGAGACGGAAAACATTATAATGAGCACAATGCAGCTAGTAATGTCAAGTCACATGACGTCAATGTTAATATCAGGTCAAGTCAAAGCAGTTGATTTGTTAGATTTAATTTCAAAATTCAGTTTTTACAAGGTGTAATTATATGAAATATCTCAGCAAATAAATTGAGAATAATTGGCATTTTTAACAGCCGATGAGTTTTTGGATGAGTTTTTTAAAGCTGGCCCCAAAATGGCCCCCAAAAAAATGACTCGTAAATGTTATTTTTGGCAGATTTGCGTCAAGTCAAGTCATTTCTGTCAGGGACTCGAGTTTAAGTCGAGTCATGTCATTAAACGTGACTCAAGTCAAATCGAGGAGCATGTACAGATCACATTGTTTACCCATCCATTTTTCCCATGGGTGTTGAGATTTTGATGCCATATCAATTGTCATATTTTTCTCATCACCATTCTGAAATTTCGCGTTCTCAATCTGTATATTTTCAGGGATATCGTTTAAAAAAAACCACTGATGTTTTGTAAACTAATTTATCTGGTTCCATAAAGCAGTGCAGTAATTACACCAACCTTTTTGCTTCCACATCCAAATTGGAGATTGCAAATTGCCCATTTTTTTCCCATGGATAGTATTTTGGGGATGCATTTTATATGATTTTTAGGTTAAAATAAAATATATTTTCTTGAAAAATCTGAACACGCTCTTTTAACACCACAATTCAACCATTTTAACTGTGCGAAGCCAGCCTTACCTATTATGTTTAAGATGACTCCTAACCAAATGTCCAGCCGCCAAAGCTGACATCAGCGACAGCTCGCCGCAGAGAACCGTCGAGCACACTATACGAGCGAGTTTACTGGCATTCTGGCCTGGGGCCTCGGGACAGGCCCCTAGGACTCCAAGCATATCGAGGCATGAAGCTTGCGGAGGGAGCACGGTGCCTCCACCCACGGTCCCAACCTCAATGGACGGCATCGTGACACTCATGTACAGGTCTTCGCCTTTGGGTCCCGAGGGCTCCATTAGTGTGATACAGTTAGAACTGGAGACGTTTTGGGCCACGTCCTACAAACACACACATCATATAAAGGTCAGGCTCTAACTTTGTTAGATTAATCATAATAATAATAGTTTTAAAAAAATCGTATCATACCCGACTGAAAGATCAAGGAGGCTGATCAATGTATCTTTTCTTGATGACCAGTAACATGTATGACCACCTCTTGTGGCAAGGCTGACTTTAAGAGCCGCTGAGGGAGGGTGCGCCACTTTGCCTGAAAACCAGAGGTCAGCTGTAACATTCTATCGATCAGTAGCGTGTATGACCACCTCTTGTGGCAAGGCTGACTGTACCAGCCTCCATAAGAGCCACTGAGGCAGGGTGCGCCACTCTCCCTGAAGTGCCTCCCTGAGCTCCTGCACCTCTAGGGCTGTTTAGCAGATGCGCAGATCCAGAGGTCAGCTCATCCCATGCAGGTTCATTCAGATTGAAAACCCAACAAAATTTTATGTTCACCCTTAACTGCAGGATTCTTCAATAAATAGAAAATGTCACATTTGAAAGCGATTCCAAAGTGATTAGTCAAAAAATGCCTTGTTATCTACAAGTTCACTGTATTCAACAGACTTCTGTGTATCATGAACTGATATTTTAAGAAAATTGCATTTCTATTTCGGATGAATACAATATTGTGAAAATGACACATACCTGGCCCGTGGCTATGTAGATAGCTGTGACAATATTGGAAGCATGAGCGTTGAAACCACCGATACTGCCTGCCATGGCTGACCCAACCAGATTCTTTTTAATGTTCAGGTCGACGAGAGCTGGAACTGAAGTCTTCAAAACCTGAAATTAACATGTGTTAAACACAGTTTAAAACCTTAGTAACTATCAGTAACGTGATGAACATTCAGTTGTCTGCTCTCGTATGTAGGGGTCATGGGTTCAAGTCCCACCTTAGCATGATATGAGTGTGTCTTAACATGATATGAGTGTGGTATATATAGTGCATACTGCATCATTTAAGAGTAAAAAAAATAAAAATAAAAATTAAAGCACATTCAAAGCAAAACATGTTGTGAAATGTGTGATAAAAATGACTCAAAAGTACTGTAACTTTAATGGATAACCCGCAAACAAAATGACATAACAATACCTCTCCGTGCAAAGTATGATGGGAATTAAATGGAGTACTCGCTGAACTGCCGCTCACTGTGTTTGTGTTGAGTACATCAAACTCACTGAGTGGGATGCAGTTAGCCCTAGGCACTAGAGCCACCTCTGAAGAGTCTCTAGAGTATTTCTGGTAACGAAATTTTACAGTAGCGTAGCGCCTACGACGTTGAATTCATGGACCAACGCTATACCCCATAGGCCATTTCATTATAGTACTCCCAACAATCGCACGAACCTGTGCGCGACATGGTTTTGTGTACATTGTTGACGTCATCTCTTATTCAGTCCATTGTGAGCAAATTACAGATTCTTCAAGAAATGACATCTTTAACCCATACCACACCTCACCTTTTCAATGATATGCGCCGGGATGGTGCAATCGCTAACCACCGACTTCCCGCGGCCGCCAATCCAGTTGATAGCTGCTGGCTTTTTGTCTGTACAGTAGTTACCACTGAGACTTACGACGTCAAATGTTGGGAAAAGCTCTCGGATCTTATTCAAGGCCTTCTCGGTGCCCTGGATAACCATCAAAATCACAAAATGTCATAGGGGTTATTGTAAAGCACGTAACATTTAAAATAACACGAACAAATTTAAGTTAAACATTAATATTTCTAACATTTAAGGTCATTATCCCTAAATGAAATCATTCATTCATACTTAATAATTGGGGCAAGCCAGGGAGGGGTTTGGGGCGTATCTTAAGTGATCTCTGGGAGGCGTGGTTATCTCATTAAAGGGTTTATCCCTCTGTATAGCTTGCTAAGCTCATGTGATAGCCAATCCCAATCAGCTAAAAACACTTCAACTCATACAATTTTGGGTACTTGCAAATGACACCATGGACCTTTAACGTGATCAGACAAATACTGAGATGTACTTGTTATGCACCAAGATTTTTAAAGGTTTTCACATCATACCTTTGAGAGCATATTCATCCCCATAGCGTCCCCCGTTGTAGCCTGGAAGCGCATGAACATGTGACGACCGGCCAGGCTAACTTGAAGGCTTTTAAGACGAGCAAAGCGGCTGGTCGAATCAAAAGACTCCTTAATCTTGGTAAAATTATCCGGTACTTCCAACCAAAGCTTGACAATGCTGTCATATTTGAAAGAGACAAGACCAAAATGGTTTATTTTGACAACTTTAAATTTAAACTAAGATTTAAACATTTGACTCGATTGTAAAGATCGTATACGAATCATCATTCCATAAAAAAAGGGAGTCAAAGTGTGACATTTTGATACATTTGTAAAAATGGCTTTTCCAACTTGCCAACATTCTTTTTAAAAGTACCCGTAAATTTTTTAAAAAGTTTACAATATTCAAAGTTATATTGTCCGTGGTTCTCAGAAAATATGTTTTTTCCTCCGAACGAAATTTTAAAGCATTTACTTTATTTTAAATACTTTGTATTTTAGACATCGGAACCCTGTGAACTACGTCATTTTTATACGACTGCAGGCCTAGTTGAAGCGAAATAGTTCAGGTGATTTCCTGATAGCAGCGGTAATAATGGCAACAGCGCCATGAGCTATATAAAAAAGGTCTGCGATTATTAATTAATAAATCCTTCAATTTTCAATACCTTGCGTCCGTGGCCGAGGGTAGACTGGCAACTGGTCCTCTCGTCATTCCATCAGCAACAACTGTGCTTTTGACTCCACCAGCAGCCTAGGCCATAGTGATGAGATAATGTCAGACTTAGGTCAAGTGTACTTTACACAAACTTAATCACATTTTGTCAACATTTGAGCAAAATTAATTTAAATCTAAGGTTTTTATCAGTTTCAAGAGCATTGCTGCTCCCCCTGGATGGGATGCTAGTCAATCGCAGGTTAACCCCCAGCAGTTAGTAGGGTTTCCCCAACAGGTCATTAGTTTCCATGGCATGGAGTGACTAGGAGCATTGCTACTCCCCCTGGATGGGATGCCAGTCCATCACAGGTTACCCTCAGCAGTTAGTTGAGTTTCCCAACCATTATTTGCCGGTACCCATTCATACATCTGGGTGGAGAGAGACAATGTGGAGTAAAGTGTCTTGTCTAAGGACACAACACGATAGCAGTGACCAGGACTCGAACCATGGACATCTAACTTTAATGTCCAACACGATCCACTAGACTACCACGCCTCAATTTTTTATTTTTTTTGTAATGCCTTACCTGCGTAGCTCTGCATCCCCTATTGGTGCTTGCTACAAGGCAACCTTCGGTCGTTCCCATTGGCACATAAAACTCCTCCCCATCCATAAGGAGCGGTCCGGCCACACCCACTGGTAATGGCATGTAGCCAATCACGTTCTCGCAACACGCACCCATTACCTAAAATAGAGAAACGAGAGGAAAACAAAAATATATGAACTAATTGCTTCGTTACAGGTTATTGTTCATATAAAAAACAGCGCCCCCTATGTAATCATTTTTAAAGTACACGTCCAACTTGAAACTGACCGACTTAAGATTGATTTGTGACTTTCATTCTCGCTTACATATGAATACTGGTAACCAGCATACGGCAGTTCGCTTAGCGCCGTGGTCTTGGGCAGTTTCTGGCTGAATATCTGTCTGCGTATAGACACACCCCTCTCTGGGTCTTGTAGAATATCCTCCAGCTTGTAAGCCGGGATGTGTTTAGAAGCTACGAGTAGTTTCACTTCTTCATCAGTTAAGTCAGTTATTTCCTGGGGGGCAAAAAAGACAGTTGTAAAGAATCAATGAATTTTAAATTTTTGCAAGTCTTAATAAAGGACTAAAACATAATTTAAGGTCTTTAATTTGTAGAGTTCCGCACATGCCTGGAGTCCTTAGGGTGGATTCACGCTGGGCCCTTTCGCATGTGAACTTGATGGGTGTCGCTTTAGAAAAAAGCAGTGTTGGGGGGGGGGGGGGGGGGGGGGGGATTTGGTGTGAAATGACGCACTAAAAACCACAGTATCACAAAAACACTTTCCTCCCAAGTTGATTCTGTGGTTTTCAGTCAAAATTCCCTCCACGCCGATTTTTCTCAAAGCGACGCGAGTCGCATTTAGCGCAAAAAGGCTGTGGAATTTACCCTAACAAACGTAGCTTCCACTAACTATTGCAATGGTTCGACCCAGTTTGCTATTTTTGTAGATAATGGTATAAATTCTGCTCTCTAACCTACATTAAATCATGTAAATTGAACCTACCCCAGAATTGAGAATGGTTATGCATTCATACAGAGGGCGTGGTACCGTAGGCGAGGTAGAGCGTGGGACTGTCGGAGACCTAGGGCGAGAATTCACGTCTTGAGCACTCTCAGAATTGTCGCTAACGCTGTCCGAGTCGGAATCCCTGTCTCCTACTATGAATGTTGCTTTGGGGGAAAATTCGACTGGTTCTGTCTGCACGCTACAGGATGTAAATTGAACGGGGTCATCTGAAGTTGGAATCTCTTCTGAAACAAAAAATCAAGAATCTTTTTAAATATAAGATTAAAATTTAAAAAATGAAAATTACACTCTGACAGATCGAGGAGGCAGAGACATTTTATCTGTCAGTAACTTGCTTTGCTTATGGTAACAAGTGCATCACAAGTCCAGTAACAAGAAGCAACGGATGAACACGCACAAAAGAATGCCTTTGTTGGAGTTCATTTGAATAGCTTGTGACTTAAATTAAGAGTGAAATAGCCAGGGACTTGTGGTGGACTCGACTACAAACCAGGACAAAGGAAAACCAAAAACAGCATACCTTCTTTAACTCGGCCGTTTTCATCAACTTTCTCCAGAGCACGTCCCTGTATTATGTTCTCATCAGCAGTCTCCGTTTCCACTTGATCAATGAAGACATACTTGAACGTCACGACAGCGGCTAGAACTAGTATAACCAGCTGTTCCATGCCGAGGCTTGAAAACCTGTAAAACAAGCAATGGTTTATTTTAATGTTTGAAACTAGTATACAAGATTTGTAATGTCCAAAATTTCAATCAATCATATGACTAAAAAAAACCTTACTCAAATGGAAGATAGAATTGGTTCCAACTCCCCATTGCAATGATTCCGCCTGAGATGATATCTTTTTCATAACAGGATAGATGCCAAATTGGAACACAATAAGGGGCCGTCCATAAAGTACGTACGCACGGAGGAGGGGGAGGAGGGGTAGTTGACATTGTGTACACCATGCGTACAGGGGGAGAGGGGGGTCCAAGCCAATGCATATGTACGCAAACCGAAAATTTCTTTTTAGTAAATCGGGAAAGGATGGACAAGTTGACCATGGCTTCAGACCTTATGTACGAAACATATTAGACAGGCCACACATTTTTCTCACACATCTCACATTTTTCTCACTCCTCAATTTAGGTTTTCCCATTAAATCTGCAGTTTAATGATGCTTGATGTGTCATTTTAAGTTTTAAAAAAACCGCAAAAGAAATCTATACATTTTGTCATTTATTTCAGACTTGGGTGGCGACATGCGAATCGTACTACATGTAGTAGTATATAGCACTAGATACATGTAGTACTGAACCATTTTTACCAATGCTGAGGTATATATGGAATGCGTATTTGTACAGGGGGTGGAGGGGGGTTGGAGCCACTGCGTACGACATGCGTACAGGGGGAAAAGGGGGGGTCTAAAAAGTCGGCATTTTCATGCGTACATACTTTATGGACGGCCCCTAAAGGTTGGTTTTGCCCTAACTGACATAACTAGGTTGACACAATGAGAAAAACCTCAAATTGGAATAGCTATAAACTTGTAAAACATTTTGACAGAGAATCATTTTACTTTTAGTTTGTATCCTAGGAAACCCAAAACAAAAATACATTTTAGGTTTGCACAATTTTAACCGAGTGTAACATGTCCCTCGCAAGGATTTGAATCACAAAAAAGGACTTTATAAAATGCCAGAAAAAAAATGACAACCACGGTATTAATTCCGTTCACTGGTCGCCACTGACACGCAGTTTGTTAAGTCTATAGAACAGGGCAGAAAAAGTTGAAGTATTTTCAAGAAAATTTTTGAATGTTTTTCACTCCTAAAATCATTAACACGTTTTGGTGGTTATTAAGTCATTATAAGGAGAATAAGTGGCGACCAGGAAACCTAATTCTTTCTACAACCAAAACCTACTTGTTCAGATTAAATTGCCACAGAGGAATTTCAGGCTCAATTTTTCTGGACAGTTCCGGTATATCACTAATCGTCGTCATTTCCCCAAGTTTACTGTCGCTGGCTTTCATCACATGACTGTGGACGTGAACTAGCACCAGGCCCAACGACTGACAAGAAATAAACAAATATGGTTGAGTCAAGATATGGCTAAAAAGAAAAGGAAATGCAAATTATACTCCAGCCGAAAGATCGACGAGGCTGAGAGATGTAACATTTTATTGGTCAGTAATAAAATGTGGCAAGGCTGACTGCACCAGCACCAGCCTCTGTAAGAGCCACTGAGGCAGGGTGTGCCACTCTGCCTGAAGTGCCTCCCTGAGTTCCTGCACTTCTAGAGCTGTTTGAGAAACATGTGGCTCCAGAGGTCAACTAACCCGCGCAGGTTTAATCAGTTTGAAAACTCAATTAAATTGGATTTCTGAGGGCCCTTAATATAATAGCAGGATTCTCCCAGAAACACGAAATATCACATTTTACTGCTGTGGGAATCATGTTGTTTAAACAGGTCCACTTAGACCTGAAGGAAATCACTGAAGCAGAAGTTTTGAAAGCATTTGCATGTGTATCCACAAGTTCGCCGTATTAAAAAAAACTTCTGTTCTGATCAAGAATTAATATTTTAAGGATTTTCTTTATTTCTTTATTAATTTTTTTGAGAGAGTAAAGAGTTTTAAGCCTATATTGTGCTCCAAAATCAATGGAAGTAAAATCATTATAGCTTTGTGACTAAACCTTGGCAGATTGCCAACATAATGTTACTTACCATAATGACTTTGACTCGCTGCACGACAGGGTTTGGTTTCTTGTCTTCTTCCTCTTCTAACACCTTAGTGAACTGACCAAGTTGCCAGACTGGACGCCCAATAGTATTGTTGTTGGACAGCTGCACACAGAGCACAATGTAAAGACGAACTCAGTTTTCAACACGAGTTGAACTCAAATGTTAAGGGGCTGTCCAAAGTCAATATTTTCAGGGGGGGGGGGGGGGGGGTGGTTGAGGGCCACGTAGGACTTTACATGCACTGTAAAATGTTGATAAGTAGTATTTCGGGGAAGGGAGGGAGTCTTGAAAGATACTACGCTCTGTAAAACTGTGAAAATTCGACTGTTTTTGCACCTTGCCACGAGTTGAATTATTGGGGACCTCCAATAATTCCAAATATTAACAGTAATTGTTCGATAACTAAATGTTGGTCAATTTATTTAATGTCTGATTTGAAAGCGAATAACTTTTATGTTTCTAGAAAAATATAAATTTAAAAAAATATTATTTTTCGAGGTGCCACACCCAAAACACATGGACAATGCAACTTTAATATTCCAAAGGATTCTTTACCTCAAGAACAAGAGAAAGGCATGCTGGGAAGAAAGTCATGAAGACGAAGAAGTTGGCAATAACGGACAGGCATCCGAAGCAGCACATGACCTCCAGTTTGGGAATTCCTAAAGAGAAAATGTTTGTTTGTTTTTATTTGACAATCTCGGATATTACATACCAAAAGAAATATCAGAATCAATTAAACTGAAAACAGACAACAAAAAAAACAAGTACAATAAGTATCCGAGACACTAAATGAAAGAATGAAATTTGATTCATTCTTTATACCATAACCCATTTCTGGTTCATAGCAAAAATGAAATTAAAAACATGCTTTACCTGAGAGCGTGCCCACTCCAATGACCAGACTCATCACCAGTGCATCAAGGGACAGGTTAGGGCCCAAGACTGCCATGCCTTGGGCGATGTTCTCAGGTACCTCACCCTGAAAACAACATCAACATGTTATGTCATATCTCCAGGTCATGACACCAAAGAGCAAGTTCTGGTGGGTGACTATAGTTAACTAGACTAACTTACCCCAGGGGCTTGGTTCATCTAGTCAGACTAGCTAGTCAAACCACACAGCGTTCGGGTGACATAGAGCAAGTTCGGGTGGGCGAATATAGTTAACTAGACTAACCATATTCGAACTAGATGTCACTCGAACGCTGCGTCGTTTGACTAGCTAGTCTGACTAGAGGAACCAAGCCCCGGGGGTAGGTTAGTCTAGTTAACTATAGTCGCCCGCACTGCCCATATCGACTATGGGTAAGTCTAGTCGCCCACCCGAACTTGCTCAAAGTCACATGACACCAAGGTCACATGACACCAGGTCTTACAATACCACAAGGACTACATGTACATGTACTTTGTCTTTTAATGGGCAACTTACGTACACAGAAATAATTTCAGTTAAAGATGGCACGTAAACATTACCATACCTGGGAATCACTGCTCAACGCAAACTTGGTGAGAGCACTGGCTTTGGACAGATCAATTAGAAGAAGGAAAAACGGCAACGCCTCACTATAAAGAGAAAAAGAGAAATGATTATTGTCACTCTTCAATAAGTCCCGAGTCCATTGCAATAGGTGCTGTAAAATTCAAGGTACATTTTTGTGCAGTTAAAAGGTAATCCTGCCAAAGACTGCACGGATTTGGACATTAGAAATGTTCCACAAAATATATGAAAAAAATAAATAGGATGATGTAACAACTTACTTGAGACCAATCAGTTCCAGACCGAAGAGATGAATCACAGCGCTGCTGAACACAAAACTGGAGAATATAGTAAATAGGCCAGCGATACCTGCAAGTAGAAATAAATTTGATCAGTTATTACAATACTTCAATTGTCTCAGTTCATTTTAGACACCCGACAATCAGTGACGACAGTACATTTCTTTTCCCACAAAAGGACATTTTTTACTTCAAATGAATTTGAACTTCGAAAGACAAGGTGGAGATAATTTCCAAGAAAACTTTGCCACCACATAGGCTGTGTTCAGACACAGTACTACGGAGACCGAAAAAGGGGCTAACATTCTGTGGTCACTACGGGTGACTTTTCCAAACTGCTAAAATGCAGGCCTTGAAATAACCCATGGCACTACGGCAAATTGCCATCGGTGCCCTATGCTTTTGCCATGTTGCCCTTAAAAAGTTTTAACACAAATTTTCCATTTCCTCATTCAGGTGCCCTTTACTGAGAGAGAATTGCCGTGCCCTTTTGAAAATGAATTTCGAGGCCTGAAAATAGGCATTCAGACACGACTAAGTTAGACTAAAAACGATTTATCTCGGGTCACAGAACTGCATCCCAACTTCCACTCATTTTCGTTACGTATGCATACGCCAACAACAATGAACAAGCCAGGTGCTATGCACGTTCACATTATTAAATGTGCCCTTAACTCTAATAATGCTGGTCACAGTGGCAACTTAGACCAGGGGCCAATTTATTGGAGCTGTTTAGCAGCCGATTTTGTGCTAACGGAGGCTCCGGTTATTTCATGGAGACCGTAACCTTAAGCACTGGCAAACGTTTGCTAGCTTCAGAGGCAAATTTGCTAAACACTCGTGACGCAACAATGCCCGTTTCCAAGCACGCGCATGCTTAAGCACGCCGCGGCAGTGAAATAGCCTTAAAGTTAGCACACCTTTTATGCTACAGTAAGCACACGTTTTCAGCTAGCGCTTAAGCAGCGCCATGAAATTGGCCCCAGATGTGAAACTGCTTAAACACCGTACTAGACGATCTAGAAAACAGTGCATGTAAACCAGACTTAGATCATTTTGTATGCTAAAAACAGTCTATGTACATGTAGTTTGTTCAGACACAACCGAGATAGACCGTTTTAGGTTGAACCAAAATTAAACCACTTTTAGTACTGTGTTTGAACGTAGCCATGTTCTACAACTGCTCCCATTCCATCTGCACTCACCAAAGATAGAAAAGAATTGCAACAAAAGACTATCTTATCCTACAGATTAAGTATCTAAGAATAGATAGATAAATTTGCCCAAATCTGGAAGATAATACCAGAAAACTGACCCAATCTGCGACAGACAAATACAAGTGCTAATTTCGGCCAGTTAACGGGACGTCTGGCAACAATTTATTATTCCAAGGTCAGAAGATTAAGTATAAAAAGCCAAAAATCAACAACTCGTATGAATATATAACTCATTTTGGCCGTGCGGAATACAGAGTTTATAATTTTAGACTGTAGACAAAAGACGACATATATAAATAGCCTCAGTTCAAGGCCAACAATAGCACCACAAACACAACAAATTATGCCGACAAAACACAAATAGTAAGCAAACAGCGCTATCAATGTACATACACAATGGGGGGAAATTACTGCAAACCTATAAATTGTGACACTTGAAAAGATAAAGGCTCAGACCTTTCTGAGACCATTTTGGCCTCCGTGAAATTCCTACACTGTATTTCTAAGCTGTCTATGACCCCTTTCTCACTAGAGAAATCAAAATCGCTTCATTCGATGAAGGTTTGACGAAGATTCGACGATGATTCGGCAAAGAGATTTTCAGATGTAAACGCACGCCTCTTCATTCGACGAAGATTAGAATCGCTTCATTCGACGAAGATTAGAATCGCTTCATTCGACGAAGCAAAATAGCTTCATTCAACAAAGAGATCGCTTCATTCGATAAAGCAAGTTTGTAATGTGAATGCTCCCTTCGTTCGACGAAACGATTTGATGACACGTAACGAGATGGGGGCGTCGCACAGCTTCATTCAATCTTCGTTAGCGGTTGTCTAATGTGAACGTTACCGCTCTTGGTCTATTACAGGGCACGAATTTGAAATTTCAAGTTATTTTGAAACACTAACTTCTAACACTGATAGTTGCATACCTAGGATATACTTGGAGCCCACTTTGCGGAGTTTGTGAAACTGCATGTAGATGTAGAAAACGGACATCGCATTGGCAAGACCGACAATAATGATGTCAGAAGACATCGTGTCCTAGAAAAAAACCAAAAAAAAAATGAATTTACACATCATACGATTCAAAAATTATGCTCAGACCAAAGAGGCCGAGAGACGTAACATATTTTATCGGTCAGTAACGTGTATGACCACCTCTTGTGGCAAGGCCGACTACACAAGCCTCCTTAGGAGCCACTGAGGCAGGGTGCACCACTCTGCCTGAAGTGCCTTCCTGAACTCCTGCACATCTAGGGCGGTTTGGCAATTTCAGAGGTCAGCTCATCCCATGCCGATTTAATCAGCAAAATGGGTCAGGCTTTTTGCCAATTTGGCAGAGGTGGTTTACCTGTGTTTCTGTGCAGTGGTAGTTCCACCCACAAACTTTAGGTAGACTGGTGAAATAATCCATGGACAGCAAACAAATTGTGACAGTCAGGGTGCCAACAATAACCTCCCATGGGTGGGAGGAGCAAAACTGCCCATGGGCACGAAACACACCAGACAGCATCTTTCTCATAGTTCTGGGATGGAAACAAAAATGGAAAAAAGACAGAAACTAATTAACCTGCAATTTAGCGTTTTTCACACTACCTACAAAATGTACATGTACATGAAGTTGTGACAGTGACATGTTTGACCCAGGTAACAAATAGACAGCCGAAGTGTGACGTGCGTTGCCATGGCAATTGGATCTAAACTATCATGGCCGTCGGGAAAAGTACCATTGGAAAAGCACTGGGACACGGTTGAGTGATTTTTAGTTTAGATCCAATTGCCTAGGCAACCAACAAAAGGTGACGTATTCACTTCGGCAGTCTATACCCTGTGTCAAATATAAACCCAGGATTTGTTTTCACATGTACAAACTTTAACCCAGATAATTAGTTACCCAGGTTATCTCTTAAGCCCGCCGCACATCTTTGCGATTTAATGGATAATCATATGTTCAAACCACATACCGGAAAGGTGTGCGCTGAAACAATTCGGGCCGGTCTGACCGTACACCGTAGACCGGAGCAAATCTAACTTGTTTGATTTTTCCGGATCCGATGGTCCGGTGTCTGATTATCCGATAAATCGCAAAGGTGTGCGGCGGGCTTTACACCCATTCTCTAAAAAGGTTTCGTGTAATAAAGACGGCTCGAAAAGCGCGCACGAGTCACGCGCAGCGACGCGCAACGAAAGTTCACCTGTATAAAACCCAATTTTATTCGGGTCGACCTAAAGTGCAAGATTTGTTGTGGGACACGCAACTTTATGCTTTGGGTTCAATTTTTTTTATTATATAAAATGAACCTTTTCCGGTTCCCGTATTTTGGAGGTTTTAAGAGCTACAAATTTGCCTGCTACGTACTTGTATCTTGTGATGGCCTTACATGTAAGTTCAATTAAAAATACAAGACAAACATCCAAACAAACATCCAAACACCAATGGGATTACTTGTTTATTTTAGTCCCTATCTTGAAGTTTTATCTTTTAGCTTTTTTATCAAATTTTCTTTGATCCATGAAGTATTTTATACTGTTTTGGCTTTTATAAATATTGTTTATTTATTAAATTTTACTCATATTATTGTTTTATTATTATGCAGGGCCCCATGGAAGACCACATACTCCTGTGAATGGGCAACCCTGGTTAAATATAAGAAATAAATAAACTTGTTTGATCCTGTTTTACATACATGGTCCCTCATTGGTCATGTCATGTCATGTGAGGTTCTGAAGTACCAATCAGAAGACAACATTCCATTATGCACTACAAAAAAGCAACATGTACACTGTACCCTTGGTCTTCTCCTGTAAATAAGTAAAACAGACACCCAGCATTTATTTTGTGCAGGCAAGTTTTCATAACAAATGAAGATTACAAAAGGACATCTATAAATATTTTATGACTTCCGTAAGAAGGAAATGATGATAAAAAATGTGTACACTGTACCAGCAAAAAAAACACATGTCCCCTTCTGGTACACTGATTTTGTACCTGTACATGTAAGTAATTATTAGCTGTCAAAACTCGACAAACAAAATTTTATCGGAAAACTGTAGTACATTGGCCACCATTTATTGTGCTTTAGCCTGGATTTTACACAGCCTGTTCGTGCATAAATTTGACAGACGCCGCTTTAAGAAAAATCAGCGTGGAGGAAATTTGGAGTGAAATGCCGCATTGAAAATGAAACAAATTGCTTTCCGCCCAAGTTGATTCTGTGGTTTTCAGTGTGTTGTTTAATTCAACGCCGCTTTTTAAAAAAGAGATGCGCGTCAAATTTATGCATGAAAAAGCTCAGTGTGAATCTAGTTTTACTGTGGAACAAATGTGCACTACATGCATGCATTGCTTCAATTTTGTTTTAGTACTACATGTATGGAGGTTTAAAGATAGTATACATGATAGGTAAACTGTTACAAATAGTTTTATCCCCCTGTGTGATTGAAGATATGCATGATTAAAACCAACCTGAGCAAAAACCAGCTCCGTACGTCGTCTAACGTTTGAGAAAACAGTCAAAAAAGGGTTTGCAGTCATTTCGCCCTGAACCATTTTGCCCTGAACCACGGCCTGTGCACAAAGTGGTTTTGAGGCGAAGTGGCATTTGGGCGATGTGGTGTTTGGACGAAGTAATTTGGGGCGAAATGGCACTCGGGCGAAGTGGTTTGGGGCGAAATGGCACTTGGGCGAAATGGTTTTGGGGCGAATTGAATTTTCGTCTCATGAGACGAAAACTAATTGTTTTACTCATTTCTCGAAGACTATAGCACTTCAGACAAAACCATTTCAGGGGAAGTTTTCTACGGTCATCATGTTTATATTGTGTAAGTTAGGCGTAAATCTGTGAACATTTCTGATTTTCGAGATACCAATGATGTATACTGGCTTTAAATTAGGGGTGTGAGTGAACTGCACACCTCAAATGAGGATTGTGTATTTTGTGCTGAATGGGCAGATTTTGCAATGTAAATATATTCAAATTAGTAGTGCCTAGTAGTGAGCCGTTTCAATAACCAGTTACTTTAAATTCGATTTCTAGGGTTGGAAGTTGAGTTTCATCAGTTTTGTCAAAGAGGGTGAGAATTAATGGCCATGCAAAAAAAAATCACAAAAATTTCAGAATTTGTCACTTTCAAAAGTAAACTGTCTATGTCCAAGGTTCCTTTGCACCTCCTGATGAAATGCTCGAAGTGATCGAGATGGTTTGCAATAACATTTGGAGCGATCCTGCTTTTCTTCATAAGCTTTCGGCTGCAGCACACATTCCACCACAGTCTCCAGCGCGCGATGTACTGACATTGAAGGAGGCGAAGTCGAAAAGTGGCGAATTCTTAAATTGACTTATTTGTTTCCGTACGGCCATTAAATCTCGTCCTCTTGGACAAAACGAATGAAACTTACTCAGTTAAATTTGTTTACATGATGTGAAATTTTGGTTTAAATCCGTTGGAAAATGACAAGGTTATTCAAGATTAAAAGTAGGACAGGTATTTTTTGACACGTAGTATTAGCCCAAATACAGTAACAATGATCAAAATGGAAATATTACAAATACACAAATAAGATCAATACAGTCAACATTAACATAGGATAATTTTGTTCCTTAAACTATTATTTATGCTACGTTTACACCATGTCCCCGGCAGTCCCGGCGCCCCGGTAGAGGAGCACCGTGGAGGCACTGTGATGGACGTCGCGGAGCGTAGGGGACCGGGGTGGTGAAACGTGAATGACCGTAGCTCACCCTTGCCACCGGCCGGTGACCGGTAGGGAACGGGGCTTGAAACGTAGCGCGCCGTCCCGGTTTCCGTACCGGGACGTAACGCACAGTGGTAGAACGCAACACACCGGCCCAACTAGGGCCGAGTCGAGCCAAAGTAATAAAAAGACAATAAAAGTTCCACGACACGCCACGTAGCATAAAAAAGAAACACTACCAAACACATTCTTGAAATCTTAATACGAACATACTATTCTTCCAAAAATATGACAAAAAAACATGTGGAATTTAAGTTTGTGCTGCAACAAGAAAGGAATAATACATGCATGTATGATTTGGTCCGCGATAATTATATAATATTGTATGGCTTTGAGGGTGATATGAGAATATACCGCACGAGTCATGAAAATACTTAACAAGCTGAAGGCGAGTTTGGTATTTTCATGACGAGTGCGGTATATTCTCATATCACCCGAAAAGACATCCAATATTATTATTGTTATATAAAATTAAGCTTTGTTTTGAAAAATTTCCGCGATATTTTTGTCTGTTTGGTGTTGAAAACGTCAGTTTACAAATGCATGCGTTTTTGTTACTGTTGTACAGTATTTTTTGTTACTGTACTCTGGCGCGCGTTGCACACGCATGCAATCCATTCCCTTGATCCATGACGCGCACGTACGCGTGTGTTCGTGGTGCGCCCAACGTGCACGCACATCGAATCTGGGCTCTGTGCTGCACAGTAACAGAAACGCACGGTAACAAAAGCTTCATTTTATATAATAATAAAACTTGTTGTGTACCGTATTTTACAAATTATTTTCGCACACAGAACACTAACAATTTCCTCAATATAAACATGGATTTAACATAAAATTGATTTGGTAATAACTAAGTCAGAACTTCTTAAATTCTCTTTTATTCTGCAGATTATTTAATTCATTTCTTACAAAATGTTGATCATTTCAACAAATGCAGACAAAATTAGCAGCTAAAGAATTGCACTTTTGACAAACTTCAGAACTCACCTCACTTGGTCAATATCACCGAGTATTTTGATGTTTTTTCGGTAACTGTTTTCAAGGCACACAGCCATTTTGAACATCTTGTGCTCCATGGAAGATTTAACGAAGCAGTCTTAGGCAGGTGATTGTTAATGTTAAAATTCAACCAAAGCTCCAAATGGCATCACGCCTGAGAATTACACCTAGTTATATAAGACACACGGGTGGGCAAAATCTCAGATCTAAATATTCATAAAATTTTATGATCTGGATTATTAAAAAAAAGAGGTATGCAGATTTATTTATCTACACACTGCAGTAGATATCACATCATACCAGCTGGAAACCACCCCCATACAAAACGGAGCTGACTCTAAGCTAAGAAACCCTTGAAGCTGATTGGCTGCAAGTTCTCTCCTGTATGTAAATTAGGTTTGTGATCATGCACTGGGTGCATGTACATTCTTGAGCTGCAAAATGCTGGTATACATGTACATGTACTGCCAGACAACTGTAATTTATCATGTTCACAGACGCCATCTTCGTAGGAAAAAATGCCATAAAGTACGCCCACGCACATGCTGGAACATGTTCCAAACACACGCGCGTGTTGCTTGAAATTTGTTCGAAATACGGCGCAACCGAAGCACGTCACAAAAAAAACGCTCAAAATCATGATGGGTGTGAAGGACTGCGTACGTGTACATGTATTTTTGCCCGATTAATGATCAGGCTTGATACAGTCTGTCAGCATTTGGTCGCTGCGCAGTCCGAAAACGTGCCGAACTGTATCTTATTTTCACGGAGGAGAGCGCCCTCCCACGTCCAGCATTATTAAAACGGCGACGAGAAAAGCCGTCATTGAGTTTGCACGTGGGAGAACATTTTGGCTTCAAAAACAGTATTGTAAGGCCAAACAAAATGTTGCAAATGCGAGAAATCATCGGGGATTCCCTCCCCGGCTGGCGAATCCGTGTAACACGGACTCGCAGTGCAGAACACTCAATCCAACCACGCCGTAACTATACGGCGTGTGTTGCATTGCGCATACCGAGCTGCGAGCGCGGTACACGGACTCCCCCACTACGAAGGAAATCCCCGATGATTTCTCGCATTTGCAACATTTTTGTTTTGGGACATGTTTGTCGGTATGTTTGATATGTATTGACGATAAAGTGGTGGGAGGTTGGTTCTTGAACTATTTTTGGTTTCCGTGAAAATGAGCAAAAAAGTTGCCGAGTTCGCGTCCGCCCCATAGGTTTATGCACAATTAGCCGGGCAATTTTGTCATCCATTACCATGATGCATTGCGAACGTCGATAAGGTTTATTCATACCGCACCCAATTTTACACGTTTCTTTGTGCCCCTGATACAATTTACTCAACACACAATGATGTATATCAACCCATTAGCTAAGATAATCTCAGCTCTTTTTTTATCATTTTTCATTGGGATGTGGTCTTTTAGCAGTAGAGCTGAGAGAAGTTATGAACATGAACCCGCCATCGCAAAAAAAAAAAAAAGGCAAATGTGTCATTTTCTCACCGTGACACACTAATTCCCCCTAAAACTCACCCAAACCTTGCCAGTCATAACCACTACGCAGGTCCTTGAGGGAAATAACCAGCCACGATGATTATTTTGCAAACAATTCTAGCGAAACAAACCGGTATGCTCACAGCCTAACCGTTGTCATGTTGTGTTTAAAAAGTCTATCTGCCTAGTCTGTGTACAAAGGAATACCAATGCGCATTGGTTACCAGACTTGACCTTCACGTCTGGACGTGAAGGTCAAGTCTGGTAACCAATGCGCATTGGTATTCCTTTGTACACAGACTAGACACTTGGTTGTTTTTGAACAAGACAAAAACGGCTAGGCTGTGAGCATACCCGGTTTGTTTCGCTAGAATTGTTTGCAAAATAATCATCGTGGCTGGTTATTTCCCTCAAGGACCTGCGTAGTGGTTATGACTGGCAAGGTTTGGGTGAGTTTTAGGGGGAATTAGTGTGTCACGGTGAGAAAATGACACATTTGACTTTTTTTTGTTTTTGCGATGGCGGGTTCATGTTCATAACTTCTCTCAGCTCTACTGCTAAAAGACCACATCCCAATGAAAAATGATAAAAAAAGAGCTGAGATTATCTTAGCTATCAACCCATAGCATACTCACCATCTGACCACTAGTACGACCGTTTTCTGCGACCACGACCAGACGACCCAACTGCTCGCTGTCGCCGAAACTGCACGGGTCTGTTCAGCCGGCGCGGCGGTACGTAGCCTAGGCCCTAGGCCGGGCTCCGGTCCGGTTCGATCGCCTTCAGCAAAAGCCTGCTGTAGTTGAATATTCAGGGAATGTAAATCTTTTTACGACTGCTACATCATGTTCAGTTTATCGTACTTCGGGTAACACAAACAATATGTATTAAATATTACCAAAAATACATCACGTTTGAAGTCATCATTATTTCGAGAAAACCACGAACACGTCTTTTGCTTGAAAAAAAAAAGAATCATAGATACTGTATGGTACCCTGACGAATAGTGTTTCAATCACATACATAAGCAGAAGAATGCGGTTTTTAAAGGGCATGGAACCAGGCTAAGTTGTATTTTAACAATGACGTCATTCCGCGGATCGGAGCAACGCCCTCAATCGTTTTTTGAAAAATGTATTATTTTTGGCCAAAAAATGTATGATTCAGATTTCCTTAAAATTACAAGAAATGTTGCTTAGAATCCCAAAATTATATATTTCTTATTAAAATGACATTATTTTGAAAATTTCATATTTTGAGGAAAAATGTTGAATTTCAAATTTTTAATACAATTTCCATTTTTCTTGGAAATTAACTTGGACAACTGCTCAATATGTTCCAAACGGGCTAAATTTTCGCACCCTTGGTTCCCCCACATTTCACTGTGCACGTATAACATGACGCAGTGCCGATAGCTCCACCTGACAATTCTCATTGGATTCCGTACATGAGAAGATTGAACGCCGAGGCAAAGTGTATACTAGATTTGTATCCCATCATGCACTGCGCCATGTACCGCGCGCAGTGAATTGTGGGGGAACCGTAAAGGCACGTATTGGAAAAAAGAAGCAAAAAAAAGCACATAAACGCAGTTAATTAGTTGTAACTGGACTTAGTTTTATTGAGATTGATTGACCATCACCTTTAATAGGCATGCACAAAAACAAAAAATTAACAGCAACGGAATGAACTGGTGCACATGCATGGGAATGTTTATAGGCGAGTAAAATAGTCACACATAATATACATGTGAAACAATAGACCCTTTGCACAGGCGGCCATGATGGGGGGCAGTCACCTTGTAACCATCCACATGCACGAGTGGGCACTTTGTAGAATGTATTAGTCACATGAAAACCTGGCCCCTGTCATGGCCGCTGGTGCAATAAGTCTGTACATGTCAACAATGTCAGTATATAGGGACACTTGTCGGTTTTTCCCAAACTGGCTGTATGATCTAAAAATGTGGTAAAGCAAACAAATTTAATTTTTTTCATTTGTAAAAATAGCTTTTCAAAGTTAGTTTTTTTAATTTCTAAATAATGTACAATATTTGAAGTAATTTACCAGGTTATCAGCCAAAATTTCACATTATTTGTATTCCTTTTGGCAAGTATTCTATCAATTTCGCTGAGCACAAATTTTCTAAACAAGTTTCCTGTTACCACACCCCGAAAAAAAAATTTGCTTGATTATAATTATATCTGCCAAATGGTCAATGTCATAATACATTGTTTACATTAAAGGAACACGTTGCCTTCAGATTTCACGAAATCTCATGTTTGAGGGTGTTCCTTATACTTATTAAGAGTTGTTCTTGCAATAAAACACATTTAATGTGTTATAATTAGTGAATGGTAATTAAAAAAACAAACACTGACCTCTGACCCCCACTACATGTCCCGCGAAATGTATACGTATTTCAAGCCGTCAATACGATCGTCCGGGTAGTGGGCAAAATGCAGCGACGAACAGGA
Source organism: Henricia sp. BOLD:AAB3569 (assembly GCA_037783545.1). Taxonomy (NCBI): domain Eukaryota; kingdom Metazoa; phylum Echinodermata; class Asteroidea; order Spinulosida; family Echinasteridae; genus Henricia; species Henricia sp. BOLD:AAB3569. The sequence continues at coordinate 1,095,110 of JBBELK010000121.1, forward strand.
GTTAGGCTGGCGCCGTAGCCAGTGGTCAGGTAAACCTATCAGATGAACGCAAGGTACCATACCATTCTCCGCCTCCCGAGACATGTGTGAAATGTAAACACACACACACACACCCCCCCCCCCCTCCCCCTGGATCGTCAAGAGAACACAGCAGACGCGTCAAAAAAGAAAAAACGAAAACCTCGCCAATCAGGGTAAGAATATTGTCATGGGACAAACCGATAGAAAGGACTTGGATGATTTATACCCAATGGTTATTGTAGACACGAATTTAAAAAAACAGGCACATCACACGCAACGGAGGAAGGAAAAATAATTTCTTTCTCCAGGCTGGAAATAAGACTAATATAATTTCTCCGCCATTTATGGGAGTCAAGATTTTGACTCCCATAAATGGCGGAGCGTGCTGCTTCGAGAAATTACGCAAAATTTAAGCATTTCTAAGGCACGTTTGTGTGGATCATTATATTCTACTTTTTAAACATCTTTCAGATCGTGCTCATTATACTTCAAACGCTTGTAATAGCCCAAAAACGCCCAATAAAGCGCAACCCGAAGGCAACGTGTTCCTTTAATATGCTTATACAGTGTACAAATAACATTTAAAGCACAACATAGGACCAAGTGAACTTTCCATTGTTCCCCCAAATGTGTGTCAAACATGCAATGATTTACTTTCAGGTTTTTTTGGGGTTTGGGGAGTCCCTCGGTCTCAAATGTGCAGCATATAAGAAATAATGGCTCAGACCGTATCGAATATCCGCCATTTCATGGGGCAGTTTCTTTGTTCCTTGAGGACATGCATGGTTGCACATATTGTGCTTACATTGTTGAACAGTTTTAGTAACAAAAGGTGCCCCACAAGATGGCAGCTATTCCAAACAGTCTATAGCAGATAAACACTAAACTGAAATTTGTAATTTCAAGTAAGCGATTAGACACATGAGCAAAGCATGTGTTAAATGACTTGCTAAGCATAACATACATGTACTTTTGTTATTATTTGAAAAATTTTTGTCAAGTATTATTTTTATGGAATTATGCAAGTATTGTCAATCTAATTATTGTTCCAACAATTTTACAAATATTTTAAAATATTTTCGCATCAAAAAGCTTTATGAAGATACAAAAGTTGTGATTTTTAATAAAAATTCTATCCAATTGTGGATGTCACACAGTCTATGCCAAGTTTTCGTGACCATAACCTAACATCAGTGGTGTATCCACGACCATTAAAATGTAAAACTACATGTACAATGGACATTCTAGGCAGTACCAAGGTTCTGTCTGGATTTTTTGACTACCGTCCGTAATTTTAATTGTATTCTTGATATTTTAATAGCCCAATTTCATCGAGCCGCTTAAGCACGAGTAGTAACGGCGTGCTTACTGTAGCAGACGAGTTAGCGCTATGTCATGGTCGCGGCATGGTTAAGCATGCACACGCTCGGTGACGGTTATTGTTTTCAGTTGCTTACCGTTAACAATGCCTATGAAACAGCCTGCCGCTCGGTTAGGAGAAAATAGGCTGTTATGCAGCTCTATGAAATTGGGACCTGGTCGCAAAAACTCATCCCAGACTGCACGACATTCGACACATTTTGCCAGAGCAGGTCATAATCAAGTTCATTAACTGTCACACAGTAACTCAATAAAATCAATGAGTTTGACACAGATTAAATGGTTGCCATGGTAATTGGCAATTTTTTACTGGTCACAGTGTATCATGACCTTGATGGCTCCTCCAGCAGCCGTCCGTGAAGTCTCAAAGGCTTCCAGTGTCTTGTCCAGAGGGAAATGATGAGTGATGAGTCTCTTAGCGTTAACCTTCCCAGATGCTATCATATCTAGGGCCAGTTGGTAGCTGGAAACAGAATCGTACATGAATTACGGTAAAAGACCATGTTCAGATTTTTCCAGAAAATAGGTTTCGTTCTAACCTAACAATCATATATAATAACTCACCAAAATACTATCCATGGGAAGAAAATGGAAAGTTTACAATCTCCAATTTAGATTATGGAAGCAAATGTTTGGTGTAATCACTGCACTGTTTTATGGATAAATTAGTTTACAAAACATTGGTGGTTTTTGACGATATTGAAAATATATGGATTGAGAGTGCAAAATTTTAGAATGGTAATGAGAAAAATATGACACATGACATGGTATCAAAATCTCAACACCCATGGGAAATATGGGGGCTCAAAAATGTGATCTGATTTGCAATGTCCCAACATTTTAATCAACCATTTGACCGAAAAAACCTTACTCAAATGGAAGACAGAAGTGGTTCCAACTGTCCAGTGCAATGATTCTGCCGTAGATAATATATTTTTATAAGAAAACGATAATTGAAGATGAATTTATATAAATATGTGTGCAACTTCATTTTTTGCAGGGTACCCTAATGTAAAACAAACTAGGCCCCTGACTACTATGGTATTATGGCCTGTTTTCTGTGCAGTGTAGCCACTTAGGAACCAGCCTAAATAGGACGATGGCTTTGCACTATTTCTTGATTGTTCACCAGTCCACAGTAGGTATGTAATGTACGTAGGTTCAGGTTGGTTTTTATCACACACATCCTCAATCACACATGGAGATACAGACATTCTCCAATATTGTACAATAAACAGAGACAATACTAACCAGTTTGCGTATCTGAATACGCCACGGATGTCTACTTCCCTGACTGCTGCATTAACCATTGGTACATTGACTTTGAGAGAGCTCAGACCAACCAAGACCAGAACACCTCCAGACTTGGTTGCCTGTAAGAGAACAATATAATTAACATCTGCCTTTGAAGAAGACTCTACTAGGGTCGGAACGCGAGGCCACTCATTATACAGTGTGATCTGTAAAATATGATAGAATTGTTTGAGGGTCCAAATTCTTCACTTTCAAATGAAGGTGCAGTTTAGAAATCCACTTACTATGCTGCTGTTGCTATGTGGTGCACACCATTGCCTAGCAACCAACAGTCTGGTTGCTTTATACCATTCTCTCCTACGGTATTGATTCTGTATTTCACACCTGCCGCGTGCACCACATAGCAACAAAAATTTAGTCTGGTCATGTTGATACTAATTGTGCATGTGAAACGAAGTACGTCAGTGTACCAGACGCGATTCATGCGAAACACGCACAAGGCTAATTCACTCCAGTGTAGACTCCTGTTTTTTCCTTCTCCCAACCGACTATGTTTGCACAGAAGTACTTTCCTTGCCTTCCACCTCTGTGGCCCTGGTTCGAATCCTGTCTGGGTCAGTATGCAAAGGCGGATCCAGCCTCATTAAAATACAGGAATACAATGGAATTCAGGGGGTCGGACCCCCCTGAAATCCATTGTATTCTGGATCCGCCACTGGTATGTGGATTGGGTTCTCAGTCCCTGCTTGATTCTGTGGGTTTTCCCCCTATACATGTGTGTAAGGGTTTACCTCTCACCTCTAAAACTGAGCATTTCTTCACAGGTTTCTTCAGACTTACGAGCTACAGTGCCTCGGGCACTTTTGAGGAATCCTTGGTTTCAGTACAAGAATTAGTAATAACCATTTGGTTACATAGACTTACATAGATGCCAGTCTGTATGCAAGGTTCGGCCCCAGTGCAGTCAATACTAATATCCGGTTTGCATCCTAGCACCTTCTCCACTCGACTCGCCATTTCCTGCACGTCTTTCGTGTCTGCGCGCAATACATGATGGGCTCCGAGCTCCTTCGCAACGTCCAGACGACCCTGGTCCAGATCTTTGAGTGAAATGGCAAAAACAATGAGATTATATCGTAAAATTCACTTTCTCAGAAAGAAATTCTGAGCACAAATTCTTAAACTTGCACAGTAGGAAATATTATTTCTAAACATCTTTTATATTTTTTGTACTCTGCTTTGTTCTCACCTGTGATAGCAATTTGAGTGGCACCCATGGCCTGTGCAGACAACAGCGACATGAGTCCAATAGGACCTGAAAAAGACGATAATAATTAAATTTTAGTTTCAATTATTTTATTTTTTGCATAACTCTAAATTTACACTAGATTTTATTTCAACTGAACCAAATTTATCCAAAAAAGTTGTTGGAGTTGGGTAGATGTTTGAACCGTTGTGTGATATATGATAATCTTTAACCCTATATGTTTTGTAACTTTATTGTTTTGGGTGTTCACCAGAGACCACCCTGTGCACCAAAGGGTTAATGATAATGTGTTATTTAGTACACATATCCACCACGCAAGGTGCTCAGGGCTCTGATTACATTTATCATCATCCCTGACCATAGGGCTCCATTAAATCACTCCATGTACCATCTCAGCCCCCTCAGGAGTATACAGCCCCGGCTGCCTATTATACCCCATTTACACTCGATTCGCCTTTGCCGAATCGAACTCCGCAATTTCCAAAAAGGGGAGTTGAAGCCGGGTAGGCACTAGGTGTAAACGCAAAAGGTGAATTGAGAAAGGCGGATCAGACCCGGGTCTGATTCGCCTTTTTCAAGTCTCCTTTGGGGTAGGGTTGAACCCCGCAATTGCGGGGTTGAACCCTGCAATCGTCAAGGTCGCTTGTAGTGTAAACGCTACCCGAATACAGATTCGGCAATTTGGGTGTCCTTGGGGCGGTGCCCGCAGTGTAGTAGATTTAATTGACCAATCTGGCACTGGTGCAGCAACACCTAACAGCTCACGCATGCGCTGCAGTTACATTTAGTGGTGACTTTTGCGGTTTCTTAAGCGAGTTGAAGCAATTTGGAGCGTAGTGTAAACGCGGCAAATGTTCAGTTTTGTGGTCGCAATAAAAATGCTGGATCTGTATCCACCTTTGCCGATTCGAGTGTAAACGCGGTGCAAGGCGCTCAATGGCTAACATCAACATGTACTACCCATGCAGGTACCCATTTATTCCTGAGGGCAGAGAGACAATTTAAGGCAAAATGTCTTGCCTAAGAGCACACACACTACACACCATTCAAGGACCAAGGCTTGAACCCACAACTAGTAAAATTAACCATGTCGTAAGTTTAATGCACTAGGTCGTTCAGCCAACATACATTGTTTTACTTAACAGGCCAATCATATAATTTACTTGGGGCAGAAATAAAAAAAAACAATTCACCTGCTCCAAGCACAAGAACACGACTTCCAAGACGAACTCCGGCACGGCGACAGGCGTGCACGCCGACTGACAATGGCTCCAAGAGGGCACCCTCTTCATCAGTCACATGATCAGGAAGTCTGCGCAAAAAAACGGTTAATGCCGATATATTACGGAAACTGAATAAAGTTTTAGCAACAAAGCTTAATAACACATCTGTGAAACACCAAGAGAAAAGTTGGGTTTTTAGGGGAAAAAAACTTGGGGTGTATACTACTGTGCCTCAAAGCTAAGCTGATAGAGCATATGTCCGGTGTACTGCCCGTGTGTCAGAAGTCTTTAGGAGAAACCAGAGGGAGTATACCGATGTGCCTCAGTCATAGCTCAGCTGGTAGAGCATCTTCCCGGTGTCTCAGAGGTCTTGGAGAAAACCTGAGGGAGTATACCACTGTGCCTCATAGCTCAACTGGTCGAGCATCTTCCCGGTGTGTCAGAGGTCTTGGAGAAAACCTGAGGGAGTATACCACTGTGCCTCATAGCTCAGCTGGTAGAGCATCTGCCTGGTGTGTCAGAGGTCTTGGGAAAACCTGAGGGAGTATACCACTGTGCCTCATAGTTCAGCTGGTAGAGCATCTGCCCGGTGTGTCAGAGGTCCAGGGGAAAACCTGAGGGAGTATACCACTGTGCCTCATAGCTCAGCTGGTAGAGCATCTGCCCAGTGTGTCAGAGGTCCAGGGGAAAACCTGAGGGAGTATCCACTGTGCCTCATAGTTCAGCTGGTAGAGCATCTGCCTGGTTGTGTCAGAAGTCTTGGGGGAACCCGAAGGAGTTTACCACTGTGCATCATAGCTCAGCTGGTAGAGCATCTGCCTGGTGTGTCAGAGGTCTTGGGAAAACCTGAGGGAGTATACCACTGTGCCTCATAGTTCAGCTGGTAGAGCATCTGCCTGGTTGTGTCAATGGTCTTGGGGAGCCCCGAAGGAGTTTACCACTGTGCATCATAGCTCAGCTGGTAGAGCATCTGCCTGGTGTGTCAGAGGTCTTGGGAAAACCTGAGGGAGTATACCACTGTGCCTCATAGTTCAGCTGGTAGAGCATCTGCCTGGTTGTGTCAATGGTCTTGGGGAGCCCCGAAGGAGTTTACCACTGTGCATCATAGCTCAGCTGGTAGAGCATCTGCCTGGTGTGTCAGAGGTCTTGGGGAGCCCCGAAGGAGTTTACCACTGTGCATCATAGCTCAGCTGGTAGAGCATCTGCCTGGTGTGTCAGAGGTCTTGGGAAAACCTGATGGAGTATACCACTGTGCCTCATAGTTCAGCTGGTAGAGCATCTGCCTGGTTGTGTCAATGGTCCTGGGGAGCCCCGAAGGAGTTTACCACTGTGCATCATAGCTCAGCTGGTAGAGCATCTGCCTGGTGTGTCAGAGGTCTTGGGAAAACCTGAGGGAGTATACCACTGTGCCTCATAGTTCAGCTGGTAGAGCATCTGCCTGGTTGTGTCAATGGTCTTGGGGAGCCCCGAAGGAGTTTACCACTGTGCATCATAGCTCAGCTGGTAGAGCATCTGCCCGGTGTGTCAGAGGTCTTGGGGAGCCCCGAAGGAGTTTACCACTGTGCATCATAGCTCAGCTGGTAGAGCATCTGCCCGGTGTGTCAATGGTCTTGGGGAGCCCCGAAGGAGTTTACCACTGTGCATCATAGCTCAGCTGGTAGAGCATCTGCCCGGTGTGTCAATGGTCTTGGGGAGCCCCGAAGGAGTTTACCACTGTGCATCATAGCTCAGCTGGTAGAGCATCTGCCTGGTGTGTCAGAGGTCTTGGGGAGCCCCGAAGGAGTTTACCACTGTGCATCATAGCTCAGCTGGTAGAGCATCTGCCTGGTGTGTCAGAGGTCTTGGGGAAACCTGAGGGAGTATACCACTGTGCATCATAGCTCAGCTATGAGAGCATATCTGCCCGGTGTGTCAAAGGTGCTAAGTGCCCATGAGCGAATTAAACAACACCTTCACTACCCAAAGTGCCTTGCCCAAGAGCACACACTATGGATATGGGCAAGCCTGGATTCTAACACATGCCGCTTACTTGTAGCAGAAATCAGCAGCATGACAGTAATAACGGCGCAGTGTTCCGTCATCCGGCGGAGTGGCGCAGAAAAATACATCAGGGCACAGGTTGTAACGACCCTCCTTACAGAGTGAGCACACTCGGCATGGTACGCCTGGTTCAACGGCTACACGATCACCTGTAAAAAAGGAGGAGAAAAAAATGAAAAATATTGAAGGCATGTTTAAAGACAAAATACATGATTGGAAAACTGAGAATGTGTATGATAAAAACCAACCTGTGTATAAGTCAGCTCAGTACCTCATCTATGTTCCGAGAAAACAATGAAAAACTGAGTCCATGCTTTCGAGAAATTGTGTGAAGCCACTGTCCTATTTAGGCTGGTTCCCTGGTTATACTGCACGGAAAATTTGAGCCATAATACCATGGTAGTCAAGGGCCTAGTTTCATTTACCTGAGGGTGTCCCTGTAAAAAATGTGTGCGCGTACGCATTTATATAAATTTGTCTTCAATTATTGTTTTCTTATAAAAAAATAACATTTTGGGCAGAATGATTACATTGGACATTTAAAACCACTTCTGTCTGCCATTTCAGTTTTGTCTGGTCAAATAGTTGTTTAAAATGTTGAGAAATTGTAAATCCATTGTAAAACCGACTCTTATGCTAATCATTTTGGACTTACCAATTTTCAAATGCGTGACTCCTTCCCCAAGAGCCGAGACTACTCCAGCAGCCTCATGGCCAAGAATCATCGGTTTCTTGACGATGAAATCGCCAATACGACCATTGACCAGGTAGTGGACATCGGAACCACAGATTCCCACAGCGGTCATTTTGAGTTGGACCTCTGCAAGCATGAAATTGGAAAGGGAAAAAGATCACACTAATTATTAGTGATGAACTTGAGGTCTGAAAATAGGAAGTTGAAGTAAATGTGTGCATGTACTTTGTTTCAGAAGTGGCAGGCAGCCAAAATAACGCATGTAGATGAATTGCGAATTGCCACCGTGGCCGAGTGGTTTGGGTCACTGACTCGCAATACTCGGGTGAAAACTTGGCGTTGCAGGTTCGATACCCGACTGGGGTACCTGTGCCCTTAAGCAAGGCACTTAAACACACTTGCTCCATCCTTGGGAAGGGATGTAAAGCCGTTGGTCCAGTGTGTTAGGTAACGCACTTTAAAGATCCCACAGCATTCTTTCGTGGAGAGCAAGAGGATTCCCCGGTGTATCTTTCCATTTCTAATTCTCCTCGTGGGTTTCCTCAAGCTTGTGGGCACTTTTGAGGAATCCTTGTTTTCAGTACCAGAAAGAAATAATAATAATATTAAAGTTGGGACCGCTGGCGTAGCTGGGGCATAAAACCCTCACTGGGCCAGGGTTAACAGCATGGCAATGACATTTGACACGCAAATGCTACTCTGAACATTGCCCCAGTTACAACAATCGCCCAAGTAAGCTAAATATGCACTATTATTTTAGTATTTACCATTTTTGCCTGGCTTAGGAATTGGTGTATCTTCCTGTGGAGAGGAAAAAAACGGCGGTAACAATTAAGAAGTATCAGCGGTATTTTTTTCGTTCACATTAAACACGGAATTTGGTAAATGTTTAGGTATTTTTTTCGTATACATTGAACAAAGATTTGAAGGAAATTACCTCCTGGAATCAACAGATAATTTAATTTTAAGATATACTTCCCACTTACACTTTTGTCGCAAATATTGCTTTTCTGTGGAAAAATCACATTTTCTCCTTCAAAAATTACATGCAGTTAGTGCACAAGATAACTATTAACGCGCGCACACGGCTTAGCGCCCTCCTGCTTATGCATTGACTGCTCCCGCCTTAATTTTGTGCATTACTTTATGCAGTATTAAGCCTATCCTCGATCCTCCATAATCTGCGCACCTAACGCTTATGCACGCGCGCGCATTGGCCGTCAAACACTAAGGGGAGTGCGTAGAAATAGGACCGCGTGGATTTAGGAGTACTGACGATATACCCATTTGACAGTCAATATTTTGTTTTCAAAGAAAACCTAGAAATGTTCTCACTGCTAAAATCAAGTTTGTTTTCCTTACTGAGGCATTATCATGTCATATTTAGAAAGGATTAGGCTAATGAAACTAGATGTTATGTTTCCCGTAACCCGCCCACGTTTGGATTTTTCGGCCGCGTTTGAGATGCCAAAATCCTTAAACAGTTCATTATTTTGTATTTTCCCTTAAAAGCAGCGCTCGAATTTCACAATTTAGGCATGGTGCTCAAATTTTAACGTAATTTTCTTTCTCCATAAAACAAAATACCCCAGAAGCAGAGTATCGGCGCGGCTGGCCGGCGGTATATACGTGAACGTTTGTATTAATGATTTACAATAAATTCCTGGAGAAGACATTGCGCTGCCATTTCTGTGATGCATGTACCCGGTGTGCAAAACCGTACACGTGCAAGTCCGGCGCGCTGATGTACAAACACATAGGGACCGTATGATACAGGAAGGGGGTATAATAAAGGTAGAAAAGCATGGGTGCAATTCCCATTTAAATTGTGTGGACTGATATAAATGTGTTTTGTTATTTAAATATATCTTGATCCTTAAATAAATTTGTCATAAATACCTGAGAAATAGTGAAAGATATTTTAATAAATACAAATTTGTGTAAGTTAATCAGGGTTGTGTTTTAACACACTATCAGAGGGTATGGAGCGCGCTAAGTTTTGATCAAATAGCCGTTATTTGCAAATAATGAAATGCTACAAAATAATGAATAATGAATAATGAAATAGTTGCCTCATTTGGGCTTGACAAAAATGTTACGGGAAACATAACATCGAGTTTCATTAGCCTTAGGTTTTATTTTTAACCCTATATTTTGTACCCATGATGAGCCATCACAAGCCGCCAAGCCCGGCCCATGCAGATATGCACAACGGCAACGCCCATTTCATGACTTTTGTCAGTTTGTCATCAAAATCAAATGATCAGCAGATCAGGCGTATTCTGAATCATCAACCTACCATAACCAGTTTGCCCTTCTCCTTCAGAACAGCAGACAGATTTTCAACTACAGCCATTTTTCCTAATGTCTGTCTTACTAAACACAGATAAATTTCGGTTCAAGAGAAATTAAAGACGAAACGGTGCAGATTTCTAGCACAGATTTGGGCAATGCAAATATATCACAGCGCCACCACGTGCTCCAGGCGAGAAGGTATGGTGGCCTTTAATGGACGTAGAGATATTTTATATAAAAATACTATTTAAATTGACAAATTTCAAAATGACACCGGCAGCCTCGTTTCAGATGTCGAGTCATTGTATTACGTCACGCGTCTCTTCATTTGAAAATATTATCACAAAAGTAAGCACTGAATTTGAAATTCCTCAATATAGCGGTGCTATTCTGTTGGCAATTTCAGACTGTGTAGGTTGCCTGCAGTGGGGAAAAATGTTTGCAATTCTGTCCAAAATCTTGAGTCCTGGGCAAGAATCCTAAATTTTCAAATCTACATGATGAAATAGTATATTTTTGTGACATACAAGATCTTAGGTCCAAAGAGTTTTAATTTTATCTTTAAATTATCCAGCTAAACTGAGGAAATAACTTTTACCCAAACTGGAGAAGGAAATAGGTTTCAAACAGGCTAAATTTTCTTTTGGAGTCATTTCTGAGACATTTTTTAAAATGTCAATTTTTGACAAATTTAGAAAAATTGCTTAACTAACCACTCATGAAATTTATCATTTTGGGCAAAATTGCAGGAAATGTTGCTTAGAACCCATAAACGATAGCTTGTATTTAACTGTGAAATTTCAGATTGAGGAAAAATGTTTCAATTTTTCTGAGAAATTAGCTTTGAAAACTGCCTAAATAGGTTTTAAACGGGCTAAATTGTCATGCCACTCCCCGCAACCTTGGCTGTGTTGTTAGTCAAACCATCTTTTTTAAGAAACAAGGAAAAAAAGCAAACAGTTTTAATTAGCTGTAACTGGACATTTAGTTTTATTGATATTGTTCTGGCCATCCTCTTTAATAGGCATGCATAAAAACCTGCCCCGTTGTCATGGACACCGGTGGGAATATTGTCAACAAAGTCAGTATAATATAGACCGTATCGAATAGCTGCCATTTCGTGGGGCAGCTTTTTCAACAATGGAAGCACAATATGTGCAACCGGAACCATGCATGTCCTCACGGAACAAAGAAACTGCCCTACGAAATGGCGGCTATTTGATACGGTCTTTTGGGACACTTGTCGGTTTTCACACATTGGCTGTATGATCTAAAAATTAACAAAAGCGAACTAATTTAATTTTTGGTTTAAGCTTTTTGGAATTTTTGTTTGTTCATTTGTAAAAGTACCAGTTCAAAGTTAGTTTTTATTATAATTTCTAAATAGTGTACATTATTTGAAGTAATTTAACACGTTACCAGCCTTTTCGCATTATTTGTATTTCTTTTGGCAAGTATTCCATCAATTTTGCTGAGCACAAATTAACTTAACAAGACTTTATATGAAGTTTCATGTTACCGTAGGAGACGGGGAGGCAAGGGGTGATGATGCTCCCACTTTAAAAAGTGGTGGAGGGGTGGAAAGACGTCAATTTCCCCCCCCCCCCCCTTTTTGCTTTCAATATATGATGTAATTCATATTTTGTCGGCAAAATCATGGTACTGTTAGCAAAAATAAAAAAAGTTAATTAAACTAATATAACACCGCTAATAAAACGCCACAGCAATGGCAATGCTATTACATTATATTACATGTATACAAGCTGTTGCGCGAGGGTGGCCATCCGCTCACTCACCCACTGCCAGCTCACCCACCGCCCCATACTCCCCGCTGAGCAACACTGAAGCGTATACCCAGCACGATATGTGGCAGAGGGACTCCCCCTAAGGCCCCTATACCTTAACACACTCTTACCTTTTGTTAACGCACCAATCCCCCCTTAAAACTGAAAGAAATTCCTTGGAAATTCCTTGGATGTTTGAGACACAATAGGGGAACAATGGTAGGGGGGAGTCCGTTTGCCACATATCGTGCTGCATATGCTGAAGTGACACGCTGTGCATCCCCACTTTTGAAGAGCTTGCTACGCCTATGCCACACTCCGAAAACAAATTAGCTCAATTATAATGCATAGTTCCGAGATTGCCCAATTAACCCTGCCCCCTTGGATATTGTTGCTATGCCTCACACGCTATCGTCAAAATGTCCACACACACTGCACAAACCAATGGGACTTTCAACGGAAAGCACAGATTCACTGGAGAAAACTCAAAGGTATTCATGTTTCAGGATTGACAGTCACCGTAGCACGCACTTAGTAAAAGGCCAGTGATACAGAGAAGTCATATATTCATAACAATTCGCTTTCTTACATTTGAACAGCAAATTGCCCGGCCTTGAAACAAAACGTATGGGCAGAAAATCGTGTGATGTTGGTTTGTGAGGCAATGCACTTTTACCTATGTGGGTGCTGTCTGCTAGATCTGTTGTGATTGGTCGGCGGGTTCGGTTAATTGAAAGGTCGGAACTATGCATTATATTTTAGTCTTTCCACGGTAAAGGGGTATTTTGGCAACACAGACCATATTTTCCAGAAAATACCTTTGTCTGGTCTCAAAATAAAGAAATCTGTTTCAGTTGTTGTGAAGAGATAACTTGGGCCCAAAAATGGTTACAACATGCCTTTCTAAAAACCCTGTGTACAAATTTCCAATATACGCTCGTAACCAGGACGGCCTAAAATGTAACAAGTGTTAAATAGTCAATATCATAATACATTGTTTACATTCATAAGCTTATATAATAGCGGCTAAACATTATACTACATGTAGCAAAGCTCCTACATGCATAAATAGACAAAACCACTAAAATTTGTAATTTCAAGTACTGATGAGTACGGCACTCTGTCGGTGCCATCCAGATCCTACTTGTTTAGATACCGAGATAATTAAACCAAGGTGACTTATAACCTGGATTATCAACTTGGCGAGATGCCAAGTCGACTCGGGGAAATAATTTATGTTGCCAAGTCGACGTCCTAGATTTAATAAGTCGACTTGGCAAGAAATATTACGTCTTCCTGAAATCAATGTCGACTTGGTAAGATAATTGTTTGCCAAGTCGACTTAGTAGATTTAGAAAGGCGATTTGGCAACAAAAATATCTCACCAAGTCAACTTATTTATTTCAGGAAGTCAACTTGGCAGCATAAATTATCTCGCTAAGTGGACATAATCCACGTTATAAGTCAACTTGGTGAGATAAATTATCTTGTATCTAAACAGGTCGCATAGCACTCACAGAGCACCGTAGAATAAACACAAAGCATGTGTTAAATGACTTGCTAAGTATAACATACAATTTTTGTTAAGTATCATTTGCATGGAATTATGCAAGTATTGTCAATCTAATTCTACTTCCAACAATTATGCATGCTCACTTCACATCAAACTTCCCTTCAAAAGCTTCATGAAGAAACGCCGTTCAACAGTAAAAACATACAAACATCTATGTCTTAGCTAAGACGTCCTAACGTTTGGATATTTTTTTAATGTGTTGTACCTGAGATGTCATAAATTCAGTTAGGACATATGTGTCTTAGACTTAAGACGGTTATATTGCAATCCACCCCAGGTCACACTTAAATCCACTAACTGTCACACTGTCACGCAGTAACTCGGCAGTAACTAATCAAATCAATGCGTCTGCACCTATTAAATGGTTGCCATGGTAATTGGCCATTCTTACTGGTCACAGTGTATGATGACCTTGATAGCTCCTCCAGCACCTGTACGAGAAATCTCAAAGGCTTCCAGAGTCTTGTCCAGAGGGAAATGATGAGTTATGAGTCTCTTGGCGTTAACCTTCCCAGATGCTATCATATCCAGGGCCAGTTGGTAGCTGGAAACAAAATCGTACATGAATAAAAGGTAGAACACATGTTTGGTAAACCGTTACAAACAGTTTGATCTCCCTGTGTGATTAAAGACATGCATGATTAAAACCAACCTGAACAAAAACCAGCTCCGTACTTCGTCTAACTTTTGAAGAAAAAGAAACCCAGTTTTTTGGCCAAGTACAAATGATGGAAAGACTTCGACCGATGCCGCAAATGTTTACTCTCGGAAAACCGTTTGAGTGTTTCCTAATGTGGCGCACTCTACGGTGGCCCGTGACGATCATTTGCATGCACGCACCGTGGTACAGGATACGACGCCAATAGACACGTGAAATGTCTACTATGGGCGCTCGTATATGATGTCCTGTGAACTTGAAGCGAACAGGGATGCCTTCACATCTCGGTGATTTTTAAGTAAATGATTCTCCTCCATATGTGACCCGCTCTGCAAAAAAGAGTCACAAGTCGTGCTGGCTAGTATTCTTTTTGCGACCATAAAAAGAAATCTGTTGCATGTCTACGATCATTAAAATACCAAAACACAAAAGAAATTCCAGGCGTAACACAGACATTCCAGGCACTGCCAAGACATTCTGGGCACCGCCAAGAATTTCCATTGTGTTTTGGTATTTTATTGAGCGTGGATTTGCCACATATTTCCTTTTATGGTCGCAAAAAGAATACTAGCCAGCGCAACTTGTGACTCTTTTTTGCAGAGCGGGTAACATATTTTATGAAGGTGCTTGAAAACTTTATTTCCGTTTAATTAAGTGCAACAAATTTGTTTATTGCTCGAAGAGAGAACGGAAATTAAAGTGCGCCACGTTGGGGGCCGCGCCACGTTGGGGGCCGCGCCACGTTGGGGGCCGCGCCACGTTAGGTGACATCAACAATATTGTAAAATAAACAGATGCAGTGCTAACCAGTTTGCAAATCTGAAGCAACCACGGATGTCTACTTCCCTGACTGCTGCATTAACCATTGGTACACTGACTGTGAGAGGGCCCAGACCTACCAAGACCAGAACACCACCAGACTTAGTCGCCTGTAAGAGAACAACAAAATTAACATCTGTAAAATATGATAAAATTTATCACGTTCAAATGACGTCACTTCCTACAAATTGTCATGTGGATCAGGATTTTGAATGTAATGTTTTGTGATGCGCATTGTTGCGCCGTATTTTGAACAAATTTCGAGCAACACGCGTGCATGTTTGGAACATTTTTCAGGGTGTGCGTGCGCGTACTTGATAGCGTTTAATACGCATTAGCATTGTTCCTAAGAAGATGGCGTCTGTGAGAGTGATCAATTGTTTGAGGGTCCAAATTCTTCACTTTCAAATAGAGGTGCAGTTTAGAAAGTCTACATACAGTTGTACATACTATTCTGTTGTTGCTATGTGGTGCACACTAATGCCTAGAAACCAACAGTCTGGTTGGCTTTATGCCATTCTATTCTTTGGTGAACACGGTATTGATTCTGTACTTCACACCTGCTGTGTGCACCACATAGCAACAAAACATTAGTCTGGTCAAGTGGATACTAAATGTGAAAGGAAGTACGTGTATATGTCAGTATATCAGACGCTATTTGTGCGTAACACGCAAAAGGCTAATTAAATTCTTATAGACTCCTGCAAAATGTTTTCCCCCAACCAACTTTGCATGTTGGTGTAGCAATACTTTACTTGCCTACCACCTCTGTGGCCCTGGTTCGAATCCCATGCAGCTCATTATGTGGATTGGGTTCTCAGTCCCTGCTTGATTCCATGGGTTCTCCTCCCACCTCTAAATCTGAGCATTTCTTCATTGTCTTCTCTTCACTGGTTTCTTCAGGCTTACGATCGAGCTACAGTGCCATGGGAACTTTTGAAGAATTCTTGGTTTCAGTACCAGAATTAGGAGCCGTACAAAGTTTTAAACATTTTAACAGTTGTACAGTGAGTAGTATTTTTCAAGACCTCCCCCCCCCCCCCCCCCCCCCCCCCCTACTTATCTACATTTGTTGTCACTACAATGAAATGTCAACATTTTACAGTGCATGTAAAGTCCTACGCGGCCCTCGACTCCCCTCCCCCTTCGTACAACCGTGAAAATGTTGACAATTTTAGACAGGGCCAAAAAGAATGTTGCGTTTCCGGTAACCCGACTGACCGATAAAATTTGGGTGGACGATGGGTCAGGGCCTCCCTTTCCCCGCCCCCCATTTTTTCCCCCGAGCATTATTTTAAGCAGGAAAATACTAATGCCAATGGATTAAGGACGGAAATGCAACTAAATTTCCCCCCTCGGCAAAACCAATTCGGAATCCTAATTTCACGAATGCGTCTTCTACCTTTGCTGTTTCGCGGAGAAAGCGTTTCCTATTTACGAGCGGCCCAGTAACAACACACAGTTTAGCCAAACCGATTACATACAGACATAACCCATTCACAGTTTGGCTAATAATATTAATAGCTTTTTGGTTAAAATACTACACAAAAGACTTACATAGATGCCAGTCTGTATGCAAGGTTCAGCCCCAGTGCAGTCAATACTAATATCCGGTTTGCATCCTAGCACCTTCTCCACTCGACGCGCCATTTCCTGCGCGTCTTTCGTGTCTGCGCGCAATGCATGATGGGCTCCGAGCTCCTTTGCAACGTCCAGACGACTCTGGTCCAGATCTTTGGGTTAAATTGCAAAAATTACAAGATTATTATGTAAAATTCACTTTCTCATAGAAACCTTTGAGCACAAATTCTAAAACGTGTAAGCATGAAATGTCAGTAAGCCAATTCTCCCTGAACCTGCTCATCAGAAAAACAACAATAAGCTAATTTATGATGCAATCAAGCTAAATCAATCAGAACTCGGCAATCCTTGATTTGAGATATCGGTATGGTCCAAAGTACATGTATGTTCATATGGGAAGAAAAAGCAAAATTGACTTTTTACAAAAACAAAAGGGGAAAAACATTTCCCTTTCGGATAAAAATAATCTTGACAAAAGTAAGAAGGACTTTTGAGCCCAATCGGCTTTGATGATTGTCAATAAATTTGAAACTATTTCCAAAAAAGCCCGTATTTGACACATATCTAGGACATATACATGCATTTAGGACAAGAAATTTAGCCAGATGGTAACCAGACTCAAGAAGTCAAAAGGAGAATGAAAGCAGGATGGGCAGCTTTTAGGTCCCCATTCTAACAGAGAAGAAAATACCAAATTGCTTGAAAAAGAATCTGTTCAATCAGTGCGTTTTGCCATCCATGACATAGTCCTTGAGCAAAGAAATGGAGAGAAAAATTCAAATAAGTCAAAGAAGCATGGAACGAATGATGCTTGGGTACACAAGGAGAGACCGCAAGACAAACACTTGGAGTAGGGATTAAAAAAAAATTAATGATGCCCTGGTACAGTAAAAAGGATAAATGGAAATGGGCTGGACACCCGAGTAGAATCCAAGATGAAAGATGGAGTAAAATCACAACAGAACATGGCAACGTCTCCCCGAAAAAAGAAAGCGTGGCGGGTCTCGAACAAGATGGAGAGACGATATAGTCAGCCACGTGGGATCTATTGCATGGCAAAAATATACACAAAACAGAAATACTTGGCATGGTTTGTGAGAGGCCTACACCCAGCATGGGACGAGATGAGCTGATAATGACATATTGTTTTTGTTCCCCTGTTGCGTTGTGTCCTAAATGTTCTCAAAAATGCAATATTTTCAATTATTTCCCCAACATTTTCTTTCATTTTTGTGTATTCTAATTTGATCTTACCTGTAATAGCAATTTGAGTGGCGCCCATAGCCTGTGCGCACAACAGAGTCACGAGTCCAATGGGGCCTGATAAAGACAACACAAAATCAATTTCACTGTCAAAATCGTTTTCTCCGCAGGGCTTGGAATATAACTACATTTCTACTGGACAAAATTCATCAAAACAAGGTGTTAAAGACCCACTGTATCATTTGCAATGACCTCAAAAGTTAATCAATGAGTTGACAGGGAAAACCTTACACAAAGTAAAGATTGAATAGGTAGCATCTATTCAATTTCCGCGAGAGATGATATAATTTTACCAGAAAATAATATATGAAGATGAAATTATTTAGATTGTTTGCAAACGATTGACTTATATAGGTTCTTATCTGGGTGGTCTGAAATGGGCACTGTGTACTGCATGTGTGCTGTTCCAACGCGATGCATTTTTTACCAGTCGCGCGCACACGTAGTATGACGCGCGCCACAGAGTGCATGACCGACTGAGAGCAGATATTTGAAACACCCTGCCAAGACCGGCAAAACGCATATGGATTTTCATGTTTTTGGAAAACACATTTGACAGAGCTGAAATTTCTTTGGATGAGTTCTTTCTTTCGATTTATTATTGTTTTATTCCTAAAATCGCTCAAAAACAGATCATCTATAGGGCTTTTAAAAGAGTGGAGGGCACACACAATATTAAAGGACCAAGGCTCGAACTCACAAGTTTAATGCACAAGACCGTTCAGCAAATGTGCATACGTGTCCAGATCATACATATACCATATAATTTGTCATATTTTTCTCAATAACATTCTGAAATTTCGCGTTCTCAATCCGTATATTTTGAAGAACATTGACCAAAAAAACACCGGTGTTTTGTACACTAATTTATCTGGCCCCATAAAGCAGTACAGTAATGACACCAAACGTTTTGCTTCCACATCCAAATTGGAAATTTCCTGTTTTCTTCCCATGGATAGTATTTTTTGAAGGTATTTTATATGATTTTTAATTTTAGGTTCTTGGAAAAATGTGATCACGCTCCTTTAACATTACTTAAGGCATGTTCCCATTGGACTTTCTTTTCCGCTGCATCGCGGAAAGTTACCGCGACCTTCGGTTACATTCCTTCCCATTTGCAAAATTTTTCCGTGCCCATGCGGAAAGCTACCGCGACCTTGCAGTAAACTTTTGCCGCGCAGGCCCACAGTTTACTGTAGGGTCGTGTTCATTTTACAGGGCGAAACTGTTCCCATTGGACTTTTCGAGGGCCCTGTAAAACTCCCACGGCTGAGCAGAAAGTTTCCGCAGCGTTTCTCACCCTGTAAGTTTTACATCGTGGTCGCAGTAGCTTTACATGGACACTAATTCTCCGTGCGTCCCCATTGGACTAAATTTTGTTACTCTTCCGCACAACCACAGTTTTACCAAAAATAGTCCAATAGGAACACCACTTTAGGCAGTTCAGAAAAATTAAAAAATTCACCTGCTCCCAGCACAAGAACGCGACTACCCAGGGTAACCCCACCACGCTGACAAGCATGCACGCCGACTGCCAATGGCTCCAAGAGGGCACCCTCTTCATCAGTCACATGATCAGGAAGTCTGCGCAAAAACGGTTCATGCCAAAATACAGTCAAACCTGTGTAAAAAGACCACTCAAGGAAGATGAGAATAGTGGTCTTTATAGACAGGTGGTCTTTCTGGACAAGTTTATGTCGGCAACTTTGAATTTTTAAGCCTTTGACCTGTGCATGTGCTTCATTAAAGTTATTCTCATGAGGATTTGGCCCTACATGTAGTTACTATGTGAAGCATTTTTAGCTTGATGTGTTGCATTTTAAAGCTCATGAACATAGCTCAGCTGGTAGAGCATCTGCCTGGTGTGTCAGAGGTCTTGGGGAAACCCGAGGGAGTATACCACTGTGCCTCATAGCTCAGCTGGTAGAGCATCTGCCTGGTGTGTCAGAGGTCTTGGGGAAACCCGAGGGAGTATACCACTGTGCCTCATAGCTCAGCTGGTAGAGCATCTGCCTGGTGTGTCAGAGGTCTTGGGGAAACCTGAGGGAGTATACCACTGTGCCTCATAGCTCAGCTGGTAGAGCATTTGCCCGGTGTGTCAGATGTCTTAGGGGGAAAACCTGAGGTAGTATACCACTGTGCCTCATAGCTCAGCTGGTGGACCATCTACCTGGTGTGTAAGAGGTTTTGGGTTTCCCAGTGCATTCTTTCATAAAGAGAGTAAGGGGATTACCCGGTCTCTCTGGCCGTTAGCTGCCAATGGCGCCACCCAGCTATGCATCTTGATGTTTAGGTGAAACATACCTGTAAGCTTCATACAATTAAGTCTATGAGCTGCAAATTTAAGTTCATTAAACCCATTAAATAAATGTTAAAGATTTAATAAAATATTTAGCTTACTTGTAGCATAAATCAGCAGCATGGCAGTAATAGCGGCGCAGAGCCCCGTCATATGGAGGAGTGGCGCAGAAAATCACATCAGTGCACAGGTTGTAACGACCCTCCTTACACAATGAGCAAACTCGGCATGGTAGGCCTGGTTCAACGGCCACACGGTCACCTGTAAAAAAGGAGGAGAAATATTGAAGGCATGTTTAAAGACAAAATACATAATTGGAAAACTGTTACAAACAACATTATCTCCATGTGTGATTGAGGATGTGTATGATAAAAACCAACCTGTGTTTAAGTCAGCTCAGTACCTCATCTATGTTCCAAGAAAACAATAAAAAACTGTGTCCATGCTTTCAAGAAATTGTGCAAAGCTACATTCGCTCGTTCCCAGCAAAGTTTGTTTGCGCCCTCATTGGCCAAAATGTTATAAGCCACGTGACCATGAGGTCACTTCTTTTTCTTGTTAACGTACATAACAACAATTTTTCCAACAGACAAGGCAGTCCCGCACACAGTACACCCATTTTATTCATAAATTTGATTTTGTTTGCGTTGGATATGAGTGTTAACATACTTTTTATCCATTTTTCGTCTGGCAGTAAGCAACCCACAATGCTCCGTGGCTCTGTATATGTGAAGGCACATCAGCCCGTACCAGCGCCCAGTATGGGCAACTTATTATTATTATTATTATTATTTAATTTACAGCATCCCGGAACGACATCACATCGTTCCTCCGCGACTACGCGGCTGTGCTGGACGGTTCGTCAAGTGAAACTATTCCCGAACCGTCAAAATGGTTTCTCGTGCAATTGCCTTTTGGCAGAATCTGTCCAAGGTTAGGCCCGTACAACCGAGGACAGTTTGCTGTTATGACATTTAGCCTCTTTTGGTGTATTTGTTTTGGTCAAACAACAAGCGGTGAAAGGAGTGTGAAGTGCGAACCAAATGAGCCATATACTTGATTTGGAGTTGATGGACAAACTCCGTCACAGGTTGTGTCTTGCATATCCTGTGGACATCATCGTTAGTTAGTGCAAGGGCATGTTCTCCATGTTTCATTCGGTAGCAAAGACCTCAGGAAACGATTATACATGTAAGCTGCGTTAACCCTCCTCATCTGCTGTTGAGTGAGTGACCAGTTTTTAGCCGAATAGCAGAGAGTTGAGCGAACAAAAGTTTCGAGAAATTTGACCCGTGTCTGCAGCCAGATGTTTCGGTTAAAGAAGATGTTCTTATACTCTTTAAACTTAATTTGGGCCAACAGGATACGGTAGCTTAGTTCACAGTCGCCAGTAGATGGTTCACTTTCGGCGATCTGAACACCTAAGTATTGGAACCTGTCAGTGTTACTGAGGGGAGTGTCGCTGATGGAGATTATCGATGCTAGGTATCTATCCTCTGATCCTAGATGTCTGAACCCTCCGACCATTGTTTCAGTCTTTGTAGCATCGACCGTGAGACCGTAACTTTTGAGAACTGTTTCCAGGAGAGCTGCAGCTTTTTGTAGGGAATCGGGGCTCTGTAAATAAGCCACCAAATCATCCGCATACCCTACCCATGATAGTGAACTTAAACCGCGGGTGGGGTTGTCTGATGCAGTACGGAATCTTGCACGATCTTCGCGGGACACGGCACTGTTATTAAACCGGAAACCGTATTCAAAAAACTCTATCCCACTGGAACTTGATTTTGCTTGTTCCAAAACTGGGAACGAGCAAACAAAGCCACTGTCGTATTGAGGCTGGTTCCCCTGCTATAACACATGGAAAATGGAGCCATAATACCCCAGTAGTCAAGGGCCTAGTTTCATTCACCTGAGGGCGTCCTTGTAAAAAATGTGTGCGCACACACATTTATAAAAATTCGTCTTCAATTATTGTTTTCTTATAAAAAGATAACATTTTGGGCAGAATTATTGCATTTGATATTTGAAACCACTTCTGTCTTCCATTTCAGTTTTGTTCTGGTCAAATAATTGTTTAAAATGTTAAGCTATTGTAAATCACGCACAAGGGCTTTAACCTCAACACTCCTCAATACTCCAAAATCAATATGACTTTGCACACACCGTAGGGAACTCGGATTTGGTTTTCCCAACGACTCTTATGCTAATCATTTTGGACTTACCAATTTTCAAATTCGTGACCCCTTCCCCAAGAGCCGAGACTACTCCGGCAGGCTCATGCCCCATAATTATCGGTTTCTTGACGATGAAATCACCAACACGACCATGGAGCAGGTAGTGGACATCGGTACCACAGATTCCAACAGCGGTACTTTTAAGCTGAACCTCTGCGAGCATGGAATTGGAAAGGGAAATAAAAAACACCAATTATTAGTGTAAACTTGGGGTTTGAAAATAGGGCGGTTTTACGCTGTCACGGGTCACTAAACCCTCCCACATTTGTCTTCCAGATCGGGGAGAGAACAATAGAGCCACGTGCAGAAAAGCTCGTTGCTGCTAGCAGTAAAGCACGGGGCTTTATTGTTCTCTTCCCGATCTGGAGGACAAACACAATGTTTATTGACCAGAGACAGCGTGAAACCACTCTATAGCAAGTTGAAGTAAATGTGTGAAGTGCATATATTTTGTTTCAGAAGTGGCAGGCAGCCAAAATAACGCATACATCAGCAACACTGACATTTGAGAATATGCCATGCTTTCCCAACAATAAGTTAGGAAAAATAGGACTGCCCCAGCAATAGTTGGGCCAGCTCAAACTTATTGTTGGAAAGTTATGACTATATTAAAGTTGGGTCCGTTGGCGTAGTTGGGGCATTAACACCCTTACTGGGCCAGGGTTAACAGTATAACAATGCCATTTGATGCGTAAGCACTACTACGAATGTCGCCCCAGTTACAAAAACCGCCAAAGTAAGCTAAACGTATAATTTGCACTAGTTACTATTCTACTTCTTTACTATTTACCATTTTTGCCTGGCTTAGGAATTGGTGTATTTTCCTGTGGAGAGGGAAAAAACACGGGTAACAATTAAGAAGTATCAGTAAGTGCAGATTTGAAATTACTTATCAAAAATTCCAGAACACTAACATAAATGTCGGCATACCGGTAGTCGCCAGGTCCGTGACATCGCCACCCTATTCATGAAGAATGGCTGATAAATAGGGTGGCGACCTCACGGACCCAGCGACTATGCCGACATTTACGTTAGTTAAGCCTACCCATCTGTTTTCAAAGATAGGCAGATTTCAATTCAATTCACTTTATTTCCATTCCATACTGTGTACACATAAATTTAAATGCATAATTTTACAGAGATTTAGAATAATGTACGTGTATGGAGGGATCCCATAAAAAGCAAAGCTTGTCAAGTATGGGATCCCTCTATAAAGATAAATGAAAGGATTTTTTTTTTATATAAATGGTATGGAATTAAGTTTAGGGAATGAGCAAAGGATTCATATTCAAATGAAATCAAAATGATATACCCATACTGATGCAAAGGCATAAATCAGAAAGAAAAATGTAATGGAAACACTAGCAAAGGGAAGTGCATTCACCAAAATTTCCAAGTGTTCCAATTAAATAAATGTTTATTTCATGACCGACTCACCCCTGGAATCGGAATTTTTTTATAAATACAATTATAAGGAAATACGGCAGTCAAGAACTTACATTGTATTCAGCTGTATATGTGTACTATTTTCCATTAACATACCGCAGAAAAAAATCACAATCACGATCCGCAGCCCGGCGCTACTTCGCCAAACACTTTATAATTTGAGATTGGCCACTTTACATAATTGGGTCAAGGGGGCGAGTAGGTTAGGGGCGACTCGGCCAGGGGGCGACTTGACCTGATTCCCTCTTGGCCCGCGCCCATGGCTGGCCGGTCAACCACATCCGAAAAACCACATCCGAATAAAATGATAAAGTTAGAGCTGAGGTAACCTCAGCTAGCCGGTCATGGAGGAAGTGCTTGGGCACAACGCACGCCGCCCACTTTCCGTTTCATCATGTAGCAATGACAGTGAACATTTTTTTTCTCTTCAAATGTGGTCGAATTATACATTAAACGAAAGCTCTCATTGGCCAAAATCAATGGTGTAAAAATCATTTAAATCGGTCGAACCGTTCAAGAGCTACGCCTTCTCAAAACTTGAAATGTCAAAAAGCGTTCTGGTGACGCGAAAGCAATTTGCTTTAAATGCATGTGGTTTTCTAATTTGGCAAAATTTGAGGCTAAGGATACTTTAACTGCATGTAAAAAGATATTCAATAATATTTCAAGGTGGTTTTTGTGTTTATCTGCTATTTTTTCCTGTTTTTCTTGCTTTTTAACCCCCAGATCTCCAGCACTGAAGGTCCGAGCTGGTCCGGTTATGTACACCACTTTGATATCTTCGTAAAGACTAGGCCTATCTTTATTATTATTATTATTTATTCGGCCTTTCTCAATACAGTACAAACATACAATTTAACCAAAACAAATAAATTACATGTGTTAAAAATACATTTAACCAAAAACAA
Organism: Henricia sp. BOLD:AAB3569; assembly: GCA_037783545.1. Lineage (NCBI taxonomy): Eukaryota > Metazoa > Echinodermata > Asteroidea > Spinulosida > Echinasteridae > Henricia > Henricia sp. BOLD:AAB3569. The sequence goes on from JBBELK010000121.1 coordinate 1,119,852, forward strand.
CCCAATCCAAGCAGGCCAGGATAGACAAAAGTATACTAAAATACTGTGGCTCGAAAGCCTGCCATTCCAAACTTGGAGAGGTTACGAATAAACATACGGTATAAAGAAATTAAAACAATTTATAAATTTATATATTATTTATATAACAAAAATTAATAAATAAACACAAAAACACAAAAACACAAAAACACAAAACACCAAAAAAAAAGGGTATTTTTTTCATATACATTGAACACGGATTTGGGTAAATTTATATATTGGAATCGATAGCTTATTCAATTCTAAGATATACTTCCCACTGACACTTCCGTCGCAAATGTTGCATTTCTGAGATAAATAAATGATAAAATTACTGCATAAGGTAATGCACAAAATGACGCGGCGAGCGGTCTGTGCGTAAGCGCGACAACAGAGGGCGCTGCGCGCGCGCGTGAATGGTTACCTTGTGCACTAACTGAAGGCAATTTTTGAAGAAGAAAACGTGATTTTTCTACAGAAAAGCAACATTTGCAACAAAAGTGCAAGTGGGAAGTATATCTTAAAATTACATTATGTGTTGATTCCAGCAGCCGATTTCACGAAAGAGTGCGCAGCTTGCGCAACTTTTGCAAAATGGCGCAAGCCCCATAGCTTGCGTGTAATTTTCACAGGAATGTTGCGCAGCCTACGCAATAAAATGTTGCGCAAGGGGACTTACGCAGTGCGTAAGGATTCGTGAAATCGGCTGCAGGAGGTGATTTCCTTAAAATCTTTGTTCAATGTATATGAAAAAAATACCAAAAAAAGATATATTGGGAAAAAAAAAATATTAAAAAAATATAAAAAATGCAATGAGAAGTAATGAAAATGTGACACTAAAATGTACTCCAGAATCTATAACCATAAAATTACAAAGAAGGTTCAATCGACCAATGCAGGTATATAAAAAAGAAAAATAAAGATCTTTCAGTTGCTTTGTAGACAAAATTGTAAATTGTAGTTCTCGATTAAAAATAATAAAAATAAAAAATCTAAATCAAAAGAAGATATTAACTGCAAAAATGTTATCAAGGCAAGACATTTCTAAGCACCACTAAATGCAATGAGATCGAGATTTAATGAAAATGTGACAAAAAATGAAATTACAAAGGAAAATACTCTACACCATTGCAGGTAAATAAAGACTTTTCAGTTGCTCCGTGGATCTAAAATTACACTTCATTAAACAAATTTGATAAACCGTTGTTAAAATGAGCAAACGAATCTATTAACAGAGAATCTCTTACATGCGAGGGTAAACAATATTGTACCAGGGGGTGTGGGGGCCCACTGGATAATTTTGGATTTATGAATTTAGAAAAAGGAACTTATTAAACATTTGTTTCCCTATTTTTGGCCTAAATATTTTTTCCTAAATTGGCCCATGATTGGCCCCAGTTCAATTCAAGTTTCAACCTACCATAACCAGTTTGCCCTTCTCCTTCAGAACAGCAGACAAATTTTCAACAGCAGCCATTTTTGTCTAATGTCTGTCCTACGAAACAGATAAATTTTGGTTCAAGAGAAATGAAAGATGAAACGGTAGGCCTACGCTTTTATAGCTCCATGTAGCCTGGTCGCAGTTCTGGTCACTGGTCATGCAGGTTGGACGTCGTCTTCAATTTCCGGCGCACGTAATCCAACCTGGGCTAGCCTTGTCCAAGGCCGTCTCCAGGTTTTTTTGCTGTACGAGAGAATATTGGGTCTAGCGCATGCAAACTGCACACGGCATCAAAACGAGCCACTGTGCGCGCGCGTATGCGATACAACTTCCATTAAACGCCATCAAGTACGCGCACGCACACCCTGGAAAATGTTCCAAACACACGCGCATGTTGCTCGAAATTTGTTGTTGTTGTTGTTAATTTATGGCATCTTCGGCAACTAGTATGCCCTTTATGCCATCACCTATACGGTTTTAGCTTTAACTATACACCAATCCGGTAATAAGGTCTTCTTCCCTGTACATCCGTTATAGGAGGGGGACTTCCACTAAATGAACTGTATGTTTTTGTTGTTGCTGAAGCTGCATTTGTTTACTTCGAACAAGTTGCGCGTCTTTAATTGTAGGGTTGTGTGCGCGCGAAGGCGGGCGCGTTGCGTGTACGCAAAGGCGGGCGCGTCGCGTATACGCGAAGGAGGCTCGTTCGTGCCTGTAATGGATCATGAGCGCTTTTCGTTCTAACAGCAACACAAAACGCACAGCCCATGCACTGGATGGACGCCCCTAGCTATGGCGAATATGCAGGGAGGAGATCTTAGTTACCGGATTGGTGTATACTTGATTATCAACTTGAGATGACGAAGAAGTTGCAGTTTTAGAAGTGGGAGGAAAAACCCCAGAGAAATCCCCGGGGGAAAACCCACGCGGTCAAGTAGGGATTCGAACCCGGGACGCCAGAGGTGAAAGGCGAGGAAAGAACCACTACGCCAACCCGACCGCCCCGCTCGAAATTTGTTCGAAATACGGCGCAACCGATGCGCGTCACAAAAAAATACGCTCAAAATCCCGATGCATGGGACAATTTGTAAGAAGTGACGTCATTTGAACGTGATCAATACATGTACGTACGTGCGTGTGTGCATAGTCGTAGCGCGGCGCGCTGTGAGCCAATACGTGAGCGCCTTGTTCAGTTTTATCTTAAGCGGGCCGTCTAGAAGACAAGCCCAACGCCTTGTTTAAGGCTAAACCGGGGCTGGCCTACGTGCAGATTTCTCTACTAAGCTCAGATGGCATATTTAATTTAAGCGACGTAGACTGGTTCTCGCTCCACATATTCCACATACAACGACTGAATATGCGTGTATGAGTCGTGGAATTCAAGTTTTTTGGTCCGGGAACCAGACTAGGGTAATGCAAAAAAATTCGCTTATTTACAGAGAGGAGAAATATTTCTCTCCCTGTCTCTGCTCATTCCCAGCGCGCCTTACAGGTGCACCCAATTAAATAGGCAGAGATCCGTGCGTCGAGCTCATGAATATTTTGTATGCCCCAAATTCTTCTTTATTAATATTAGAGAGAGTTGCGAGCTGAACGAGTGTGGTCTTGTGTAGAATATTGCCATCGCCGTGATGTGGGGTATTTTTGTTCTTTCAACTATATAACAATTTTGGACAATGTATAGCTCCTAAAAGTGGCCCTTTTTTCATAGTTGCCCAGTAGCGTAAAATTGAACAGAATTGAAAAGATGAGACTTCAATGAGTATTTTGGTTGTTGTCCTGATCGAGAAGCTGAGAGAGTTGTGAGTATTTTTAAATGATTTGTGAAAATTAGGCATTTAGCATTGGTTCCTATGGGAGCCCTATTTACTTGTGTGCAACCTTACAAGGCGAGCTGGAAATGAGCATTTTCCTCCAGGGGCCAATTTCGTGGCGCTGCTAAGCAAAAAATAATTGCTTAGCACAATATTTATTTGCCTTATAAAATGGATTACAAGCCAAAAATATTCGCCAACTTGTGTTCTTCGCAAGAGTAGGAGGAATACCTTTCAATACACATCACTTACGATTTTGGCTGGCAATCCATTTTGCAAAATAAAGCAAACAGATCCTGTGCTAAGCAAATTTTGGAGCCTGAGCCCAAGTCGAGATTTGGTCTCTGGAATGAGCGAATGCAAAAATAGCACAGCGCCACCACGTGCTCCAGACATGACCAGTCAAGAAGGTATGGTGGCCTTTAATGGACGTAGACATATTTTATATAAAAATACTTTTTAATTGACAAATTTCAAAATGACACCGGCAGCCTCGTTTCAGATGTCGAGTCATTGTATTACGTCACGCGTCTCTTGGTTTGTAAATATTATCACAAAAGAAAGCACTGAATTTAAAAATTCCTCAATATAGCGGTGCTATTCTGTTGGCAATTTCCAGTGTTGTAGTACTCGAGTCCAGGACTCAGACACAAGTCCGACTCGAGTCACATTTTTCGTGACTCGGACTTAACTCGAGTCACATTGGAAAATGACTCGGACTCGGACTCGAGGAAAGTGACTCGTGACTCGGAATCGAGGCTAATGACTCGAGACTTGGACTCGGGGCTAGTAACTCGAGACTGTTTAGGTTGCCTATAGGGGGCGGAGGAATTGTTGCAATTCTGTCCAAGATCTTGAGACCTGCGCAAGAATCCAAAATTTTCAAATAGTACAATTTTTGTGACATACAAGATCTTAGGTCCCAAGGTGACCGCGGAATGTTAAACCATTTTTGGTCTTCGTAGTTCCGTGTCTAAACATAGCCTGTGTCTATTTAGCTTGTGAACGTGCTACGGTGGCTTTTGAATGACATATTACATGATTGGAAAACTTTAAAAAACAGGGAACAACACCAATACATAACGAAAGAAAAATGTTTTATTAATTACCTCGTGGAAATTTCAGCCAACATAGGTGCAGTAATACTTTAGAAAACCTTAAAATCCATGCATGGTATTTACTCTTTTGTGGTTCCCTCAGTCCGTCCGCACCCCCGCACACCCATCCCCCCTCCCCCCAACCCAATAAGAGACAGCGGTCAAAAAGAAAACTGTAACACTGGTCCAAAATTACCGTGTTTTCAGTCTAAGTTTCTTTCTGTTTGTTTTCTCGGCATCTACATACATAATTCTGCAGCAGTTGGCGGTCTTTTTGTCATCTCTCAGCTTCAATATCAAAGCAAAACGGGTCTTCATCGATTTGTTCAAGAGAATGCTGTTTGTCGTGGCCTCTTTCCCACGATACGAATTTCTTTTATCTTCCTGAGGTAATTTGTCAAAATATATAGTAAATCCTTCCAAATTTCGTTTCTTTGTTTGTTTAATTTGTATACTGGCCAAACATAAGACGAATCCTGATAGGCCGCGCAGCCGGCCGCGCACATGGTTTGCCGCTTGTGCGCGGCATGTCGCGGCGCGCAAAACGTTTTGACATGGGTTAAATTTGTTGAACTTCGACCGCGGTGAGCTTACTTTTCCAACGCCAGCCAATAATTCATCAGAGAAGCCCGAATAAGTTAAGGGGCGTTCACAATATCGCAGAAAAAACGTTTCGAGCTGGGTCAAAGTTGAACTTTGACCACGGTGCGCTGACCTTTCCAACGCGCAGCCGATGAGGTATCAGAGAAGCCCCAAGTTACTGGAGTGGAATTTTCTATTTCGGAGAGATTGACACTTCGGACATCATGCAACGCGGTGCAGGTGAGCGTAGACTTGGTTCCAAGTCCGAGATCCTGGTTTGTTTTCCGTATGCGTACCGCCCTCTGTTGATTTGTGAAATGTATGGACAGGGAACTAGTCTATTTCGGTTCAGAATCTCGAGATTCTGAACCGAAATAGACTAGTTCCCTGTCCATACGTTTCACAAATCGGAAACGGAAAACAAACCAGGATCTCGGACTTGGAACCAAGTCTAAGGTGAGCGCAGCGCTGCAGTGTGATTTTTCCGCAATAGTGTGAACTCCCCTTTACTGGTGTTGAATTTTCTATTTTGGAAAGATTGGCGAGTTGGTGCTCATGCAATGCGGTGAGTGCAGCGCGGTAGTGTTATTTTTCCGCGGTTGTTTTTGTAATTTTGTAATTCGTCTGTATAGAGCCTACTGTTTTATTTAGACGTCCAAAATCGAATAGAACTTTTCTTTTAACACCGAAGAATTCCACCAAACGTCAATAATATTGACGAGACAATCTTAGTTCATAATCGAAAGTGCTCAAAAAGCACTCTCATGTGTGTGCAAAAATTGCCACTTTTGCGCTTTTTGCCAAGCAATTTTATAAAATGCTTTTATTGAGATGAGAAAATGTTCTTCGTGGAATGAAACGTTTTTCTACGGAAGAAAAAAAATCAACATTTTCATCTTTTTCAGCCAGTCTTTTTACATGTGAACAAGTCTTGTTCACCGGCGTACTATATAGCGCGCACATCAAAGGCCAGATTTAGGGCGTGTTTGTTTCGGACGGATCCAGATTCAGATCCGCGCAGATACAAGGTGAACTCGTTCACTTCGCGCACATCCTGACCGAGATCTGTGATCTGTGGAATCCTTCTCGAGAGATGGTTCAGCGCTAGATCCAAAATGGCGACGTAAACATCGTGGAGATTGTGTGTGAGTAAACCGTGTCGTTTCATTTTTCAGAGGCAACACACGATACAAACAAATTTAGAATGCTTGTTTATTTACGACGAATGTCGTGGGAGAAATTTGGTACAGAAATTTGACAAATTTGGTAAATAAATTGCAATTCACGTGATTTGAGATCCGAGTTGAGAGCGGTTTCGTTTGTTTGTGCGCGGTAAAACAGATCGGAATCTGGATTCGGATCTGTCATGAAACAAACACGCCCCTAAATGTCGTTACGTCACGTGATTCAAGCTACTTCTTAATGTTGTTGTTGTTGTTGTATATATTTTATGGCATCTTCGGCAACTAAGGCCCTTGATGCCATCAACTATACGGTTTTAGCTTTAACTATACTATATTATCAACTTGAGATGACGAAGAAGGAGTTGCAGTTTTAGAAGTGGGAGGAAAACCCCCAGAGAAATGCCCTAGGGGAAAACCCACGCGGTCAAGTAGGGACTGCAAACCCAATCCACATACACGCCCCGGATTCGAACCTGGGACGCCAGAGGTGAAAGGCGAGGAAAGAACCCGTACGCCAACCCGACCGCCCCTACTTCTTAATTACCACGTGCACTGAATAAGATGGGCTTCTTGCGCAGCCGCTGTATGTTACGTTCAAAACGAGGCTCTGCCTCTACGACAGAAAATAGATCCTTTCCACCAGGAAGCCATTTTCGATCGTGTCCCCTGAATTACTTTTTCCAAAATGTAAATAGAACCGAAACACAGTGACGTTATACAGCTCGTTTACATGTGTGCTTTATTATTGACATACAAATCGTCTGGTACCCTAAAACACCCACAAAATTGCGCGCCATTAAAACGTGACGTCATTGTTTTAGGCCTATTGCAGATGGTACTAGACCATTTTGAATCCAATCAGTCTGGCACCGTTCCACTCGGCAGTTCACGCTGTACAGAACTAATGCATAGTTCCGACCTGTCAATCAAGCCGAACCCGCGACCAATCACAACAGAGCTATCAGACGGCGCCCACAAAGGTCAAAGTGATGCAATCATCACAAACAATCCGCGATGTTCTGCCCATACAGTTTGTATGTTGTATGCGCCAGTGACCAGGTGAATTTTGGTTTCAATGTTGGGCGATTCGCTGTTCAAAGGTAGGAAAGCGCATTTTTATGAAAGATATGTCATCCCTGCATTACTAGCCCTTCGCTCAGTGTGTGCTACGGTAACTGTCGAACTCAAAACATAAATACCTTTGGGTTTTCTCCAATGAATCTGTGCTTTCCATGCCGAGTCCCGTTGCTTTGTACGTAGTCTCGCCATTTTTTTGCGATGGCTTGTGAGCACATAGCAACAATATCCAAGGGGGCGGGGTTAACTGGGCAATCTCGGAACTATGCATTCTGGGTACCCTCGTGAATAAGATGTACAATGCGATCTACGAAGGTCTGTATACGCCAAACACAGCAAATAATTTGACTGACAAAAACAAGTTCATTGTTTTGGCAGTATTTTATTCAGTGATTTCTTTTGATAAAGTGACAACGATAAAGTGACAAAAATGAAAAATCGCGTAGAGAAATGAAATAAATTTACAAAGCCAAAACGTGCGGCAGCTTCAATATGTCGGTGGCATCACGAATTAACACAATGGTATTTAAACTAAAACAAATTGTAAAGTACGCATTTGCGTAGTAAAATAATGCAAATTATCACAATCACAACAATTAATTATACTAACAAAAATCATACTAACAAAACGTTTCAAAAAGGTTAGTTCCCGGTTGACCTTTATGCAAATTGGTTAAACATGGTTTGTATGTTATCGCCAGACCCTGTAGTCCCAACGTAAAAATCTATGAGCTTGTCAATGGATTATGGACCGTATCGAATAGCCGCCATTTCGTGGGGCACCTTTGGTTACTTAAACCGTTCAACAATGGAAGTATGCAACCATGCATGTCCTCAATGAACAAAGAAACTGCCCCACGAAATGGCGGCTATTCGATACGGTCTGTACCCAGCACGATATGTGACAAAGGGACTGCCCCCTACACCTCAACACCCCTCCCTCTATAAAACCTAGAAATAATTCCTTAAAAAATTCCTTAGATGTTCGAGACACAAAATTATTGGGGAACAATGGAAAGAGAGGGAGTACCCTAAGTCACATATCGTGCTGCATATGCACTGAATACCAGCTAGTGATATTGTTTTGGCAACATAAATACCGTATTAGAATACTGCATTGAAAATACTTTAGTGAATTGAACGAGAGATTCATGACAATTCAGCAGAGGCCCGAGTATGTAGGCCCAAGTTTGCAGTATTCTTGCCGCATTTGTATCTATTATACTCCGTTTTGAATCATTCTATTCTGATAGAGGCTATTCGACTGCAAAAATAGTGTGCATTATTTAGTATATTTTAAATATTTTATATTATATTTTTTAATGTTGAAGACATTTCCCCATACGAACCCCATTATTGCACCGAACATTATGTTACCGAACTAGCTCAACTGCATTTTGCAATTTTTAGTACAAATGCTTAAAGGAGAAGAATTCGCTGGCGGAGTCACGACGTCATACTTCGGGCGCTGGACCGTAACTATGGTTACTGGTTCACGCTCACGTTTTATATCCATTGTGTTTGCGCACAGTGTATTTTACTATTATTCTTTTAGAAGAAAATATTAAAAATGAAGGATAATAATGACTTGCAATGGTTTGTCCATACCTACTCTCATAGCGATACGCTACCATATACCACCTTATTTTGTGATGGTTGGAACAGAAAAACTCAACAGAAAATGTTTCTCTTGTGGCTCCTGTGCAAAACGAATGGAGAAACGCTTTGCTATGCAAGTATAACGTGTACCGTTGTCAAAAAAAATGAACACGTCCGCGCAGAAATTGACGTCACACACTGCCAGCGAATACCCAAGAAAATCCCAAACAAGTGACCAACTGAAAATGTACCTTTAATTTTGCTTCCAAATTGGTTTGTGTTTTATTTTTTGTATAAATATTGTGTATACTATTTCAAGAAATGTTTAAATGTCGCTGCAGTTTGCAAGGAACAAAGTGATATTTCTTCCGTCTATGGAAGAAATATTACTTGAAATATTTTAAAGGTATTAATTTGTAATCATATTCAATGCATTGCATCTGTTGCATTCATGTTATAATTTATTCAAAATTTTACCCAAAATATGCTTACTATAACATACCAGTTAATCTGATGTAATTTCATGTTTTACCAAAGTGTCTTTTGAACTCACAGTGATGCTACAATACCAAATTCCCAATAAATAAATATCTCAAAAACCAAATTCCCGAAAAGTGCAAACCAACAACGCAATACCCAAGAATTAGAAATAGAAAAAACACATTATATCGCAATAAATGAAATACTCAAAACTAAATAATAATTATATACATTACAATAAAGCGCAGGGACCATTTTTGTTGATATCACAAAATATAAATTGTATGAAATGTATCATAAAAATGGCACTGTTTAAATACGAATAGATGTTATACTTTCGTTCATCAATGAATATTTACACGAGTATCATAATCTAGATGCATCCGTGTTCAAATATAAATATAACACTTAGAGTAGCTTGCACTGTGAAGTATTCTACTCTTGTAAAAATATATATGCATTGGCATATATTTTTTCGAATGACGGTCCATTTTTCTCTTTTTTTCTCTTCATTACAGCAATTTTTTAAGAGCGCAAAACATGCCCACTTAAATACATTAACACGTATTCAAAATGAAACTTTCAGCAAACGGAAACTGGCCTTTTCCTGAATACATGTAATTATAGATTTCCAAAGCCATTAACTATAGATAAACAAAATGGTTCTGACCTTAAAAACGAAATTATTAATAAATATAACCAGTAGAGTGTAAATGTAACATTTAGTATGTTGGAATTACGCAAATGACTGAAATGGGTTTTCCGAGACCCCTTAACTACATGATTCTCCTAGAAACGGAAAAAGTGGGGATCGATTTGTTTAAATTAAAAAAAGAGGAAAGTTATCGATCATTGCCCGTTCCCCACAAGTTCACTGTATTCAACAAACGTCTGGTCCGAGTGGCTCTTAGCCGTGATTGGGGCGAAATTGCATTTAAAAAATCAAAACAAATCAAACAAATCAAAAATAAATATCAGAATTGACATTTTAAGAAAACTCCGTTTATATTAATTTCCCCAAAACTCTGGATGTTTTAACTTCTTGTCGCTTTTTTTTACCATCGTTGGGCGACATTTCAAACCCCGTTATCAAACTCCAATCTATCAGAATGTAAAATCCTCGTATTTTACTGTCATAATTCGTCCGAGTTTCACATTGTTTCACAAGTCGCCGTCACCACGAAGTGACAGCACGCACTCTGTACATACAGTACTGGACTCAAAACGCATGAATTTTTTTTTCCACGAACCGACACCCAAGAAAACGTCGAATTTATTCGAAAAAGAAAAGCTTTGAAAATGCTCGATACGAATAATATCATCCAAATACTTGCAGAATAATAGTAAAACAATTACCGCAACAATTCCTAATTCGTTAATTTCCGATAGGCCTATGTGTCAGTCCTATGTTGGGCGTCAGTTCGCCCTAACAGAATTTACAGGCTGACGTTATTTTGTGCCCGAAACGAGCACTGGGTCGCGTTCCACATACGCGAACGTTGCCAACGTTCGCCACTGCTGGTTACAGTGTTTTTTTGTGTGCACTCGTCTATGGAAAGCCGGGTACCGTGAGTTGTTGGTGAACGATGCAAACGTTTGCAATGTTCGCGTGTTTGGAACGCAGCCATGAAGTGCCACTGCGTGGTGTCACCGACGAAATGTCACTACAAATAATGACGATGAATATAGCATAAAACTAATCTAATCTACATCCTGTTATGAAATTTCACTGGATTATTGAAAATGCATGTATACTTGACAATGAGAATGCCTATCACAAATTGTGACTTGCTGATAGGCTAAATAGATGATTACAACAACACATAAGCGTTTTGGCATTAAAAGCTTGTTTGAAAGTGTACATTTTGTCGACAAAATTAAACAACAAAATTAGAGGAAAAGATTACAAAATTAACACTAACGGAAAAAAATTCTCTATGCAGAACTCTAACTATAATATTGCATATTTCTGATGCATTAAAAGTAAATTAAAGAATATCATAAAACAGTGCATTAATTGCGTAATGTTATATCTTGCACGGTCCTCTCCGCAGTGTACCCACATGTAATACTTTTTTTACAATACGAATACCACAGAAATATAATACTCGTAGTCCTGAAACTTCATCAAGAGCACTTGACACCGCGGCGGCTACAGTATTGGGTTACAGGCCGTGACATATCGAATAGCTGCCGTCTTGAGGGGCAGTTTCTGTTATACCAAGCTTGATATGGGGTCTAAGGACTACTCCACCCCCCTAACGCCCCTATATGACTCAACACACTCTTCCCTTTTGTTAACGCACAACCCCATCCCCCACTACCCCACTACCCCCCCCCCCCCCCCCCCCCCACCCCCCTACCCCTAAAAACTGAATGTTTGAGACACAATGGGGAACAATGGTTGGGTACCCTCGGCCCCATATCGTGCATGGATCATGGATGGTTGCCCATTTTGTGCTTATTGTTGACATTTTAAATAAATGTTGCCCCGCCAGATGGCAGCTAGTCTATTCTTCGATATGTCATGCTTCAAGACTCGGAGTCCAGTAACGGAATCCGAGTATTGGTATCCGGATCATTCCACGAAGTTGGGGCGCAAAGTGTGATATTTCTTAATTTCCTCAAAATGGCTGATCTTAAATTTTACATTAGCACACAATTATTGATGTAAACAATCACTTTTAATCTAAATTGAGGATTCTACTTCCAATTTGTGTGGTTCAAGAAAATTTGTCGAAAAACACTAAATGTCACACCTGTATTTCGCCTGCATGCATTTACACAAAATCCCATTTGGTTGACTGTTGCTTCTCTACAGCTGGTCGAGCTGTTAAAAATAATGGAGGTTTTCAATTTATCCCACTGAGCAGCTGGTATTTCTGTGTACTATTGGCTAATGAAATCCATAAGTTTAATAATATATAGTAAAAAGGTCACTGAAGTAACCGGGGGACGCCGTATCCCAACTAGCTTCGTGGATTGACCCCGTATCCCAACCAGCTTCGTGGAATGACCCCGTATCCCAACCAGCTTCGTGGAATGACCCCGTATCCCAACCAGCTTCGTGGAATGACCCATCCATGTTTGCTGGTTACTGTATCTTTAATGAGCATTTATCACCCAACACCAAAAGCCGCCAGCGTGTGAGATGCCGAAACAGTCAATACTTTTCGGCCGCACGAAGAGGCACGGCGTCACCAAATTGTACATGGTGCAGGTGACACGATTCACATTGCAAAGTCAACACACCCGGTCACTGTCCACTCATAACCGCCGAATTCTTTGGACTAAACTCATCTTTGTTTGTTTTTTAAATCAAATCCGGGATAGTCTTAATCCATCTCAAAACTCCGCTCCAGCTGGGCTAGTCTTGCAGTTATCAAACCGACCCCAGAGTGACTTTAACTGGATCGCGTTTTCGCGACCATAACCACAAAATATTTTTGACGTAACAGTTGTTTCAGCCAATGACATACATCAGCTTTATCAAGCAAAGCCGTTCATTGGTTGAATCTTTGACGTCACAAACGCGTTTGTGCTTATGGTCGCGAAAACGGCGCCCTCATCTAGCAATAATGATGCACAATTTGCCGAACCGGCTTCGACAGGGCACATCGGAAGTTGAGACTTGATCGAGATCTTGAACGAAATCTTGAACGAAATCCGCCGAGTGTGAACATGTAATATGCTCAATGTTCAGATCCTTCGTCCGGGAATTTTGCTAGTTTTATTTCAGATTCTGATCGGTCATTCCCGCGCACCAGATTGAGAATATCACTCCATTTATCGTGAAACTCATCCAGGGGGAGGAGCTTGCAGCTGCTGATGCCCCGCCTCCTCAGTTGCTCTTGCAGTGTTTCCTGTTCGTGTCGGATCATGTAGCGGTTTAAGATGTTGCACTGCTGCATTGCCTTGAAGATTATAAAAGCCGGCATCCCGGGGAATAAATCTTGGACAAGGAGCTGGGTGGGGACGAACGGTACCTCGGAACGCAGGACGCAGGGGAATGACATCTCCCGGTAGTAGACGCTGTAGATGGCTCGAGGAGGCTGCTTAGAGGGTTGAGGAGATTGAACACCTTCCACGCGGAGGACAGTGACTCGGTATATCTCTCGAATCTTAGAGTCCACCTTCTGCATGCGACGAAACCCATCCTCCGTTGGGATGAGGAAACTTGGAGCCGAGTGGCAGGTGTCGTTAGGTTGACCCTTGATCATGTCAGGTTTTCTACTCAGCTGGCCTTGCTTCGAAGGGGGTAGTTCACCTGCTGTCTCCATCCGTGTTAAAGAAAATCCTTTACCAACAGGCATTGTTTGTTTGAACAGGCTGGGGTATTTCGCGAGAGGCGCCTCCGCTGTTTTTGGTGGAGACCAAGTCTGTCCGTAAATGCTACTGTCGTCTCTGCCCTGTTTGGGCGCAATCGGTCTGAATGGATACATCATCCCTTGGACGTCTGGAGATGTGATCTTTGTTGGTGTGGGGGGAGCCTGGGAGACAGGCGGGGAATCTTTTTGCATTGGTGTCTCTGTGCTCTGTTTTTCCTTCTGCCCAAGACCACCTTTCTCGCTCTCACCAACCGGGGTGCTTCCAGATTCTTCAGGTTTCTTCGTCTCCGCAAGAAGCGCTGCTGCAGTGGGGATCTCGCAGGTTTCCTTGACCTTGGGAAAATGGCAAAGGGGCTTATTTTTATCTCTCTTTTCGAGTTCATCCTCAGATGGAGGTGATCTAAAGACACGCAAAGCTTCACTGACCATCACGTCGATGTACAGAGGGTTTTTGCCACCAGGCACGCGAGGCTTCAGGTTGGACTCGAAAATACTCGATGCTTTCCGTGTCTGTTTTTCATCTAAATCTTTATACAAGCGTTTCTCTTGCTGACTGGTCTTTTCTGATGTGTTTAATAGTGTGTTTTGGAGCGTATCCTGGTTCTCTTTGACAATACCAGATTTCTGTTCAGGACAAGACGAGAAAGCTTCATTTGAGAGGGATTTTGGTCGCTGCAGCATGTCTTCGGCTTTCTGTATCAGCTTTGTGATGAACTGACCTCTGGATTCTAACTGCTGCCCGCAATTCCTGCTCTTGACTGGAGTTTGAAAGCCACTCTCACGCGGGACCTCATTGGCCAATTTGACCGAGAGAGCCACAAGGTCTTCCATGGAGGACTCCTTGCCGTGGTGGTGCAGCAAGCCCGGCGGACAGCAATCAGTAGCGCCTCCAGCAGGGCACGCACTCCCGAGAGAATGCCTCCTATGACCCGGTCCCACCGCAGCTGGTCGAGCTGATAGGTTGATTGGAACGGCTTCAATATTCTCGTTTTTAGCGTTTGAGTTCAGTAGTTGGATTTGGTTCTCAAATGACCGTTCTGTTTCGTGTTGGCCACCGAGTCCATGTGTCGGTTTCTTCTTTACGCTCAAATCGAGAGCATGATCATTGTCTCCGCTGATGCCGTAGTACTCTTGGTAAACGTATTTCGGCAGCTGTGTTGAAGAACCTCTATTCTTCAACCTTTTGATTTCTTTTTCAAAGGCACAGCGTGGAAGATGTCTCTTCCTCGATGGACTTGTTAACGGAGACGTGGGCAAGCCCGGAACAGGCCTGTGCTCCCCGTGTGAAGATGTTGGCGAAGTGGTCCGGGCTCTCGCGGTGAAGGCGGCTTTACTATGAGAAGGTGGTTGAAGGTACTCCTGATGGATGATCGGCACCAAATCTTTAAGATGCATCTCTTCTAACTGCTTAAATCTCACAGGTGCAGTAGCTATGCTCCTGTGAGTGGGGACATCGGTGGGGGAAGCCATACATTCAACACCGCTATCCAAGGACTCGACGCTACCCGTCTCCCTCCCTGATTCGGTGGGCATCATGCAACGCCTCGGACTGGGGGCCAATTTAACCCCTTCCATGTGGGATATATTCATCTTCTCGGCGTACAAAGCTTGCTCTTGAGCCAAACTCCGCACATCAACGATTCTCGGCATCCCTTCTTGGTGATTCTTCGGGGGATAGGCTGCGTGGACCTGGTAATAAGGTGCTGTGGAACATTTCGGTCGTTGACTGATCCATTCGTTTTGCTTTGGACTGTACAGACTTGAGGCGTCTTGGCGGAATGGATAGCCATTCGGGAGCCTAGATTTACTTTCAAGATCTCCAAGCGAATCCCTCCCTTTCCACTGCTCCACGCAACACGGAGCAAAGCCGCTATTTTGCCCAGAGGGTTGGCCTTGACGGAATGCATCAGTAGATGATTTAGGGTACTTGAGAGATCCTTCCTGGTACTTATATTTCTCTCTCAGCATCTCAACCCTTGTGATCATCCCCTGGAGTCGCCGAATCTCCAAATCTAGGGGACTGCACGATGCAGGTGGTGCGTGAACCTGGGGCTTGGTGAATGCACTCTCACCAACCCGACCATACGGACGATCCAAGGGATAACCGATACGTTCAACAGTGGGAGCCGCATACTGATTCGCGAATGGGTACGACAACGGTTGACCATGGACCTGCAGGTGATCGGTATCTGTGGGAACACCTCGATTTCCGAAACCAACTTGCTGAAATGGTAAACCGTTCTGTTCCTGGAACTTAGCTGCAACGTCCATGGGCCAGAAGCGATTTTGCCTTGATCGGTTCATATCCACCGTATTTAGTTCTTTATGCATTTCTCGCAGGGTCGTCTCGTAGGCTGACCGTGACCAGCTTAAACTGGGGTCAGTGAAGGCGCTGTCGAAATAGGCAGGATTCGGAGGGAATCGCTTTGGGTCTGGGATGCTTCTAGATTCCGCTCGGGCAAAGTTCTTGGTGTCCACACTGAAATGACTGAGTTTGTGCGTTGTTGCCACCGACGACTGATACTGAATGACCTCTCTCGATGGGTGCATCGAGGGGTACATTTCAGGGTTACTGTGCCTGCCTGTTGGGGTACCTGAGGGGTGCGTCTTGGTTACTCTTCTACCTTCTACAACAGAGCGTAAGTAGGGTGTAGAGTTAACACCAAGTTGCGATTGTACATGCGCACTCCCCATCTGTCTTTTTGCATCCATATGCGTCCTTCACGTATCAATATATCTGTTTTTAAATTCTGCCCAACGCCAATGCCGGATACGTTGGTTCAAACACCGCTTATCCCAAACGGTTTTCCACACTCCGTCCATAAATGTGTTATCAGGGGCTTGTGTGTTGACAGAGACCTCGTTCAAGTGTCCGTTATATGTCACCTGTGGCATGCCATATCAAATCGGGTCCGAAGTTCATGACGATACGACGTTGTCCATGTCCCAATATCTTAGTGAGTTGATGGGTCCGGGTTGACTTAGCTTGTCGTAGAGGGTCTAACATATCAACGGAGACCCTCAGTCGGCTGCAGGTTTCCCACGCTTATCTCATGAACGGTCGGCCCCAATCTGCAGAAGTGAAAGCATAAATACAAGTCATCTGGAGTATACACACAGACTGTCGGTCGGCAAAGCGTGCAGTACCCTAACGACAGATGTACCGCAAACTATCTTTTCCCCTATCATTTCCCTATAGTTTACAACACGCACGTTGAAAAAAGCTGTAAAACGACTTCCGTCCTTTTCTTTTTGAGCTATTTCTGGGGCGCGGTGTCAACAAATTTAGTACGTATAAAAACAGAATGAGTCCCGTATATAGAAAGAGCCCGACTAGAAATTGACGAACCGTCATGTTTGTCGCAGTTTCACAACCAGTGAAAATGATGTAAAAATACAACAAAACAACTGAAACCTATTTTTGTGTGAGCGCATTTCGTGCATGCAAGGAATTCTGGATCTGATCTGTACCAAGCAACCATGCAACCGCAGCCAATGATAGGCCTTGTCCGAATTCATGAGGAAAAATATCATTCCATCTTAGTACCATGTCCACACTGAGGCCGTTCCCTCGAGGGAAACTTGGAGGTTTCAAACCCCTATAGAGGGAAACTCTTGGGGAACTTGAAGGTTTGTCACCGTGTGGACGCATTCGGGGGTTATTCCTCGAGTGAACTTCCAAGTTTCCCCCGACGACTTTTCCCTAAAAAACCTTGGGGGTTTCGTGAATCCCCCGACGAACCTCCAAGCGAACTTGTGGGTTTGCGCCGTGTGGACAGACTTACCCTCGAGGGAATGCATTATACCGTGTAACCCGGCTTTTCCTTCGAGGGAACGAACATGGAGGTTTGTGTTCGTGTGGACACGACTCGGGGTGGGGGAAGGGGGTGGGGGATAGCGTTTATACAATTGTATAGTCGACACTCCAAAACTCGGAAACCCTTGAGGGGTTGTGACCGTCTGAACACAGCACCAGAGTTCGGACACGGTTATACGGGATTCTGTTTGCCTTGTATAGGCCTACAAAGCATGATCGTTTTTACAAATTTGGGTTGAAATTCTAAAGTTATTCAAGATCAAAAGTAGGACTTTTTTGACACGTGGTATAGCTGAATGCCAAAAACAGTGTGAATGGGGTAATGCGTATAAACGTTTTGCATAAAGATATACATACATTTTGAAATGAGCACAAAAACGCATCTGCATGAAACGAGGCTGTCAGTGCTATATATAATTTGAAATTTGTTAATTTACTACGGTATTCGTTCGGCCCACTCATAAAACTACCAGAGTGACTGATTTTGAAAAAGGGAAAGTAACGCCGGTTGCTTTTCTGTAGCTATCAGTTGTCAATAACAGAAATGAAAGTATTTCCAATGTATTTCATTTGATGGGGGGGGGGGGGGGGGGGAGGGGAGGTGGGGGCGCTGCAAACGAAATCTTATATGAAATGGAATGTTTACTTTCGTGGGCGCTTTTCGATAATTTATCAGTCAAATGACTTTAAGGCACGTGCGTGGGTTTACGCCAATCAGAAGTGGTTGTTATCGCAATCTTAATGGCACAGGCTCGTCAGCAATGCGCGCGCCCCAAAAAAGGCTCATAGCTGCGTATTTCGTGGCACGAATTTGGCACGCGCGCATTGCTGACGAGCTTTGCCTTTAAGGAAAAAAGTACCAGTAGCCGCGTGTTCGTGGAACAATTGAAGACAATTTATGATTAAAAATTACCGTGGTAATATCCTTTAAATAGGGTAGCCTAAAGAAGTGCAACGACGCGAAGGTTTTAAGTTCGTTCACACGATAACTTACCGCGGTCGTATTAAAATGATTGTACTATAAATTAAAATATTTGACATTGTTTCTGAAGTCATGTACTTTGGTCATTTGGCTCGTAAATGGACATCCTCGAAAATGTATACTTATCTCGTCCGCATTAGATATTTTTCAAAATGTATTTTGAGGGTGTCCCTTTGTGGACTCCGTACGACTTTCTGTTGCAAACTACTGGCTTCGCTCTTTTATACTTCTTTCATATTAACAAACAGAGCTAACATTTTCAAGGGCGTTTATAAGTTTCGCTGGCACCAAAAATAACAACAATCGATACAAGACGTTGTACAAATTTTCTCCCGTTCGATTATAAGACTAGACCCGAAAACGCAATATCCAAAATTGGCAGTTATGAAATGAAGATTCGGTCGGCAGAATATATAGTGTAGCAATTTCACGCTCATGAAACTGACGAATAGTCAAAGTGGTCTTGGCAATTTAAATGATGTCAATACGAGTTTTATTCAACGTTCAACTTTGGAAGCATGCAGTGTTGATAAAGCAAGATAGCGTATTGATTGCTTTCGATGACGTAGAACATCCGGGAATGTGTGGTGGTCAACAGGTTCGCGCGTACACGCGCGCGCCAATAGACGCACTTATGAGCACGCGTAAAAAATACTCACCAGCGTATTTTCATTCGAAGATGCCACACACGCGCGTTGCGATACGTTCAAAATATTGAGCATGCAGTCAGCTTGTAAACACGAAAGTGCTTCTACTTGATCGCGATTTTTAGCCTGAAGAAAGACATTTTTATCTTTATCGATACAACAGCCATGGCGCAACAACATAAAGCAAGGTTAAGCAACGGAGGTAAGTGCAACCAATTCGCTTTTCTTGCTCTGTTTGCCGGTTATCACTCGGGCCACGTACGTGGGTCATGAAAAATGCCCACCAAAATGGTGGATGGAAGGCGTGACGTCACCGGAAAGCAATCAATAGGATTCTGGTGTGGGCTCTTGAAATTTCGAAAATTTGAAAAGCCGTATATATGCATCCATTTATTCAACAGTGGCGTCACAAAAGGCGGTGGTGGGGGCGAGGGGTCAAGCACAGCAATAATACAACGTGACGTGCGCGGTGATGCGTTTCTTCCATTGGAACAGGGACTGCGCTGGCAGACTGCGCTGGCAGACCGCGCCCGCCCTCTTCCAATTTTTACGAAGTGCTCGAGTATCCAAAAGTTGCATTTTTAGAAGGAAATTTTTAATGCATGCCGCAAACGTAAATAATAATATAAAAACAGTAGGCCTACCATATACCAGTATAAAGTATGGCAACATATACCGGAATGCATACAGGGTGGTTCAAACAAAACAAATTACCCAAATTAAAAGTGATTTTTCACCCACTTCCTGTAATTTCAGAGAATTTGTTTTTACCCAGTTTTAATGAGTAGGTTGTTTAGCACTATATAGAGCCTTTGCACGGCAGCCATGACAGGGGGCAGTCTCACATTGTTACCAAGTGTCATGCATATAAGTAGGTGCCTTGTGGTTCTATTGTTACATAATTTAAATAAGAAAACCTGCCCCCTGTCATGGCCGCCGATGCAGAAGCTCTATTCCTGAATTTATTTTATTGATTTAGCTAAAGTGGATTTCAGGATATAGCTTATTTTTATTTATATAGTTTTCTTTATACAGGGTAGTTTCATCAGTTAACAAAAACTGCTATCCGTGAAAGCCCTATTTAGATCTTTAAAACAGTTAAAAGATGACAATTAAATAAATATTTTCTTAATAAAAAAACAAGTAAAAGTTAAAATGATAAAAGTTAAAAATAAAAAATAAAACTAAGTATGGGAATTAATTAATGTACATACAAAACAAACAAGTAAAACAGTAAAACAGAACAAAAACAGAAACAGAAGTAAACGAGTAAAACAAAATTATATACACAGTACAAAATAGTAAAACATATACGAATAATATAGCGCTATAGTAAAACTATCCTATAAAATAAGACGTCTAAAAACCAAAAGAGATTGCGCCTGTATCTGTGAAGTAGTCAACTCGTTGGGGGCGGGGATGGACATCTGTGCCGGTGCCCACCCCTTGAAAATGGGGGCGGGGAATACATATCTTCGACTCTCCGCCCCTTTTGAAAGTGTGTGTGTGTGGGGGGGGAGGGGAGGGGGGAGGGGAGGGGGGGGGGGAGGGAGGGGGGGGGGAGGGGGGGGGGGGGGAGGGGGGGGGGGGGGGGGGCACATACCCCCTTTGTACCCCCACGCCTGTGTCCCGCTAATTACAGTAATTTCGGAGAAATAATTCTTATTTTTGTTGGGCCAGATCGAAACGACCTACTGATGAGTTTCCAGATGTAATTTGCTCGAAATTTATTTTAGACGTGGTCATATTTCAGAATAAATATATTTAGTATTTTACACGCAACTTATGCAAAATGAGCTTAGTGTAGGCCCTACGTGGCATGTACGGAGCACCATACAACAGTCGCGCATGAAAAATGTAGGTGAGGTGTTTAATTTCTTTATAAGAACACCCAAGACATTTCTGTGGTTGGCTCGAGACTTCTCCTGAAATTTCTGCAAAGATCGAATTTATCTTACGTCACACCACCAAGAAACCTTATTTATGAAGACGGGCGCTAAAACTGTTGTTATTACAAGCACAGTGATATACAAGGCAGTATCATACATAACACACGCGCGGAATCGACTAACTAACCAATGGAATTACATTCCAATATATCCCGATGTCACGTGGTCTCATTGTTCATGACATTGGGACGATTCTTCTTTTCTTAACAAAGCTATTTTGAGCTATTCTTGTTATTGTGATCATGGTAAGTACGTGCGTACCATGCAATTATCACGAGACGGGTTATACAGCGAGACGGGTTATTTAAATGAAAGCGATGGAGTGTCAAACGCAATTGCGCATACATTTGCAATTTTGTAAATTCTCATTTATTATTGTGAGTGACTTTTGTACCATTTCAATTTGTACAAAAGGCAATGCGCTTACAGACCTATGACCACCTATACTTTCCACCGTAACGTGTCAAAAGTGTATGACGTCACGGGATGGATTTCTTTTGAATTACGAGTATTTGATGATTTTTCAACCAAATTAATCAAACATAGGATAAGAGATTCGAAACCAAGACCTCTGACATACCGGGCAGATGCTCTATCAGCTGAGCTGTGAGGCACAGTGGTATAATCCCTCAGGTTTTCCCCCAAGACCTCCGACACACCGGGCAGATGCTCTTCCAACTGAGCTATGAGGCACAGTGGTATACTCCCTCATGTTTTCCCCCCAAGACATATTAGGCAGATGCCTTAAACCAGCTGAGCTACGGGGCACAGTGGTATACTCCCTTAGGTTTTCCTACGAACCCAATTCTAATTATCTCGGTGAAAACCCGAGGGAGTATACCACTGTGCCTTATAGCTCAGTTGGTAGAGCGTCTGCCCGCTGAGTCAGAGGTCTCGGGTTCAAATCCAGATAAGGCCCATGTTTGGTTGTTTCTCTTCAATAGGGATTATACCGAATGTAATTGTTTTCTTAACCATACAAACGATTTTGCGCGCACACAACGACTGGTTGGTTTAGGTATAAACGCGCATGGTCCACTTTGCGAAAATATATGTTCTTCGACAGAATGACAGAACTTTACAATTATGGCAAAATTTACAATTTTCACATCAAGATACACCATGGTATGTCAAAGTATGAACACCCTTGAAATTATCTCGTAAAAGTCCCACCTCGACAAGAATCGACACAGCGGAATCGACACAGCGGTCTCACTATGAATATTCCAGGATTATATGAATATTCAGATCGAGTACGCCAATTAGAAGGCAGAAAGCCCACTCAAAATGAACTTTCCGCCTCAAGGCATCCCGGGCGCGAGCACTTTGTAAATAAAAGTACATCGTAAGTTTGAAATGATCTAAACAAAAGACGTGAAATACAATGGGAAAGATGAGAGTGAACTTTCGCAACTAACTGCGCACAGTTTTGGAAATTGTGTGTGTGGGCGGGAGTTCGAGGTTGTGAGGCGGAATGGTATTATAACTTAATCATGCTTATCTTTTTAATTTTACGCTTTGGTGGTGTAAATACTCAGTGTACGGGGGAGAACATTAAAAGTACATAGAGCCGGCATCCCACATGTAGTATATGCAGAAGTCGACAGGACTGTGACGTCATCATTGGGTCGCACAGAATCATTGAATTTTTTTTTTTGCAGAATCTTGCAAATGTATAATATTTACGATTGAGCCAATATAAAAAAAAAATGAATTTCACGTTTAAGATACGACATGCACAAACGGCGTATATAGCCTAATTAATATTACATGTGTGTTTGTATAGCACTGACAAAGGCTAATTAGCATAGCACGCAATCACAATATAAGTGAAATATATATCAGACACTCGGCTTAGATCGAAACCTGCCATTGTGGGAATGAAAAATGCATTTAGGCTACAAACTGAATCGTGTTGCGTCATATTTTGGATTCCATTTTTAACTACTGCAGTTTTCTAGCTTTTTGGTCAAGGTCGATCGGCCATACGATATCAATGAACTATAATCATGCAAATCCCTTGCACGTGTTTGAGGGTAATCCTCCGAACCGTGCATATGGGTTCAACTCTGAAGATAATTAATTGTAAATCGCCTTAATTACAATCGCCAAAGACACAATATTATGCGAGTTTGTTGGACAAGCCTATGGTGTATCGTGCAATAATAATTGTTTCCTTCCTCCATAGCGCCATGCAGTAATTAACGCCACACCATATAATTATACCATAGCTCCATGATTATACCCAGTTCGATATAGCATTTGCTCATACGAAACTACCAGATTGTATATCCCCCAGTGGTAACAAATAAGCTTATACTGACCTGCACAATGATTCAGGAAATAGGAACTGGCGTCCAAGTTATTCCAAAACATATAATTATCCTTGGGAAACTAGCGGCGTAGCACAGTATGATAGTTTGTAGTATACTACTCGATGAACATGTTTATTTGTAATACATGTACTTGTAATGATGTAGCCTACATGTACATGTAGTCCACATGTACACGTGTGGTAGTTGTTGCGGCGTGTTTTGCTATTGATCGTCACGTGCATGCATGGCGTATTATCATTACCAATCGCCAACACAAGATACCATTACAACAAGATGTAGAAAATGCCAGTGGTCGTATTTATACCGGCTTTGGGCCTACGTACGTCGAGGCAGCCGATTGGTGAACAGGAGCTACACGGCTGGTTGGTTCCAGAGAGAGCGGAGGCGAGGCTGTCACTCGCTGAACAAAAGCCACGGGCATGAATAGGCAAACCACTGTTGACAATATAATAAATTCCAATTTTTTTTTCTTTTTTCCTCTATACTGAGTATATTATCATGTCATTTTGGGAGTCCCGTTTCTGAATTGATATCTGTAGCCTATACTGTGACATTATAGTCTCGGGGTCATAGCTAGCCCTACAATTTCATCATTTCTACGTGCGCACATACGCTTTTAAACGGTGCAAAATTGAAAAAATTTATCTAACTATCTAGCATTGTCCAAGTAGGCTATGACATGAGATGTAATTACGAATACCAAATTTTTCAGCGCGACACCAAACCAATGTCTGCAGTTGGTATTTCGCATTTGCATCGTTAAAGATAGTATACATGATTGGTAAACTGTTACAAATAGTTTTATCCCCCTGTGTGATTGAAGATATGCAGGATTAAAACCAATCTGAGCAAAAACCAGCTTCGTACTTCATCTGACTTTTGAGAAAATAGTCAATTTCGCCCCAAAACCACTTCGTGCACAGGCCGTGGTTCAGGGCGAAATGGTTCAGGGCGAAGTGGCGTTTGGGTGATGTAGTGTTTGGACGAAGTAATTTGGGGCGAACTGGCACTCGGGCGAGGTGGTTTGGGGCGAAATGGCACTTGGGCGAAATGGTTTTGGGGCGAATTGAGTTTTCGTCTCATGAGACGAAAACTAATTGTTTTACTCATTTCTCAAAGACTATAGCACTTCAGACAAAACCATTTCAGGGGAAGTTTTCTACGGTCATCATGTTTATATTGTGTAAGTTAGGCGTAAATCTGTGAACATTTCTGATTTTCGAGATTACCAATGATGTGTACTGCCTTTAATACTAAATGTCTAATATAGGCCTACCGGTGAACACGCTCATATTATTGCAAATTTCATATCAAAGATATATTCCCAGTCAATATTCACAAATCAATGCATGCTTCTGGAGAATTGGACTTTGGTTTTTAATGTCTTTTAATTATAATTTTTAATGTGTGGCAGACACAAACAAATGCGAAATTTAAATATGCAGAAAAAAATGCGAAAATAAAATTAAAATATTTCTAGAAAAAAACCTATTTAATCGCGACGAGTTATTTCCCATCATCATTGTGAAATTTTGCATTGTACTAATTAACCGAATGTGCTGAATTATGAATTACATCTGTTTAAAATGAATGAAGGGTTCAGTCATAATTTTACTTTAATGGCTTTACAATAACTAATTCAGCGGATTATATCAAATTGAAGGTAAAATAACAACCATAACTGTCTCAGCTTGAAATTTACACGTGGCAATTACAAAAGCTGATGTTTGTGCACTGTGTATGGTTGAATTAAATTATGTACATTTTAGTCACAAGTCATTTGTTCGCCAAATTAAAGAAACTGAATCTGCTATAGTTTCGTTCACACAATAATGTGAAATGATGACGTATTCGTCCGCTCCTTGCCGGCCTGGTGGGGCATGCAGTGTGCGCCGGCCTGGTGGGGCATGCAGTGTGCGCCGGCCTGGTGGGGCAGTGTGCGCCGGCCTGGTGGGGCAGTGTGCGCCGGCCTGGTGGGGCATGCAGTGTGCGCCGGCCTGGTGGGGCAGTGTGCGCCGGCCTGGTGGGGCAGTGTGCGTCGTATTGGTTTTTTTTCCAAGAAGCATCTTGTATTCAGCGCGCGAATATATTTTTTAATATGTGACTCGTGAGTCACGTTAGAGTCATTTTCCAATGTGACTCGAGTCGAGTCCGAGTCACGAAAATTGTGACTCGAGTCGGAGTCTGACTCGAGTCACAATTTTCGTCCTATACAACACTGCTTTATGCCATCAATATGCGGTATTATAACTTCTTTATTATCAACTTGAGATGACGATCGAAGAAGGAGATGTAGTTTTAAGAAGTTGGAGGAAAACCAAAACCCCCAGAGAAATCTCCTGGGGGAAACGCACGCGGTCAAGCAGGGACTGCAAACCCAATCCATGCACATACACGACCGGGAATCGAACTTGGGACGCCAGAGGTGAAAGGCGGAGAAAGAACCACTTCGCCAGCCCGACCGCTGAGTGTATATGAAAACAATACGTAAGAATAAAGCATGGAGGTACAACAGGTGTTTATTATATAGTCTCGATCGAAAATGGAAATGATTTGAAATGAATTATAAAATGCCCAAAGGGTATTAGTTCGCCATGATTAATTGAAAGCAGTTTGTATTTTCCGCGGTCAAAATACTTTCGTTTTGGTTTCGATAAATAAAGCGTATATGGGTCGTGTGTTTTAGAAGATATCGTCCCCTTATAAAGGCTCGTCAGCTCAGAAAAGCGCGCGCCAAATTCGTGCCACGAAATACGCAGCTCCGTGCCTTTGCTACCAGAAAAGCTTATGTCAAAAAAATGTCATTTTGAGAAAAACGAGTTTGAAGGTTTGATAGTAGTTGAAAAATCAGAAACTCTTAGCATAAATTGTAATCTTATAGATTTACGTTACTTACACCTTGTAAATGTTGATGTATGGGCCTCATGCTCCTTGATCCCCTGGGTGGCGCAAAAAATGGACATAACCAGTTCTGGCTCAATGTGACGATAAACAAATCGGCCACTCCAATTATTATACTTTTTATACCAAAACCGTCTATGCAAACGTTGTGTGTAAACGTACGGACATAGGCAGTTTGGGCCTTAAAAATAAAAATGTATCGACTTTCTTTGTTTAATTGCCCATTATTTTGGACATCTGGTAGGCCTATAGAAGAAAAATTGATGTACATACTAATAATGGGCTTAACTCATGTTAGCCAAAAAATGGACATAGGCTGTTCTGCTTTTATTAAGGGGTCGATATGATATAGACCGTATTGAATATAGCTGTCATCTTGTGGGGCAGCTTAAACTGTTCAACAATGTAAGCATAATAATGTGCAACCATGCATGTCCTCAAGGACCAAGCTACGGTCTGTATACGTCTTTCCATATGGCGTCTAAAAAAATAAGGGAGGGGGTTTCTAATTTACAATTATAGCGCTTAATGACTGATATTTTACGAAATGCTGGTATGACATTATACAACAGACTTATTAGTTGAACGCCCCCGGCCTACTTGTAGTGGGATAAGTAATAATACAATTCCATTAAACAAATAATTGTTTGATGGAGTCTGCCGTGTTTCTTATTAAAACAGCTAAATTGTTTCTACACTCTTGAAATACTGCAATATGATTGTTATTGCTTGCTGTTAAACTTTTCGAGAAATTTACAAACACTTTTATTGAATACCCCGACATATTTTAATTTCGTCGGTATAAAAATGCTGTTATTTCGTTTAAGTTCTGGCTGAATTAACGAGCTGAATAAATGCTATTACTTGTGGATATTTTACACGCATTATGAAAGCACCATATTGGCGAGTTTGCATAATTGGATCACTAAATCGCAATTTTCGTTTATTACTAGTGCACGGGTTAGTAACAATGACTTGTTAATTATTGTAATAACAATTTTTATTTCGTCGCTTAGGCGTGGGTAAAATTCCTGTTATTCTGTTCAAGTTCTGGCTGATTTAACAACCTTACTGAATAAATGCTTAGTATTAAGCCTACTGTGCATATTTTACACGCAATTTGCAAGCACCATATTGGCGAATTTGCATTGAATCACTCAATCGCATTTCGTTTATTACTGCGTTAGCATAGTTCCGACCTGTCAATCAAGCCGAACCCGCCGACCAATCACAGAGCTAGCAGACGGCGCCCACATATGTCAAAGTGATGCAATCATCACAACAATCACGCGATTTTCTGCCCATACAGTTTGTAAGTTGATACGCCAGTGACCGGGTGAATTTTGGTTTCAATGTCGGGCGATTCGCTGTTCAAAGGTAGGAAAGCGCATTTTTATGAATATATGTTATCCCTGCATTACTAGTCCTTTGCTTAGTGTGTGCTACGGTAACTGTCGACCCTAAAAACATAAATACCTTTGAGTTTTCTCCAATGAATCTGTGCTTTCCATGCCGAGTCCCGTTGCTTTGTACGTTGTTTCGCCATTTTTTGCGATGGCTTGTGAGCACATAGCAACAATATCTAAGGGGCGGGGTTAACTGGGCAATCTCGGAACTATGCATTATTGTAATAACAATTTTAATTGTTGCTTTGGGTCAATTAAAATTATTATGCTAAGCACCTTTAAGCCCTTTCTATGATAATATATTACTTAGCCCAGATGGCTTATTATTAGTTGAGACCATGCATATATACATTTTCTTTCAAAATTTACTGCGACCAAAACAGCGTAAATCTAGACATATGCACGATGCGATGCTAGAGCACTGTTAATACAACATTCTGTTTATAAGGAGGAAAACTTCGGGTCCCAATTCCTTTGCATTCATTATTTTCATTTCTGATATACAGTAATTAGTTCCTGTTATAACAAGGTAATCCGCAATATCATAAGGACCTCGTAATAACAGGGTTTGACTGTATAATCTATGAATTTAGATACACGAGAAAATTGCAGTGCCCCGACTGGGCCGGATTCGAACCCAGGTCCATAGCCAATTGCTCTACCAACTGAGCTGCCTGGGCATCCAGCCGGAGCACCACAGATGGCTCAGTTGGTATAGCAATTGGCCATGTAAGCCAAGGACCTGGGTTCGAATCCCAGTCGAGGCACTGCAATTTTCTCGTGTTTTTAAATTCATATCAAATATCATTCCTGTCATATATATACCTTTAATGTATAATCTATATGCAGGATGGTTAAAGAAAGCAAGATATATGCATATATACCGTTTGAGATTAAGAAACCCAGAATTTAAAACTAACGTATTAAATGTAATTATGCCTTCACTATACCCCAAAAAATAAATAATTCTAATTTTATTTAGTACCCACCAATACACATATGTCATTTTTATGATACATATTGCAAGTACAATTGCAATCGATCCTGCAGGAACATTATTTTTTTATCAAACCAGTCTGTCGAGCTATTTTTACATCGCAAATTATTTCATTTAAAATTATAGGCGACAGGCCACCGAGTAATTCTATATGTATTCCCTGCGGGGTCATTTTCTATTTTCTGTATAATTCTGTATACAATGTTGTAAAGATTCAGAACCAAAAAATAAATAACGGACTTATTATTATAATTGTTTTACAACCGGAAGAATGAGAAAAATATCAACTTTCTCCTGAAATTTAGAAGATGAAAATACTGGATATTAATTAGGGTTTGTTTTACCCTACCCGACGTAGCTTATACTCGTGCTTCCCCGAGACACTACGAGAAAAACCTCATAGCGTGCTCGGGTGGGACTCGTACCCAGTCCTGCATACTATATAGGCAGACGTCCTAACAACTCGACCACCAAGCTGGCGGGTGTTTGAGCAGCCGGCAGCGGGTATACCGCAACTAAACATATTAGTCGACTACAAACCAACCATCCAACATCTCATATGCAAGTTATAATTAACATATACCGTCAATATCGAGCAAACATTGCCGATAATTAATTGCCATCGATTAAAATTACACAAATTGACAACCGGCAGTAATTTACCGATAAATTTTGGCAATTTGCTTGATAAATTGCGTGGCCAATCGCGCTTGCATGTTTTGGAATTCTGTGTTTATCTCTTCCGGGTGGACTCGCAACTGCAAACTATCCCACCGCTCTTGATCGAGAACATATTTTGTTGGTTTGGGATTTTGCAATCTCTTTGCAACGGTTACAGTATATAAAGCATTTGCACGGCGGCCATGACAGGGGGTAGTCACATTGTCACCCTGTGTCATACATGCATGAGTAGGTGCTTTGTGGTTCTATTGTTACATCATTTAAATAAATAAAAACCTGCCCCCTGTCATGGCCGCTGCTGCAGAAGCTGGCGATATTTGATACTCCGTACTTGGATATCACCGATACTATTTTGTCGATGCTCTTAATTATTCCGATACCACCGATACTATTTTGTAAATACTCTATATTCTGATACCATTAGATTTAGTATAGAATCCGAATCAACCTTTATTGATCAGGTGCATACCAGGCGATTGTATGGACGTAAGTGCATATATCGACACCCTCATAACAAAAGTGCCTAAGTAATTTTTTCCCATTTTGAGATTTTATGCCTAACTCGTGTATTTTCTAACAATATAAAACTGCATGCCCAAGTCATTGTGAACTTCCTGAAGCACGTGACCCACATTTTGTCAATCTGCCTAGGTCTGCAGTGTGATTTAGGCATATTTCATTTATGACATAGGCAAATATGTAAACAAACTATGACGTCATTGAACTCCACTTTACTGTTTGCAAGTGTGGCCAATGGAGGCGCTATATATGGATACGGTCGTTACTAAATGTTCAAAATAGGGCCTAGGCCTGGCGCTACGTAACAACCTCGATGTAGGTTCATCAGTGACATAACGAATGTCAATACAACTTTCTGTGTGGGATGGCCTGTGATATGAGACTAGAGTGCTATTGGCAGGCAGGCCAGAGGCGACCCGGCCCAAAAATGTCATCTTTGATATTATGGTAAATTGAAATCAAACGTTTTAGAGGAAAAGACAAAGTGTTGCCTTGACAAATGCTCGAGTATAATCTAGGCCACCGCATGGGGGCGCTATAGTAACAGTAAGGGTCCGAATCATTTCAGCCGACCAGTCAATGTTAGCGTAATAACACCATCCGCCATTGTACCCCACCACATACAATGCCTTGCCTAGACTGGTCATATACTGTCTTAACTAGTCTACATATCATGGTCTACATGTGTTAAGTGCAATGCAAGCGATCGCATGGACCGGGGAGCAGTCTATAGGCCAAGCATTGTTCGTGGGGTACAATGGCGGCCGGCGCGTGGCTTCAATTCTCGTATAGCCAACTGCTATTGCATACTTCATCCAGTGTATATATATCGATGAATAACACCCATTATGTTGAGACAACAAATTGAATTATTCACATACTCGTTCGCGAAATCCCAAGACACCAAAATACTTCTATTTTGGCTTCATATCATAATTAAAAGCATTTAAATCATTCAAAGTGTGGTCAGTTTCTTATTAATGTTTCAATACAGGATAGGGGCCGGGGTCAAACCAGCCTTTTGGCAAGGAGGCCTTGTCAAAAGGCTAAGGTCAAACGGGAACATTTTTGTAATTACCCGATTATGATACGATTATGATAATTATTTCCAATGAATCGGACAAACAGCGCCCTCTCTTGGCAAAGAAGTTTGAAAAGGTGGCTGCTTCAAAATTTACGCTTGCAATGTCCAGTTTTGCAAATAATTTATGAACCCGATTTGACTGACCCTTTTCAGGGGCTCTTTAAGTTTCTTCACCAAATATCATACGTCACAAATGACATCACTAAATATTTTATCGTTTAATTATATACGGGTCTTTCTATAAATTAGGGGTCAAATTTTGGTGTCCCCCCGTTACATTTTACATCTTGTTTTTATAAATTCAGGACACATTCTTTAAATACTTCCCATCTCAAAGAGTGAGTACATAAAGTACAATTCATAAAAATTGGTTTGAAAGCTATTTTAATTATTTTTGTATAAAAATTAACACATATCAGGTGTAACGGGGGACACTAAATGTCACACTTTTAGACCCCTAATTTATAGAAAGACCCATACGTTTGTGCTCAGATATAGCCGTCACGGTTACGGTGGAAATGACTGGCGGGCAAAAAGCGTTTAGTGGACTAAAGTTGTCATCTTTCCTAATTTCCGAAACAACTTGTCAAAATCCAAACTGGAAATGGAACAGGGTTTGTACTTACCCATATTTAAGAAGATTTTCTGGAGCATATCAAATCACCATTTATATAATTGATGCGTGACTGTCATGTTTGTGCCGAAAACGGGAATACTGCTCCGTATCGTCTGCAGTAGATAGCTGATGAAGGCCGTGGACGTGTGACAAGTAATATATATGACGCGCTCTAATACATATGTGTCTATCAACTAGAATGACAGCAACCAATGGGAGACGTACACACGACATCAACACTAACAATACATTAGATGGAATCATTCGCCCATCAAAGTGCCAATATGCCATTGTTGGCATGGAGTGCGTCTTCTTCGGTGAAAATTCAAAATTGCAAGAAATATTGATTGATTGTGTGGAAGGAACACCGTATAAATAGGAATACGTGTTTTGAGGTTCTGCAATAATGTAGGTGCCTCGGAGAGTGCTTTTGTTGTTTCGAATATAGAAGCATTTTTACTTCATAAGGTAGGCACGCTATAGTAGCCTTAGGCCAACTGTGCATGCAACATTCTAAGAACTAAAAAATGCTAATATTGATCGGATTCCACAAAACTAATGATTAGTTATTTGTAAATAAGAGGATCAAAGTATATTATATATAAAATATAGATGCGTCTGATCTAAATCGCCAAAGCAGGCAACATGAAAATATAAAGGTCAAATTAAACTGAGAATTTCTCGTAATGTGAGCCGTGCCTGATTTGTTTTGTTCTTTTGCCTGATTTCTGTAAGCACTAAACTAAGTTGATGTGAGAAATCAGCCTAATCGAAGACGATTCACATTTTCGCCCCTGCTAGTTTGATGCGTACAATGTTACAGGTTTCGCACAATATACCGAAACCTATAAGTTTGAGAGTCTGGTCGATCTGTATGATGGAAAGGTCGAATTAAACTGAAATGTGGAAAGGTCGAATTAAACTGAAATGTTTTCGGAAAATGTGAGTTGCTCGATATTCTGTTTTTGCTGCCTGATTTCTGCATGTAAGTTAATGTTAAAAATCAGCCATTGAACTCCGAAATTATTCACATATTGGTTTGAAAATCCGCCGCCGCCGCCGGCCGCCGTCCGCTGCCGCCATTATATAATCACAACCAA
This sequence comes from Henricia sp. BOLD:AAB3569, assembly GCA_037783545.1. NCBI lineage: Eukaryota > Metazoa > Echinodermata > Asteroidea > Spinulosida > Echinasteridae > Henricia > Henricia sp. BOLD:AAB3569. The sequence continues at coordinate 1,152,507 of JBBELK010000121.1, forward strand.
CTGTTCTTTGTTCCTAAAACATGTAATTTCTCCTATGGTCAATAAAAATGTGATGTTGGTTACCTTTTTGGGTTGGCTTCGGAATCGCTAAATCTGCTGGGCGAGTTTAAGGGCACAGGCTCGTCACGTCAGCAATGCGCGCGCGCCAATTTCGTGTTACGAAATACGCAGCTCCATGCCTTTGCTATGGAGCTGCGTATTTCGTGGCACGAAATTGGCGCGCACGCATTGCTGACGAGCCTGTTACTTCGAGGGCCGTTTGCAGCAAGCCGTTCCATATCTTGTAAACGCACCCACTCATTGACCAATCAGAGGTGAGGACATTAACCTCCAACCTTTCTCGACCAATCAGAAATTACCTTTCTTGTCACACTGATATGAGCGTGCCGCCATATTGAATTTGATCTATCTGTTCGTTGCCGTTTCTTGCTTATTTCACAATTTCCCTTTCTCAAAAGCGAAAACCATTCCAAGCGAAGTCTCTTTCCACAAAGTTATATTGAGAAGCAAGCTGTTAGCAGCCGTATGCCTACAAGTACGTGGAATAAAAGATGCTTGTTTAAAAGAATTTGTTTTTACTCCGGAGTCCGGAATGTATTTCAACAAGCACGGCAGCTATCTATACGGCCAAACGCGCGTATACACCAATCCGAGCTGCAAAGTCATGGTCCATGTACGTCCGCCATAGCTGGGGGCCATCCAGTGCCATGAACTGTGGGTTTTGTGTTGATGATATGCTGTTACATTATGTTGTCACTTCGAACAATTTTGCGCGTTTATTTGCTTGTGAAGCTTGTGTACGCGTACGCGTTGTGCGCTGTTCGATTTAACAACAAGACAAAGCGCTCAGTGCATGGCAGTGGATGGCCCCCAGTAATGGCGGACTTGCAGGGAAGGAGTCCTTGAACATGAACATGGAGCTATAAAAGGTATGAAATAGCGTTGCAAACTTACCAGTAAATCTTTAGACTGGGCTACCAAACACGTCCCTTCCTCACTAGTATCGCCGAATGGTCTGCTCGAGTGCTCAGTATATCCCAGATATTTGAAAAACTGATCTTCATGTTTCCCTGGATGTATTTCCATCTGTTTTGCACGACACTTGTCCATTAATAGTTGTGAAAATTCAAACCGATACGAAACCACGCGCCGCCTCAGTTAGCCATGCACACTCTAGACAATGGGGGCGCTATAATTTTGAGCTGCAGGCTGCGGCATTCCAAGGTACATTATTACAATGCGAGAAAAAGAGTATTTTTCGATTTGAATGAAAGGAAAATGTACTTGTTTTATTATTTTCACGTCTTGTAATGTTTTGCACTTATCTTAATTAGCAGCACACAGAAAACAAATGGGTAGTTAATTAAGCAATTACTTCATTAACATATATCCCGAAAACTAAAATTTGAGAAAATGTTTTTGCTCTATGTACAAACTAGCCTACAGAGAATATTTTTTAATGAACGTAAATTAAATGTATTTAGAACAGGAAACGGAAAAATAAAAGCAATACCTTTTGGCATGGCAATTACGCAAACGATAAAACCAAACGAGCCCGTAATATATGCCGACGGAGCTCAACTTTTAGTTGGTATAAAGAGCATGACAAGGCCTCACAAGCCCTCACAAGTCCATCAAAACTCTCTGGGTCTTAATTCAAGTCACAAGCTATTCAAATGAACAAAGGCTTCTTTTGTACAAGTTCATCCTTTGCTTCTTGTGGACTGTAACAGACTTGTGGGGGACTTGTCAGGGACTTGTGATTTTATCGGCTCTGGACTTGTGATAGACTTGTGATGGACTCGACTACAACCCTGGAGCATACCATAATAGTCACGTGAATATTAATATATTATTATTTTTAGGACGTTCTCCTGTCCCTTTTGAATCTGGTCTTAAAACGATCTCCAAAGTACGACTTATGAAGATACATACCAATTAGCCTTTTGTACGTTTCACATAAATAGTGTCTCTGGTGTATTGACGTACTTCCTTTCAAATGCACACTTAGTATCCATTTCACCAGACTAATTTGTTGTTGCTATGTAGTGCACGCGGCAGGTGTGAAGTACAAAACAATACCGTGTTCACCGTAGGTAAGAATGGCATAAATCAAACAGACTGTTGGTTGCTAGGCAATGACGTGCACCACGTGGCAACAACAGCATAGTATGTGACTTTCTAAACTGCACCTCCATTTGAATGTGAAGAAGTCGGGGCACTAACCATAGTGTAAAGGTTACGCGCAACAAGCTAATTTTGTGACGCCAGCTATATATTTCTGCTTGTACGAGATTTAACGAGATTTAACGCTCACTACAAAACTAGTAAACGCTAACATCCGGCCTATTCTAGTACATGTATACTAAGTATTTTGGGAGCCGCCACATTTAAAATAAAATTTAAAAATCATTGTTCTACAAGTTTGTTTAAAAGTAAAGGTCCAGTTTGGTAATTACTCTCCAGAGAAATGACTGAATTATTATTAAGCTTACTTGTTATCAAGATGGTAATGGTAGTAATCATTCTGTGAAATTATTTCGTCTGAAGTGCCCCCATTGATGAAAAAAAGGGTCAAAATATTTGAATCTCTAAAGATCGCCTGTAGGCAATTTTTGGAGCCATTCATTCAAGCACAAAAACCATGATTGGGGTTTTCAGGTTTTCTGAAGTATTACTGCATCTATGTGGCTGAAATTTCTACAAGGTAGTTTTCTCGACATATGCTTTCAATTACCGGTGGAAATAACGTTGTTTTTAACAGTTTACCAAGCATGTACCTTTAATTGTTGTATTTTTGTTACCAACATCCTATTGGAAAGTTAATAAACTTGGATTTCATTGGAAAGCCGATACCCTCGAAAAACCAAGAAATATGTTTTTATTTAAATGTACTTTGGAAATTCGATGCTGACCACGGCCAATTTTTTACACTTAACAGGGCCATGTTTTTGCTAGCATAAGCAGAAACAAGGATTCCACCAATGAACGTCCGTCGTCACCTACCAAAGCTGATGATTGGTTGAACCAGTGAATGCGTCAAAAACACGTTTCTGGTTATGCTCGCGAAAACCTGCCCAGACCAAAACATCGCGAGCCACGCTCAGTGGAAACACGAATGAGCATCTTTAACTACGGTGCCCCATGAGTGCCATATTAAATGTCAGATGACTCCAGAAAAAGAAACTCATAAATTAGAAACAAACCTGCATCAGAAAACGAAAACATGTTAGGAATTATACCATAATATATTACCTCACATTCACCTACTACTTTGTCATTCTGCTGTGAATTACATAACCGAGTCGATGTTTTAGTTTTATAAACATGATTAAAAAGCAGAGAAAATTATGCACAGTATCTATACTGGACAACTTACGACAGGACATTGACTGAATTATGTGGTATGGCACGCACGGGGCATCGTAGTCCTAGGGCCAATTTCATGGCGCTGTTTAGCAGAAAATAGCTCTCAGCGAATTTTCGTGTTTAGCACAAACTTCCAGACTGCCAGTTAAAGTAACACAGATGGCACGAGATTTTTAGCTCGGAACGTTTTTGCTGGACGTGTTTTTCTGTGCTGAGCGGTATTTTCCTACTTTTAAACAGCGCCATGAACTTGACCCTGGATGCAGCAAGCATGTATAAATCACGTGTTCTTGTTCAGCCAATCACGTCTCGTGACGTCACGCCGGTCTCGCTATCACTAAGGCCACTTTTGTCTGGTCATTGTCGTTCCTTGAGACGATGAGAAACGAAAATACAAATTAAAGATGTCAAAACAAGCATAACAATATAACAAATATATAACACCAACGACAACAAAAACATCCTATCGACGGATACAAACAAAAATCATACCTTGTCTAAATGCGGTTGCATCCTCCGATGTGTCTCGGGTGACTGATGGCGCCCTCTAGCGGCAAAAAGATATGCTGGGATTCGATGAGGTTGGTCCGTTTCGTCGTCATGTGATCGCTTTCGGGCTCCTGCGGCATTAGAAAGACAAAGATATTTTTTTTTTTTTCAGAAACGTGAACAACTCATCTAAAAATCATTCGTGGGTTACGTCACAAGTCACACTACCGGTTAAGTCACACCAAAGGTCACACCAAAGGTCACACCAAAGGTCATATCTCAGGTCGCATTGCAAGTCATATCGCAAGTCGCACTACCACAGGCCACATCGTAACATTAACGGCCAATTCTCGCAAATAAATTAAAAAAGAAGTTTAAAAATCTCACCGAAACACCAGATCACGCACTTTGCAGTTCATCTCATAAGTGCATGGGGATTTCTTCCTGATAAAAAAATCCCCTGATCCGGTATTAGGCCTATGATCGGAAATCGTTTGTTAATAATGGATCCCATTTCCGGACACGCATCTGCTCTTAACAATCCGTATATACCTCCAAAATCCCCGAGCCTTCCGATCACATGTCAAGCGTTTTCAGCCGGTAACGCCACTTACCACAATTTCTGGCTATTTGCGTATCAACGGCTATTTGGCAACGTCGGTTCTGACCTAGAAATGGCAATACAAATGATGACAAAATTACCGGACAATCTTTGGCATTATATACAAAGAACAGCACAGAAAGCATAATTTCTTAAAGTGCATTAAATTAAATTCCCATGCACCATCAGAAGCCTTTTAATTGGCACAGTTATTGTAAGAACTCTGGATGCAGCAATAGGGCGACAGTTCGGGAAGCCTTCCCCCGGGGACCACCGAAATTTCGGCAAGAATCACTCAAATTGACACCTTATTTTTTTTTACCCAAAGCTTCCAAAAATGGTTACAGACCTAAGAGAGACAGTTCTAGACCTAATAAAAATGGTTCTCGTTTTTAAAAAAAAATTGTTTTTGAACTAAACAAATGGTTTTTAAACTCAAAATAATTAGGGCGACAACAAATTGTCGCCCTGTAATAGAGCGTGTCGCCCTAATATAGCTTTTTTACACACAAATTGTCGCCCTATCCTAGCAAACAGAGTTTTTCTGGGATGACAAATTTAAGATATCCCGAATTTAAAAGCAATGCTTGTGCTTTCCGGAGATTTATTGTGGAAACATAAAATTACGAGCGATAATCATTCATGATAAATGATCACATTAATTTGAAAATTAATTTGAAAATGTGGCCATAGATCATTCCTCCATTAATAATCGTGGGCTAAATGGAGCAAAGTGCTGGGGGAAATGGAATAAAACATGTCATTATTATCGGTCGTTTTATGTTTTAATGCCGTCCATAAATTGCTAGTTATTAATTCACGCAGCTTCCGGTTCATTAAGCCCAAATGGGGAGCCGTCGCGTCGCGTCGGCTGAAGCATCGTATTGCAAAACCATAAAAGTACGGTTCAGTGGTTTTGCAATTATTAAACAACCTGGTATTGACGAAAGTAGTGTTATTTATTAAATTGCCGATTCAATGTTCATGGATCACAATGTTTGCCCTCTTCTTAAACCAAGTTACGGTGCTGGCCAAATTAGAGCCATTTACTCATGCCGATTTTATTCTCAAACGCCCGGAAACTTGACCGTGCCGTGGGCTAGTATACCAACCCACACTTCTCTGAAACACTCGTTTCCCTATATTTATAACCTTTTTTAAGCTAGCGAGGAAGTATATTTTGCTTCACAATTCCGACGGCCAGTCACGAAAGCAGCACTGTGGCCCAAGCTCCGTTTCCACGGGGGACAAGCTTCATATTTCCAGGGCAATTCTTCTTGATCCCAGCTTTTATGAATCTCGACTTCACACCATCTTCCTTCGCGTGTTGCATGAAAGATTCATCAGTGACTGGAAGGGGGGGAGGGGGGGGGGGGGGGGAGGGGGGGGGGGGGGGGGGAACTTGTCCCCCTCGGCGCGAGGAAGCCAATTTGTTTTCCTTTCATTTGGGGCAATATGAGATATTTCTTCTATTTTGAAAAGAGATTTTGACAATTCAATTTAAAGAGCTGATAACACCATTTCTAACACACGCTGAAATTCGCTTTTTTTCATTTCTGAAGGAACTTTAAAACAAAATTATCGTTAAAGCTGTATAGTTTTCACTGTGCGGTACTTCCAACTTTTGAGTGAAACAAAATCACGGTTGTCCAGTAGGAAATGTGAGAAATCTGACACATTTTCACCGCTGGGGGTGTCATGTACTGGTTGTCTGTCATGTGCAAACGCATAAGTACAGTACATGTATTGTATGTCGCATAGTATGCTTTGTATGTCGTAGTCAACAAAAGGGGCGTTTCGAGATGCTTACACCAGGGGAAGCCTCCAGAAGACGCAAAACGAACGACACGGGGTTTTTGCTTAGAATTCTGAGAACACAGGTCAAAGGTTGTTGCCAGGCGGGGCTTTTATAAGCACTGTCATCGTTTGACCCACGAGGAAAAATTAACCCGGCGCCACGCAAAATTAGTTGCCCTAAAGTACCGCAATAAACTTTGTCAATGTCCACAGACATCTACTGATTAAGCAAAATGTATTTACAGCCCTATTCCCTCATGTTTTGTGTCATAAATCTGTGTTTTTCTTCGTACTCACGTCGCGATTCCAAACTGTCCGCCATGTTTTACTACTTGCAACTTCCACACGGTTATACTAGGTGACGTCATTACACTGAGCCTTACACCAGAGACCCTGCCGCGGAGTCTAATAGTGGTGGCTGCCACCGGGGCAGACTCGTGTATCACGTGATGGCTAAAAGAACGCACCGGTGTAAGTTGATGTTACACGGTGTAAGCATCTCGAACGCCCTTATTGTAATTTGTAAAAGGACGACTCCTCCCAAGTGCGTCACGCGCATGAAATGCATGACTTGCCGGTTCGCACAGATACCGTGATTCGATGACAGCAAAAGGGAACAAAAATACCGTAATCTTTTGAGTGAAGATTTGAAAATCACAAAGACTCATTTTAGAAGAGAAAACGCATTTTTAGATTATTGCTTTTTTAGATATTGCTTTAATTTCCAATTGAACACGCAATCGATGACGTCACGAATGGCGCAATTTTTCATGTAATTGAAATGACCTCTTTTTTTTCTCAAAAATCTTTAAATTGACAGGTGCGCAATGAATAGAAATCGTGCTATACTGAGATGACGTCACGATTTCCTCATGAATATTTATTTAATGATATGAATATGGAAGTTGTACCTACCACACCTATTGAGCAGCGAAGACCGATCCTCGGCACTACAGCTTCGTTTCCGTATCTGTGATTCCCTCTCATCAATACCTAGTTTGGTCAGAAATTTAAACAAAAACTGGAAATTTAAGGTAAATTAAGAAATTTGATTTTGCTGTCAAAATACGTGTAGATGGTTTTAGGGTGTCATGGCCGAGCGGTCTAGTTAATTGAACTCTAAGAGCTTGGTTTATTCTGCAGGTCGTGGGTTCAAATCCAGGCCTGCCCACGTCAATGCATGGTGCGTGTGCCCTCGGGCAAGACACTTTGTCATAAGTTGCCTCTCTCTACCCAGGAGGAAATGGTTACCTGTGAGGGTAGTGAAAGCTGATGTGTTTGATTACACTGTAAAAAGTGACTCTACATCATGCACGTGATTCTACCAAGCTCATGCACCTTAAGTGTTGGGCTGAGCAATGCATACGCCTCATGGTGAGGCGAGTTTCACCTCATGTTGAGGTGACTGTCACTTCATGTTGAGGCGAGTGTCACCTCAAGTGTTTCATGTGCCTGGTGTGATAGTCAAAGCTTAAATGGAAACACTTTATGTGCGAGAGATGAAATTATTTTCAGTAAAAACTTTTTGATTGTAAATCATCTTACACCTCATGTGCAACACATGCTGCTCAGCACGCTCTGACCACCACTTTACACACCTGAAGTGACCATTCGATTTTCCTTTTTAAATGTTCCGGCCACACACGTGCATGAGACGCGAGTTAACAAATTAAACCATCACTTGATGCACATGAGGAACAGTGGTTTAATCTACTTGAGCTACTTGGGGTGCTAGTCACTAACACATCAGGTACCTCATCCGTAAGCAGTTACCTGCCTCATGTGTTCATGATTTTGGGACAAAAATGTGCTAGTGAAATTTTTACAGTGTAGTCCCTGTGCGCGTAAGCTGCATGGGACTGTATACTCCCTATAGGGGGTTGAGGATTAATGAATTATATTACTGAGCCCAATGAACACAGGTAATAGCGCGACAGTGCTTTGAGCATCCTTGGGCTGGATATGTGCGCGATATAAATGTCTATAATTTTTTATAAAAATTAAACATATATTACATTTACGTCACATTACAGCACAAAAAAGGTCTTTAGGAAAACTGTTCTATATAGGGCTATGTTTAGGTTTAAAGGAAATCAATATGACTGTGATGTTATTTGCATGTTGTGTACGTTAATTATTTAAAGCAATTCTTGTCTTTTGGACAACATAAATGCATATTTTGGCTTAATCAACACATTTTATTTATTGTGCTGGCGTTAAATTAGTTTAATGGATGTGACCAATCGATTGGCATATATTGGCGGGGAGGAGAGCTTTTAAAATTCGAAGGTCATGTTGACAAAGCGACCACCTGCCCATGATGACGTCACTCTATCGGTGTCTGGTCTGGCGTAAACGACCACGCTACTACATTTAGAAAATTTACACGTTCAAGGGCAGTTTCTCAACTGAATATTTGTTATGCGCGTGTCGATTTTGCGCAACCGACAGTTCACAAACACACACATAAGCGACAGTACGCGCACAGGTGTAAAAAATCAAACTTCCAGAAACCACGGAGTAGCCATGTTCAGACGGGCACTACCTCCGAACGACGCGTGTCCACGCGGTGCTTTAACAACGACGCGCAAGCATTAATAAAGCCCGCCGGCACATCGGACACCGGACCATCGGATCCGGAAAAATCAAACAAGTTCGATTTGCTCCGGTCTATATACGGTCAGACCGGCCCGAATTGTTTCAGCACACACCTTTCCGGTATGTGGTCCGGTGGTCCGATTATCCGGTAAATCGCAAAGGTGTGCGGCGGGCTTAAAGCTCGCCGCACACCTTTTCGATTAAATTAACAACCATCGTCTGAACGCACCTAATCTCATCGGTGCGCTGATGCGCGCGCGCGTTCTGCCTTTTAATTGGAACGCGCAATATAGGCACTGGTTTAATGTGAGTCATCGTGTGTACAGAATAAAACTAAGAAATTTAATTCCTAATCATGATAAACTTGTAACAAATTATGTATATAAGTATTTATTATTGCAGAAATGTGGAATCGGCGTCCAACGATACTGTTTTTTTGCAAATCGATGCTTTTTACACGCAATAAAACATTGCAATCCTGTAGTTCAAAAATAACGGACTACACGTGCTTAATAACAATGGGAGAACATTAAACAAAACTAAGGAAAATTGTCGGAGCACGAATTTCAGGAGAATTTAGCGACACAATAAATGACCTTGCTATGCCGGGTTCATGTGTTTTGAATATGTCAACTAATTTTATCACAATTTTATTTGGCAAATGTTGAACAATAATTTGCGACCTTTTTCTGTTGCTAAATTCGAGCAGATTTGTTGTACTGCGCAGCAATATTTGCTTTAAAATGTGTATAAACAAGAATGTTGTTAAAGCGCGTGCGTACAACGTCTGGATTTTGTTAGAGTTTTACAAAATGGAAGATGATTTTGAGCGTGCTTTTAGAGATATCGTTTTCGGCGACAACCACCATCACCAACTTTGTGTCGAAGCGCAGCGCAAATACTGCATATAGACGCAGCATATAAAGATTCACAATAACTCATGATCCGATAGGATGTCCTTTCCAACACACTCGGGATAAGGCTCTGCATCCCTTCTGAAGGATGGAGCAATTAATGCGGCTAAGAAGCTCGGGATTTCAATTACGACGCGCAGTCTTCAATATTCAACATACAGACAGTTTTTCTCATGAATTCCATTTTAAAACAGATTGTTAGTTTAGTCGAGCTGTTGAGAAAATACAGGAACGAATACAACTTTACTTTTGTTTTAAACGTTATTGATGATTCGCTTACCTGTTGTACGTCTTGACTGTACAGGCACAGGACCCGTTGTTAGAACAAAAACACTCAATACGAGGCAAACTAGCGACAGATAAAGTCCATACATTTTACTATACCAAAAAATGCTCCGTCTCCGACCGAGACCTGGCGAAAAATGAGAGGCACTGGCCTGGTAGTAACACGGCTTGAAGTCGGCTGCGAAACCGGTGTCGGGAGAGTTTTGTTCGGTCTAGATGCGTAGGGAAAAATATACACGTGGAAAGCGAACAGATCCAAAGCGCTACTTATAGAGAGTGGACCGCATTCTTCTCTCGGTGGGTTGAAACTTCAAAATGGTGGGAGTCTGGCATCGAGACGCCCGACTAGGCGTCTGAAACGTCCCACTCGATCACTGATATCACTGCGTTTCCATGACAACTGCAAATATTAGGAGAAATCAGTTTATGTGTTAGGTTTTGGAGTGGTTTTGTCCCGGCGAACGGGTCGTGGATTTGCACGCACTCAGCCGTCTTTGCGTGGAAAGTGGAATATTTCAAGCCCACACAATTTCGTTGGCAACCAATCAGAACGTTGATGTGCATTTGCGGTATAGTTGCCAAAGACGTACGTGTAACGAAAAGGCCTGGAAATCCTGTCATGACAGACAACTCATTTATGCCGCGTCGCCTTGGGCTTGTTTTCGCGACAAGAACGAGGAACATCACTGGTTTAACCAATGGCAGCTTAGGTCGTCAGCAGCCAAGACCAATCATTGGTTGAATCTGTTATGTCAAAGACATGTTTCTGACGTAATCAATGGCTCAACCAATGGCAGCTTAGGTTGTCAGCAGCCAAGACCAATAATTGGTTGAATCCGTTATTACGTCAGAAAGATGTTCCTGACGTAACAATGGCTCAACCAATGGCAGCTTAGGTTATCAGCAGCCAAGACAAAATCATTGGTTGAATCCGTGATTACGTCAGAACATGACAGTCGCGAAAATGGCCACGTAATAACTGCAACATAGTGTATTGGTGCAAACGCGCATCTCATACATTGACATATATTTCACAAAAATGGAAAACATTTTAGTAATAAGCCTCAATACCTCAGTTTCAATGTGTTCCGTGGCATTTTTAGACTCTTTAAACGCAAATTTCTAAAAGGCATGGATTACACTAAAATCAGTGAATTGTTTCCCTGCGCATTAGCAATGGACGTTTTAGATTACCAGCGAATGTTTAGACCCATATTCCACAGGTCTGGAGCCCATACCTGAATATGCGCAATGTGTTTCGCGCAGTGCACTTATAATAAACCTATATACCGTGTCCCTTCAGGAAAGCCACGTCGCTGTAGCTAATTAAATGCCGTCGGCACTTAACACTTTCTTGGACGCAACTTAACACCCTATCAATAATTCGTAGGTCAAAAATCTCATTTGCATTTCCCCCAGAAGCGGTTTCTGTGTTTGTAACATCATTAAAACGCAAAATGTCGATGGAGTGGTATAAAGGGGACTGCGAGAGAGCAATGTTACATTGTTTGGTATCTAAACAGTCCAGTTTTTCTGACGTAACCACAGGTTAAACCAATGAATGGCTTTGGGGGATGACAACCGAAGCCGATTATTATTGGTTGTGGTTGACTTCGTGATTACGTCATTGTTTCTGGAAATGGTCGTTTTCGTTTATGCTCGGAATTATCCCTTTGCTCTTTTCGCATAGCGTCTAGTATATTGACCTACTTCCTTTTATACATGCACTTTTATATCCACTTCACCAGACTATTTTTTTGCTGCTATGTGGTGCACGCGGCAAGTGTGAAGTACAGAATCAATACCGTGTTCACAGTATAGGTGGGAATGGCATAAAGTAACCAGACTATTGTTTGCTAGGCGTAGCTAAAATACTCAGAACCACACATATACAAAAGAGATTCACATGGTGCTACCGTAAACCCATACACACGTTGATTTCCAACATGCATATCCTTAAGTCTTACCTAAAATACTCTTATCAAAACGTCCAACGATAAGTTAATTTTTGTGCCATGTATTATAATTTATTATTCATTTTTTGATGACGCATGACTCAATCTATTATTCAACCTTATTTTCAAGTATTTCCTTCCTACATTTTCTAAAGAGTCAATAATTTCTCACTTATAATACGGTTAATACAATTTTAATCTGAAACGGCTTACATGAATCAACCTTGACATTTACGGAATTGACCTGCGTCGGAAGACTTCTTTTGTTCACGCTTTTGATAAGACCGACAATGAATGACGTGAATAAATGTTAGTTGAGTGATTTGGCACTTATTCTGCTCTGATATAATTTTAAAATGCGAACATATAGCATTGTAGAAAAATTGGTTATTTGCGATTTAGTATAATTATTGGCGTAATAAGGCAATCGAGAGAGGCGATTTTAAGGCAGTTTTCTGGAGAAGCGATTCGGGCGAAGCTACTGTACGGGAGGCCGAGCCGAAAAGACGGTGTCAACCGCCGTGTAGGTACAACACCTCGGATTAAACCCAGGGGGAAAAGGGCGCATTGGGGGTAGATTTACACGGCCGATCGAAACTACCCACACGTGAAACAATTCCTAGTCGGCTAAATTCCCTTGAGTTTACAGGGCAAATTGAGATGCAAAGTGCATCCGAACGAAGCGTGCAAGCATACAGGTGAAGAATTTGGCACTTCCGCGCTGCTCGTTTAAAGTCTCGTGGGAAATTGTTCTGCCAAATTAGATCCGAGAGGAATTTGCGAGATCAGTTTTGAAAAGGGCGAGTAAGATGTTTGTGTGGATTCTTTTTGTGGGCCAAATCGAGTTAATCCTTTAGGCCAATCCGTGATAGATTCACTCATTTGGGCGTGACACGGGATATAAACAATCCAGGAAATATGGGGGCCTGTTTTCGCACCACGGCCAGAAATATGTTTCTGACGTAATTGCGGAATCGGCTTCAACCAATAGCAAGCTTTTGTTGTCTACAACAAAAGCCGTTAATTGGTTGAACCACTAATTACGTCATGCAGAAACATGTTTCTTCTTGTGATCGCAAAAACCGACTCCCGACTCGATGTTAATAGGCTGGATCCGAACTAGTGGCTTTGGCTGTGGCTATGGCTGTTGCTATGGGCGGACAGAAACATGTTTCTTCTTGTGATCGCAAAAACCGACTCCCGACTCGATGTTAATAGGCTGGATCCGAACTAGTGGCTTTGGCTGTGGCTATGGCTGTTGCTATGGGCGGACAATTACAGTCCTTAGAAACGGCATAGCAACAGCCACAGCCGGCCAAAGCCACTAATTCGGACCCAGCCTTAGTTCCAGAACGATATACATGTACTGAACACACATGTACAATTTATGTGAAGCCCGTTTCAAGAAAGAGCTTTTATCTCCGATTCCCGACGTCGGAAATTTTTCCTTACAGAGATACGTAAGCTTTCTAAATTCGTTTGCTTGTGTAAATTAATTTTTAAATCCCGTCACCCAAACATGGACAGTGCAACTTTAACCGTCGTTAATTTACCTGGCGACATAAACATTATACAAAACAAAAAACAAAATCAGCAGAAATCCGTCTACATATCCACAAATCTCGGCTTTACCTAAATCGCACAATATTTGCAAACGACACGTTCGTACCGAGCTCTGCGCAACGTTCATGGAAATTCTATTTGCGCCCCCCGGGCTGGTTAAGTCAAATGCATAAAGACAGTTTTGCGACGAGGAAATAAAATATGACAACTGTATTTCAAAGTTAAAAACAAAAGATAGCCTGAAACCACTTCTGTTTTGGCAGTTTTGTCTGTATAGTGTCCCATCGTAACGTTTGCTGTCAGTTTCTAAATAAGTACACCCTTTCGGAGAACACGTTTCGAACCATGCAGCGAAACTCAATTTTTAATTTAAATTTTGATAAACAAGTCCCAAGTATTTGCCATAATATCAATATTCCCAATCTAAACAAACATACCACCGAATAAAACTTTGCGATATTACGTACATTTCTTTACATCACAGTTTAGCCTTTATTGTACACTTTTGCTAAAAGTTGGTAGACTTTTTTAACAAACAGCCGATAAAATCATTAACACGACACAGGACCATTTCGGTTACAAGAACGACTGGTGACGAAGACTATAGACAAGACATGCACATTAATTGAGCTACTTACCTTAAAGTTATGTTACATGCTACCTTAATTGACTATGATACAGATTGTGTAGAAACACCCATATATATACACAAGTATTGTTTCAAAGTTCTTGGGGAATTATGTTCATCTTGAGTAACATTAAACGTCAATAACAACTTAGTAATTCCAACATATTTTACAAAATAAACATAACACGGCAGGTTTTTGTTAACAAATGCACAAGAAATTATAAAATTACTTGATCAACGTACGGAATTCGCGAATATTGAAAACCCAGTAACCCATTTCAAAACTCTGCCGCAACAAAATCACATGGTTGATTTCATTGATAAAATAGATTAGGCCTAGATTAAAAACAATATTAAATATCTAAACGGAAGCTCATTGGCGTAAATTAATTATTCTAATTATATCCGACGATTGTCAATCGAAATGCATTTTCCTTCTTTAAATTTTTTTATGGCGAGCAAATTTTAAGGGAAAATGAACTTATTTTCGGAATCGAAAAATCAGGTCGACACCAACACCAAAATCGATTATGTCGATCTGAAACACACAACCGACTGTGTCGAGCTCGACTCCACGGCCGATTATGTCGAAATCGTTAGATATGCTGCTCGTGTCAAGTTCGACAAAGGGATAATGTCGACTGTCGGCTGATGATATGTCGACTGAAATGTGTCGACTGAAAAGGGGAAACAAAAAGAAAAGGAACAGAAAATTGCACATGACAATATTCCTCCCAGCGCGAGGATTTAAACGGCCATTATTACATCAAATAGCCGTCTGTTTATCGGATCGATAGAATACAAAATAGGACCAATTTTTGTAACACAATTTAAGAAAATATCGTTCACAATCGAATTTGCAACTGTTGAATTACCTTATATAACTTGGATCTCCAGTCCCCATGGGAAAGACTTTTCCATTTTAAAATTAGTTTTACTTTTTTAAACTGAACGAGTCATTTTTACAAATACATGTTGGCAACAACGACATATAGTTAATTTAGAGTCGTTAAGCTCACTATTAGTGAGGTTTCGGTCGCATACGGTTAGGCAAAACGACGACTATTAGTGAATTTACGTCATCGATTTGTGCGTACTTGTGGCGTTTACACAAATATCCCAAGTGTAGTTTTGTTGTTCACACTGATAGCAACGCCTCTACACCTTAGTAAAAAACGGACAGCGAAAGGTAACGATTTTGAGGTTTGGCTAATTGTAGTCGTAATAACTAACCGTGCACACCGAAACCTCCCTACTAACTCAAAATTTGCGAGCAAGCGCTGCACAAATTTACATAGACTAATTCAATATAACACTATTTGATTAAAAGATTCAATGTGTAACACTGCCTGCAATACCAGTAGTGACAAGTCGGATGACAACCAGGGTTGTAGTCGAGTCAATCGCAAGTCTTCACAAGTCTTCACAAGTCCCTATAGGTCCTAATTCAAGTCACAAGCTATTCAAATGAACTCCAACAAAGGCATTCTTTTGTGCATGTTCATTCTTTGCTTCTTGTTACTGGACTTGTGACAGACTTGTGATGGACTACCCTGCTGGCAACTCAAGTGTTCCGTATCTTTGATAGATTGTTTGACATCGTTTTTTAAAATTTATTTATACAATCAGTGAATAACGGCAATTAATGGTTTTATTCCTGCATTCCCGAACGCAGGGAGGTCAAAACCATCGTAAACGTACTTTGTTCACACGTAAAAGTGAAATGCGGCAAGCAGTTCGCGTCCACGCGGATATGTACACACACCTCGCCACCTGGCCGGAAGACAGAAAAATCGGTTCACAAAAACAACCCGAAGGCAGGTTTTTACTAAGGTGTAAACACACCTAAAAAAAGCTTGGAATTTCAATTATCTTCAAAGAAGTAATACTGAAAACTAACACGAGTACGTGTACCAACTGCAGAAGTGTCAAGCGACATAAGACCAAATTGAGTCAAACTATAATTATTTCTTTAAATTGATAGGTTCTGTTTAACATGGTTGTAAAACATTAATTAACAAATTGTAAAATTTGTAACCAGATTGTTTTGGTGGGAATGGACTTCGAGTTAGCAGATTTTGACGACAGTTACAAGTTTTGGCTTTTGCAAACTAAAAAAAAAATCTTGCAACCTTTCAAAACGACAGTCCGTTTCGATTACACCGTTGCTTGCTCAATAAAGGCCGAGTTTCCAGTGAGCTTCTTGGCCCCCGGGAAGAGGGAGGGCAATTCATTTCTTAATTGATTGCTGTTTTGAGTGTCCCTTCCCATTATTCATCTAATTCGCGTGATAACGTCTCAGGGACGTCGCTGATGTTTGTTAAATCGAATACGACAAGAAAACAGCGGTATGATTACCTTGATTTATCTCTGTCCCGAGGTGTTAAAAGGAGGTGTGGGCGTGAATCGGAAACTTTGTAGGTTCCGGAGGTCTGAAACGTTTGGAATTTTGGAAGATTCCCGTAAATCCGGTTTCCCCTTTTTTTGCAGCATACTTGTTTGTCGATAGCGGAACATAAGTCATGAATAAATAACGTAGGCCTACATGTATCAATAGCGTTCTGCGTTCATTAATTATTCATGTGATTCCGTCTATCCATAAAGGTGCTATTCATTTTTTGTACTGTTATTTTCGTGGCCAAAATGAAATACGAAGACCCTTTGGGCAAACTGCCGACTGAAAATAGGTCATATAATTTCAAACGGGAATTGTATACAAAAAATCATACATATGCAATTCCGCTACCGAAAATTCAAGTAAAAACCCGTTTAATATGTGTAAACGTGCAATGAGGGTTCATGCATAATACGCAAATGTTACTGAAAAACACCCACGGTGAAGTTGTAGAGTACTTGCGTGTTGCCAAAGTTACTGGGTCTACATTAAAACCATTGAACTGTTTCCATGCACTTTACATTCAGATTACGTTTCAGATTACCAACAAATGTTTAGACCCAGTCACCCTAGAAACTGCCGTCACAGTTTATAGTCTATTGCCCAAATTTCACGCAGACAGACACGTGTGAATTTAATTCACTCGCCGAAAATAAATAATTAATAAAAACTGACGCACGACGAAATTGGAGTTGATTATCACCCTTTAAGACTTCATTCCACAGTCAATCAGTTGATGTTGTATCCGTCTTAATTCAGCAAGAGCCGTGGTCGACGTCCTACCGTGAGTAAGCCGTTTGCCACGGGTAACACTCCGGCTGCGCGCCCGCTGGCCGGAGATTTCTTTTCCAATTATATAAACCAAATCCTCTGCGTCCCATGTTGGTTAAAAAATACATTCCTTTGCCCCAGATTTTTAAGTAACTTTTTTTTCCCGCCCTTTACGTCCCGAAATCAATGGATTTATGAATGTTACCCGAACACCGAGTTTGGGCAAATTTAGTTTTACATTTTTGTACAGTAGGCCTATTTATGATCTTGTATTTGCTGCAAATATAGTTTCCGAAATGTTTTAAATGTATTTGGAAACTGTTTGTGATACGAAACATAAACCTAACTGTTTCACAGTGGATGCGAAATCATGCCATAATGCACTTTGTTCATCTGTGCTTTGTGGCGAAATTTCTCCCACAAATCTTGTGGGTGCCAAATTACATTAATGAACGGTGAGCATTAAAATAAAAAAATAAAAACATTTCTGGACCAGAATTTAAATTAAAGACGGTCCATACCAGCTAACACTGTAGTTATTAAATATGGCTTAAACTACTAACAATAAGTAAGGGATATTGTAGGATGTACGCAGATATTTTATTGAGGGTATGCATTCTGCTTAATTGATTTTGCATATGACTAAACAATTGTATCTGCATGACAGACACACCTCATCAGGGGAATAGGTGAAAACAGTCATTTGAAGAAAAACAAAAAATCAAAAATCAAAAATTGACAACATACCAATATCCCTGACGTATTGTAAGTATATAGTGTATTCTGGTAAACGACAAAACATTTCAATGTGTTGTCTATGTACGGTTTCGGCAAAACATTCTGAGCATTTCTGCTAAGCAGCACATAAGAATGTGCTTACCCAGTGACAATCTGCTCAAGTCTTAGTTTTTGATACTAGGCCTTCGGGCTCGCAAATGTACATCCATTCCCAATATTTTGCCCCGTCGTGGTTAATACCGTTTCAATTTCAACAGAAAGCTGGACGGGGAAATCGGAATGAAATTGCCATCGAAATGGCAAAAGGGCTAAATAGGACGAGTCTTAGAATAGCCTCATCCCCTGATAGACTCTGTGGATTCCCGCGAGATCAAATCAACTCTCAATTCCGTGAAAGCATGTTGCTTTTTTCCCCCGATCGGGAAACGAAATTGAGCCGCCCACACAGGTTTCGTCAATCACTAGGGAAATCCCGTTTGTATAAATGATTCAGACCAATCGCCTTAAAAAAAAAAAAAAAAATGAAAAATACCCATCTAATTCTACTAAAACGCCTTCCACCCAGTAGTTTTCAATATCTCTCCTTGTTGTGAGCTAAACAACAAATTCATCCAAAAGACCATAGGTCTTGCTGTTTTTAAACAACATGAATCCAAAATGTCAATTTCAGAATTGCTCTGCAAAAGACCTTTGTTGACCGAACTTGTACAAAGATTTTTACTTCATGTATATTGTGGGTGCTTCGAGCCCCACAAAGACACAAAAACTACACTCAGTTACCGAGACCATTTCAAATTTGTGAAGTATTTGTTTTCCCGTCATTTTACAGCAGCAAATCGCCGAATACTTTCCGACACATCTGAACTGATAACGGTGGCGGCTTGTCATCGTTGACTAGCAGCTTGCCGAATGGACCGTTCTCTTTCTCCAACTTGTAGAATGCCTGCCGGTACTGCTGGTCAAAGGCAACTGGGAACAACAAGGGAATCAAAATCAAATTTCAAATTCAAAATCAGTTGGAATCAAAATCAGTTGGAATCAAAACAGTGGGAATTAATGGTCAGAATCAAAACAGTCTAACTGACAATGGGAATGGCATTCCGAAAAAATAGGAATTAAAACATTGGCAATTAAAACCATGGGAATCCAAAAAACCATGGGAATCCAAAAAACCATGGCAATCCAAAACAAACAATGGCAATCCAAAACAAACAATGGCAATCCAAAACAAACAATGGCAATCCAAAACAAACAAACAAACGGGAATCTAAAAACAAACGGGAATCCAAAAACAAACGGGAATCCAAAAACAAACAAACAAGAATCCAAAAACAAACGGGAATCCAACACAGGAATCAAAACAATGAATTTTTTTAAGAACAGTCCAAATACAGTCGTTACCAGAATCAAAAACAGCAAACATCTTAATCCTAACCCCTAGACATGTTTAGCAAATTACTGAGCAAAGTCCATCAAAGTTTAACACTGCAGCAAAACACCACATTTTCCACGGACAGAAGTATTGCCTATGAAGCTGTTATAGTTCATCAAGAGCTTTTAAAAATCTAAGAAAACCTTGTAAATTTTGATTAGGATTCATTTTTGTTTGTTCCTGATAAAGGAATTATGACATATTTGGAGCAACCAAAATATCCCGTGGGATTTACTTCTCAAGCCACGTGTAACAAAATCCACATGAATAAACTCAGAAAAAGGTGGCCTCGGTTATGTATAGGATTGCAATCTGGAAGTAAATTTGATCTAAATCTGAAGAAAATCTCCTCGGAAAGAAAAAAACATCCGCCCCCAGTGCCCATTATGAGTCGAGCGATGTTTTCAATCCAGTAAAATGGCAAACATTACACCCCCTCGGGTGCTTATCACTCCAAAAAGCAGGACATAGGCATGGAACGGATGAAATTGAATACAACAATGTATTGAGAATTGAGATGTGCCTCTTTCAGACATCGAGCATAAAAAAACATGCTTTGTACACTCTGTATAAGCGTTATGGTCGTTCCTTCATTTGTTACATTGCATTCTAGATAAATTGCACATATGTGACCTGATTTAACAATAGACTACTAAAGTAAAAACGTCACCCTTTATGTGTTGCCAAGGTTTTTGGGTCTACCAGTGAACTGTTTCCCTGCGCTATACCAATGGACGTTTCAGATTACCAGCGAATGTTTGGTTACCATGGCAACCGACGTCACACTTTAGTAGTCTTTTGTGAAAGCCTTCGCTTCTTGTCACAGTCTTGAGACTTGGGATTCAAAAATAGACTAATAAATAAATTGATTTCTCAATGACATTCGAACTCAAGTGCCCCTGAAACTCAAAACTTTTCCTACTAATTTTATAAACCTACCTTCTGAAATCAAGCTTGTTTGTAGTCAGTTAAAGGCACAGGCTCGTCAGCAATGCGCGCGTGCTAAATTCGTGCCACGAAATACGCAGCTATGGAGCTGCGTATTTCGTGGCATGAATTTGGCGCACGGGCATTGCTGACGAGCCTGTGCCTTTAATGTACACTAAGTCACGAGAACCTTTCTTGTGTATGTTACTTCAAATTAGTGTATATTAAAGGCACAGGCTCGTCAGCAATGCGCGCCCGCCAAATTCGTGCTCGAAACACGCGGCTCCATGCCTTTGCTATGGAGCTGCGTATTACGTGGCACACATTTGGCGGGCGCGCATTGCTGACGAGCCTGTGCCTTTAACTCGAGACTTGAACTGAGATTTGCATACATGAAAGTCTACTCAATTTAACAAGAGAGTTTCACAGTAAAAACTCTTACCATAAACACCTTAAAACTTGCTTTTAATAAGAGGGTGACAAAATCTCTCGGGAAACAAACAAAAATGCGTCAAATCAATCAGTCACCATCGCAAGACGAACAGGGATTCCCCATCGTGTCTGGTATCAAAATTTAGCAGAGGATTCCCTTTTAGGAAAGCCCAAAATCTAAATTTTTCAAACATTGACCCATGTGACTGTTTTTGTGCTGTAGGATCACGTATTTGGAAATTTGATCTCGTCTTACCATGGTCGATGTTTTCTCTTCCCATGGCAACAAACGACAGGAAGAGGAGTTCTCGGTAGATGCTGCGCCGCGCCGATGTGTTCTCGCCAAGTTTCTTGAGTTCTTCAAGAAGCAAGACTATCGGCTGGTAGACGTTGTTATAGCGGATGTATTTGACTAGTTGCACCATAAACCTGGTAATGAACATAAAGCAGAAAGTTGCATTGACAGTGCTCTTATTATGGAAGTTAAACTGTAATTTGGTCCAAAACAGTAAGTTTCTGAAGAAAATTTGCAATTGAAGGTTCTTTTTAAATGTGTGCGCACACTCATTTTTTTTACCACTCACTTCACATAACAAAAAAAAAAAATTCAAAGATTTTAAAAACATTTCTGCATCTATTGAGCTGAAATTTCTGCAGACTAATAACATTATTTGTTAAATATGCACTGCTGTTCCAAGATTAAAAAACATCCTTTACAAGCGATGCAATGGGACCTTACAATTCACCTGGTTATACAAAATGAGCGCATTTGCATTATTAATAAGCAGATTTATCAAAATTCGTCTCCACTATGAAATGTTTATAAAGAAGTAACGTCAATGAGACATGATGGATGAACACACTACAAAAATGACGGCTGAAATGAATCTCTTCAAGAGGGGAAACCATTTATCAAATAGATCAAGGACTTGTCAATTAATTTTGAAAGGAAATGTTGATGAGGACCTAAATGATCGCAGATGGCTTTTGTGACAAGGTCCATTACCAACGAGTTTTTGGATCAGACAGAATAATGCATCATTAAAGACTCGTACAGAGATTGGGACATTGGTCTCTCATTCTGTACTTTAGAGTGCTGTACTGTACAATTCTTTACATCCGAGAGTCTAGAATTACTATTAGATGCACATTAAATTAAATTTATTTACAAAAGCATCATCATCAATGTAAATTAGAGTCTGATGTTTTAAGAGAAGATGGTTAAAATGTGGGTCTTTCCACAGTAAAGGGGGCATTTTGGCAACACAGACCATATTTTAGAGGAAATACCTTTGTCTGGAAATAAGTTTAAGTTGTTCTGAAGAGATAACTTAGGCCCAAAAAGGGTTACAAATAGTACAACAACATGCCTTTCTAAAAACCCTGTGTACAAATTTTCAATATACGCTCGTAAGTGTCCGTCCCGGTTATGAGCGTATTTGGAAATTTGTACACAGGGTTTTTAGAAAGGCATGTTGTCACACATATCTCTTTTGAACAACTTAAACTTATTTCTTTTATTTTGAGACCAGACAAAGGTATTTTCTGGAAAATATGGTCCGTGTTGCCAAAATGCCCCCTTTACCGTGGAAAGACCCACGTACATTTTTGTTCAGTTTTGTTGGGTTGTTTGTTTGTGGTTATTTTTGTTTATTTAGAGGTAGGAGCAACACCTAGGCACGATTTCCCGTTGTGCAACAGGGATCTCAAAACGCTTTCAAGTAAGACTGCATATATGGGTAATTCCCAAAATTAGGGGTCCACAAGTGTTTTTAGTGATTGAAAGTGGTTTCCCATTAAACAAAATTATTATTTGTATTTCAACAAATGCCACTTAAATTTATTGTTTGTGTGTAGATATGGCACCAAGGTTAATGCAAACTCATTCTACAGCCAATTTTTATTGGCGTAGGTAACCCGGGACACCAAACTCCTATTCAATACCATGGAACAATTATAAGCCTTTATGGTCTTTTCTGTTCAAAAATGTTCAGGAATCTGAGAACAAAATATTCAAGAAAATGATGCTGTCCCCTATAATCACAGGCCACAGTCCATTACTGAAAATTTGTGCTCATGAGTGGTGATTTTTGAAGCAGAGAGTGTCGTACGTAACTGGGACACCAACAATTTTGGACCCCTAATTTTGGGTATTACCCATATGCATGCGTGTGACATTTTTAATACGTTTTGAACACATGGGAACCCCTGGGACAAGCGCTCAAAAGCAGCCAAAGCGGGGGAAGAATGGACATAACTAGGATGGATATGAAATAAAACAGGATATGAAATAAAAACACGGGGTTGGGTAGCAGAGGCGGACGTCGAAGTGGGACTAGGAGGGGGGGGGGGGGGGGGGGGGGGGGGGGGGGGGGGTGGTTGTTTCAAGGGTCAACTTACTGTTTGGAGAATATCTGTTGGTCCTTAATAACAGGGTCTAGACATGCCGTGCCTTGGGTGCCCCAGAGTAGGTACATAGGAAGCATGCCTTCATCGTAGAGTTTGATGTTATCCCAAAGCACTCTGATCTTGACGTAACGGGAGTCGGTTGAAAGCCACTGGACGCAGTCCTGAGAAAAATGAATTACAAATCGAAGGATTCTACATTTACACTATTGTGGGATGTACGCAGATATTTTTTTGAGGGTATGCATACCGCTTGAATGATTTTGTATATGATTAGACAATTGTATCTGGATGACAGACTCACCTTGTCACAGAAATAGGGTAAAAAACAGTCATTTGACAACAAAATAAAAATCCCAAATTTACAACATACCAATATATCTTATATCCTAGTTTATCTGACTAAATGTTATCAACGGTAAGCCACTGTGTGAATATAGACTAACAAAAAAAGCAAAAAAAATCCTCCATTTTGAAATTAAAGCCTGCAACATTTTCATAAATCAATCATACTGGAATAATCTTATTCTAATTGACTCTGCCCGAGATGATCTTTTTATAGGAAAATGATAATTTATATAAATGATGCACGAATGTTGCTTACTATGTTCATCAATTTGACAGAACTTTTCAAGGACTTGGGCAAAATATACTTACGTCACTGTCTCTGTTTTCACTGTATGCAGCTAACAACACTCCTTGCAGGTAATTAGGGAAGTTTAACCTTTGGAAATACCAAACCTGGACAAATATAACAATGGAAAGTGAATTATTTATTTATTTATTTATTCACCACATCCAACAGCGGAAGGACCGCCAATTACAGGAATGGGATCAATTAACATAGGTATTCGAATAACTATCAACTTCTAAGTTGAATTAGTAACGGCCAGAGACACTGGGGAATCCATCCCCTTGCTCTTCACGAAAGAATGCTCTGGGATCTTTAAAGTGCGTTACCTAACACACTGGACCAACGGCTTTACATCCCTTCCGAAGGACGGAACAAGAGTGATTAAGTGCTTTGCTCAAGAGCACAAGTGCCACAACCCGGAATCGAACCCACATTCTAGTACTGGCACAGGAACTTGAGTTCGACGCACTAGACCGCTCGGCCATAACACCCCACATTAAATGTAAAATAGACAGGAAATAAGTTCAGGGGAAAATATTTTAACTTTTAAATCAAAATCTCATTTTAAAAATACACAGAAAGAAAGTATTATGTTAAGGAAAATGGTATGTGCTTATTAAAATAGCATGAAGTCGATTCTCCCAAAAGTATTAAAACAACAAGAACCAAAATAAGTGCCCAAAATTCCTTGTTTCATGAGCGATTTTATTGATTTATGAATGTTGGGGTTTTAGATTGCAACTTAAATTAAGATTCGGGACTTGTGTGAACTTTCTAACACCAGTGATGAGTTTGGCCAAGATTATTTAAACATGGTTAACAATGGTTGTAAAGAGAAACATTTCAATACATTTATATGATATGATTTATCACAAGTCAAGCAATATTCGTTTTAGCTTTCTTCTCATGATGACAGTAGCCTTTCCGCATCAATCTCCTGTACTGTCAATCGCCCCAATTTAAGACTCGGCAATTTTTAATGGACTTGAGAGGACTGGCCAGGACTTATGATACACTTGTGTACACAATAGTGACAAACAACATTCTCAACACAAAAATTGAAGGCATCAACTCACCAAGTTCCAGAATATGATCGGATGTTGAACCACGAAGCTCGGAGCCCGTAGACACGCTTCCCCTTCATTCTCAATCACATTCTCGACCTCTTTACGAAGCACCAATGGGCTGAGGTACGGCACGGACAGCGGCCCCACCTTACAATCCTTGCTAGGAGGTGGCATGAACTCCAGGGAGTTACGGATACTAGCGGAGGTTAGGCTGCCTGATGAGGTGGCTGGGTAGCCGTGGTGGAAGTCTTTGAATTCCTCGATGGGTTTGCAGCGAGGCAGGGTCATAGCACGGCCACTAAAAACAACAATTTGACTTAATAGTGATGTAGTCTAAATTGTCTTATATGTGACCCACTTTGCAAAAAAAAGGCTCTTAAGTCGCGCAGCCTAGGTCGAGTTTTCGCGAAGAATAAATCAGCAGCAGATCCACACTCATTAAAATACAAAAACTCAATAGAAATTCCAAAAAAAACACGGACATTCCAGGCAGAATCTGGCCACGGCCAAGGATTTCCATTGTGTATAGACCGTATCGAATAGCCGCCATTTCGTGGGGCAGTTTCTTTGTTTCTTAAGGACATGCATGATTGCACATATTGTGCTTTCATTGTTGAACAGTTTAAGTAACAAAAGGTGCCCCACGAAATGGCGGCTATTCGATACGGTCTATTTTAATTAGTGTGGATCTGCAGCAGATTTCTTCTTATGGTCGCAAAAACTCGACCTAGCCAGTGCAGCTTAAAGACCTTTTTTTGCAGAGCAGGTCCCACACGTTGTCCCCCAAAATGTCCAGGACAAACCAGGCAACGTCGGGACATAAATTTCCCGAGATTGTGATGGGGAATCTTGCACACTGCCCACCCAAGTCAACCATGGTACTCCAGTCCTTAAATTTGCCGGTTTGGTTTAATTTGTTCTGTTTTTTTGCTTTGTTTTGTTTTTTCAAAATCTACATCACCGATCAGAATCCAAAACAAAAATCTATATAGAGAGACAATCCAAATTCACATAAACGGTTTTATAATTCTCAATAAAAATTTATAAATGCAGAACGAAGGAAGAAATTACATGTAAATCTCTTCATTTTTCAAAATGGACTTGGTTAAAATCTAAATTTATCGTTAATCTGTGCATACATATCAACTGTAGTTTTGGAAGTAAAAGTACGTGCAAATACAAGCCAAAAGTGGGCGACATTCTGATAATTTTTGGCAAACCAATCAGTATGGAAATAAGATATTTCTAATAAACACCAAAATTTGTAAATTTTGACAGGAAATACACATTTAACACCTACTGACATTCTGTTATTCTGTTATATATTTGTTATTTTGTTTTTCAGAATCTACTCGAAGCAAATACACTAAATCCGTGCCAAAGGTTGGCATATGACAAACTTGACTCGAAAAAAACAGAAAAAATAACAGAAGTCAGTGACATTCAGATAATTTGTGGCAGAATATCAGCGGCTTGGGCCTAAAACATCACTCGAGAGACTTTAAGAGATCTTCTGAACCAAAAGGAAAGTAATCTGAGTATTTTGAACGTGTAAATGATACTGTGGTGCTCTCATCAAGATTCCAATGTAAACATAGGCTGTGTGCGACTCAATACAGAAGGCAATGATAATTGAGTGTGGAGGATTTGATCCAAGTGCTTAGGCAAGTCTGGACAACTGGTTTTTGCAAACCCCTTCCCCCCACGAAAACAAATTTAAAAACTGAATCATCGACCCACTTACATGTAACACAGGAAAGACTAACCTACCAGTTTCAAATTCTTCACAATAATGCACCTATCAATTGTTTCCCTCCCCCACCCCCCGGGCTGCCCCACCTAGGGGGTGGGGGGAGGGGGATTGTCACTTTTTGTGTGACAAAAATCCCCACCCCCGGGTGCAAAACATGCGCGTTTTGTATACAAATGCACAGAAATTTGTATTTCAATTGGTCAAAATTCTCACCCTGGGGCTTGAAAAATGGGCACCAAACCCCCACCTAGAGGGTGGGGCAGCAGGGGGTGTGGGGGGGGGGGGGGGAGAAACAATTGATAGGTGCATAAATCCTAAACCACTAATGTCTCACCATCTCACAGGTAAAAAAGAAAATAATTCAAAGCGAAATTTGCTTTTCATACAAAAAAAGTAAAACTGAAAAGAAATATTGCGAAGAAATCTTCCAAAGTACACATTGGGATTTCCTGTACTACAGACGTGTCCAAGATAGTTTACGACCTGGGAACAGAAATCCTATAAGGTGGTTTACATTTCCGTCCAAACCTAGTGTCAATTTTCACTCTACCAACCCATAATTTGTAACCTCTTCGAGGAAATTAAACTAATAGCAATCGCCGTAACCTTCACACGAAGCCGATCACACGATGACAAACTTACGGCACGGCAATCAGTGTGATACAAACATTAAGTCTGTCGGTTAAATTATCTCGCCCCAAGTGGCAAGTCAACCATATTATGATTGCAGCGTAATTGATACTTTGTAACTTGTTATAAACAATGTGCCACCGGAAGTGTGCTAATGAAATAGTCGACTTAGCTTGATTGAAAATCGGTGGAAGGGGCGAGCGGATTGCAATGAATTTTCATGTGATAGGTTCATGGATAATACATTTAGATAATTAGGGAAAGTGATCGCCACACAGTGCTTGCTGTAAGCTGTACCAAGGTCCTTTGGCACGCGGTCGATTGAGCACCAAGGTTAACCATTTTTGTCCCTCAAGCAGTAGGGGAATTTCACTGAGGCCACTGCCTCTGTTGCCCCTGGTCTTGGCCTTGCAATACTCTCATAGACTTTTTTATTTTCCAATGGAAGTGCCCTTTCTAAACACAAAAATGGCAGTGCCCCTTCGGTAACGAAATTCTTAACCTGCTCAAGTACGTAAATGTAATTTCCTCTATTCAGATATGACATGTAATACAGTGATGAAGGACCAGTAAGTTACCGTAACATTAGCAATTTCTTTTATGGTATTTATAAAGATAAAGTAGCTTTTGTTCTAACCTAACAATCATAAAATACTATCCATGGGAAGAAAACAGGAAATTTGCAATCTCCAATTTGGATGTGGAAGCAAAAAGGTTGGTGTAATCACTGCACTGCTTTATGAAACCAGAAAAATTAGTTTACAAAACATCAGTGTTTTTGACGATATCCTTGAAAATATGTGGTTTGGAATCGCGAAATTTCAGAATGGTAATGAAAAAAAATATGACAAATGATATGGTATCAAAATCTCAACACCCATGGGAAAAATGGGGCCTCAAAAATCAGATCTGGACAGACTCCTTAAATAATAAATGGAAGTCTATACAATTTGTTATGCTGTACTGAGCACTGTGACCTGGGTTTTCTCTCAAATTCATCATTTCCCAGGAAATTCAACTCCGACGTTCCTCTTAAGAAACATTTGAGAGATGTATAGATGAATCCGGTTGCTAATGATTCCTTCCCCGCACGTCCGCTATTACTGGGGCCATCCAATGCCATGAACTGGGCGCTCTGTAAGCTTGCGAAGCCTGCGCGGGCCCTTCACGTGCACAGGCTTCGCAAGCTTACAATAAACGTGCACAATTGTTTGAAGTGACAACATAATGTAACAGCTTATCATCAACACAAAACGCACAGTTTATGGCACTGGATGGCCCCCAGTTATGGCAGACGTACAGAGACGAGGACCTCAGTTCTCGGATTGGTGTCATTTACCCCAATAAATACCCTAAAAAATGTTTGGCTCGATAGAAATATGACGAATGTCTGTGAGTTTGGGAAAACTGGATGCAGTAAAAAACAACTTGGCTCCACGGTTCAAATCCCGGTGGAGCCAAGTTGTTTTTCACTGTATCTAGATTTCCCAAACTCATTGACATTTGTCCACCTTTTATCGAATTAATTCACCCTGGCGGTCCCTGGGACATCCCTAAAAAGAAATCACCTATTAATTTTCTTGACTTATAATAAGGGTAGATTCTTGTATAGCACACATGTCTACCCTGCTGGGTACTCCTGGTGCTGTTGCCATTAGTATCACTGCCATCAGGGAATCACCAGAACCATTTCACTTCAACTAGGTGGCTGCCTGGCCAAGGCACACAACCCTATCAGCAGTTAGATTGTGGCATTCCCCTACAGGGTACTCCTGGCACTGTTGCCATTATTACCACTGCCATCAGGAAATCACCAGAACCATTTCATTTCAACTAGGTGGCTGCCTGGCCAAGGCGCAGTTAGATTGTGGCATTCCCCCTGCAGGGTACTCCTGGTGCTGTTGCCATTATTACCACTGCCATCAGGGAATCACCAGAACCATTTCATTTCAACTAGGTGGCTGCCTGGCCAAGGCGCAGTTAGATTGTGGCATTCCCCCTAACAGCTCCCCAGATATCGCTTGGGTTGAAGAGGCAACTCAGAATAATTGTCTTGCCCACGGACACAAACATATTGACACTAGTAAGGCTCGGACTCGCAATCTCTTGACCATGACTTTGTACCCACTAGACCACACAAGTCTGAATGCTAGCTAGTCACAAACTCAAATTACCATGACCATAAATTAATTAACAGCGATGAAATAAAAGTTCTGCTCACCCATTCACGTGGCTTCTGGCGGCGAGGTCGGCGACGTTCATACACTCGCTTGACGATCGCCGTCTAGTTGACGTGGGAGACAACTTAGCTGATCGTAGCTCCCCTCGTAAGTTCACCTCACCGGCCGATAGACTCGGGACGACTGGCTGCTTAATAACGGGCAGCTTTGGGTCCCGTTTGACACGGGATGGGAGGTTTCCATCTTTCTCATCTAGATTGGAAACACCAAAACGAAAATGAGTGTGGGATTTTCTTTTAAGGGGCCGTCAAAAGTTGTCAGCATTTTCACACGTTCTATAGAGTGTATTATTTTCCAAGACCACCAAAATACTACTTATCAACATTTTTTGTCAATACCATGAAATGTCAACATTTTACAGTGCATGTAAAGTCCTACGTGGCCCTCGACACCCCTTCCCCTTCCTAAGCTTTGTAGAACCGTAAAAATGTTGCCAACTTTGGACGGCCCCTAACCATAAACTGTTACTCCTGTGCAATTTTGGTTAGATTAATCTTTTTAAATCCTTCAATATCGCTGCCTCCGAAAATCTCTTGTCAATTTTCCAAAGCAGCTCCTTCCTACAGCTTTTTAGTCAAAATTTAGAGGAAGGGAGTGGGAGAGGGTTGGGATAATCCCATTTCTCATTACAACTTGCATTTCGTAGTCCATTGGGAAATATACGGCTTTAAAAAAAGAAACATAAATTATACTTTAACCGAAAGATCGAGAGAGGCCGAGAGATGCTACATATTTTATCAGTCAGAAACGTGTGCAAGGCTGACTGCACCAGCCTCTGTAAGAGCCACTGAGGCAGGGTGCGCCACTCTGCCTGAAGTGCAGCTCCACAGGTCAGCTTAACCCACACAGGTTCAATCAGGTTGATAACCCAACAAACGGAAATGTTAGTACATATTTCATAAATGTGGGAATCACTTTGTTCAAACAGGTCCTCTTGGACCTGAAGAAAATTGCATTAAAAAAAAAACCATACAGAGCACAAAAGAACCCTGCTCAAACTCTCATAAGAAAATTAGAAATGTTTGAACAAATTTTCCTGCAACAAAGAGCTAATATCCTGCATTTTCAGAAATTAACGCATTACACTGGACTCTTTCTTCGAAACTTCCCTCCTCCCCCATTAATAATCACTATCAGTAGCCATAATTTATGTCTTGCTATTCCAATCTTTTGTTTATCAATCAAACATCTTTTGTATGTTCTTTTGAATTTCCAATTCATTTGGTCCTATTGTTTTATAAACTATGACTGAAACAATATACAAAGTTTGTGATGCAAATTACACTGATTAATGTACTTTCCCCAGTGTAATTTATCATCTCTATATGCTCAGTACTTTTCCTAGAACAAAATGAAAACAAATTAGGGACTCAAACCCACAACTTCATCCAATAAGCTTGAAATCTTCGATGGGACAATTTTAATTGTTTACTACAATTCTTGAGGCAAGTCATAAAGCCTAGCGTACATCGACATTGCAACTGGAAGCAACTCAACATGGCCAATTTCATAAAGCAGTTAAGCAGAAAAATTTACTTAATCAAAAATGTTTGCTTTATAAAAATGGGTTAATAATCAAAATTGTACGTCAACTTGTGTTTTCAGCAAGAATAGCAGATATTCTTGTGAAAAACACAAGTTGACTTGCAATTTCGACTATTGACCCATTTTTATAAAGCAAACAAATTGTTGATTAAGTAAATTTTTCTGCTTAACTGCTTTACGAAATTGGCCCCTGATCAGTTGCTGTCGATGTGTGCGTAGCGCTCTCATCGACAGCAATTGATCAGTTGCGCAACTAGTGGCAACTGGGAACATCCAGCCATGTCTACATTTCCAGAGCGTGCACATCGACATGGCAACTCGGTAAAGCCTAGAGTACATTGACCTTGCAACTTGAAGCAATTGTTGCTTGCAGTTGCCGTCGATGTGCGCGCACGTGATCAGATGCACGAGTACACCCGACAGCAACTATACTGAAACGCAAAAGAAACTTACCACTTGTTTAAAATGTAATGAAATTGTAACAGTTCAAAATAAAACCAACCAACGATTGCTAATTGAAACATTGGCATTTTATTGATGACATGTCAAGTTGTGGAGGGTTTCTCTGTCCACCGGGGCCGATATCGTCTGGTGTGAACAGCCAAGACGACGTGCCACCTCACAGTAGCTCAGTCTGCCTTGCAGCATGCCCAGGGCACGCTGCCGTTGATCCCCCGACAATCGTGGCATGTTGCTTGAAATGCCTATTTTGCACTGGCCTTTTTAAAGCCAACATCAAGACATCACGTGCAGCTTATTACAATCATCCCATACCCCTTGGCTAATCACTGACAGTCAAAACAGCTGTTCAACAGCTGTGCCATGAAGTGACCATTGAAGGTTCAAGTGACCTTCAGACACCGTTTGGTCTGACAGTGAGGACACTATTGTCCACAAATAAGTTCACACATTACTACACGCAGTGTTATTGTTGCTATTTAAAGGTTCAAAAAAGTGATAAGTTTCTTTTGCGTTTCAGTATATTTGCAAGTACGCGTACATCTAAGCAAATGTCCGCAACTAGTTGCCAGAAAGTAGAACATGAGCAACTCGCGGCAACTGGGATTTTTCTAGTTGTTAGTAGTTGCAAGTACGCGTACATCAAACTTTTTAAGCAACTGATTAGTTGCTTCCAGTTGCCGGGAGTTGCTTCCAGTTGCCGGAAACACCAGTAGTTGCTTCCAGTTGCAATGTCAATGTACGCTAGCCTTAACACTCAACTACTTTTTACAAACTTAACTCCATTGTGAACATGACAAATGACAGACAACCCCTGCTACTTTCACCCTTATGTGAATATGGCAAATAACAGACAACCCCTGATATTATCTCACCTTTTCCTTGCTTTTCCGTCCGTTCCTCCTCTTCCCCAAGTGACAGATTATCCATACTATGATCAGAATGTGATTGTTTCCGGGAGGCGGGGCGTTCTGCGTCTCCGCCCACCTCCTCTCCCGTCTGTGCACTGTCTTTTCTCTTAAGGCAGGGTGCGGAATGGATGCTCTGGACACTTTCTGAGGAGGGGCTAGGGGTCATGGTGCAAGGGAGTGTGGCTTCGTTGCGGAAGTCACGTGTGGAAATGTTAAGGAAGGGTACCAGCTGAGCCGAACAGAAACAGCAACTGGGGAACAAAATCATGGAGAAATAGATTACATGATTGGAAAACGGTATTATCTCCATGTGTGATTGAGGATATGTGTGATAAAAACCAACCTGTGTGTAAGTCAGCTCAGTACCGCATCTATGTTTCCAGGAAACACTAAAAAACCATGTCCATGCTTTTAAGAAATTTTCTAAAGCAGGGTGCGAAATTAAGAAAATATGCAGGCTGCCCTCGGGAAACCTCGGCCAAAGACCGAGGTTGCCCGATAGTTAGTTGAAGTTGCCCGAATTTCTTTCATTTTATTTACTGTATTTTTGCTACACCAAAATTGATTAAAATTTTCAATGATTTGGATTTGTCAAAATAAAGGCTTCTTTACTACCACTTACCGAAAACAGTGTCATACAATGTACATGTATTAATGTGTCACTATATCATACTCGTAAATTCGGTCAGTCGGTCTGTGGACATAAGGAAAAATGTTGGCACCGGGGCCGCGCGGTCGAGTTGGTTTACGGTGGAGTTGGCAAGCGGTCAACATGTCAGTACTTCAAGTCGTTTCTTGCCATGCCACAAAATAATAGCGGGTACCAGGCAAAGTTCGAGCATAACAGTAAAACGCGGATGTCATTGGATGCTTTGGTTGGTGTCATTTATTTCCGAGCGTATACCAAACGAATGCTTAAGCTGTATCCCAAATAATTGCCGTTACTTATCCGGCTGCTCGGTTTTCTATAGGTTTGTGCGCACAGCCGTTGCCGCACCACCGTTCCTATTGTAGCCACTACCTGTGTGGCTGCTTGGTTTTCTATAGGTTTGTGCGCACAGCCATTGCCGCACCACCGTTCCTATTGTAGCCACTACCTGTGTGGCTGCTTGGTTTTCTATAGGTTTGTGCGCACAGCCATTGCCGCACCACCGTTCCTATTGTAGCCACTACCTGTGTGGCTGCTTGGTTTTCTATAGGTTTGTGCGCACAGCCATTGCCGCACCACCGTTCCTATTGTAGCCACTACCTGTGTGGCTGCTTGGTTTTCTATAGGTTTGTGCGCACAGCCATTGCCGCACCACCGTTCCTATTGTAGCCACTACCTGTGTGGCTGCTTGGTTTTCTATAGGTTTGTGCGCACAGCCATTGCCGCACCACCGTTCCTATTGTAGCCACTACCTGTGTGGCTGCTTGGTTTTCTATAGGTTTGTGCGCACAGCCGTTGCCGCACCACAGTTCCTATTGTAGCCACTACCTGTGTGGCTGCTTGGTTTTCCATAAGCGTGTGTTTAATTGCAGCCACAGCTAATGATTCGGACACTTCATGGGCGCACGCACAAGGCATGGTTCGCTCATTCCACCGTATCACCCTTGTCCCCACGTGGTAAGGCGCGCTGGGAATGAGCCAAAAGGCATGGTCGATCAGGCGTCTGGTGTCACTGGCAGCACTCTGAGTTTATGTTATCGGGGATTTGAGCACCATGCTCGCACTGAAAACATACGACACAGAAGTTTAACGAAAAGAAAAACACACAACGGCATTGCCATTGCGGCGACGGTGATTTAGATGAAAGGACACAAAACAAATCGTTTCTGGCAGGTAGAAATTTAGCCATTTTAATCATGTTAATTTTGATAAGGTTGCCCGGCGGGCAACTATGCTTAAAACAATTGGTTGCCCGGATGAATTTTTGGGTGTCGCGGGCAATCGGGCAACCGTTAATTTCGCACCCTGTAAAGACACGTCTAATTTAGGCTGGTTCCCTGACTATACTGCACAGAAAACGGACCTATAATGCGACAGTAGTCAGGGGCCTAGTTATACTCACATGAGGGCGCCCTTGCAAAAAAGTGTGTGCACACATGCATTTATATAAGTTATCTTTAAATTATTGTTTTCTCATAACACAAAATCTCAGGTGGAATCATTGC
The DNA here is from genome assembly GCA_037783545.1 of Henricia sp. BOLD:AAB3569. Classification (NCBI taxonomy): domain Eukaryota; kingdom Metazoa; phylum Echinodermata; class Asteroidea; order Spinulosida; family Echinasteridae; genus Henricia; species Henricia sp. BOLD:AAB3569. The sequence continues at coordinate 1,187,200 of JBBELK010000121.1, forward strand.
ATTGGACAGTTGGAACCACTTCTGTCTTCTATTTGGTTTTCCGGTCAAATGGTGAACTAAAATTTTGGGACTTTATAAACTCTGTATAGACCGTATCGAATAGCTGCCATCTTGTAGGGCAAACTTTTGTTGTTTAAATTGGTCAACAATGGAATCACAACATGTGTCCTCAACGAACAAAGAAACTGCCCTACAAGATGGCAGCTATTCGATACGGTCTATAGAGGCTTTAATATTCACCTTGTCTTGAGGTTAGAATCGTCCGCCGACCACCCAGCCATAACAGCCTCATCATACAGCAGAGCATGGCAATTGAAACACTGATGACAACTAGTAACATGTACCTCGATGGCGTATCGGCGTGACCCGCCGTCATCAGAGTCTTGACCAGGCTGGTTGAGAGACTGGCAGCTCCCTATCAGGTCAAAGGTTAAGGTTAAAGTTCTAGAATACATGTGGTACAGGATTTGTGCACAATTTAAACAAAGAAAAACTTACGACTGATTTTAACCCAATATTTAGTTTATTATTTTTCTGAATGCTTTTATGTGGAAATGTGCACAATATCTAGTAGAAAAATTATCAGAGAAACAATAGACCTTTATCACTGTGCGTCCATCTTTGTCTTTTTCCCCATAGTGTCGGGCACGATCAGTGCGTCTGTGCTACCACGCGATAGCGCGTGTAATCTCCTGTTGAGTCTCTTGATCGCACAGCGCCTGTGCCATTTTGAAGCACACAATGAACAATTTCAAAACAGGACCAAACTATTTTTTTCTGCAAGCCTCGCTTTGGTTACGTTCATTTTAATAGGAAAAAAGGAAAGATGGTCGCACCGTGATAAAGGTCTAAATATTATGACTTTCTAACATGACTTTACATTTTCAAATTAGCAGTGATTATTATGCATGAAATGGATGTTGTTGCTGGAATTAAATGATGATGCAAGCACAATGGAAACATGAACATGAATTTGAAATCACACAACAATATTGCAATTTTGCACAACATTGAATTAATTTCAACTTGTAGAAATCTTCACTGCCAAATATGATGTAAAATTTCACATGGGTTTATTGGTTCGAGCCCCACTTGTGCCAACGTGTTTGTGTCCGTGGGCAAGACACTTAATCTCAATTGCCTCGTCAACCCAAGCGATATATGGGGAGCCGTTATGGGAAATGCCACAATCTAACTGCTGATAGGGTTGTGTGCCTTGGCCAGGTTGCCACCTAGTTGAAGCGAAATGGTTCTAGTGATTTCCTGATGGCAGCGGTAATAATGGCAACAGCGCCAGGAGCACCCCCGTTGGGCGGACATGTGCGCTATATAAGTATCCACCATTATTACTATTATTATTCGTGCGAAGACTATTCAAAAAGCTGCCACAACTGTAAAAAATTATGTGCAATTTGCACTAACCAGAAGAAAGAGAAAGAACTCTCAATGTCCATATTTGGCATCATAACCTACTGCACTGAGAATGGTTTTGGCACTGTAGCATGTTGAATGAGCAGTGTGTTAAGCTATAATAGGTATTTACTATCATCACGAGTTAAACATTTAATAACATTTCAAAATAAAAATTGGAATTCAAAATTTATTGTGCAACTGAAATGTTATTATTTCATAATTACAAGATTTGCAAATAAAAGAAGAATTTTTAAGACAACTTGTCTTCTTATTTTTACACAGTTACTAAACATAGGATGGGAGTAAAATCATATGGGCCTTATCGGGATTCGAACCTGTGACCTCTCACTCACTGGGCAGATGCTCTACCAGCTGAGCTATGAGGCACAGTGGTATGATCCCTCAGATTTTCCCTACGAACCCAATTTCTCTCTCCGTGTTGCACCGAGAGTCTGAGGTCCTGGGTTCGAATCCTATGCTTGGTTGTTTCATTCCAATGGTGATTAGGCACCATACTAAATTTTGCATTTGTCTTGCAAAGATTACTGAACAATTATTGGAGTGGTACCACTCACCTTCTAATGAAGACCCTGGTAGGTGTATACCCATATTCCCAAGAGAAATATTATCCATGGCCGAGTCATGCCACGACCCTGACACTTCAGACGGTTCATCAATTTGTGACGTTCCCTCTAAGCTACTCGAGCTTCCCAACGCCGAGTTGCGGTTTGGAACACCCTTAGCAGTCGCTGGCGATGAAAGCGAGCGTGTATACTCCCCGATTCTGGTGGCGAAGCCCATGGTCTTGGTTTTAAACGCCGTGCCTAGGGTTTCCATCTGGGAGGAGGCGTTGCTTAGTGTCTTGGTCAGAGATTGTCGGTTGATACGCGGCGTGAACCCGGTGTTGAGGATTCCTGAGAACATACTGCCCTTACGAGGTGTTTTATCTTTGTTGGAGTCGAGGCTGTCTCGGGAGCCGGATCTGGAGCTGTTGGAATCAACGTTGTCTCCTTGGAAGATCGGCGAAGTGGGCGCTTCCTCTAAATTCACGCCACCTTCCTCTATTCTCGAATTATCTCCTTCTTCTGCCGCTACTTCTTCGCTGTTTTCCTCCTCTATTGTATCGTTCCAATCACTTCTCAAATCAACTAAATCTTTCTCTTGCGAGCGTGTGGCAGTGTCTTCTTGAGATTCGATTCCAAGACCCAGGAGATCGGCCGTGCCTTGGTCATCCACACCCGTCCTGTTAGGATGTGTCAAATTAATCTCTTTTCCTTCAGCATCCTCGCTCGTTTCCTCCTCAAAGGAAATCAAGAGGTCCCTTTTGCATTCTTTCCCTGGCAACGGAATCCTTTCGCTTTGCATTGCTTTAGCTTGACTTTTACTTTGTTCAGAGAACTCCTTGTTCGCAATGCTCCCATTTGGAGTCCTATGAGTGGAAAACTCAGGCCGACTTCCAACTGAGTGAGACCGTTTGGCCTTTGAGACGTCTACTAACGTCGGAGAGGGTCGGCAATGAATACTGCTAGTTCTACCCCCGAGTGGGGAAGTGGCCAATGGCGAATCATCGCCCGTAATCCCAGCGAGGATTTTTGCGTCGCTGCCAAACAGCTCCATAGAAACACTTGAATCTTTGTCGATGCTTCCCTGGCTTGACAAGCTAAGCCCGAACGGAGACACTGCGTCTAAGCTCTTGTTCCGTTTGTGTAACGAACCATGCATGGGGATAGTCACAGAGTGATCGGCGCTTGGGTGCCGCCGTCTTTCTTTCAAGTCGGTTTTTGACTCTTTCGAGTCTGTTCCTTCAAAAACGCTTTCATCCACGGAATTTTCCAAAGACATGTGACCACTCAATGCCAAGCCTGCCGAGCTCCCTGGTATAGCGTACGAAACAAGCCATGTTAGTGCAATTGGTTTAATCAAATGAAAACCTTTTTTCTATATTAGTTGCATTTAAGGGATGCAAATGGGTGTTTGAAATGGACAAATTAATTATGTTTTAAATGCCATTGTGCAATTTGCAAGCACCATGAACATTAGCAAAATGAACACGAGGTTTTGGACCTATACACCAATCCGTTAAATAAGGTCTTCTTCCCTGTATATCCGCCATAGCTGGGGGCTTCCACTGAATGAACTGTATGTTTTTGTTATTGCTGAAGCTGCATTTGTTTACTTCGAACAAGTTGCGCGTCTTTGTAGGGTTGTGTACGCGAAGGCGGGCGCGTCGCAGGCGGGCGCGTCGCGTGCACGCGGAGGGGGCGCGTTTGTGCACGTAATGGATGAGCGCTTTTCGTTCTAACAGCAACACAAAACGCACAGCCCATGCACTGGACGCCCCCAGCTATGGCGGATATGCAGGGAGGAGACCTTAGGTACCGGATTGATCTATATTGAGACACTAACACCACAGACTTCTTGCTTGTTACGTTGCTCATGTTAGTTAAGAATATAGCGAGCTCTGGTAATGATACAAATGTAGCAGAAACTGATTTGCATGAAGTGTGATGCACCATGGGTAATATGATGCACCATGGGTAATATGATGCACCATGGGTAATATGATGCACCATGGGTAATATGATGCACCATGGGTAATATGATACCCCGTATTTGTTATTTCTTGCATTACAAGTTCCCCATTCAAAATAAAGAAAATTAAAAAAACCAAGAAACTGTAGCAGTTTGCAGAATATTTTAGTTTGGGTTATAATGGATTCCCTTTACTTTTTAATGGAACTTGCAATGAGCAAGTACGATTGACGACTAGAGTCAACCACTGGTCAAACGTCATCTTGACAACATACATGCACACTAACGTGCAAGTGCAAACGTCTTTGGTTAGTCAACTGGTTCCCTGCAAAACGCTGTATCAACTTAATGCCTGATGGGTACCAGTGACCAGTGCGACCGTACCCTGTGGGCTGGTTCCAAATGGTCGACCAGACACGACTAACCATTGTTGACAAGACTGCGTTCGGTTGGAAATAGTCAAAGTTAACTATTGTCGTGAATCAAACTTGCTCTAAAGCGACATGATAAAACAGCGCCCTCTCTTGGCAATGAAAAGTTGAAAAGGTAAACAAGGGGTCTTCCTATTGATTTCAAAACAAAAATAAGGCTGGATCTGAATTAGTGGCTTTGGCTGTGGCTGTGGCTATGCTGTTTCTAAGGACTGTCATTGTCCGCCTATAGCTACAGCATAGCAACAGCCATAGCCACAGCCAAAGCCACTAATTCGGATCTAGCCCAACACCATCTTGTTAGAATCAACCCCACAACTAACCCGTGCTCCCTTGTAATGTGCCCATGCTCCCCGTGCTACCAATGCTACTCCGTGAGTGTCTGACAATACTGGTACCCGAATCACTGGTTCCCGTGGCTTCCGTCATCGTTGTCTCGGCTGACTTGCTGGTTTTATTGGATTTACTGGTAGGCGTCAGGTGACTGTGGTTAACGGGTGTGGATGTGGCGCTATTGGGACTGGTTACTTCAGTCGCATCTGCATGAACAGGGGGGGGAATGAATAAATGGTATCATCAAAATTACAAATTCAATTTATGAAAATATCATGAAGCCAATAAGTTGGTTCAATTGTTAAAATGCCAGTAGACTGCGCTATTTATGAATGTGTGCCACACATGCGGAAATTCTAATATGAAACAGCCATTATGAGAAAATTAAGAGGATTGCAGGACAACAGGACTACTTTAAATTTCTACTTTGTCAGTTAAATTTGGTTGTAAAGCAGGAAAGTTAACTTAGCAATCACAAGGCCGATAATGCTGCAAAACACGAGTCCACCAGAAATTTTGCCATAAGTAAAAACAAAATGTTTAAATAGCTTGCAGTTTAACTGAGGCCTTGCAGGGCCTTATGACAGCTACAACACTACAGCGGACATTTTATTTTCATGCACTAAGACAGCAAAGCGTCTGACCATGTTTCCCGTCATCGGCGTCACCGCGACCTCGCCTCGTCAGCGTGTCTTCAGAGTAGTCATGAACAGCGCCCTCTTCCTCCTTGTCGGCTCCGTCCAACGAGTCCTTGCTGTCCGCGTCGCTGCTGGCGGCTTTCTCTGAACTGCTGAATCTGATTGGTGACAGCTCGGGCGAGGCTAGCACCTCATTGGGTGCGGACTCGTCCAGGATCATTGAGCTGTAGCCCATGTCTGAATTGCCTGCAAAGCATGGTGTGAACGCAGAAGCGGGTAATCTACATGCGAATTCTAGCTGATTTTTGCATGTTCTATGCATATTTATATCTAGTGCTTTTAATTATAAATCGATTAAGGGCAAGCCTAGCACTGCAAAGCATAGCTTTGTCTAATCATAATACCTGGGCCTCTAGTAGTGATCATAAAACAAACTGTAGCAGGCACACTACACACTCTTTTCATAAAAATTGCGATGTGTCACAATAATGCGACATTGCTGTGACGAGTCTTGTGAGTCATTTCACAAAACATGTGGCAACAATGCGTTTATTTTCAAGATTAGCAAAAATAAAGTTGTTGTACGAGCCAATTTTACGACTGTTTTACGTGTTATTACATATACACCAAGCACATGGCTGTTGCAAGTTAAGCTATTGAGCTATGAAGCAAGTAGGCTTCATGGCTTAATTGGTAGGGAATCTGCACATTAAGCAGAAGGTCCGTGGTTTGAATCCCAGTGGAGCTAAGTTGTTTTTCACTGTGTCCAGATTTCCCAAATTCATGGACATCTGTCCACATTTGTATCATATGGTTTCGAATCCCATCTCGGCTTGTCCATGGTGCTCTTGGGCAAGGCACTTTGCCATGAATTGCCTCTCTCCACCCAGGAGGAAATGGGTACCTGTGAGGGTAGAGAAAGCTGATGTGTTTGATTAGTCCCGTGCAGCACGGGACTCTCCCCAGGGAGTTGAGGATTAAGAAGTGATACTACTGAGCCCAATGACCAGGGGTAATAATGCAGAAAGCGCATTGAGAGATCCATCGGATCTGTAATGCGCTATATAAGAACTGTCTATTAATTTAGAAAACACAAAAAAGAAAAGAAATAAAGGTAAAAAAACAAATTGATTTGAGTCATTTCTTTGTAAGCAGTGAACCTACCCGTACTACTCTTTTCCTCTCTGGTTAAGGTGGACGCAGCCTGACCCGACATGAGCTGTATTAGATCATCTCTCGCCTCAGGCAACGCATCAGGCAGAGGGTCCGATGACCCACTATCAGCACTAGTACCACTGCCTACATCCACTTCACTGCTGGTGTCGGAGTAGATACTACGACGGTGGTTTAGGCCGCGTCGGAATAGCGCCACCGCGCGGAGAGTGTTGCGCAGCTTGACCCATTGTTGGTAGCCGCTGAAGCCTGATGCTGGCCAGGTGCTCTCTAGAACAGCCTACACAAGAAAAAAACAGTTGCTCAAAATTACTAGTGAAACCTGCTATTAAGGCTACCTTGATAAAGAAGCCACCTGTCTATAGAGCCTTTGCACGGCGGCCATGACAGGGGGCAGTCTCATTGTCACCGTGTGTCATGCATGAGTAGGTGCTTTGTGGTTCTATTGTTACAAATTTAAATAAGAAAACCTGCCCCCTGTCATGGCCGCTGGTGCAGAAGCTCTATAGTGGCCATTCGTCTTTGGTCCCAAATGCCATGTGTATAATGCTTGAGCAACCTTTATAAAGAGGCCACCTGTTTATAGTGGCCAGTTTTTTTACGGTCCCGAGGGTGGCCACTATGTAAATGGTTCCACTGGTAACTGGAATGAGAGTTCAAATCCTGGCCACAACAGGTTGTGTCACTTGTGCCCTTGAGCAAGGCACTTTATCATGCTTACTTCTTATAGGGGCAGAGGCAACTTGGTTGTCTCGATGCGGACTAGTTACCCCTCCCAGCACTACTCGTATCATAAAGAGACTGGTTAACAAAACATACAAAAAATAAAACGTGAACTGTCATAGAGAATAAAGAATCAAAATATAGTAACCTCAGCCAGACCTAGATAGGTCCCCGACTTACCATATTGTAGAAGCCATATGTGATAGCATTGGGTTCAATACCACGTCGTTTCATCTCCATATAGACCTGTACAGCAAGCACAGGCTGGCTGTACTGACCACACAGCTGCATCAGAACTCGATAGCACACCTGGTAAAAAAACACAGAAAAACCATGTGGGTTTGCTTATGAAGTTTGGTCACGTTTTGTCTCACACAAATGTTTCTTGTCAAGGTCAATAACCAAAGTTATCAAATAGTAGCCACACTTTCTGAACACAAGATTTGAAAGAGGATGAGTCAAGCTATGAGTACATGCCTATCAATTGAGGGTGTGTTTGAAGAAACTTGAATTTCACTGAGTTGAACATGGAAGAAATACAGGGCGGTTTGGTTGGCTTTGTGGAGAAAGCTGCAGGGCGGTTTTGGGCGCTTTGAGGAGAAAGCTGCAGGGCGGTTTGGGGCGCTTTGTGGATAAAGCTGCAGGGCGGTTTGGGGCGCTTTGAGGAGAAAGCTGCAGGGCGGTTTGGGGCGCTTTGAGGATTAATGGGTTAAGTTTTTGCAGGGGAATTCGTTGCAGAGTCAAGTTTTGTCCCAATTTGCTTTGATTGTTAGACTCATACCTCATCTGCCAATTGTAGCTCTTGTGCCTGCATTCTTTTCAAGACCTCGAAAGCTGTCCTTAGTGCCCTGGTCTTAGAGTGAGTTGCCTTCACGTAGGATGGTAGATGAAGGAACCACAGGGCATAGCACTGACCAAGGAGGAAACTGCAATCAGAATGTTAAAACAGTTATTTAGGTTTGGGGCCTATTTCACTAACATTACTTTTGGTGATCATTGCAACAACGTTTGCTAAAAAAGAATCCATCGCTGTTGCAATGGCGAAGAAGCTTGTGTTTCATTAAAGCCATCGCAATACGATGAGCAATTAGTACTAAAAAATAATCACAATAGGCAAAGATGATCGCTAAAAGGTCGTGCAAAACAGCAGTTGTAGAATAGAGGAGGGAAATATCGGCCTGTCTATCTCTAAATATGACTTTTGGTAAACAAAAGTGTAATTATAAAAAGCCAGTAAATCTGGTTTACGAATAAATGCAACAAACGTTTAGACAAAAAAGTCACCAAAAAACTGACAAAAAGGTCACCCTGATTTGATTATACGATGTCATAAACCCAGTGACAGCCTAGTATAAACCCAGCAAGGTTGTAGTCAAGTCCATCACAAGTCCACAGCCGATAAAATCACAACTCCGTGACAAGTCCCGAAACAAGAAGCAAAGGATGTACACGCACAATATAATGCCTTTGTTGGAGTTCATTTGAATAGCTTGTGACTTGAATTAAGACCCACAACCTTGTGGTAGACTTGTGATGGACTCGACTACAACCTTGAAACCCAGTCCCAGCCCAGTGCTTGTATAGACCGTATCGAATAGCCGCCATTTCGTGGGGCACCTTTTGTTACTTAAACCATTCAACAATGGAAGCACAATATGTGCAACCTTGCATGTCCTCAAGGAACAAAGAAACTGCCCAACGAAATGGCGGCTATTCGATACGGCCTATAGTCTAAACTCAGTGACCACCCATTTTTAACCCACCTTGCCCACTGCTCCGGCGACGCAGCCTGCTGCTTGGCCATTCTCTGGGAGTTTCTGATCTCATGTTTTGTCCTCTTAGGGAAGGGGCTACTCTGCTGTCCGCTGCCCCTCAAGCCACGGGCACTGACCGGGGTCTTGGTCAGGTGTCTTCGGCCGGCGACAGGGTTATATAGCTCTGGTCTGAGCAACGGGAACTTATCGTAGCTAAGGGAATAAAAACAAATCATGGTAATAAAAGTAGCCTATGATGCAGTGAACTTTATAATTTTTAATGAGGTTTATGGGTTTAAAGGCACAGGCTCGTCAGCAATGCGCGCGCGTCAAAATCGTGCAACGAAATACGCAGCTCCATAGCAAAGGCATGGAGCTGCGTAATTCGTGGCATGAATTTGGCCCGCGCGCATTGCTGACAAGCCTGTGCCTTTAATGAACTTAAATTCTCAGCCCCTCGGATAAATTGCATGAAGCTTACAAGTGTGTTCCACCTAAACATCGAGATACATAGGTGGGTGGCGCCATTAGAAGGCGACAGCCAGAGATACTAGAGAATCCCCTTACTCTTCACAAGAGTGCTCAAGAGTGCTCTGGGATCTTTTAAGTAGATTACACAACACACTGGACCAACATCTTTACATCCCTTCCGAAGGATGGAGAAGTTGCAATTAAATGCCTTGCTCAAGGGCACAGGTACCATGAGTGAATGTTGAACCCGCAACACTAGGTTTTCACCAGAGTGTTGCGAGTCAGCGACCCAAATCACTCGACCATGGTACTCACGTTTCACAAGTTTCAATTTTTACTTAATTTAAAAGAAAAATGACCAAATACTAATGAAAAAGAGTATTTCTTACTGGTATTCTTCATTTCCAAATCCATTAGCATCCGGTGGAGTGACAAACACGGTGTGTTCACTCCCTTGCTGGTCCTCGATGTCGATAAGCTGGAGTTCTTCTCGACTGTCACCATCCAGCTAAAATCAAAATAAGATATGTACATCCCTCCAAATCGGACATTTGATCCAACAATGAACATTTGTACAGTTGAGGGGGCGATGTTGAACCGGTTAACCGAAAAAACAGTTTTGCTAAAAGTATAAACAAAACCCAATTTCAAAGAATTTACAATAGTTTTCAGAGGATTATGTGTAATGACTTCATGAAATTGAAATAAATTTATATGGGGTTGTAGTAAAATGTTGACCAGATAAAGGTTCAATGATTATTTTGGGGGCCTAGGGGTATTGTGTGCATTGCACATGCATCTATAAACACCAGCAACAATCTTCAGTGTCGGCCGAATGGTTAACCGACACTTGACAGAATTGGAAACCGGTTTCTGAATTAACTGTAAATTCCCATTCCTAGTACAGTTAAACCTTGATAATAAGGGAATTGTTAATACAACATTCTGCCTACAACAAAGATAATTTCAGGTTCCATTTCCTTGTACTTCATTCTATTCATTTATGACAATACATGGTTCCTTGTACTGGTACAACTGTCCTTAAAACACTAATCACTTTCATAAGAGTACACACGTAAAGTGCATGCATTATTGGTATGTTTAATTAAAAAGATCATTCTGTACGACCTAAGTGTACGAAAGTACCTTCCTGGGTTTTGTGCGTCATGAGTGCATAAGGAAATAACACACTGGTGAGTTGGTGGAATGGACCAATGAAATACCATGGCTGCCTGATGAATACTGATGAGGTACATGTAAGTGGTTATCGGCCAATGCCAAAAGTGGCCTACGAGTCGCGTTTTGAACCACCCGGGACTTGATATAAAGTTTGCTGCAACCAAGTGGTTAAGAAGAACCTCATACCTTCTCTATGCATTCATCAAAGAACGCAAAGCGTTCGTCGTTTCCCGATATGAACGACCGTTCCTCGATGAACTTGATGAACATCTGGGTTTTCAGGAATTGTTTGAAGAAGGGATGCGAAGGCTTCTCCCTTGTCTTCATGAAACCTGAAAAAGAGTAATGAATGGAAGATGAGCTTTATAGGTGTGTGGGGGGGGGGGGGGGGGGGGAACTAAACTAACTGTTTCAATCAGTCACTTCCCTTTCACTTTCAAAGCTTTGAGTTATAATATCGTATTATCCCATTCACGTAACTGGCACATTTTTTGCTGTTGGATATGGTTAATAAATACAAATACAAATCATATAGGGCTCATTGGGATTCGAAGCCTAGACCTCCGACTCTCCGGGCAGATGCTCTACCAGCTGAGCTGTAAAGCGAAGTGGTATACTCCCTCAGGTTTTCCCTACAAACCAATTGTTGTTCCCGGTGTTGCATGGGTGCGCAACTGAGCCTGGGTACAGCATCTGCCCATTTTTAGAAACTTTTTATTTCTGGTGGTATATTGCCATTTTATCCTTCATTAACACCACTGATTATTAAATACAGTTAGATGGTTACACTTTTTGAATATTTTCATTCAAGTTCTGAGAGAATGCGCTTTTTCCACGTTTTCTATTCGTATGCAGAGCTGCCCACCCTCCTGGATTTTGGGGACTACATCTGGGAAAACAGGTTCATTCCGCGACTCCAAACACATCTAAAAAACCCCAAGGTTGTTAATTGACAATCCAGGAGGGTTTTTATCCATGTCAGAACTGACCGAATTAGTAATTTTCCGAAGAATCTGTTGCAAAATCCGGGAGTGTTGGCAGCTCTGCGTATGTGTTACGTTTTAATCACTGCATGTGCGCATGCCCAGTATAACTGAACTTGTTTTCCATGTCTCACCTGGATAGTCAAACCGAGCGCTGGCATCAGTGACTCTATGGTTGGGCTGTTGGGTGATAGGTAGCAGGTTCTGGCTGTAGCCTTTCAGCATGGATGCCATGAATGTTAGGAAGGCTTCCTGGATGCGATGCTCCATCTGCGACTGTCCAATGAAAACAACAACTCGGTTCAGCAAATAGGCTTCAAAATGTCATGTCAATGTTTTTACTGCTTTGTAAAGCCCAGTTTATAATCCACGCGAAAGCAAACAACTGCGAATTTACTGCAACAACAAAGTTTTAGCACTACAAATTCACAGAAAGAGGCACCAAGATATGCCTTATAATGTTTGGCATCAGATTTATGTCAGATCAGTGTTCGCCTTCACTTCGGCGTGAAAGTTGCCTTAAAAGAGAAGGGTACCTAAGAAACAAAAGACCTTGTGCTCAAGAAGTACAACTCGTAAATTATTTTAATGCAAAGAAAAAGAAATATTACCTACTGAAAAGCGCACAAGAACTTCACAAAGAATCAATTTTAGCGCTGCGTCGCACTATGGGCGCCGCCATTTTGTCCTAATATTGGGTAAAGAATGACGTTTTCGCGTACAAGTCCTTCGAGCATTTCTATGGCAATACACGAAAACGTTGTCCGCAAAAACGTCATCCTTTAACCAGTATTAGGATAAATCGCTAAAATTTTGAAGTCAGCCCATTCCAAGTTAGGAGCCCATCACATTAACTCACTAACCGAGTCCGGCTGTCCATCCCGAGTTTACAGTTTATATAATGCATAGAAGAATATTTCAAACTTGGGACTTGGATTAGCCAGCTCTAACAATACCTGTTTGTTTTTGTGGTTGAAGTCAGCTTCTAAAGGCGCTACTTCGACAGCTTGGTCATCTGAAACTCCATCGCCAATCCCCGATTCACATAGTTCAAGATAAAGTTTGTGGAGTGTGCTGTGCAGACGCTTGGCTGGTTTCTGTGTGAGAAAATTTCATTATTTATTTTATTTATTTATTTATTTATTCACCACATCCAACAGCGGAAGGACCG